>OY783203.1:47268243-47989005 GCA_963678705.1 Panorpa germanica
CTTAACGCCTTTTGACCCTAATACTGATAAACTGGAATCAGTCGTACAACGTTGAAACAAACTTTGATTAATAACAGAAACAGCCGATTGTGGAGTGAAACTTAATGAGAATGTTCGCGTACTAGGTGTTATTGTATCTTCTATTTCATTTGTTGTGCGACTATTATCGTCCAGTGAATTTATATCTGTAGCAGTGCCATCCATTGGACATCCAGTACTTGATTCCTTTTTAATTTCTATTGTTTCTTCTGAACAACCGCTGCCAATATTAGAATCATGTGAAATTCCGAGTACAGGATAACGAGCTATTTGCGGTGCACTATTATCGGAGGAGCTAGTTTGTCGTTGAATAATATTTATATTCGATGAAGGAGAATTTAATAATATAGTATTAGATACAGATGTTGAACTTGCAGAATTCGATGGCTGTGTTTTAAAAATTGATTCTTTAGTTGAGGCTTCAGCAAATGAAAATGTATGAGTAAAGGGAGATGTACTCATACTTTGAACTACTGTTGCTTGATTAGATATGACACTTTGTTGATTTATTCCAGACATGGTTTGCACCGTTGGTATTTTAATTGTTTTTACAACTTGTTGTGTTAGTAAAGGTTTCTGAGCTTGATTTATAAAACTTTGTAAAACAAGAGCATTCGTATTCGTTCCAGGACGTGTAGGCATAGCTGCGAGTAATTTAGACCCTCCAGTTTGAACTATAGTAATTTGTTGACCACCTTTGACCATTGACATAGGTAATATATAATTACCAGGAACTAAAACTGTTGCTGCTGTATTACCTAATTTTCCTACTTGTGCGAGAGCTTCATTCATAGCTGATTCACTTATTATAACATTTCGTTGTTGCGCATTTCCAGGTTCAGTAAATATAAGATGTCTAGCAGCTTGCGGTCGAGTTTCGGTTACGGAAATTCCGTCGTTTGAGTCTGATTGAAGACTGCGAATATTTCCTATATCTGATGAGACATCTCCTTGTATGGATTGGTCCTCTACACTAGAAATCCCTTGAGAGGGCGAATCATTCACAGACATTCCAGTTATACCACACGAACTATCTTCGCTACCCATTGTATGATCACCGCCAGGACTCATTTCAGATGCTGTAGACGTTCCTTGTCCAGATTTTTTAGAACTTGAAGACTTCTTCCTTTTTGAACTTTGTCCAGGATTTGTTGGGGGATTTGATCTTCTCCGTGGTGCTGGTTTATTATTTAAATCTGGAGAGTTACGCAACTGTTCTGCATATTCAGCTAATATGTCATATATTCTTTGTGCAGTTTGCTCATCTTCTTGCGGTTTCTGAGGAGGCTTGGGAACCGGAGATGATTTTGAAGTATTTGTCGAATTTGTTTTAACTGATTTTGATTTTGACGACTTCGATGAACCTTTTGGGGGTGTTTTACCCGCAGATGTATTTGGTGTTGTTGGTGCTGGCGTCACACAAGGACTTGAACTGCTTTGTGAAGTAACACTAAGTGCTGGTGAAGGTGCCTGTTGGTAATTTGTAACAACAACAACTGGAGTTGATGAAGTCAATTTAGATAAATTTTGGCTTACGTAAGTTAGATTGAGACGTTGAGTAACTGGGGATCCAGTTGTTGTGAATATTAATTCTTGATCATACGTTGAACCAGCTGAAATACTTAATTCATTAGTAGCCGCTTTTGAAGATTCTGCCTGCACTGTTTGAGGTATTATAAGACTATGTCCTAATGGTATAGAAGAAATACTTGCAACATGAGTTGGTGTAGAAGGGCCTGCTGAATTTGAGCCACTAGGCTGCACCGTGCTGCGCTCTTTAACTTGTTCTAAAACCAGATCGAACTCTCGTAACTGCTCTAATGTAGATGAACTAACAGAAGATTCTATAGGACTGGGAGTTAAAATAGCCTCAGGTATACGAACATTTTGTGTCATTCTAGTATTTGAAGCAGGAGCTGCCGTAAGTAATAATTGCTGCCGTATTTGGTTTGATGTGCTAAGTAGTTTACTAGGAATTTGTACCATTGGTCGTACAACTTTTGCATTAGGAAACATCGCAGCTGACGGTACAGTTAATTTAATTGGAACACCAGCTTGTAATGCATACAGTGATTGTGATATTTGACTATGAATATTGTCTTTTGAATTTTCAGTATCACTAGGTTCTTGTTTGATCTGATCAACTGATATTTGTGGACCAACATGCTGAGATGTATTTTGAATAAATGTTGCACTGGTTCCAGCAAGAGTAGTAGTTGCAGTTGCAGATGCCAAAGTTGTAGATATTAAAGAACCCATTTTGTTTCTAATAACTGAATTCTTTGAGACAACCACTGGTGCTGGAATTGCCACTGTCACCATGGGAACAGACTGTGTGATATGAGAATCAGCTGCACTCTGTGCGATTTTCAATACAGGACTCCGATTTACAGTTGCACCTGTAAATTGCTGACCAGCACTTATGGGTATTTGTCGTGTATATATAACACCACCATGCACTGTTTGGACGCTCAATGGCGTTAATGGCGATTTATTAATCGACATGGGAACCGAAGTTATTATTGACCCCGTACTTGATAATGGAGCTCTTTTAATAAGTAAAGGACCATTTGGGTTTCCTATCAGAGGGCTATGTTGACTTGTTATAACTGTACTATTTTGACTCGTTAAAATAGGACTATTTTGTGAAGTTACACTTTGTGTACCAGAATTTTCATCAGAGTTGTGTGCATCTGTTCTAACAGTTTTAGGTAAAGATAAACTAACCACAACAGATCCAGATGTAACTGTTGCAGTAGCTTGTAGTCCGCTTATATCATTTGCAACAGAAACATCACCTATAGATGTTTGAACTATACTTGGATTTGGTTGATACACACTTTTCCCAAAAGCCTGGTTAAATTTTGGTAAACCTGTATTTTGACCTAGTCCACTCATACTGTTACTAGTACTTCGGACACTTGTCGTAGTGACAGTTTTCGTAACTATTTGTTGTGCTGGTAATGTTTTGTTAGCTGTTTGTATAAATTTTGCATAGTTTTCCTCATAAACAGATCTAGTACTAATTCCAACGTTAGAATGTTGTTGTTGTGGTTGTGGTTGTTGTTGTTGTGGTGGTGGTTGTGGTTGCGGTTGTGCTTGTGGTTGTGATGGTGGTGGTGTTGGTTCACTATTTAATTTTGTGCTAGGCGCAGATGTCTTTGGTTGCATTTGAGTTCTCGTATTCTCTATAGGTTGTAAACGGAGCCCCGGTGTCCCAGGAGGAAATGGTGTTATTTGAAATGTTTTTCCATCTGTTTTACAAATGAATTGAACCATCTTTGAATCAGGTGCTCCTTGGTTTCCGACATTAGTCATTAAATTAACACCTTTTAACAAGGGTCCACCTTGTTTTGCTTGTGTTGAATTAAGAATTTGTAAAAGATGTTGTGGTGGTGCGTGTACTACTGATGTTTGTTGCGTTGTTGTTGGTGAATTTTGAGGTAGAGATTGTCCTTGTACAGATGCTGCTGGAGACAACAATTGTTGCCTTACAGGAGAGGATAATATTGTTGAAGAATTATTCGAAGTGTTTGGATTAAAATAATTACAACCGGTAATCTGAGGAGAACTTTGTATTGTATTAACAAATTGACTTTGTGAATTTACTGTCGTAGAATATGGTGGTCGTAATATTTTATTAGATAAAATATTTATAATAGTAGGATTCTTTGATGAATGTATTGGTTTAGATGGCATTAATATACGATTACTTAATAAGTTAACCAAAGCTGGATTTACTAATTTAGAACAAGATGTTACAATAGATGGCCCATGTTGGGAAGTGAGTGGCGTGGATACATGTGTGGATATCATAAGCTGAGGTGGTTCACTATTAACTGAATTCTGTGAAACATTCGTATTGACTATTGTATTATCATTTATTATAAAATTCTGATGTGGATGAACTTGGGAAAATTCATTATGATCACTACCTGATGATTCTTCTTTAACTTCTTGCTTAATTTCCGCTTTATTATCGTTTTTGCCATCTTCTTTAGATTCTTTTCTGGATTCTAAATCGGATTGCCGAAACTGATTAGACACTGCAAGTAAATCATGATTCACAACTGGTTGTCCCACCCTCTGAATATGTGCAGTTACCGGTGTGCTTACAGAATTTATTGCTATATGTGGTGCTAAAACACCTGACTGTTCCGTTGAAACAATAGTTGGTGGATTGTACGTTGGTACAGCACTTGTACTAGCAGTAGAATTTATTACAGCAGGTGAACTGCACATGGTATTAGGTCTTGTCACTTTAGAAGATTGTCCTGTAGTGGAAGGTTTACTTGTTGGTTGAGCAAGCTGCACCATTTGTACCACTGATTCAACTCTTTCCGGAATTATCATGTCGAGAGAATTCAAACCAGGAACATCAGCCAAAATGTTACTATCTTTACACACAGTTTTAACTAATAAATCTAACTTACGTTGCTGCATAACACTATTACCATTTGATGGATTATAAGTAAACTTAGTCTGATGATGATTAAAAACTTTTTTTAAATTATTGTACATATCGTTATCCGATTTTAGTTTAAAACCTACATTGTTCAAAACTTTCAAATTTTGTTCACAGTTTTCCTCATGTCTGTTTAACATGACTCGAGGATTTAAATTTATTTCACTTAACATAGGCGCATATTGATTGTTTAAGTCCCTTTCATCTACATACGACTGTTTTTCTATATTATTATTTCGATTTTTATTTACATGAGGTCTATACATACGAAGACTTTGTAGAACACTTGGATCACTTGACCTTTTTTCGGGTAACAATGCTGATTGAACTCGCAAAGGTGAAAAAGAAGAATCAATCAACATCATTTTATTATCAGTAGAACTAAAACTTTTATTTAAATCAATATTATTAGTATTATTTTTAATTGGATTATGTACATTGTCATTTCTAACAACCGAAAAACGGGATATATTATCACTAACATTATTAAAACACTTTTGTCGTTTGTGAGAAATTAGTTTTCGTGAATTTTCCATTTGAAAACCGTCACTTCCTAGACTATCTGGTGAGTCTTGCGACACAGTATCTCCATCATATATGCCACGATGATACATTTCAGATTCTGTGCGTATGTCACTTGATTCATAATCAGATAAGTTTTCTGAATTAACAAGCATCATTTTCCTACACCTGCCTGATTTAATATTTTTTCTTCTTGACATAGATTCACAATCTGACGAGGAGTTGTACGTTAGGGTATAATCTTCACTATCAGTATATGTTGCAGATTCAGTTTCCTCATCTGAGATAATTACAAAATCTTCATATCCCCTTTCAATTCCATTGTGAATATGTGTACTATCACGATTTTCTGGCCAATCTTTAAATTGATTATAATCAATTTTAAGATATTTCAATTCTGGTGTTATACATCGAGATTCGTTAACATCATTCATATAGTTTTCACAAACTTCATTAAGTTCCGACCAATCTAACACCCAGGAAAACATTTTAATTCGTGGACTACTAATAACAACTGCAAGATCAGAGGATAAGTGCATCGGTAAATTTAACACTGTACCATCTAAAACCTGATTCGGTGCCGACAATACGTCATAATTACTCGATTGCGTTACTGTGTCACCTTTAATTGAAATTAGGGCATCAAGAGTGCGTTCCGACGTCGAAGATGATGGAGGTAAATATGATGAAGGTACAAACTCTCCACAAAGATGACACTGTACTATTGATGACGTATCATTTGATAATATGGATGACTGGTCTATAACGGGATGATTTATACAAATCCAATCTTCTGGTAATGTCTCTGAGATTTTATTAGGTTCTTGATGTGATAATGATTCATTAATCATTATTAATTCTTGTCCAGTATCAACAGCAGTGGGACCACCCGACCGACCTTTCGGATCTATTTTTAATTTACCACATTCAATTGCTAATTCTTTAACCATTCTATAACAGGTAGGAGTAGGGTCCAACGAGAATGCTGTTAGGACACATTCTCTACGTACTCCAAGATCATCCTTCAATAAATCTGCAAGATATAAGAAAGCATTAGAAAGACGACTTTCTATAACTCTCACATTTTCTTTGTTGCCATCAGTCTTTTGATTCTCTAGTTCATTCATATCCGTTGTAAGTGCTCGTATGTAAAGTTCAATGGTCAACATTTTCATTTTTTCGCCAAACTAAAACAATTTTAGAAAACCTTATTCAAATGAAAATATCTAATTTTGTATGTTATGAAATAAATAACATTCTAATAAATAATATAGAAATTTTAAATAGAACAATTCTTTAATATTTATAATCACGATACTTTTTTAACATTTTTTAAGCAATGTACCAATTTTAATAAGAATAGAATCATATTTGAAGACGCACTTCCTAAACATCATGATAACTACTTAATATGTACAAATGCTATTGTGAAATATATTTCATTCAAATACAGTACAATAGCAAAAGTTATAGATTTATAATAGGTAAATACATCTTGCCACTTGGATTTTTTATATGATTAGTTCTATTTAAATTTTCTAACAAACTTTTTATAAGTTATTATACTATTTTAAAAGCTTACATGTCTATTGAGAACTTTGCACCAAATATAAATGTGTGTCGCTGTTGCAGCAGGTTGAATTATTTTTCTGACCATATCTGGAAGTGTTGTAGGTAAATCGGGAAGTTTGCTTTGAAGAGTTATCCATCCATGTATCAATTCAATAAATAATTCCTCATCAATGGAAGGGTTTATCATTGATGTTGCAATAAAAACCTACAATTCAAAGTTAAATATTAAGTTCTGAAATATATAATATATTTGACGTGACAATACATCAAAAAATGTTTTTATTTAAAACTTGGAACATTAAATATTAAACAATCACTACTTAACAATACCTGTGTTGCTAATTCTGTAATTTCGTCTCGATATCTCCAAATTCGAAGTAGTTTTGGGTTATTCGGTGCAATTCTGTTTATAAAGTTTAAACTTTCGCTAAGATCCAGATACTTCAACTAAAAAAAAAATAAATTAATATATTATATATGTAAGAGTATAGTACGAAACCCAATATAGTTGTTACTTTAATAATTTAATATATTGCACTTAAAAGTAATTGTAAAAGAAATATGCTCGTACATTTTACATAACTATATAGATCTTATACAAATTACATTATATTTCTTAAAGGAGCAAATATTTATTATTTGTTCATTAGCAATTTTAATAAAATAAACTTATTTACCAATAATATTTTAACATGTAATTCACACGAAGTGGTTAATGATATCGTGAAGTTAATTATACATTATGCAGTGAAAATCTTTTTAAACGGAATTATACATATAAGAGTATATAAAAATAAACATACCTCCTCGATACATTCTGCAATTCTTTTATATTTGTATAATAATGCTATATAAATATCTCTAATAAAATGAATTTCATTCATTGTCATAACTTGTGCGGCAATAGTAAGCCGACGACGAAGAAATCTGAGAACTGCTTCTGCATAGTTGATGGCCATATCTTCGCATTTATTTTCACAAAGTTTTTGCAGACGAGCTTTTATAAGTTCCCCACGCTCCGCTTTAAAGAACGCTACTTCTGAAACAAACCTCGTTTTATACACTAATCACATATTTGTTATCATATATTACAAGAACTATTTACAATTCATAACATCAGAGACGATTAACACATGCGAAAAGGCAAAGTTCAAAGATTATTATATAAACGATATCAAGTGTTGTTGATTGTATTGTCAAATATAGAAACGCTTTCAATTTAAAATCAAATAATAAAGTTAATGTTATTTTAAGTATAGGTACAAATATTGAACGAGCTACAAACCCTCAGAGTCTAAATCTGGATCATCACGATTGAGAATTTGAACTAATGTTGGATGCTCCCACGGGATATAAATAATTTCTAATAACAAAAGAAGTTTGTGATGAGTAAAATTTTTTTTTGTCTCCAACGTCTTTTTAAATCTCCAGACATTATAGCGAAGGCATCTTTTAGTATCTTCCGACACTTTTCTAACCCAGTCACCCTAAAATATAACAATAATAAAATAAGCTAATGTTGAGATTTTTATTTCCTCACATTTATTACTGTAGATTTTATAAAAATAAAACAGGAAGACAAATAAATGTATTCAAGTGACAGAAGGAACAACAACTAAACTAAATGTAATGTAAACATATGTAATCAAATTAATACAATTAATAATTAAGACACTTAATAATTATTTGCAAAGACTATCTGTTAGGTTGTATCAATGATAATTTAAATGTTTTATTCCACAAATAATGCTTTGTGTAAAATGTATAGTAATATTGATTGAATATTAATAATTATCTAGAATTGTATTTGTACGCAATAAACATGAACAGCGTAATCACAATACTATTGTTTTTGTAAACCAGTCACATTGTTTACAATAATATCACGTTTCTTATAATATTGTTAAATTCCACATTTAAATGAAGGTGACTTTCGATCAGTTTTGTTGCTGTTTTACCACAATCATTTTATACACATTATATCACGTACACATTTTTTAAATACACTAGATACACTTCTTAACAATAATATTTAAAGTTACCTGTAACACAATTCCAAGAGTATGACAATTTATCCATTGACATATGAGATCCGCTCGTTTACTACAGCAATATGTGATGAATTCAGATAAATGCTCCCATAAGTTTATAATAATTGAAACTTTCTCATGAAGTGAGATCTTTCTCTTGTCATCTTCCAAGGTCTGAAATTGTTTATACTGTCATAACAATGTAAAAAAGTGCAGAGGTAGAAATGCTATACAAATAATAAAATACTTTGGTCTACATTACACTATCTTTAAGGTACGAATTTATAAAAGGGATATATTCAATACACAACACTCACAATAGCAGGAAAATGAAAGAGGCATCATATAAATATTTAAATTATAGGCTTATTTAAATTAATAGTAATGAAAAATATATTATACGTTGTTACGCCTACCGTATTAAAATCACTAGCAGTTCTAATTAGAATACTTTGTAACTTTCAAACTAGTCCCATAATAGAAAAAGTTGACTGATGCTAATTTTAAATATTACAGTTGCAACTAAGCTAACAAAATGATAATTTTAATTTTAAAAAAAACTTTGATACTAAGGGATCCGTCAAAGAACGAAACATGGCGGCTGATATACAAAATCAGAACTGTCTTTGGACAAGCGCATCACAGACGACATAAACAAACATTATAATCTCACTGAACACTAAATTAATTTATCTAAATACTACCTTAAAAAGTTTAATTAATGTTGTTTTTCTTCTATAAAATGAAATAGAAATTGCTAATAAATTATTTTCACTATATCTATTACTAATAGACGCCATATTTTCATTTAACAACGGTCATGCAGTAAACCATCATTTACTTATTATTATCACATTTCAGAAAGCACTGTCGACAACGTTAAAAAAAATATACCAAATGCGAGAGCGACTGAACTGGACAATCAACCATACCAACAAGTCAGGAATAAAACAAAACATGGAAAATGAGAGCTTAATATTTATTGATAAATTAAAAAATAGTTTTCCAAAATTTATAATAAAGTAAAAGACTTTCTATGGTTAAGAAAATAATGACATCAATTGCCTAATAACAATATTATATTATTATAATACCTTGACGTTTCATCGTTCCCATCTTGTATGTACACATTACATCTTTGGTACGTATTATTTACTGCGCTTAGTTGTTAGCAATGAAAATTTATTTGCTAATGTCACGGCATAGTATCTAAAAGAATATAAAGGTCTCTTACACATTCATTATCCGTTGTAGAAATTGTTATTGTAGCGTTCTGTTGTAAACGAGATGAACCCTAGATTCAACGCCTGATCTTTATACTATTTTTTAAATATATATTTATTAACTTTCCAAATTCGCAGAGTGCATCTGAGTTTTATATTGTGGTTGAGACTGCCCTAGAAAATATTGCGCCTAGTTGCATAGGCACCTCAAACTACTATTCAATGCATTTTTTAGTTTTATATTGTTAGTTGAGACTGCCGCAAAATATTGAGCCGTGTTACTTAGCCGCTACCTCAAGCAGCTCCTAAACTTGTACCAGTAGTTCTGCAAGTCTTGATTATTTATTCATGTTAAGCTATGTATATGTATTAATGGTATGTGAGTTTAGTGACTATATTGTCGAGTACAAATGTATACAATTTCAAAGTGACCTCCTTGAGATAATCTAAAACTTCATTCTATCCGATGTACATTTGTGTAATCACGGTCCAGTGTAAATGGTGTTCTCTGCAGTAAAATTCTTAGCCTAAATGGTATGCAACTGTAGTACCACTTCATGAAATTTAAAACAAATTTTTGCTGAGCTAATGTCTACAATATCATATTCATATTATTAGATTTATATGGTACTATAAAATCATAACATATGTACGTTTATAAAAATAAAATTTTTGATCAGTCAGAGAAAAATCCGTGCGAATTTGTAGACTTTATACTCCGATAAAATAAAATTCAGCAGACATCGGCGTCATCTGTTACAGAGCAGCCAAACAATTATATAAAAACTTTCTTATTATTATTTCTATTCTGTATTGAATAAAATATTTACTAAATATACATAATAATTCTGTTGTTTTATCTTTATTGAGTTAAATATTAATTTTCTAGAGTATTTTAAACTATATTTTATTGTTTACTATTTTTATTATATGTACCTACAGCATTGTACAACAGATGGCACTGCTAAACTTAATAAATATAAATGTTATAAATTTCATTTGTATCTTCATATTTTCATTATTTCATTTTAAATATTATTTTGTAGAAGTAATTTAAATTATGGTACTTACATAGTTTGGAATAATTATTGAGATTAAGTATCTAGAAGTCTAGAGTTAGAAAACTAGATGTAATGTTTTTACTTGATATTATTTTAGTAATAACAAAAGAACGTTAACTAATACAATAAATATACAGTTCGGAATCTCTTACAAAACGGTCTTGTTTACTCAAAATACTATTTAATATTTATCCTCTAAATAACATAAAAGGTTATGTGCCCAGTTACGTATTTGTATTAATAGTAAAGGTAGAGAATTAACAAATATCAAAGTTAGTGATATTAGTGTTATTTTAAAATTATTTTGATAAACAAACGGAAACTCATATTTTAAATTGTATTATCAGGCTGAATACAATAGTTAAAAATAAAATGGAGTTTTATAAACATATAAAACCATTAACCGGTGAGTTAGATTGGCCAATATGGAAGCGCAAGATAAGAGATCTTTTGGATTATCATGAAGGTGCTCTAGATGTAATAGATGGTAAGCTTATAAAACCAAAAGAACTCAAGGAAGGAGCTACAGAATCTGAAAAGCAAGAGCACAAGTCCAAATGTGATTTATTTAGAAAATCAAATAGCTACGCTAAATCAATGATCGCAAGCTCTGTTACGGATGCAGTGTACCAGAAAATAATGGATCAGCAGACAGCATTTGATGCTTGGAATATGTTAAGACAGCAGTTTGAGGCATCGTCAAAAGACCAGTTATTTAAGATTTGTACGGATTTCTTTTCATTTAACTGGATTGATGGTGACGACGTAGCAACACATATAGCTAAGCTTAAATCACTATGGAGTGAATTAAATAATGGTCTTAAAGCGAAAAATGAGAATACTTTACCAGACTTATTATTACTATGCAAGACGCTGCATATTTTGCCAAGTACATTTATTACTTTTAAATCAAGTTGGATGTTGTTAAAAGATGAAACGAATAAGACATTTGATGATTTGACGATTCAACTTTGTTCCTTTGAAAGGAACTTTATGACACAAAAAAGTACAAGTTTAGTTTCTCCAGAGAGAGAAGAGGCATTAGTTGTAGCTAACACAAAGTATAATAAGAGCAAAGTTAAGACGAAACAAAATAAATTTACATGTAACTACTGCAAACAGGTTGGGCATTGGGTTAAAGATTGCCAAAAGTGGATCTCTGACGGAAGACCAAAGAAAAACCAACAGGCATCAGCAGCTGTTACAGGACTTATGTTACTTGAAGAAGAGGCTATGCCAGCAGAGTCGTCTACTCACTCTTCAAGATGGTGGATAGACAATGGAGCGACAAGACATGTAACAAATAGTGATTTGTATTACATAGATTTTAAAGAATTCAAAGCTGCATCTGGTATAAGATCTGCAGGAAAAGAAGTCCTTCCCGCCATAGGATCAGGAACTGTAAAAATAAGAATCTTGGAAACTGGAAAAGAATTTTTGTTAAAGGATGTCTGGTATGTACCAAATTTGAGAAGAAATTTGTTCTCTGTTTTAGCAGCACAAGACAAGAATCCAGAGAGTGTATTTAAGTCAACAGCGACCAAGTGCAGACTCTCAAATCAGGGAAAGTTGATGCTAAATGGAACAAGAGAACTAGGAGGTACTTTATTCGAGGCAAAAATTACACCAGTACTACCAATAAGAAACCCTGAGGTAAATTTTGTTGATAATAAATTGCAATTGTACCACGAGAGGTGGGGCCATCAAGATAAAAGGCACGTACTAGCTAAAATGCAAAAAGAGTTGCATCTGAAAGTTCCAAAAGAGGAAAAGCAATTATGTGAGCCTTGCATCTATGGTAAAGCACATAGGCTACCATTTGGTCATAGGGAAAAATCAACAAAACCAGGAGAATTATTTTCGGCCGACGTATGTGGACCTTTTGATCAGTCATTCAATAAGAAAAAGTACTTAGTTGTTTTTAAGGACAACTATACTAAGTTTCGATATGGTTACCTGATGTCAGAAAAATCAGAGGTAAAAGAAATGCTAAGAAAGGTACTTTCGCATACAAAGATGTTGGGCCATTCGATCAGAGAATTGATTAGTGACAATGGTGGTGAAATGGACAACAAAGAAATCAGAGAGATTCTTAGTGCAGCAGGGGTCACACAAAGGTTGACAGCTCCATACACGCCTCAGCAAAATGCGATTTGTGAGAGAGATTTTAGAACAATCATAGAAATGGCAAGAACATTTAAATATTCTAATGAGAATTTAATTTTTCCAAAAGCTATGTGGGCAGAGCTTGTAGCAACGTCACTGTACATTCTAAATAGAACTGGGAAATCGTCTGTAGAAGGTGTAAGTCCCTATGAATTATGGATAGGTAAGAAACCAAGAATAAAACATTTAAGAGTAATTGGTTCAGTGTGCTACGCCCACATTCCAGATCAGAGACGGAAGAAAATGGATAAGAAAGCCATAAAAGGTTACCTGATAGGCTATGACGGAGATGAGCGTTATCGCATCTGGGTAAAAGAAGAAAATAAAGTTATACTGAGTAGAGATGTTTTATTTCAAGAAAAGTTAAGCAAGTGTGAGTACGTAAAGTTGCCATTTAAGGACATAGAAGTTCAAATTGAGGAAAAACAAACCAACCAAGAGGTGTCTGAAAAGAATAGAGGACAAGAAGACAGTGAATCAGAATCTGAAGAATCGTCTGAGAATGAACAGAATGATTCAACAGACGAAGAAAGAGAAGATCCACTCTCAGAGTTTTCCAGAAATTTGAGAGATCGTTCAAAGTTGTCCAAACCGGCATATCTAAAAGACTACGTAATGTTTGGTGAAGAAACAGTTTTTCAAATCACCACACCTGAAACTTATGAAGAAGCTCTCAGTGGAAACAATAAAAATCATTGGAAAGAAGCAATGGAAAATGAAATAAAATCCTTAAAAGAAAACCATACATGGGAACTAACAAGTTTGCCAAAAGGATCTAGAGTGATACCTTCTAAATGGGTTTTTAGAGTAAAATCAAATCCTGATGGTTCAATAGATAAGTACAAGGCCAGAGTTGTTATAAAAGGTTACAGTCAGAGATATGGTGTGGATTTTAATGAAACATTTAGTCCAGTAGCAAAACTAAGCACGATAAGAGCTATGCTAAGTATTGCAGCTACAGAACAGATGTATTTAACTCAGTTCGATGTTTCAACAGCATTTTTATACGGACATTTAGATAGGGATATATACATGGAACAGCCAGAGGGATATACTGATGGAACTAAAAATGTCTGTAAATTACTAAGGAGTTTATATGGGCTAAAGCAAGCTCCTAGATGTTGGAACAAAAGATTTAGTACTTTTCTAAAAGAAGCGGGGTTTAGAGCCAGTGAAGCTGATCCTTGTCTTTATATTAGAAAACGTAAAAATAAAAGGAGAAAAAGTGTTGGAAGGTGCTATACAAGTAAGGTATATCACTACTGAAGATCAAATAGCTGACATCATGACCAAGCCACTTCCAAAACCAAGACTAGTGAATTTGAATAATAAGTTAGGACTTTTGAGAATCTAGAAAATATATTGTATAATATATTTTATATTCCAGTAATTTAAGTTTATAAATTGTTCAATTCTGTATATAGAGTCAAGAAAAAAAAGGGAAAGTATTGAGATTAAGTATCTAGAAGTCTAGAGTTAGAAAACTAGATGTAATGTTTTTACTTGATATTATTTTAGTAATAACAAAAGAACGTTAACTAATACAATAAATATACAGTTCGGAATCTCTTACAAAACGGTCTTGTTTACTCAAAATACTATTTAATATTTATCCTCTAAATAACATAAAAATAATAGATGGTTATCATATTTTTCTTGAGGAATTATTGCAATTTTAAAACATATAATGTGCATTAAGTTTATTTCTCAACTTTGTGAATAATATTTATTGTTTAAATAACTTCTGAAACAAGTTATACTTATTAGTGTCTCACTATTATTAGTTCAGTGAACTGATTAATTTAGTAGAAATGTAGTGCACTACAGAATAGTACAGTACAAAAATAGATCTCTATAGATTTTAGTTCTACACGTAAACTGTAGATGGCTACTTCTAAAGATAATTTATTGTATACAAAGTGTACTTCAACTAAATTCAAATCAGATTTTAAATCAGTATTGTTTATAATTTCTAAAGTAGTAATATAAGGACTTACCGCGATACATCAGACTTATTTTATGAATGTATTTAAACATTCATATTCTACATGCAATAGATAAAAACTTAACGAATTTATTAGTTCTATATGACACTCGTAGATGGCAGCAGCGCTATAGAAATGTGTAAAATATTTAAAAGCAAAACAGGTTCGCAAATAATGAATATACTTAAATAAAGTTAAGAAAAAAATTAGTTTAGTGTGGATTTTTTATTCATAATTTTTTATATAATCACAATGGTCGGCTAACTGAATTCTCCTAGCATTATATCTTTTCGTTTCACAATTTCTTTTGCAAATAATGTGTTTACTTTTACAACTTTGAAAAACTTGATAGATAAGTTTTGACAGCAAGTTTTTCAAATTTGTCCAACTCCACTAAGTCTATCCTAACCAATGGCCAGCATTGAAACATCATCCAACTCGTAAATCAAAACACTGCAGCTCAACCATTGTCTAACAGACAGTCACATTGAATGTGGCAAAGACAGACAGATAAAATACTTGTTATAGAGAAAAAACACCACACTCCAAAATGACACACAATATCTAATGTAATATGAAAAAATCACACATGAATATAATAACCTATTAATCAGACAATACGAGTATATCAATGGAGTACATACGCAGTAACAACAAAAGTGGCATGCACTTAACATTTAGGGATTAGCTTCGTGTATGTGAATTTCGTATGTCTGCCTGCGTATATACTCTTGCATACATCGTTAGCTGATATTTAAAATATTTCTTGTATATCATATCCATACACATAATACTCGTATATATTTTTATGAAAGAAACACAATTGTATTTTATAGTTACACATTTACATTGCAGTTGCAGAAGAGTAGCTACTACAATTTTTTGTATATGTATAAATATATTTATTATTTATAGCATTAGAGCACAGTTATTAGTTACCATTATTTGTACATATTACATAAATGTGTTTGAATGCATTGACACATGTACAAAATTATATTCGTTGTGTTTTATCTTACAATGTTGAAATTCTTATGTTTTGTCTTTAATTTGGCTAATATGTACACATGTATATTATATAGTTTAACATTTATGTCAGCCAGTTTAGCAGCTAGCTACTAAACGACAGTTAATGCTATATTTTGTTATGTGAATTTTGCGCGTTTAGTAAATTAGTAAAGTCCGTAAGACGTGAAGTTCGTGCAAACGCAGGCGCGAGTGTCAAGTGGCGCCGCGCCGCGTCGCGTTTATGTAAAACAACGCACCACATAGCAATATCATAGCATCTATAATATTTATCTACATTTTGATTAAAAATAGTATAGTTGTGGACACTACAATATACATGATTCAATATTTATATCAATATAATTTTACACTTAAAATGTTAAAATTTAACAATTATTCGCGTAATTATACATTTACAAAAATATCACAGTCCGTCGTGTATCTTTCTGACTACAATTATATACTTAACCGCCTCGATTAATCGATCAATCGATCAAACGATCAAACGATCAAATACTATACGTAATACGAGTAGGCTTATTCTTATTCTGCTATTTGGAATTTCCTAAAATTATACTTAATTACTTGAAGTCTGTCCCGTTTTATGTCTAGCCAGATATATGTTTTCATTTTTATTTTTAAACTAATTAATCCAGCTGTTAATTAAGACAATCAAACTCTTTCAGCGTATCACATGTCATTGCTTTAGGCTTTCCACAGATTGAGCCTTCGAATATCACTAAATTATTTTATGTTTTCTGTGTCTTTTTTCTGAGACCTCAGCATGTAAGGAATATGGATTCAAATGACCTCCGATCCTCCGATACTCCGATTTTGTTCCTTTGGTCGGTTTACCGTATGCTTGAGTTTAAAGTCAATCAATGAATCAATGAATCAACTAAATTCTATGCACAATGCACATACTCGTTCATATCTCTTAAAAATTAGGCTGTAATGGACGGTACAGGAAATTTGAACAAATTGTCAAATATTTTAATATGTTCCCAATGAAAAATGTAAGCTATGTACATAAACACATATTGTGAACAATTGCAACGCAACAAGCAACAGGCAACGGACAACGGGCAACAGCCTACCGGTAAAACGTAAAACGTCAAGGAAGGGTCAAGGGTCGAATTGTCGCATTGAAGCTTGCATTTGCGTTATCGCAGGTTGCAGGTTGCAGGTACATTCATCAAAATAAACAAAATACGAATAAAACAATAAACAAAATAAAATGATACGATCAATGTATGCTGAAATAATATAATATATATTTATTAAAGAAATTGTAATGTTCTTCGATAATTTACAATAAAATCTACAATGAGAAAACATAAAAATTAAGTATGCTTAAATCACAAACTAAGTTGGTTTATTTTCGTTCACATTATTTGAATTTATAAACAAACTAAATATTAAACAACTGCCATCTTAAATTTCGAGAAAATGGCAATTAAATCTTTTATAATAATTATATATTCAATAAATTCTATCCGTGCACCTCTAATAGTGCAGATGGAGACATAATGTAAACAGGCCGCTTTTGGGGCGAACTCTCTTTAACATGCACATTCGAGCACTGACGCGTCGTACATCGATACATCGATACATCGTACATCGTACACCGTACACATAAACATAAACGAAGATGTTAACAGGTATACGAATGTGTAGCATAAAACAGTAAAGTAAAATAACGTCTAACTAGGGTAATGGGCAGTCCTACGTTGAAACCATGCGCCGGAGTACGGGCCTGGACTCCGTTGACATTTGTATTTTGTTACAAGAATGCGGGTCCGTCTCGGGGGCCGCGGTTTCAGCGCAGGCTACGCATTTACCAAACAACAATTAATATATTCTACATTTTAAATATTTTATATTTGTCCAATAAAGATCTCTGACTTTTGTAAAACAGAGAAAAAACAAAATACTCGAATATTTTTAAAATTGAACACACAGAGTCACACACAGGCAAATCTCACACAGATATCGTGTCTGCACATCTGAACAATTGAACATTCAACATTTGACACAACACACACAACAAACAAACAAACAAACGTACAACATTATTATTGTACGCTAATGCGCACACATTCTAACTGAACGCACTCACACTAATTACACACACACACACACTAATGAACTACGCAGTAGATCATTGTTAAGAGTCTTTCATTTATAAACGATTCTATAATATATAATAATACTATATACATAATAACATAAACGACGTAAATATATTTATATATTGTACAATGCAAACACATTGGTATGATGGAGACATCGGGATATCGAGATACCTCCAGGTATCCGTATCCGTATCCGTATCCTTATCACATACTCAATTACTATGACTAAACGGCAAGAGACATATCTTTGTAAACGTAGACTTATTGCTAAAATATAATCGCAGCTACCCAACTATTTTATGTTTTATGTTTTATGTATGGTATAGTAGTACGAATTTATTAAATAACATTTCGTCAAGTACTATACTCGTATGGTACTCGTATGGTACTCGTATGGTACTATATGGTACTCTATGGTAGTTCCACACAAAAGAACCACAATACTCGTCGTACACCCACTATATTTTATAGAAATTTTTATATTTTAATATTTATTCCACTAAATGTCCATTGTTTTTTACCATGCATCGCACTTGTCCTTTAGAACTGTCTTTACTGTCCCTTATCTTTAATACCCCCGACGCCGACGCCGATTAGGTGGTCGCTGGACATGAGCCCCCCAGGTGCAGGTTGGTGCGCGTAGTTTCTGATCTGGTGCAGCGATATCAGTTGATTGGGAAAGGAATTTGTGACGCCCGCCTGGTTTCCGTTCTTATTTTGAAACGAAATGGGGTCGTACAGATAGGGTCGCTGTGCCAGTTGATGGTGGCCGAGATTCATAGAGTTGATCGGGGTAAACGCGGAACTGGTTGTTGTTTTGGTTAGAGAGGTGTCGTAATTAGTAGCACTGGATACAATGGGCGTCGACGGTGGCGCAGGTGGATTCTGTACTCCGATATGTCCGAGGTTCGGATTGTGTCGAATGACTAGATCCTCCACGACATCGCCGTTCATCCGACTGTGGTGCTCCAATAGAGATCGGTGGTGGTTTTGCAGATGGTGGTCGCCCACGGTGGCGTGTTGTTGTCCAAATTCGTGTTGCTGTGCTTGAGACATGGCTTCAGCGAGACTTGCCGCTGAATCGGGACTGACTTTTGGCCAGTACGGGTGATCCCCAGCGCCTACCGACAGGGGTGTATTTGGTGTCATTGACAAATTCCTATTCAGCCCCAAACCGAGCCCCGTAATGGGGGGCCGTTTGTCTGTGCGTTCTGCGTGTTTCTGCATGTGCTTCGTCAGGTATGTTTCCTGCGTGTAGGACTTGCCGCAGTACTGGCAGATGTGCGTCTTCAGGTGTTTCGACTCTTTGTGCTTTGGAATGTGTTCTAGAAGAGACGGTTCATCCGAGAAACATTTATAGCATGAGTTGCATTTGTACGGTTTGTCTGTTTGATGGCAGCGAGAATGCGACTGCAAGTTTGAAAGTTGCGAAAAAGCTTTCTGACAGCCAGGGTGGCGACATTTGTAGGGTTTGTCACCCGTATGTGTACGAATGTGTTGTTGTAGGTGTGAAAGCTGCGTGAACTTTCGCTGGCAAATCTCGCAACGGTAGGGCTTAATGCCCAAGTGGATTCGAGTGTGCTGGGACAGGTAGCTGGAGTTGGCGAAAGCTTTGGAGCACTGTGAGCATTTGTATGGTTTGGCTTCTCTCATGTGTATCTGCGTATGAAGTTGTAAGTCAGCCTTAGATCCAAATATCTGCAATTAAAATAAAATATATGTCAAATTTGCAAATACCTTACAAAACTATAAATACAGCGGTATTTCAGCGGTTAGTAACATAAGCTGTAACGCCTAAACAACGCTAAAAACTAAAGGGCCAGGCTTTTTAATGCTAGGTAATAACGCGCTGAACTTTATCAATTAATAATTTAATTAATAAAGTTTTGCAGATTTTTATAAAAACTTAGATACTCGTAGATTATTATATAGATATAGAGCAAGAATTCCGTACAGTTTACATCGTGTTTGTATGTGTCACTGTGAAATAAGATGACGTAACAAGGTTTCAGCCCTCTTTTTCGAAAATGTTCAAATATGCAACAATACCCTTCCAAACATACCAATACAATTAATAATAGAATTTTTAATAAAACATAAATTAATTTAAAAAAATTATATTTTTACAATGCACGATGCTTATACGATAGACAAGTTTAATAATTAACAACAGAACATGCAAAAATTATAAATCAATTATTATTTAATATTTATTTTATTTAAATAAAATGGATGTCATACTTTTGGAATACCCGGTATACATTTTAAAATAGAATAGCAAATTATAAGAAACAACACGCAAAATAATATGAATTAAAAGGGATTAAAAACGGTAATTTAGTTGTTAATTACCTTAAAAAAATGAAGTTGAAAGTGATTTGAACGAATTTATTTGAAATATGTAAAAATGTGTTTTAGCATAACGTAACATTAACCTGAGGTATCTATTTTTTGATAATCACATTAATATTCATTGGGAATGATAATCCGCACAGCTCAATATTAGTAAAACGTATCTTTACATAGAATTAAGTAGTTGACCATAAAATATTAGAAGAAGATTTACAAATTTGAAATTTATTTACTAACTCTCTTATCTTATAATATAAAATCTATTCACATAAAATGTATGTGCAGTATGTCTAAAACATAAAAGAAAACAATTATTTCAATTGACGTAAATGTATTCTATGGGATTTCTGAAGGATTCAAATAGTTTGCCATTTTAATTTCTTTATCACAACGCTTATTGTATAACTTAAATAGGGAAGTTTGGCGCGCTTAAAAATCTATTTTATTTATTATTTTATATTTAAATAGAAAATGTTAAATGTTCGTCTGCTAAATTAGATTTTTTGTTTCCTCAAACTAATTAACTCATTCAATAAAGGTCCACTGATCTTTAAAATATCAGTAAATGCTAAACTAATTTGGAAATAATTTCAAGATGATTGTAATACATAATATAATTATAAAATATATATACCCGCTAAACACAGTTATGTTTATTTAAGGTTTATTTAACATAATTTTAACCTTTTAAGCTATTCTAAACAATTTAATTTAATATACAACGTTTTGTTTCGGCATTTTGAAAAATAAGTCTACCTTTTTGTCGTTAACATAATATCTTAAAATTTTAAACTTTTATTAAAGGTTATAAAATCTTAATAACACCCCTTTAACGATTAAAGGGTTTTAGAATAGCTATAAAATAAGATCCTATCAGATTAAATATTACTAGATTTTGTTTAAGTAAAATATTACATCAATATAATGTACCATTCATGTATTGTGTTTAGTGGGTATATCTTATTAAGAATCAGTTTAATGTTGATGTGCAATTGGAAAAATCATAACTAGCAATACATTTTTCATTGAAGTTCAGCCGCAAATGCCACTTTAGATAGTGTTATATAGAAATGTATTTGTGTTATTATTTAAACGCAAAAACAATAGATATTTTAAAATAATATAAATAAATAAAATATGTAATTCAATAAAGTTTATTCTAAATAAAAGATATCCTTGCTTAGAAATACACTGTATGTTATACAAAACAGTTTCGATTGGTAATTTGAATAATTAATAAGCCTTGATTAATAGATTTGATATACGAGTGTGAAAAAAGTGCAGCGATTTTAACAAAATAATAAACTTATAATAAAAAATAAAAATCAGTAGGTAAAATAATATGAATTCTTCAAAAATAATTCTCATCCGAATTGCAATAGGTTAAATTATTATTAGTAAACAACAACTTATTTATTTATCGTTACTGTCTCAAATTTGAGTTTCTATTTGACCGACTTGAAAGCAAATATTTTTAAATATAAAGTTATATCCAACATTCAAGATTATAACAGCTATTAAAGTTACTAAGAATTAAAAAAATTTCTAATAAAACAAAATACTGCAAATATAATAAATAATTCTGATGGAGATTAAGTCGATAAAAATAGTTAATTACAATACTAAAGAATTGATTTGTGCATTTGCTTTGTACTTTAGAAGAGATAAATTTAATTAACTATTTAATACCTAACCTAAAAATACATTATGTTACAATGCTATAAACAAATAAATGTAAATTGTTTTCATTCCGAAAGTGCACTAATTTTGATCAGTGGGACGTTCTATTAATTAGCAAATTCAATAAAAAATAGATTTTGACAGCCACATGAAACGAAGCGAACATGCGCTCATGGCCTGATTTGTGTACTGTCAGAATTTAAACTAGGAGTATGCTCGCAAGAGTGGAGTTATAAGTTGTTAGGCTGGTTGACTGGCTTTGCTTTTGATTTGTGCTATTTTGTTCCTATGTGTTTATGTATTAGTTATCCTTAGGCGATCGAAAAGGTCACATATAGGTGGCCACTTTAACCACAGGTCCATGACAGACTTAAGAGTTTTGAATTTTGGTACCTGTTTCGTCAGTACAGATACAAATACGTTTGGGCTTTGAAAACTATTAGTTAAATGTTCAAATAACTGCAGGATCACAAAATAAATATATTGTACAATCTAGTATTTGACTATTCTCAGTAAACACATTTAAGTATATTTACCGTAAAACAGTTAAAATGCAAAATTAATTAAATTGTTTCAGTTTCAATTATGTACAATATTTTTTGTTAAGTGTTCGTTTTATTTAAGTAAATTCTTACGTAAAATATTAATAGATTTCCAAACGTAATATATTTTTATTTTGTGCTTAGCAGATAGATGCAAATAAATTTAATTTAATTAATAAATTGCAATTATTTCTTTGGTAATATTGATTTATCTTAGATTTAAAATATATCTAACAAAGCCACAACACTATAAGCTGCCAACATCGATAGGAGGTGCTAATACTCAATACTGTCTACAATTTTCGTACATGCATGTCAAACATTAATGTACATAAGAGGGGAGGGAAGGGCAGGATTTTATCTCAACTGCAACTTCTACAAACTAAAATGTATAAACTTCTAATTTTACGAAAAGTAGCGAATTTATTTTTTTAAAATATGTATTGAAGACAATAATTTAAAAAAAAATAGAGCCTTAAGAATATTTAATATTTCATTTAAGAAAACCATCTCATAAACACATAACATAGCTAACCTATAATTTTTATATAAAATTTTATACAATTTAAACACAACGGACTTTAAATCATTGTTTGAATATTTTATTTCTTTACATATAAATTATAGCCTATCATTTATACTTTCGTTACAATTACAATTAACGTCAATAATACGTCAAACATATTCAAAATAGCAGAACCAATTAAAATTGCACAATTAAAAATAGTAATTAGTATAAAATACGAATTTTTATAAGAAACAGTGTACAAAATTGTTTTTTATTGAAATATAAATGTAAATAATTAATTTGTTTTTTTTTTTAAGTTTGAAATTATAACAGCATAGAACAAATTTTACCAGTATAATATTTCTACTAAAATAATATTATGATTGTTTGTTGCGAGGGGTGCCAAATTATAGTTACGCCACTGAACTCAAAACATAATAGAAACATTCTGCGTGTTTACAATGTATATGGTACATACAGTATGAGAGTGATTTAGTAAAAGATGATTTACAGTGAAAGATTAGTAGTCTATACCAAAGATATCTACCAATCAAAGAAACATAAATGATTCGAGGTCTATGGATTTGTAAATTCCTCGAATCATTAACAATTTAATGAAAATGAATAAAAATAAAGTGTCATCAAATAAATAATACATCATTAACAATATATGGTAGATGGAACATTAGAAGGAGTAACATGGGATATAAAGGGGTGCAAGTGTCGTGCTACGAACCTCTGAATTGGAGTGGTCGAGGGGGCTCCAGCTGAGGGGATCCCGCGGTTTATTGGTGCCCCCGCCACCCCGCTTTCGTCCACGTACCTGCACATAGTACAAGCACGTCGCTTCAATCTTTTTAACTAGTTCAAAGTTATTTGCATCTTTATTATGTATATGATATACTACTAACAAGTTGAATTACACAAAATAATTAAAATTCAACTTTTAAGTTTAACACAAAATGTTTAAATAATAAAACTATCGTGAGAAGTTCCAAAGCTAGTACATACTATTAAAATATAAGATGACTACGATATGACGATATATACAAATGAGAAATAAATAACTACATCATGTATTTATTGTCAGAGGAAGGAGTGGGACAAACATAAATAAGTGAAAATGCTAGTAGGTATCATGCCGGGAGTAAGCGTAATAATGAGTTAAAATTAGCGTTATTGAAGGTAAAACAAAAGTACCATGCTCTATGTCTTCATGAAGAGGAAGAGGAAAACATTGGTAGTTGAGGTGCGAGTATTCTAAATGTGTCCATGTTACTAATACGAAACTGTCAGACGCAACATTGACTCCCGCGGACCACGTGAACCGCAGCTTCAGAGCGTCACAGCAAGAATTGTTATGAGGAAGCGCACAACCGAACAAACACGGGTGACATTTACTAGTAGAACTTGGAACTGCATTTGTAGGCAGTTAGATGTGACATGTGAGGGAGGAGTGAGAAA
Source organism: Panorpa germanica (assembly GCA_963678705.1). Lineage (NCBI taxonomy): Eukaryota > Metazoa > Arthropoda > Insecta > Mecoptera > Panorpidae > Panorpa > Panorpa germanica. The sequence continues at coordinate 47,292,996 of OY783203.1, forward strand.
GAGAACACAAAACTATACAAATTCCTCGGCAGGAAGAAATGAATCTTAAGAGTCTAAAAAAAACTTTGTCTCAGTAGTAAACATAAATAGCTACACGAAATTAAAAAATAGAAACTAAAAAAGTTCGGATTTCGGATCTCCCTACGACGACACGTGTTGGGCCTAAGCACCAGAGGAGCTAAGACTGGTGGTTGGTTCTTTACGATTAGTGACACAGTCTGCAGACAATCTTAAAGCATTTGCTTTGCATTGGGCATAGGGCATACCTTTGAATCATTCATTTGAGCGTCTGTTATTGATAGCGGTGTCGGCGGCGTCGATGGGGCACTGTATGTCTTAGGGTCGTCTGTTCGTTGCATATCATCGGGTCTGAGATCAGGCCGGATGTCTCCATTTGATCCACTGTCTTCAAGATTTGTATTGTGTTTGTTATAGTCATTTACATTGAGCCGCAAATCAGCACTAGCTCTCAGGTCCCCTAATGTTCCACGATCCTGTCTAAGATCGTTAAATGGTTTGTAGTCATGTACTCTAAGATCTGTCAGTCCACCCAGACCCACTAAACCCCGGTGATTTTCACGTTCATTCATAGATCGAAGTTGATCGATTGATCTATGGATGTGACCATAATCACCGGTGGGCATTTCCGCCATCAGTGGAGAATGGTGATAGTCTAGGCCCCCACCGGGCCTGTATTCAATTGTACGACCCTCCAGCGTGACCACGTGGTTCACGGTTGTAGCGCGCGAAACTTCACTCACACAAGCACTTAAAATGCACTATGCACAATGCACAATGCACAAGCAAATGCAACCGGCTTAATGCTTACAGCTTAGTGCAGAAAGGCGATGCTCGGTAAGGCACTGTATTGATTTGTCACAACAATATCACAGGTTTTTTTAATTTTTAAAACTAATCTCGATTTAATTATATAAAATAAAATCTCTTAAATAATATAATCACATGTGCAGTGTCTGTTTATTTAATTCTTATTCGGTTCTGTTTTTGTTCCGTCCCGCACTGCGAAGGCGTATGTCACACCAATAACACCAGGCACGTTAAGTTTACATAAAACGGTTTACAGTTTTTTTTGGTCGCCGGCAGCAAGTGAATAAAAAACACTGTGCTGCTCGTTTGGAAGCAAAAACTCAACTGGTTTAGTCTCTCAGAAAAACTTTGGTCCTCAAAGTTAGATCTCGCGTTGGGAAAGGCAAAAAAATGTGAGGAACGATAAAAGCCGCGCGGTGGGGGGCATCATGCTAAAGGAGGGGGCTACATTCAGGGCTCGGTAACGGCGGTGGGGGTAACAGGGAACAGGGGGTATACGGAGGGGATTGGGGAATAGTAGGGAATAGGGCATAATGTTACGTAACAGTGAGCTTAAGGGCAGACGGACGAGAGACGCTAGATAGAGGGATCCATTAGTGTGAGTGAAAAGGTATGTTTCACATCTTGGGGAGCACATTATAATGCAATAAAGAAGACTGTAACTTGGACTGAAGGCTTGGAGGGAGAAACACACAGCAGACACATTTTTATGTTTGATTTCTGTCTAATATACGAGTAAGTAAAAAAAAGAAGATTTAAAAAAAATTAAAAAATAACCTGACTCTTGAATGAAGCTGCAACACATCAATTAAGTATGGACATAAGAACGTAATAACGTAAGGAGGTTAAGACAAGTGCAGGCAGGTCGTCTATTAAGGGAAGACGAGGGAAGGTAACAAACAATAGATGTTAAAGAAATCTTGAATCAAAAGAAAACGTAAGTAGAAAGAGGATGACAATATGTAATATACGCGCTCGTTACTTAAATTATACGTAAATGCTACATAACTGTATTTAGTGGACATATGTAAAATATTCTTTTGTTATTAATAAATTCAATTACTTATTTCACAAGCTTCAACATTGAACTGTCAAATTCAGAATAATGTTGTCGTGGTGCAAATTTGGTATAAATACAGAATGTAAATTATGCAAGTGCTTACACAACACGGAAACGTTTCACTATACAAGGTAACAATTGAACCCTCACCCCCGCCTGCTCTAATCCCATCCCATCTCTGTCTCTAACCCTTCCCCTTTCCTGCTTTTGCACTTGATATTTTCACTTGTCTTGTTTGTCTGGCTGCTCGCAGTCGACACGCAAAAGCAGGGGATGGGGTTAATAGTTTGCACTCACAAAATTGCGTTAAAAAAATGCGTTTAAATACCTGTTTATCTACAGAAATACTTCCATTCTTTTTTGTTAAACTTTTTCACTGAATGAAAAAGAACCATTAAACCCCTAATCTTGTGTACAAAAAAAAAGAATAATAAAAATGACTAAGGTAGTGAACTATAGAAACAACCCCTTCTGCCATGGAGATATTTGTAAAAGAGGGGGCGGAGGCGTGAAGTAAATACATTTTTTGACGTTTTATTGATTTGATATAACTACATCGCTTATATTGTAATCTGATAATTAGCCCGCGGTTGATTACTTATGTACTGTGCTAGGCTAATAAAAATTTAGCATAAGTTACATACATAAATTTAGAATTTTATTTAGAAGAAATTATATATTCAACTTATCAAATTGTACGATAATACCAAAGCTTATTTATACCATGTATTAATTTCAATTTATATTTTGTTCTCACACAACAGTGAAAGAGAAAGTGCAAGATTATTCATCCCCCACACTTACAGGATTTATTGGCAAGTGAATTCATTTCTGTAGACGGTACAGGAGGAGATAAATTACGCAGTTGACTTAGTAAGTTAGATCTCGCATTCGCGTCTCGGACATTCCTTGTTATAGTATTTACTCTCTATAAGTCTTATTTTCTGTGCTGGTAGCTATAGATAATCCAATGTTTTAACTCTTATCGAAACATCCAAATCAACACACTACAAAATTGAATCTTGCACTATGCTTGCAAATTTCTATATGAGAAGTTAGAATTATCTTGTAACAAACTAGCAAGGTTGAAACTTGCACCGCAAGATAATTCTCTATCTGGATGTACATTTTGACACAAAAATAAACAATTTAGTTTGTCTGCACATCTACTTTCGATTAGAGACCCTCCTATGACCGTTACATCAACATCATTTTGCTATTAAGTTTTGACGAAAATAAATTTAATAAATTTAAAGCAATACCAGGTGAAACTACAAGACTTCCGTTATTTTAGTACCTGAGCACAAATCTGCGGAACCGTAGTATCCTGTCCGAACTCTGAACAAAACAATGTCAAAGGGCACCTGATTTTGATCTCCCTACAAAATCTGTGTATGTGTGTCCTACATATCCAAAGTACAGGCTATTCTGTATTTCGGTACTGGTGTAAGGTGTAACCCTCCAGCAAGGGACGAGGGCCAACATCTCTGAACGAGAATTGCGCTAGCATTTACAAACATCCATACTCGTACTCGTAGGGTATTAAGGACTGCTAGTAGATTGTATAATAGAGGCAGGCTCGTTGTTTTCCAATACCGGTTTAAAAACGTGGGAAAAAAATCTGACATTCAGGTAGGGGTTTCAATTTGAAGTCTGTAGAGAGCAGACTATGACTAGGATCGGTCATCGGAGTCTGAGTCAGAGTCGGAGTCGAACAAGCACCAGTGACTTCCACTTTGTATATTGTAAACAATATTTGATGGAATTAGGGGTTCTATCAACCCTGAAAAATTAAAGTAGAAGTCGTTTTCTTATTTTTGTTTAAATACATGTCTTCAGCTTTCTAAATATATATTTTATATTAAAAATAATTAAATATCATTCCCACTCACTGCTTTAATTTTATTTTGTATTTTGTATTTAATTTAAATAGTTTAACATATGGCAATACACGTACAATTTTTAATTTAATTTGTTTTTTAAGTTTTCTTAGTTTTCTTTAGAACCTTACAAGGTCCAATGTCTTAAATTAAAAATACTAAATTAAGAAAAACTGTATTATATTATAACCTCCAATTGTGACAATCTGTCAAAATGCAGTAGGATTTACTTTTAAAAGAAGTTTAATGTCAGTTTTTGAAAAATATAGAAGTGAAAACAATTTCTATTACTAATTGTTATTAAAAATAGCAATTTTAATTATTTCACATACAATTTTGTCGAACTGTCAAAATTTATAATTCTAACGATTAAAACACAAATGTGAAAAGGAATGCTTAAACGAAAACCTGAAATCTAGATTATAATATTAAATAAAAACAGTAAATTAAATATAAAAACAGTGAGTGGGACTGAGGCTTTAGCCATATTTATTTAAATCTCAAAATTATGAATATTTTTAAGAGATTTATGGTACTATGGTACAGTATCTGAACTTAATGTTTCAGATAATTATATTAAAAATATATGGTATAAATTGCAACTGTAAACGAGTGACTTCGGGTTCGATCTCCGGATCAGCGCTATTTTGTTTGAGTTTGGTAATTATTGTAAATGCCAAATTAACTCAAAATCGTTTACTAATATATTTTATGATAATAATAATTTAGTTATATTTTTATCAGAAATAAAATTATATTTCGGTAAATCTATATCTATAAGATAATTATTTTGATGTAATCTGATATTATATACTTAGAAATTTTACGTTACAGGTAATCATTTTTCTGTGTTTACTGCCAACATAGTTGGAGGTCGTCGGTGACAAGAAGAGTTATTTGTCTCTAAGTGTTTATTTAGAAATACACATTGAAAAAATCTTCCTTAATATTGTAATTAAAAAAATTGGATTAAGCTTAAAAAGTTTTTTTAAGTAGTCGGAGTGATCTTTTTAACAACACATTGCATTTAAAAAAATTGTACTGTTACAAAATTGCTTATTTTTATTTACTTTACATTTTTTCCTACTGTTTTTTTAATTTACTATTTATATTTGTTACATAGTAATGCTTATAGTGTTGATATTGTCGTTTTCTTTAGTACGCGGCTGGATTGGAGCCTAGCAGCGATTGGATCTTGCGTTTACATCATAGACAGGTACAAGCACAAGGCACAAGGCACAGGTATATTTGTTGATCATTGCGTTGCTTGATACGCCGCGTATGTATCTATGTATAACTCGTTAACAGATAATAGCAAAATAATTACGTCTTCCAAGAAATAAGTAATCATTTCTATTTGAAATAATAAGATATTTCTTACAGTCTATTGACTGTATGAGTACGGTTGCATGCGCAAAAATAAGGCACATTCTCGTATGGCATTTAAGTATATAACGTATAACAGGTCCTACTGCAATTTACAAGGCTTCAAAAATTAATAATGTTTACTGAATTTACTACGGTAACATAAATTCAAAAAAAATTAAGTCGTGAAATTAAGAAACTTATAAAAAATTTAAGGGACGGTAATAACGCCCAGGCATGCTGGATATTTTTGAAAACATATGATTCAAAATCTGAGTCAAAATTGAAATTCAAAATAATTAAAATTTGAACATTAATAAAAACAGAAATATTCAGCATCGCCAGTTCCTTTTTATCTATTAATAATTTCATTTATCTTAGATTCTGTTTTATTCGTTGTAGCTCTTGTATAAATCTTTTAGACTCCGTTAAATTTAGTGTAAATTTGCTACGGCCCAGTATAAAATTGTCAAAGATTGTTTCGACGTTTCTCGGTTAAAGGGGGCCCTATATAATTGCCCAACTTTCTCATAGAATACACACTCTAGTGTGGGCTGTGAACAATATCTAAAATTTAAGATATATATATATATATATATTATACTTTTGATGAGATTTCTTTTTCAATATTCAAAACTCGACAAAAAATTAAAGAAACTTTTAATGTCATGTCGGTCCTTACGTAATTATTATTTTACTTTAGGTAATTATTATTTTATTTAAATATGTTGTTAAATTTAACAAGATAGAAATGTAATGCTTTAATTAGTTTGTAGTAAGCTAACAAGTGTGAAATCCGCAGTTCTAGTCGGTATATTTTTTCCAACTCCGAAATGAATCGATCATTTAAATAAAAGTTAAACCCAAGATTCAATAGATATTTTTCTTTTCACAATGTTTGAAAATTTAATCATAAAAAAATTAATAGGTATTTTATTTATCTGCGATCAACAAGTTAGTCGCAAATTAACAATACCGAAAAAGGGAACATAATAAAGAAATATAACACCAATACAGTATCAATAGAATAAAATAGAAAACCACAAAAGTAGGGTTAAAAAATTGAACAATCAAAATATATGTATCAATATGGCAATTTTATAAAAAGAAGGTTATTAGTTCGGAGAGGGTTACAGTAGCAGTAGCTGCAGCGGTATAATACGCCTCATAAAAGATTGCAATCGTCACACAAACAACAATAACAATAACAAAAAAAAACCCATTTTGTAACACTTAAAAATATGGTTTATTATTAAAACACACTTGATACACGCTTTCCGAATAAGCGTGTCCCACTGCCTTTTTAACTTTTTATCATTTTATGTTATTTTTTTGACCCATATTTTTTTATATTTTTATTTCAATATAGACATTTTGCAAGTCTGGTCTTTGTATGAGTAACTTATCTGTTTTTATAGAGAAATATTTCTGTAAGTAAATACAAACTATAGACCACTCGTGCAGGGTTTGCTGTACCTGTTGTATAGAATCAAAAAAAGTAATGTCATTGTCCACCAAACGTAACAACAAATGCGAATATATTTGTTTATTGCCTTCTTTATTTAAAGTCAGCCTATGTACTATATGTGCCTGACCACTACCCTAATACATGCATATAATCATTTGAACGAAACAACAACCAAAGACACAGTTGGCATTAGGTGCTAATACTATCAGCCACTGCCAGCCACAATGACAGCACAGTGTACTAGAGCATTGACGCTAGACGAGCCCTATACATTTGTCTTATAGATCCGGGCCTGATGGCAAAGACTATCAAATTAATCAACAGGTACAACATTTACAGGAAGTAATGATTTAGAATGCAAAATTTAGAATGTAAACATTTGAATTATACACAAATGCATGTTTAAAAATATGCAAATGATATTAGTTGTAAATAAAACCTGACGCAAATTCCCACATAAGTTGATATCTTGTTTCTCCGCTGCCAACAGCACCAGGTAATCAAACAACTTAAAAAAATGATTTTATCCAGTGAATTACAAATTACGTAATCCTTGTAATTTGGGAAGCCGAATAGTTGATGTGTACCGTGCATGTATTATGCTATGTACGCGTCTATGATGTTGTTAAATACTTTGTTGATGGATCAAGTAACCACACTGGGCCCAGGCCGGGGCCGTACAACTGGCTCCTATCTAATGGAGGCGACATTCACGATATCCATAGACAGAGAATGACAGGCAGGCATTTGCTACGCCGTATAGAATATGATGTATGGTGTATAACTTCCAAAGAACCATTCTATTTTTCTTTCATCGTGTCATTGAATTAAATTAGGTATATCTTTGTTACAATATTATTGGCCGGTATCTCATTGGAGTCTCGGTACTGCCTTGAGCGGTTGAGCCTTTACTATACGAGTATAGCGTTGAGCGTTTACACTGGTCAGCAAGACGATCTGTTCTGTTCAGTTAGTTATCTCATGTAAATTGTAATCACATCCGAACAAAAAAAAAGTATTTTTTAAGAAACACGCAACCAAAACATTCCAAATGCAATACAACAATTTATGTTTAATCAAGCAAGGTACACGTTATTTGTTAATAATTGTAAAACAACATTATAATTAAATGCAGTGATGGCAAACTCTATGCCCTCTAAGTCTAAACACATGAAAGAAATGTACATTTCTAAAAATTCATAAAATAAACGATCTTTAATAAAAGTATCTGTAATTAGAAAATATTAAAACAATTTTAATAGTTTTATCATTTAGCATGTTAGCAAAATATTTAACGAACAAATCATTTGAGAAATTTTCAGTGAAAAGAATTGCAAAGTTGAAATAATTAAATTACACTTGAACAAACTATTCTTAATTTAAACATTCTTGAGATATCTCAAGAAATGCTAAAAATATTTCACATTTCTAAAAAATCAACAACCCTTAAACGACAATGTTATTAAATACAATATTATATAACATAAATGTATAGATATTAGATTACTGAGCAAGTTATAACAGAAGAAGAGGGAGGGGGGCATATATTAATGAAGCTCCTCTGCGTCTCATAGAAATGGCCCTGTTATAGACATAGTTTGTTTCAAAGAGCAAAAAAAAAATACTTTTCCGGTCGCTGCTTTAAAAAATATATAATTATTTAAAAATATAATTTAGCCCGCAGGTTATGAACATTTATCCAACACTGTATCAATGTGTGAATGCCTCAAATGTGTGTGCGTCTGTACACCCGTGTATTGTGCCTGTACACTGGACCTGGCCTATTCGTGCTTAGTACTTTGTACCGATCCGTAATTGAATTTTAAAAACAGAAGGTCAAATAAAAAATATTAAATTTATACGAAAAATTGACGTATATATATAAATAAATAAATAATATATATATAATCTTAGGTATATCTATTAAGTACGTATAGATTCTTAAAAACCAAGTTAATATCAACAATTATGTATATGAAGATTTAAGAATATCATATTATAATAAACAAGAAGAAGATCACACATGGTTTGAACTGTAACACAAGTTTTAATAATGGTCATCGTTCTACAAAGTCATCGGTGAAAAGATTAAAATTAAAAAGTAAAAAATTAAGAGTCAGTATTTTGGCAGATATCATGTTACTTTTCAATAACAACCGAAGACACATTTTTCTGGTTCGATTCTCGGACGAACGCTATAATTTTCGTTTTGGTTGTTATCAGAATTAATTTCATTTGAACACAGTAAGAAGTCATTGATGATAGGACTCAGCAACGGATATAGGCCGACGGTACATAAAGAAAATTTAAAAAGAAATCAATTGATGCAATATTTTACTTTGCAAAAGATTACAGACCATTTATTGATGCAAATAGAAAAATAAATATCGGTCGTTTTTTGCAAAATGTTGAAAACTATTTTTTACCGATTAAGCAATATTCACATCTAACAGAGTACGATCATGTTGACGTACTCGTGATATAATGTATCATATTTTAATTTGAAATGTTGTATAAAAGTATCCCAAATAAGAGAACAGTGTGTTAGATCAAAATCGGATCTATTACATAAAATTCTCCCACACAATTTATCGTCAGTGTTTACCTATACACATAACACACACATTCATGTCAAAACGCACACATGTGCAAAGACAGGGTGATCAGAACGAGGTGACTTAACTTAGTGCACTAGTTATAATCGCAGTCGACGGTACAGTCTCATATTAAGTACAAAAAGTTAGCAACACGTAATGACTGAGTATTTTATTTTTCCTGAGACTGTACTCAACACTGTTTATCAACTTTGAATATTTCTCAAACTAATTGGCGAAACAAACATTTCTTAATTTTATTTTTTTACAATATATTTGTTTTTTAAAAGAAAACTCAAGTACCGAGATTTCGAATATAAACTTATTGGAAGAGGAAAAATAAATAATTGTTAGGTGACATAGTGCCCGAAATGACTACTGTGTTTTCGGGTTCTAATCATGAACCAGTGTTAAATATTTTAGGTTTGGTTTAAAACGTATAACTTTGCAATAACTTTGTATTACGTTTATACTTTATATATATATATATATATATATATATATATATATATATATATATATATATATATATATATATATATATATATACGCAATACTTTATATGTACGTTTTTAAAAACCCTATACCAAGCTACATTCTTGGTCATTTACTAAACAATTTAGTTATCAATAGAATTAAACAAAGTAATTTTATATTTACAGATTTGTAATAATTAAATATAAATATTAAAACATATATTATATAGCACCCTGTATTAAATTTAACTTTAAAAAAAAATTATAAAAAATACATGTGAGCATATACATATATATATATGTATAAAATATAATACAACATAATATATACATCCATACACTCTCATCTCAATTTCATCCCTAGATGTTCTCAAGGACATTCAATTTCACCCTATTTATGGTCTCTTTCACTCTTATGATAAAAGACACCCGTCCTTGTCACACATATTGGGACAGTATTAGTTCTGTGTCTACCATGTACAAGTCTTCACCAACATGTTATTAAGATTCATTGTAGACATAAGATACCTCTAGTATAAAAGATTTTTTTGAATACATACGAGTATATCGCATAATATTCAATCACACAGTTTACATCACAACCTCAAAAAAAGAAAAAATATATATGCATATATTTCTAAATAATATAGAAGAAACTCTGTGAAACCGTTTACCCGGGCTTGCTCGAATTAATGTGCAAATAAATATTTTACAAAAAAAATTTTTTTTGTTTGTTTTTTCTTTTAATTTATTTTGATTTTGTACAAGTTCTTAATTATTTAAATGATAAAGTAACATTCGATTAACATTTTTATACAATTTTATTTAATGTATGTAGGCCTATTTCGGATGCTGAGTCCTATCAAAGACGAGCTCCTACAATGTTGGCAGTATTTATGATGTTCTATCGAACAATTTGACTTTCTCATAAGTTTTATAATTTATTATAATTTTACAGGCTTCTTTTTTTTAATTTAATTATTGTGATTTGATCTATTAGTGATAGTACTCTTTTTATCTGTAGTGATTATATGTCAACTTCATCGCTTAAAAATTCACAAGAATTCGATATTATAAACTACATAAAACAAGCTTAATCCTGACAACTTCAATGGTGCATCATTCTATAAGCATTGAATATCAAAAAAATCTGTTTCTTAAAATCAAGTATTAAACTACCAGTAAGAAGTAAATGGAGTACATGTATTTTGGTAATACAAGTCTTGTCTTGTGTAGTCCTAGCCGTATTATTGTAAGAATGGTTGGCAGTGGTTGGCAGCGCCTCGTCCCTACACGCACGTCTGAACATATTTAGAAATAAAGTTTATCGGCGATTCAGATTTCTGATTACTTTGGATCTGCTTCATACACCTAATGCTTGTATTATTGTGCATTCTTGCGTGTAAAATCTGTATCGACGTAAAAATATTATCAATTATATGATTGTTTTATTACACTCGTATACATCGTAAAAAAAATATATTCAAAATATGAACACATAATAAAATCATTCTAACAAACACTATGTTGAAATCATAGGTCATCAACGTAACGTTTTATCAAGGTCATTTTTGTGCAGATTACTACATAATTCCCCTTTTCATCTGAACACGTTTTGCCAGACGTACGTGTAACAATGAGGAGAATAGGTGGTCATTGTTGAGGAATATAGGGTGCATATTAATCATTCTCCAAATCGGAGGCTGCTCTAGCTTGCATCCAGGTTATAAAATGTGTGCCGGGAAATATGGATTGATTAAACTACTGTCCGCTCAGCGGCGCTTTATCCTATGGGCGAAATGGCCTTCGACATAAGCAATGACAAAATGCTGAGCAACCTAAGGCACTTTAATAATGACAAAATACGGAAGAGTAATTGACCCAAATAGTATAGATTCGGTTGAAAAATAATACTATGTCTAGAAAAGTCCTGTCTAATATAATCGAGGTTGTTTCATGTGTGAGTTACTTGAAGCTGACAGTAGTGTAACCTAGGTGAACATTACTTCTCTGGTAATACTGATAATATTACACACATAAGTTAGCACGCGATTACGACGGAACATTTTAATTTATGTCGATTACGTTTAGTGTATTTTAATTTTAATTGGTTGTTTTTACATTTTAACTCTAACATTTATTATACTCGTATACTCATACTAGTGACTATAATGTACATGTACATTGTTTATAAGTGATTTTTCATTACGTAACTAAATAACCGGCCGCTCCGCTTAGAGTTTTGGTGCTGCGAGTATGTGAGGTTAAGTCTGGTGTTGATCAGAGAGGACGAGTTCTGACAGCAAGGATTAGTGGCTGCTTGAGTGGGGTCGGGATACTAGGTACTCGGGCCAGAGTGGAACCAAAAAGCCCAGAGGCCCCAAACCTGTGTGTCTTACAGTGGCATAGCACCATACCACTATGGCAGCATGTGGTTGTATTGGCTTAGTTGTTAGTATTAAGGCTCCGTATAGTTCTCACGCCTACGGCTATGGTATACTCTGTTTGAAAATACACATAAATAAATAAACCATTAAATTTAAATAACATATATAAATATAAACACCAGTCGTAATGTACTACTGTTCAAAATTATGAATGATTAAGACTGTGCGAGTGCGGGTGCGGGTGGGGGTGCGGTTATTCGTTTATCGATATTTTATGTTCGTATTAGGTGTGATACTCATAGTAAAGCTAAGAAAACACCTTTTATGTAATTCCACTCATAATCTTTTAATTTTTTGTTAAAAAATATTTTTTGTCTGACAAAAAATGGCACACGACCAAGGGTATAAAAAAATTTTTGAAAAAAAAAAGAAAAAAAACATGTAAAATGAGGTAAGTTTGTTTGTTAAGGAAACCCCTTGTGCTTATAGTATTTTTTGATTAAGGTAACTTAAAGAACGACGTCCGATAGCTACTGGATAGTTGGACCAATTGTGAAGTCTATAAATTATGAAATCAACAGATACTCGTAATTATAGCTGATTTTGTTTTTCATTAAAAGGCGTTTCTGTTTTCGTGTACCACAATGGAAAGCTGGTAAAACATGTTTTTCCTGTAGCTTGAGAAATATGAGAAGGGGGGTGAGGACGTTACGAGACGGGTCACATTTAATCTGAAAATCAAATTTAAAATAAAAGCAAAATCTGAAATAATGCTTAAAAAAATGTTTTCAAATGTGTGACATCACAACAGGGGGAGGGGGAACACAATGTGTCACAATACGTCACGTATTGTATGGGGTCGATGTTTTAAAAAAGCACTAAATTTGTGTGATGTAATTTAGGAATGACCCCTTAAGAGATATAAGACCGAAGTAAAATCAATATGAACCTCAAATCTGCCAGTTGTTCTAATAGTAAATATAAATAGTGTTTAAATCAACGGATAACATATTGCAAACTACTCGTAGCTGTGGACTGCGGAACTTCATCTAAAGCAGTATTCAGAATAAAGAATCAACGTTGAGATAATAACGAAACAAATTAGGTCCCTTTCCCTCGTTTAGCCTTGCACGCCAAATTAGTAAGAGCCGGGGCAGTGTCAGGTCTATGTTCTGACTGCCATGGACCAAACGGTTCCTCAATAAATTAATAATCCCAGCATCACATAAACAACAATGGCATCGCGAGGAACCCAGCGAACAAACAAAAATTAAAGGCATTATTCTTAGCCGGGTCTGTCCGTTTACTTGTGCAGGTGTTCTTATAAAAGCCTCAGGGCTAAAAGAAGAAAAAAAGTGAACCTAAATAAGATGTATACACGCTACACGCAACACAAAAATCGAAAGAGAAACGAAGAGCTAGGAGCTGGCAGCAAACAGAGTGGCAGAGAGGTAGAGGTAGAGTGGTAGAGTGGCAGTCCATCGCGGCGAGGCGCAATACGTGATTCAGTCGAGATTAAATGCAGGATTAGAAGATCAGGAGATCGGCAGATCGGCTGAGAAGGCTCGAATGATGATCACCGGAGTATGATGAATGGAATACTGACATGAGTACAATTGGGTCAGATAATATTTCTACCTGTTAGCCCCAAGTGCAGGGCTGTCAATGTAGGTCATTGGCAGTTTTGCTGTATGCATGTGTTAAAGCAGACAAACTCCACACACAAACTATGTGATACGAGTCTGGCAAATTTGAAAACTTCAAACGGCTATGATTTTATTAAATCAAACAATGTTTGTACATTTTGATTAACGTTTGTTTGTGTTTCAATTCAAATGAGTAAGTGAAATAGGGATTCAATTATTATTGTGTCGAAAGACGTCAGTTTATTTCCGATTCTGAGTCTATCAGCGACAATATCCTATAATGTTAGTGTGGTGGCTTCATATATGTGGGCACACGTCCACCTCATAAGTTTTGTTATTCCGAGATAACATAATCAAATTTATATTGATAATAACCAAATCCAGCAAATATACCATTGGTCCTGCGATCGAACCAGAAGACACAGGAGTGTGGCATCTCTCGACCACTGTGTCATCAAATAATACATATTTACAAACCTACTATTTTGTAAACATTTATTTAAAAGGGACAAATTAATTAATTGCAAAAGTAATTTATCGCGAAGTAGTTCAATAAATTTGTGGAGGGAGATGAATAGAGCAAGAGGTGAAGAAAGAGAGAGAGAGATTGAATTACGAGTAAATGCGATATGAGTAGATAAGGTTGTACACCTAACTGCATTGTTTTTATGCTGAATTGTAACGAAATGGTTAGTAACTATTGGCACACGTTAGCTAACGTTTGATTAACAATGTTTCTTTGATGCAATCGCTGCTTAATCCTCTCAACAAGTCAGTCAAAATTCAATTTTAACCTAGAAGAATATTTTGTATAAATAACTAAAGTTTAAGTACTTGTCTATGCGTCTAGTAATACGTCTTACACCCCTAGACTAAATCTCTGCAAAGAAGCTGAATCTAACTTGGAATGTAATCCAAAGATGACCCAACATTCTACTGCATCACAATCAGTTAATATATCGACAAACAAACCGTCAATCTACGTACCCCGCATACTCATGAAAAAACCTCAGGTAATAATCTGAGTAAAAAAGATCGAACAGGTAACAAAAAAATAAACCAGAAAATATATATATTTACTATATAGAAAGATTGACTACAATTTTAGTCTCAAAATAAAAAAAAACATTTTACATTTTGCAGCTAAAGAATATGTCAAAACAAATACAAAAAAAGTTAAAAAAAAAAGCAGAGAAAAAAAACTTAAGTAGCTGAAGGTGTAGAAAGATTATGAGAATCTGACAATTTATGACCCATTCAAATACATAATTTTGTAAACTAACAATTAAAGTGAGCTGTGTTTAATTTTATATACTTTTTACAGCATGAGTACAATGGACGATATGAACCACGATATTAACCACTTCAGTTCAGTTCAGTGTTCTAATCGTAAGTACTTGTATTGGTGTTACTTGGAAGAGTGTTCTGTGCTATATCGTGTATGCTAAATGTTAGAGTGTTAAGTATTGTCCGCATTGAAGCAACATCAGCGTGCAACATTTACGTATTGCATTACGTATACCACTGTTAGACATGCACTAGGCTTTCCAGCCAGTGTTGGTTCAGTGGAGATGGTACTTTAGCTGCCTCGCGCTTTGGTGATGAAGTATTTATTCACAGCACTTGCTGTGGCTGTGGCTGCATGTTGAATTGTTGACAATGTGTTAGACTGTTGGAATTGGAGCCGGAGCTGGAGTTGGGGCACTTCGGCACTTGGGCACTTGGGTTTTCTGCTTATCGAAACATTCATCCGTCAAGGCGTCACCCGTCATATGCCCCCCATCACCCCTGTCGCCCCTGTCGCCCTCACTTTCAGCAATCTAATATGATACCATTTGGATCAGGATCAGCGTCGCATCGACTGTACCAGACGGAGACTTGGGACTCATTTGATAAAGCCCATCTGCCTCTGTCACAGTAAGGTGTATGTTTACACCAACGTATGATGCATTTAAACTTAAAGAGATTCCCTTTGCTATAAAATATCTTAATGACGCATGTTTTAGTTGGAGGACGGAAAGGGTTATATGTCAAAAGCGAACAGATTGTATCAAGTCGTTAAAAACTGTTGCGGAGCATTTCTCTCATTAGCGACATCCTTAAGCGAGTGTGGAACTGAAAACGCAGTAAATAGGAGCCCATATTTTATACAAGTACGTAATTTTAAGCCGCGTATTCACCAACAACACATTTAGCAGAACTAAAACGTTATCAAATTGATCTCTATTAAAGTGTAGAATAATGCTCATTAAGAACAACCTTTTATGATCTATCAAATATATTAGAGCTTGAACACACTGCGACTTAAATCTCAGCGATTTTTTCCGCGTAGTTTTGTAACGCATGGAATCATATGAGCATGCACACACCACGGGTTTTTAATTTTCTTTGTGTTAAATCGCAGTGTGTTCAAGTTCTTAGGTTTGTTAACTTCAGCCTGACTTCAGCCAACTCTTCTACGAGAGTTTCTCAAAGACATTTTTATATTTCGTCACGTTTTGAATAAAAATGCTTTACGCAACGGAAAGGACGTTGAAAATTAATTGAATTGTAGAACACGGATATCTGAATGTCTGCAGTGATATAACTTTGCATTCCTCCAGAACAATCAATTTGATTTGATACCTTCCCCTTGCCCTCTGCTATGTCCCTTCCTCTGTCCAAGGCTCAGGCCACCTGGCATATATAAACCAGTGCCAGGATCTGGAACCAGTTATCCTATTCTGGTCCTACAGCTTGTGCGCCCTTCGTGTCAGTGTGCTTGTGGATAACTGACCTACTCGTACAATAAACGTTGAATAAATTTACTTTAGCTTTCATTATGCAAACAGTTTTTGAATGCACACTGCACACTACGCTACTGCGGTGTGTACTCGTAGTACATTGGTCGGGTCTTTTGGTCAAACGAGTATTAAACACTGACGTTAGTATCTAGTAACTTCATTTAATCACTTTTATGTATAATCAGAATTTACAAAACATTTACATGTTTCATTCGTCGTGCAAAGTTTTACATAGGTTACGCTTACGCAAAATGAGTGACCTTGCCTCATTGAAAGAAAGAAAATGTTTTTTATGTAATTTATGAATTGTAGTTAAAAATACTCAGAGCTAGAAGGCCTCATGTTACTATAATTTATATGATAACTATGAGTTCAGCAACTGGCTCGAATATGAACCATAATTTAATTTAAATATTTAAGGCGATGCTGTATACTTTTAAAGTTTAGGTGGAGTATACCATATAATGTGTTAGAAGGTAATAGAAATGAATGTTCATTTTATGTTTTCGTTTGATTATGATTTTGTTGTTATTGTTGTAATTCACAGAGCAGTGATTACTTTAACCCAAAAAAAATATGTTTAGTAAGATTCAGATAAAATAAATTTCAGCTTTATGTTGATGGCAGATTCACATTTCTGACAGGAGCCGTCAGAAAATCATTGTGAAAGGAAAATAACATTTGCCTTTATTAGGTTCTTAATTCTTTATCTGGAATCCGAAACACACTCGTATTCATGTGGTAGTTTCCACGAATTTAATTATAAAATATAAAAGATTCTTCAGATATTTAATAAACTTCTGGTCCAGCAATCATTGAACTTGTTAAAGAAGGGGACGTTGTTGAGTATTTTGATGCAGAATACCTTTGGGGCAGGTGAGATCTAACAAAAAAAGATTTAAAAAAAAATAGTACAAAGCAAAAAACAGAATTAAAAAAATTGAAAAGGTATACTTAAAAAATCGCAAATAAAACCAGTTTTCCGGCACATGGCTACTTCCTGTTGCGTAAGAGTGCTGCGCTGCGGACCCGGACCCCGGATCCACGCGGTGGGGAGTGTAATGATGATGAACTGGCTCTCCACGAGGACAAGAGCAGTCTTTAGCTTTAGTGGCTTGGCTAGTTGGCTAGTGCCCGCCGGTAGTCACATTTTGTGAATAAAGAATTATTATGTTGCGTGGGCAGGATTGCAAGAACTTTGATGACCATAAGGATTGGCTCGTAGCTCCATTAACATCATCAACACTCGATTCCTGTCGCTCCCGTTACTCCCGTTACTCCCATTGCATGTTGCACCGAGCTCCTTGCAAAATGATAATCATCGTCTCGAGATGTTGTTTAAGCTTAGTGATGGTTTAAATCGTCATGAATGAAGATACCAATGTTAAGATATACTTTTTTTTATTAAAGTAACCTTAGTTTGGTCTCACAGTGAGTAGAGTGTTGTCGCATCAGCACACTTTATCATGAGAAATATCTATTTTAATGTTTAATGGTACTTAAACCGCACCAATTGTGCGTTCAAATTTGTAGTTAGCGCACTAAACACAGGGAGCATGGATATTATAAAGGAAAATCTACAAACTCAGGTAAAACTTAAAAAAGACGATTTTTGCTTAAATCTGCTGCGTTTTTTATTGCATACTCATAAGGGACTAAAGCAGCAGTACATTAATTAGCAAGTGCCATTTAATTAAATGCATAGTAAATCTATATTTTCTATTGAGTAATTAAAATAGTATAGAAAGTTAAAAAAAAATGGAATAAAATATAAAAAAGATACAAAAACAGGCGATACTAAGGAAATAATAAGTTTAAAAGTAAGTTGAACGATGGTATGTAAATAGTAATATAATGGTTAATGATAGTCGGTACCAACCTGAGGGCACATCTTGCACTGGTACTTCCGTCCGGTGGCCCCGTTCGGCATCCCGCCTGGTTGTCCAGCCATCTTGCTAGCATTGATGGGCTGTGGAACAACCAGCAAGGCCGCAGATCCCGGTCCAGTGCCTGGTCCGCCTGCGGGGGAGCTGCTGTTAGAACTCCCGGAACGACCGGCACCACTGCCATAAAGCGATGGAGTCATCGTCCCCCCCTGTCCGTGATGACCATCCATACGACCGTCATCCAAGTGTCCTGCATACAAAACAGATATAAATAGTATATCACATCGACAAGTAAATTTACCCGCATCTAATGCCTAATTAGACTAATTGGGATGCAGCTTAATGACATCACAAGATCGCAGACGCAACACCCTGCAACACCCTGTGCCGTAATGATTTACAAATCAAGTCATTTTACGTAAAACAAAAAAACTTGTGTAACTTTCGTAATTAACATATGAAAGATTCAACAATTTTTTAATCTAAATTAAAATTTGAGTACATAGTTCTTATGAATTAACCACCCAGAATATTTTTAAAATTCCGTTGCTCCCGTCATTGTTTTGATTAATTCAATTTCAAGGATCATACTTGCTTTGTATAATTTGAATTTACGCGCGAAAAAAGACCGATCAGCATTATATTGGCGACTTCCTTTTAGAATTGTACTGTACTCGCTAAACAAAAAACATGGATGTTCATGTTACCTTCGATTCGTGTGATATTTTAATTAAAAGAAACCTAGTAATATTTTATAAAAAAAGGTCTAAAAAGTATCCTACTTTATTACCATTTAAAACTTAAAAAGGACTTCTTAAGAATCTATAATCCTTAAAACGATTACTTCAGCTATTTTGTGACTATATTAATGGACAAATAGATAGATTTGTTTTTCAAAAGGCAGTAAAATAGGTCTCACAATGTTGTATTTTAGGTAACGTGACATGTAGTATTTGTTACATTAGATAAATCTTCAATGTACGTGGTTGTTAAGCAGGATGTTTTAACATGGTTGACTTCGGTAAATATTTATTTAATGAAATGAGCAAATTATTATTTAAATAGTTTTCATTTTGGTTATCTATCGTCCGGTTGGATCAATCTCTAGATTAAAGATATAACATACTAACTAATACTAAGAACTAACAATTTGCATCTAACATAAATTTATCGTATCCATCAACAGATAAATCAAGTCGATACGAGTATGAGTGGTCCACACATTCGAATGCTTCATATGATTATTGATAAATGATACAATACATTTAAACATTCCCGTATGTACTTTAACTCCACGCTTAAAAACTGATAAAAGACTATACATTTTAGTTGACTTGATACAGATAAAAAAAAGAAAGAAAAAAACTTAAAAAAAAAAACAAAATAAAATGAGATAAAAGCGTGTCCCAGAAACAAGTAGCTACGTCACTACCAACTTTAAATTGACCAGAGTATTCCTCCTGCGCCCGCACCGTGCTGGCCTGCATGACGTGCAACGGGCAACGGGCAAGGAGGTAGCGAAAACCAAAAACGATTATGCAAAATGTAGATGTTGAATAAAACAATAAAACTTATAAGAAAACAAAGAAATAAACGATGGTATGAAATAGTGTGTCGGATGTTTCAACTTTCAAAAAAACGGAAGTTACATTTGTTGTTCAAGAACTGAGAAGGTGACACTGATTGGCACAAATTTGTTTTAATTTTTTAACGATTTTAACGATCATAGCATTCTCGAGCCAGCTCGAACCAGCGCTATATTTTCTATAGCATCTTCGACCAAATTGTATTTTATAAATGATAATTTATATCATGAATTATTTTACATTTTAACTGCTTCTGTAAAACACAGCAGTAATTCTAAAATAAATCTTTTATCAGTATTTATCATCGAGATGTTCATTTCGTCGATTTACTCATTGCGAGATGTGGATGCTGGTGTCAAATGTTAATAAGTCAACTATCATGTAACTAGGAGCATCAACTATGAAACGGCACTGATAAAATAATAACATCTTATCTACAATAATCATTATTTCGTTATCTTAAATCTGTAATGGAAAGAGGATAAAAAATAACCAAATAAAACAGAATTATATGACACATTGTACGCAATACGGGCTGTAGCAAACATCATGTAAAATCAAAGTCTTGTAAATTCATCCGGCGTGCAAACTTTAACCAAATATCTCAATTATTACATCACAACGGCATTATGGTAATTACATAAGGGACCAGCAAAGCAGGTCCAACCGTCGCTGAAGTCCAACCTGATCGCTGAGGAAGTCCAACCTGATCGCTGAGGAAGCCCAACCTAGTGCCGCCGCGGTAAGTTGCCTACACGACTAAACATTAATTAAATATGACATTGGTTGTTGATAAGAATTGGTCAATAAATGTTCGGGTGACTATATTGTGTTGAATTCAGAAGAACAAGTCAAAATCTGAGCTATTAAGAACCCCACTGAGCGCAGGCCGCAGCCCGCTAACTGGACTTGTGCGCTCGAACTGCGAACTGTGATCGCCGATCGGGCCGTGATATGATTTTTAGCAAACAGGTTTTTTTGGTTACAGGACCCGACCCGTTAATGCTAAACATGTATTTCTAGTACTTCAGAGTGTAGTTTGTCCGATGAAATAGAAACTAGACACCGACATCAAGCATAGAAGCATATCAGTACAGGATGGGTAAAAAGATACCACACAACGCTGCATTCAAGTCTCTTTTTAAAGCAGTGTGCTCACTGGTGCAGCATCCAACATTATATTGCAGCACTAGACTTTTGTTATGATGAATATTTTAAGCTCTGGTTTCATTTACCTTAATCCAAATTACGCAGGCGCAGTCGGAAAGAAATTCAGCTAAACGCGTAAAACATGGCTACAATTTATTTCAAAAAATTTGTCTATACGTTATATATACATAAATAGAAACACTAATAGCATAGAAGTAAAATTGCAACTGCGTGTTGCAGTGAGTGTATTAAGCTAATGCAATTATATAAGTTGTACTTTAAATTTACAACACATTGAGTAAATACAATTGAAAATAATATAGCATAAAAAGTATCGTTGTGGATGGCAAGTTGTGAAAATATCTTCCAACGTAATGATGTGTGTGCACCAGTGCAGCAGTGAAGACGGTCCTTTAGGGTTTTGGTATTGAACTCATTGCTCTTCATTATTTTCGCATGTAAGATACATTAACTACCCGCATAGAATAAAAACGCAGCGGGACATAAATGAACTAGTTGCACAGCGTTGACCCAACAAAGTTATGCATAGAAATATGTATTGCCTGTCTAGGGTTCTGACAATTTATTAAATTTTTGTTTAAGAGCATTTGTTTAATGCATAAAATATATTTACAACAAACGGACATTTAAAAAATAAGAGACAATTAACTGAGGCTAAAACTAGACTCTTCAGACTCTTTAGCGTTTGTCATGTTTAGCACTCGTTGCTGTTTTAATCTGTATCCAATTCTCAGTTACATCTACTTCTTACGGCATTGGTTCTTGTACACTATTTCAAAAACAAACAATATATAATTTAAAAAATTAACTATTCATTTTGCTAGTATACACACGTACGGTTTCTTTAATACCACCCTGTACAACAATCTGTATGGCAAACCTGAAACGCATCTATATAATCATACAATAATATATTTTATTTTTAAAACACATTTGCATATTCAATTTAAATAATATGTTAAAACATACAAAGTTTATTTTGATAATTTTTAAACTTTTATGTTTTATTTAACAACGTGTGAAATTACTAAAAACAATTCAAGTCGATTCATTTTATTTTATATTTAAATTACATTTTATTAATGATTTTATTTAAATTATTATTTAAAACGTTTTACTTATTTAGAATAAGTTTTATGAGTAATTTATTAAATATATTATTATACATAATATATGTAAAGTAGATGGATGGATTCTAGAACTATTTATATTGATGAGTAATTCCCTATTCTAAACTGCATTGTAACAGTGCAGAGCCGTAGTTGTATCTAAAAAGGGGCGAATAAGTGGAGGGTACCGATTAGCCTGGTTCTTAGAATAAGTTCGATTAATCGTCTTGCAATTACGTCCCGTCGTTCAGCAGTGAGGTTAGGTTCGTCCGACCCTGGAAGCGGTACCATACTGTAAGAAATGTTTCGGACTGTTCTGTCATTATCTGCAGGACTATCAGCGTACGTTGCTATTCATACAATTCTTATCTATTTGCTTGGAAGAAATTACTATGTATTTTTTACATAATTACTGTTATGTGTTATTAAAGTAAAATGAATTCATTTTATTAAACACAAAGATAATACAAACAGTTTACACATCATTAAAAATTAACACACGCATCCGAACACGAGCACGGGATACGCGGACCAGGCGTTTGCAACCCTGAAACAATTTAATTATAAGAGATTTTTTTTTGTTGGTGTAAAAATATTAAATATTAACGCTTCTATTGTTACTTAAATACTCAGAGATATTTGTCGTTAAATAGACCCAACTGTGCAAAAAATAGAGTCAACCCTTTACATGATTAAAAAAGGAAATTGTTCTCTACCCAAAATGCACTGTTCGATGACGAAATTTTTGGAAAAATTCACTTGTGAAATTTGAGCAGTAAAGTTGATAGTATATAAAAATACTTGCCACATAACATCTTGTAAATATAATATATTATATTTATATATATACATTAGATTTTAATGTATTTATTCAACTTGTATTTATACATATAATTACCGTGTGAAATTTTATATAAAATGTTAATTTTGTGCAAATTTTATTACATTTATTAAACATCTTATATTATTTTATTTAATAAAAATTCTTTAACTTAAGTTAATACACAAAGCAACATTAATATTGCATACTAATGATTATTTTCTTAATTTATGGCCGCGTCATTTCATTTCAATATTTTTATCAAATTGAAATTCATTAATTATACTATTTTCCTAAATGAAAGGAAATGAATTAACAAATATTTAAAATAAAATTAATCGTTTATTAAAGGGGTTCCCGAACTATGGTCCGCGGGCTAGTAGAAAAGTTGTTTTTCTTAAAACAAATTGTCATACTGCTATCTATGACTTAATGTGACCTTTGAACTTTGGGTAATTTTGGTTTATTACAAATTCACATTTTTAAGTAACGCTTGTTACAATTTTCAACGGAAGAAATCAAACTTAAAATAAGAAATTTCATTTTCGGAAATATGCGTATGTAATTTTATATATTCGTGTGTTATCAATAGCTTCATAACTGATAATAGTTTATTCAATTTGAAGTTCTATGAATATATTTTAAAATATTCAATATTCACTTTCAACCCTGGGTACTTAGAAAGTGCAAAATACTTTCAATTTCATCTTACAAATCTCTGTGGAATGCTAAAGAGGGTTTCTATTGTCTGCAGATGCACGTTGTTTGAAGAGGCTACGATTTATTTATTATCGTCCTTAATTATGCAACTAAATATTACTTAAAATTCAGATGTTCCCCAACTAAACTACGATTATACTTTTGAAGTCCCTATTTTAATTTAATGAAATGTCAGTTCTAAGTATCAGCTCCTAATTCTTTACGAGTACATTTGACAACTCTACCAATGTAGGTTATGTGATGCATGACCCTGAAATGAAATTCTTTTTTACATAATATTTGAAATGACTGTTTGGTGTCGCTTCGTTTAATATGCACTCGCTATGCAAATCTGATACTACTTTCTAAATATCACAGATAAAATTGGTAAGTGAATTATTAGCATAAATTTAAAAATACTAACCTTTTTGCATGTTGATGTTCTGGTGGTCCACCGAATTCATTTTGGCCTGTAACAATTATAAAATACAGCATATGTTCAATATTTTGCAACGAACGATCATTTACATTTTATAATCAATATTTTATTTTATTTTGAATAAACTTCAAATTCTAGAAATTGCAATTAAAACATTTTTTAATTTCTAAATAAGTGCTGAAGTTTTATAATTTACATTTTGGAAAATTTAATATTTAATAGAAAATGAAAATTTTTTAAATGTGTAAAGTGTAATATTTTTTTAAATGAAACATCAATGTGCCTTATTTCATATTTTTCATTGAATGTTATTAATTTCAGTATGACCATCTCCCGCGTAAAATAATAAACGGAGTAAAACTTAGTAAAAGCATAATAATACACATTTCGCTACAAGTATTGTGGTTGTGGGTTGGCCGTGGCACAAGAGCGATGTTATCAACAAGTTGTTCGCAGTACCAGACACTAACCATCAACAAACAGCCTGTAGCCTGTAGCCCATGAAGTCATAGATATCCTACAGTGTCTACACTCTACACTCTACAGTGCTACAATGTATAGTACATGTAGGTATGTCCACCTCTCTGCACCACACAGGGCTCTCCAACCCTCGTATGAATGACAGTCTCTTAACTCAATTATTTTGCATTTAAAATAAATTTAAATCATTATTTTGCATTTACACTAAAATGTAAAGTTAGTGTAACAACTCTTAATTGTTTTCTGGATTAATATTTCTTTTATTAGGTGAATGGATATGGTAGCAAAATATGAAAAATTGTTTACCAACATAACCTCAATTAGAATGAGGTTATTAATATAATGTACGAGTATAATAATAATATTGGCATGTCTTTATTCCTATAATAGTTTCTTTCCTATCTTCAGATTCCTATCCTCTTCTCTTCTATGAAGCGCCATCTCTTTTATAATACAGAGTGTAAAAGAGATGCATATGAGTGTAAGTGTGATTCATAAGTTACTACAACAGCTAGGTCTTGCAACTCATAAAGTTTTATATTATGATTATTGTAAACAAAGAAAAATAATCTCGATTATAGTCCAAATTACGATAGTTCGGCGGCGACTTATACTTAAAAGAGGTTATAAGAGCGGTATAAATCTATAATACGATAATGAATTTTATCTTATTCGTTTCTATATACATTATAGCAAAATAAAGTGAGTCAGTGCTTTTTAGTTATATCGGCAGTTTATACCCCACAACTTGTTTTTAGTATGAGTCGCCGCCGAACTCTCGTAATTTGAACTATACTTATTTTTAACTAACATTAGGCGTACCTTTGTCAACGTTTGGATATTTAAACAAATAAAAACGCCAATATGAATATCTGTTATTAACTTAATTAATAAAACAATCTCTAAATGAGTTGACAACCCCATTGAAGCATGCACATAGAAATAATTTCTGTAATCACCTCATATCCTTGCTTCATGGCCATGGCATTGCGAGGTCCTGGCCATCCGGAGTACTCCATTTCTTTCGCATGTTGGCCACATTGCTAGAACAAGAAACAAACAATGATAAGGGGTACAAATAACAGCAGACTTTAAAATAGAGAAAAGTATTATTAGTAATTAAAAATGGGTACTTAAAAAAAATATTTTGATAGTTCCCTGTGTGTTCCAATAACATTGACTATAGTTATCCAAGGGTAATATTAATTACTATTAAACAGTGAAGCGAAAAGGTTGGACAAAATCACATTCAGATACATAGCATAGCATCGCATCAGTCTGAGTCTGAGTTCCCTTGGTTATCATCGGGCAACACCTGTTTCTGTGTAACGATTATATGAATATGACAGCACAGCTGTTGTTGCTGTTAAGTGTTTCATATTGCTGTGAAAGAATCCTAGAGAATGTTGTATGTTCTATACATGGGAAATACTCAGATAAGACCATAAGGGTCCCATACGAAGTGAGGGCGTCGAGGATGGGAATGGGGATGGGGATGGGAGGCTAAAAAGATGGTCAGAGACGTATGTGCAGGAGGGATGTCGTTTTGATTCAGACTCAATCGACGGGCCTACGACGCAACGGGTTACGCAGTGAGTAAGACAGGGATAGCTAGCTGTATGTGCGTCTCTGACGATACTGGCGTGTCGGACTCGCACTCGGGGTTGTGCGTGTGGAACGGCTGTCTGATGGCTGTCTAGCAGTCTAGCCACATGGATTCGGTTTAGGTTTAGGTGTTCGTGATTTAGAGTTTGTTCTGATATGAACAGATGACGGGAGTTGGCTTTCATGGATGTATCGAGAGAGAGAGCGCGGGAATACGACAGTGCAACGGTGACCTTGTCGTTGCCATGGGTTACCAGATGAAACCTACCCCTTCCCTCTCTACTTATCCTTATTATGACTACGAACTTCTTAAGACTTATTTCTTTTATTTTAAATTCATCCCTATTTATTTGACTTGATGTAAATAATCGCAATTCCCTGAAGGCAATTATCAATAGATCAACATCTTCTCGGATCAACAGAGGGGTGGAATTGCCACCCTACACTTTGCCAGTATATTCGTAACATGATGCATTATAGCTATTTTTTAATCATGTAGGTTAGAGTAAATGCTAGAGATCAATGCGATCGTGATATTCATGTTGGCGTTAATTTTATGTAAATATTAGATATTTATTTAGGTAATAAATAAAGACAGTATTTTCCAGCAGCGCTATTCCAGGTTATGTTCAAATATACGACTCCCAGACACGGTGCAGTCTGCAGTCTGCACCAGTCATGCAAGCAGTAATTGTACATTTATGATGCAATATTTTTGTAGAAAAAGTTACGGAAAGAAATCAAATACGAAATGGGAGCAATAACAGTTGCATTTGCAACCAAACAGCCAGGCAGCTAGGCAGCCAGGCAGCTAGGCAACCGGGTTGCGCAGACGACGACCATTACAATCTTTCATAGCCAGACGCTCATAAAAGCAAATCCCACCCAACCATAAGAATGGCTATCAAAACCATCAATCAAATTTGATATCCTTCAAAGCTACACAAAGTATCTCGCACCCAGACACCCACCACGCGGACGTCTGGAGGGACACATTCTGCAAGACTCCAACGCCGCGACGCCCCCATTCGCCATTCGCCGTTCGCCGGTCGTCGCTGCCGTCGTTATACGAAATGTATCAAAAGTGTGGAGCTGCGATCGACGTTTCAAACCTCAGTAGGAGGTTTTATATTGAAGTATAGGATACATACGTCGAAGTTAGATCCAGATGTTATATTGTATATACTTTTATATACAAAAATTTTCCTGTGAGCACGCGCATTTTCCCGAGTAGCACTTTTCTTTCCACTTTACCCCTCTTCACTTCTCTGTCTGCCACTATTGATTTTTCAATCAGCCATCTCTCTCGAGCGTATACAGTTTTATTATTGCCACCCTTTTTTTCGTTTCTCTTTTTGACCGTCAACGACGGGACTCGAACCCTGACCCAACCTACGCTCGAATCCGTTGAGACTTCGGCTGAAGATATCTCCATGGAGTCTATATGGGGTTCCAGAATGCGTGTCCTCCATGAACGCGACGCGCTACTCGGGACGCGCTGCTCGTGACTCGTCATACGCCACTACGTCACTACGCGACTGTAATCAGTGTGTTTATTGATACACGAATAATTACAAATTTCATTGATGAATGTTGATAAATGTTTATTGCAGACAACACAACGCAAATGTAGTTTCGTGACGTTGAATGCAGCAGTAAATGTTACAGGGACGGACTCGTTTCACATGCACATTTAATTGATGTTTGGTGATTATTTATGGAGCCACCAAATTAAGCACGTTATTAATAAGAAAGATTGCTGGATAGAGGGATAGTGATTGTCAAATAGTTTTTCAATACGGCCGATTAAATTAATAGCAGCACCTTTGAAATTATTTAGCTGTAGACTGAAGTTGAAAAATTTTCTTCCATTCTCTGAATTATTCCACATACCCTGCCACTTCTCTTTCACTTCATTTTTGCTCTTTGCCAATAAGTCCACTTCATATTGAATTTCTCCACTTGCTACTGTTCTAGCTGCTTGTTGTGCGGCGTCGTTTGCTTTTCCTCATTTCATGATTCATTTCCTGTGATTCCTTTGGTTATCTCATATTATTTGTTCTATTTACATTTCAAGTAACGACTATACCGCTTCTTACAAGTAAATAGGATATTTTTTATTAACGTGGTTTTAAATAAAATATGTTTTATAAGTCAAACAATATTTTATTAATATATATTTTTATTTCTTATTGTTAAAACACGTATATTGTGAAGAGTATAAAAATAAAGAAAATTTATGCTTGGATTCTCAAATATATTTTAATAACACCCGTTGTATGTACAGAGTATAACCAGGGTCGCATTTAAACTATAATAACAACTCTCAAAAATAATAAGGTCTCACATTAATTTTAAATGAAATGTTCTTGCTGCGGTGGTGAGTGCCTAATATTTATACTCCTACACATTCTTGTCCAAAAGAACAAATCTCTACGTAATCTCTTGTAGCGAGTGGCTCTAAGCCGTAGTTTTCAAATTCGGCTCTGTGTCTGTAATATATTTTTATAGGTAGTATATACATGCAGCAATTCGTACGTTTGAACCTTTATTGTAGATGGACAAAAAAAAAAGAAATTTCATCTTTACAATCGACGATATCAAACAGAATAAGTCAATTGAGAAGACGCTCCAATGGACTTCATTTCATATTGTTGTCTATGATACACTGCTAGGGTGCTCCTTGCCCTCTACCCCGACTCATAACCTTTGTTCTCTACTCCATACTCCTACACAACATCAGCAATCAATTGAAGCACACTACGCAGTTTCTTTATTTTCTATCAGCATACTATTCAATTTTAATAATCAATGACAAAATATAAGTATTCATGATTTCTATTTAAGGGTGCGTCTATATTATTCAAGTTTCATGATTCATTTCCTGTGATTCCTTTGGTTATCTCATATTATTTGTTCTATTTACATTTCAAGTAACGACTATACCGCTTCTTACAAGTAAATAGGATATTTTTTATTAACGTGGTTTTAAATAAAATATGTTTTATAAGTCAAACAATATTTTATTAATATATATTTTTATTTCTTATTGTTAAAACACGTATATTGTGAAGAGTATAAAAATAAAGAAAATTTATGCTTGGATTCTCAAATATATTTTAATAACACCCGTTGTATGTACAGAGTATAACCAGGGTCGCATTTAAACTATAATAACAACTCTCAAAAATAATAAGGTCTCACATTAATTTTAAATGAAATGTTCTTGCTGCGGTGGTGAGTGCCTAATATTTATACTCCTACACATTCTTGTCCAAAAGAACAAATCTCTACGTAATCTCTTGTAGCGAGTGGCTCTAAGCCGTAGTTTTCAAATTCGGCTCTGTGTCTGTAATATATTTTTATAGGTAGTATATACATGCAGCAATTCGTACGTTTGAACCTTTATTGTAGATGGACAAAAAAAAAAGAAATTTCATCTTTACAATCGACGATATCAAACAGAATAAGTCAATTGAGAAGACGCTCCAATGGACTTCATTTCATATTGTTGTCTATGATACACTGCTAGGGTGCTCCTTGCCCTCTACCCCGACTCATAACCTTTGTTCTCTACTCCATACTCCTACACAACATCAGCAATCAATTGAAGCACACTACGCAGTTTCTTTATTTTCTATCAGCATACTATTCAATTTTAATAATCAATGACAAAATATAAGTATTCATGATTTCTATTTAAGGGTGCGTCTATATTATTCAAGTTTATGTTGACTTGAATCAAGTAACGACAATGACAAATAGTCATACATCTACTTTTTTATATTTAACTTAGTTTGAATTCTATCAGCGAGTTTCTATAGTTTTGAGATTTTATATACAAATTCTAAATACAAAATGATAGAGGTTTAACTTACATAACAGAAGTTATCTGTTACGTAAACAATAATGCCTAATACAACGTTTTGTAAAAAATAAATGTATCTTTTACCCCTTAAAAAAATCGCAAAACTTTTTAAGAAGTCCTTTTTTAAAAATAGATGGTAAAAAAGTGTTTTTGTTTAGACCTTTTTGTATTAAATATTACTAAATTTCACTGAAGTGCTGTGCTGTGTTTTTGTAAGATGAGTGTATTTACAGTTGGAATATAATCATTCTTACAACTATTTGTTTAGTGACAATATTTTTTGGTGGGTGACCTTGACCATCACTTAAACAATTGTGAATACAGCAAAAGTATTGTCAGAACAAATTGTGTTATACACTGAATCATTTAACAAATTTTGAAAATGCATTTAACTTCCGTGTTTAGTTTAAATTGCTTTCGTAATTTTGTATTTGCATTTAAAAAACAATAAACATTTATTTATTTATAAAAAATACTAATTATATGAAAATGAAAGCAAGTTAACCTTCAATAGTTCAATAAACAAAGTTATTTTGTTTTATAGTTTTGTAATTGATCGCGAAACGCAAAATGAAACATTCTTTAGATTGTTAATGTAAATGGTAATGGCCGCCTGAGCTGGCTGAGCTGGCAGTTGGCTAGGTTGGCTAGGTTGGCTAGGTTGGCTAATCACCTCAACAAATTATTTTTGATTTCAACAGCAAATTGTAATATTTACAACAAGTGTTGTGCAATTATTTTATTTAATATAGTAAGTTTATAAACATTATTAGTAAGACACAAAAATTAAGTCAATATATTTAATTATCAATTGTTTTAATAATTAGCATTGTTGCAATGCTTAAACGCGTGATCTTTTAAGTTCAAAATTCTTATTTTGATTTATATCTTACACTGCGTAATATTTTTAAACAATAAATAATAAATCTAATTAATGTTACTTGTGCAATAGAAATGATTTAGATTTATCTTATATCTCCACAACGCGCCAAACACAAAACAGTAATATTACCGTACATTCATGTAATTCATTTAATCTAAAAGTGTTTTTATTTTATACTTTTTTTTTTTAATTCTGTTGACCAAGTCGCAAATATAGCCACAAATATGAGGCCACTACACCATAAATACTGTTAACAGAGTATGAGGTTGTCGATGATATGATTAATATCGCAAAGAGGTCTACGTTAAATAAGATAATAGTCATATAAAAATTGTTAAACAAATGCACCCATTGATTGACGTAGGATTTGTTTACAATGGACCACCACTATCACCAGCATCCGCAGCGATATCAACCTAATGACCTAGACAGCCTCGTAACCGTCTTGTGGGTTTAAAACCCATCTCAAGCTCAAAGTGGGGTCACAAGTGGGGAAACCAAGTTGTCGGGCGAAAGCGAGAGACAGACTAGGTCAAAGTAAGTATGTACGAGTACGTATACGTGTAGTTTGTATGTGTTGCATACAAAGCGAGTGTATGGAGTATAGTGGTGTAGGCGCAAGGGTTGCAAGTTCACCACTAGACACTAGGATTACATATGGTACAAGTACAATTGGTACAACAGCCCTTTGTAAATAGGGTAACAGGTTTAATCCCCTAACCAACACATCACAATCAAGACAAGTGTTTGAGGAAAAATGAAATAAACCTGTGATTGGGTTTTGGTAAATTGAATGACAGTATAAAGGAACGTCCCAACGAGCACTATATGAGACAAATTGAAAAATGAATTTATCTCTTTGATGTTTTAGTTTCACCTGCATTTGTTCAAAGCCATCGCACCACAAGAGATGCGCTTTCAGTTTACGTGGTTTGTGACAGAAATGTGTTCTTTGTAAGAAACGTCAACTTTATAACTATGTTATAGATTTGAATGTTGCAAGTGGAGACGCTCCATTATTGAAGGTAATAATTGGGGGATTACTTTAAATACGTCGAATTTTTAAAAATTAATTTGTTGAAATGATAAGTGTGGGAATACAAAACAATGCGCTGTTGATTTTTTAAGATATTGATTGATTTTATTAATATCAGGGGTTGCCCAATACCCTCGACTTCGCGCGTTAAACGTAATAATAAAATTCGTTACAATTTCGAAGTTAATATCAGCAAATATTCTCAGTAAGCCTTCATTTTTCAAGTATTGTTATTTCAAAAAATACAAACAAAAATAGCGCTAAAAGAAGCGATTTCGTTAACAGTTACTAATATAGAAATATTGCACAAATATTTTGATATTTTCTTGCAAATGTAAAAACGTGTCGAACTGAATTTTAGTGGGGTTACCATCCCACTTCTCTAAATATAATTGGACCTTCTTTTAAGTTGAGTGCGTAGACGGTATTTGAGTTTATTTAATTGCAAAAATGATTAAAATACATTAAAAAGAAAATCCAGCAAAAAATATCGTCACATTACATGATAGCAGACATCAAACAAGATACAGCAGACATAAAGCTCACTGAGTGTTGCGAGGGGAGGGGCGGGGACACTATCAAAGAAAATAAACAAAGTTATTAGCTCAGTAAATGGACTGTGGACGTGGACGATTATTTGACGCGTAAAAAGCAATTCGCCCCTACGCGCATTCAAAATACTGAGTGTGTATAAATAGTTATTGATTTTAATGTTGTTTTTCCGTTTGTTTTACAAAATGAGGGTCGTCTTTTTGGTTGGTAAAATAGAATCTAATAGGAGTGGGTGTGAGTGCGGGTGCGAGTGCGGGTGATTCTGTGGCATCATTTTTAAACAAAAAAGTTTTACTTCATAAAAAACATGACTATAACATGTGTGCACATATGGTTTGCTCTGGATACGTGTATACGCTATAGAATAAAGTGGATGGGGATTATTTACTTTGAATAAGACAACCATATGTGCGGCCACATACTAATACATGGCACTCTGAACATCATCGCAAGGAACAACGACAATGAAATTATAAGGCTTGCTTTCGCCGCCAGATTAAATCTCTGCAACAAATACCGAACACCAACCTGTTCTTACTATCTAGTTAGCTAAAGTATCTAGTATCTAGATTCGTTGAAGATATCTGCGAAATATATACTTAATGTTCCAGCACTAAAATCCATTAGCCTGTGCGAGCCAGAAGTTATTTTAAGAATCATAACTCCATCAAACGATATAAGAAGTATAAGATTGTACTATATTTGGAGGAAATGGTTTTATCACTGCATTGACTTCGGATTCGATTTATAAAGCAGCAATATCTTTGAATATATAATTGTATATATAACCAATAAGAATATAAGGCCGGTTTCACACCAGAGAGACAGTTTTGTTTTAAAAAAACAAAACAAAAATATGTTTTGTTTTATTTTAAAACAGTTCTGTTTTTCGAAAACAGACTGGTTTTGTTTCTAGTGTTTTTCTGTGTGTCCCATAAAAATAATAAACATGATAAACAACAACTGACAAGCGCAAATGTTCACAAAAAACAAAACTGCGTGTTCAAACCAAGCAGACTAAAAAAAAACAACAAACGTAGTTTCGTTTAATCTTATCAACTTCAGATGGGAATGTGTTTTGTTTACTAAAACAGTTTTTAAAGACAAAAATGTTTAAAGAACTGTCTGAACGGTGTAAACATTTGGGTTTCTGTTCAGAAAAACAAGTTTTTGTGTGTTTACAAGTTCAGGTGTGAAAACGGCATAATACAACGATTAGTACATTTACGATTTATCATCAACATATTTACATAAATATAAGCAGGAATATAATTAGTAAATATAGAGCATTAATTAGTTTGTCTGGCATTTTCTTTAAAACGATCAACATCAATAGAAACTGAATTCCATTTTAAGCAGATTTACTTATAACCCCTAGAAAATAAATAACTAATAACTTTAATACTAGTTGTATTATTTATTACTTCTTAAAGTGGAATCCTTACAATTTCCTGGCTGTATTCTCAGTTCTCGCGATGTAGGGTGCTGTGTTGTCGGAGAAGTCTTCCAAGGACTAGAACCTACAAGGGTCGGGAGATGAAGAGGAGGGAGGAATGATTGGGGAATACAGGACTGTGGGAAGCTGCGGGATCCGCCACTGTTCATTGCCACTGTTACTCGTACATGTCTATATATTTATGTGTTCTATATGTGCATATGTTTTGTCTGTAAATGTGTGTAATTACACTCCGGCTGCAGTGACTGTTTCTAATGACCTTAGCTATACCATATACTCGTAGTATAAAAAACTTAGTGCAAGTAAAAATATTATAAACAGAAACAGTAGGAGCAAGGACTGGGGTACGATGCAAATGTTTCATGTCGGTGAAAACCACGCTGCTTAGCATGAGCATCGGAGCATCGGAGCAGTGTAAATAAATCACAATATTAGCGCATTGAATTTTTCGTTAAACTGAACGAACACTAGAATCAAGACTGTCTTGAAACAGTACTCTTAATATAATACCATACTGCGTTTAGGCAAAATTATTAGCTGCTTATAAATAGTGTTGTTTTTTTTTTATTAATTTAATGTGTGTGTCGTTGGACTTTACATTCTTTCAATATTAAATCACGTAATTACATCTCATTTCCAACCTAACGGTAAATGATGTTGTTAAAAAATTGGTGATAAGACGCACCATTAGAAATAGGCCGACATTAAATTAAATAAATAAATAAAATAAATTAGAAAAAATTATATTAGTATCATATATAAACAATTAAAATGTATTTATTTTATATTTTACGTAAATAATTACAAAATCCATGATTCTTTGTAAGATGATGTACAGAACTCTTCAATTCTCAAATAAATTAAAATGCTGGTACAGGGATTGAACCCGAAACCCGGCCAATGTGCCATCTTTAATATTTATAAATAATTCATTATCTTAATAGAATGTAATTGACTTGATGTCAGCGATTAAATACGAATGTTTAAAAACTCAAGAATGTAATAAGAATAGTTAAATAAAAGTCTAAAGCATCCGGATAACTCTCGATTCTCTCTCGATTCGCAACCGCAGCTTGGCGCTACAAGAGTTGACCTGACCTACTCTGAAAACTCGGTTAGAAAATTTAAAACTTTGTGCTTTAACTGAAGAACAACAGTCGTGAAACTGTTGCGAGTTTAGTTCTGGAAGAATATTGTAATGTTATTCAAATAGTAAATAAATAAATTTGCGTTAAGAATATTATTTTTGTTATTATAATAATATAAATATTGAGTTGAGCACGGGTAAGTGTAAGTGACTGTTTATGCTGTCGAAGTCTTGTATATGCAAACTACATCGTTAAAACGAGCTACTCCGAGAATTGAACCCGAAAGCACCCGACTCAACGATTTGGACTAGTAGCATACCGTTGTGACACGTACGCAGCAAACAAATTTATTTTTCGATTTCTAAATAACAAAGGCAACGAACGTTAAATTGTCTAATGATCTTTCTAACGTATTGTAGTTGAATTTAAAACATTTCACACAAAGAACGCTTGCACTAGGTATACTTAAAATCTGAAGCATATCTAATGCTAGAACACGCAGTATGTGTTGTGAATGAAACGACACTATTTCCGCAGATTAAATATATACGTATTAACATTAAGTATTTAGCTATTAACATATTCACTGCAACTAACTGTACTTCGTTGCATCGCTACGGGTTATATTATTTACATTAAATTTATTACACGATGAGTAAAATATATGCAGAAAATACAACACTAATACTCTATTTACTATGCATCATTCGTATATGCAAATCTCCATGCGAGATAAAATTCTATGATCTGTTTCTATCATAGCGGTATTGTAGTTCCCCAATATATCCGGTGAGATATTCGCACTTCAAATATTTGTGAATCGTATGTAAATACTAAACATCGGTACAATGCAAAGGGGTGCCTAATCTGTAGGCCCTCAAGAGCTACCGTACTTTGCATTATACCTGCAGGACTGAAGACACACTCACTGTGAACCAAATGAAGCGGTGCAGAGATAGGTACACTGCTATCTGTCTGTTTTCCGTGTCTCGTTATTAGGAAGAACACTGGTACATTTGCATATGTAAGTCTGGGATATACACAGTGTCCATAAAATTAGCCAATAGTAACAACAAGTCAACGTATTTTTTGTGGAAGTTGAATGAATGACAAAAGGTGACCCGTGTTCGATTAATCGTGATGTTTGCTGATTATTTGAGTTCGAATTGGTGTGCACGATCATTTGACAAACCACCTGTCTACACTTGTTTTTAAAATATGACAAATATTCCGTCTAAACTTTTGACACATTCGTTTAAATAAAATAAAAGTTAGGTTAGGTTACATGTTTACTATAATATAAATTGGTAAAAATGGTTAATTATGGGTAACAAAGGTTCTTGCGGAGCATTGAAGGTTATGTTTTAATGTCATAGTCGTTAACGCATGTCTGTGCGATAGTTTGAACAAATATTCGGACGCATTTCAACGGATTTCAGATGTTTGAAAAAACTTAGCTAATATTTAATGCATTAATTGTAAGTTTGTTCTTGCAGTATGCAGCGTTTATTCTGCTTATTCATTCCATCTTGCGCTGCCTAACTAATTCTGTATTTAACCCTTTATTGTTACAGTATGCGAGTGTAGTGTAGTCACTAGTCTTCATTACTTTACTTCCCGAATCCCGACTGACTCGTTGTAACCCTTTGGCGATTGCTTATTGTTTTTGTATTTCCATCTCGCTCTCTCTCTCTCTCTTCAACACCGGCAGATTAATTCATTGTCTTTCCACCCTTGCGCTATCATTCACGAGCCCCTCTTTTTTCATCTCGTCTCTTCTGTTCTACAATCAAGTTTTAAGCAACGATTTTTTAACTCATTTTCTCACACACAATCATGACTTGTTCATTTTTGTTAACGAAGACCCAGCTTTATTTTTTTTATTTGTATATTCTTTTATAAATAATTCGGTTTTTTTATTTAAAGCGATTACCTAATTATACTTGTCTAGTACCTTGTGGAAATGTATGCAAATTAGTTATTATAAAATTAATATTTGACTGTCAGATCACTTGTAATAATATAACTGTTATTTATAATTTATTCTTTGTGTGTAGGTTACTTCGTGTGCACTTGACGTCTTCTAGGTCAAAACCTGGACCATTTGATGGTTTGGTTTGAATTGGTTTGAATTGGTTTTGTTTCGAGTATTTTTAAGCCTTTTATTTTATTATTGACTGAATAATGGCTGATTTGTTTTAAATAGTTGGCAACCCACATTGATTACATGCACCGATGGCTGCTATTGAATAAATTACTGTCACTCAGGAACGTCTGACGTGAACTGCTTTTTTAGAACTAGTTCATTTGTTAGAAGTATTAAGATGTTAGAAAATTAATGGCCCTGGCTTGAACTTTTGAAGTTACATTCAAAAACACCCCCCATCCCCATACTCTGCTTCATGAGGGATTTATTTATACTCTGATTATGTTTTATGATTTCTTAGAGTTTGTGGTGTCAAGAACTACATCGCTGCCTAAGATTAAAATATGTATTTACTCATTATCTATTCTATGATATGAAATACTCTTTTCGGCTATAATAATGCTGTTTCAATTAAGAGAAACTGTAGACATTGAAGCAGTTTTATTTTATAAATAACCTTTTTAAAAAATTTAACAACAAAACAATTAAACAAGAAATACATCTTAGCGTATTAAAGATTTAACCGCCTTGTGTGTATTTTTATTTACTGTAAAAATTATGTTAAAATAGGGGAAAATATATATCAACAAAATTGGTGTATCATATGGGTATAATTTTATTTTTACGGTTTTTAATTTACATATTTTTGAGTAATATAAATTTGCCTAATCCTTTTAATACCGCAGCAACCCTGTTTGGTCCTCAGGGTTGCAGGGCTGCTAGTACAAGGTACGGGTCCATAATTCCATGCAGTTCTGAGCTCTGGCCAGGCTATTAGTACACAACTACAAAACCTGTTTGTTATAACCCTATTGTACAGTCTCTATATTTATAAACCCTTAAAAAACGACCCCCGAATTTTTTATTTAAATAACCTGAAGAGTCGAAGAGACAAAAGTTAAATTGATGATGTCGTGGTTTTTGTGTATTTATTTTATTTTTTCTATTCTTTTTTTATTGGGAATTGTTTAGCAGGTAAAGAGAGTGCGTTGTGCGTTGTGCATATTTAAATAGGAACATCTATCGTGGAAACTAGGATATGCAAATGACGCTCAAAATAAGGGAAAGTGAGAATGGAATAGTGAGGACATAGCCCAGAGACTATAGAGGATGGAACCGTTGTATTATTTCTAGACCCTTAATGTCTAATCTCGCTTTATTTATGCACATACACTTATCCTTATATTTGATATAAAAGAATAAATAATATGCATATCAATAGCTAGAGCTACGCATACGACGGCACTAACGGCATTGCGGCTCTTCAGTGTTTCTGTGTTCTGTGTTTTTGTGTTTTCTCTGATGATCAAAGCAACAGCAGACAGTAATACATCCCTCCCACTCCAACAAATGACTGTATATGGGTGCAAAGAGATTCGTTGTCAACAAGTGGCGGTTAGTCTTTTGTCTTTTAATGCCATGGAATGCATTTTATTTCCCACACTGTTGCATATCTGGATCCTGGCTTCTACAAAGTAGCGCAACACTGCACGGTGGCATTTGTGCCGTGGTCTGTTTTGTTTTGGCACAATATTAAGTTGATTACGCGGGAATTAAAGGCAAAGGCCTACACTCTTTTGACTTGTGCTAACTCAATTTGTTTACTGTTTGACAAATACAAAATATTTTGCACCCTAACAAGAAACATACAGACCCGGCGCCGGACGCGGGAGTACTAGAGTTCAAAGTACCGTTTATAATTCACTTCCAGCAGATGCAGACTGAACAGAACTGTTTTTAATTTTGCAGTGCATATTTCCTGTTACCCAATTTCTTTATACCACTGAAATCCATAGTTTACAATTACTACTTTTAGTAAAAACCAAGTAATGCAAAACTTATAACTTTAAAAATTGTATTTCATATTATCTAATATTGTAAATCCTGTCCTATTTTACCACAGAGACACACAGTGAAAAATGTTGTATATTTAAAAAAAATATTTTTTCAAGAGTATATCAAAACTATAATGTATGTTTTCTGTATGTATGCACAGGTACACCCTGTTCATATTCGTAAACGGCCTGTATGCATTCATGAATGAACCTGGTAAATCAGAGCGACAGCCGACCGCTTAGCGCCTGAATGGTCGGACGGACCCTGCAGCTCAGGAACACGAAGGAACAAGTGGTGGTTACGCGGGTACATAATACACGGGGTGCGGAGTGCGGGGCGGAATGTGTTATGTGTTATCGGGATTTGAATAACTCGAAACATATGTGTTATTCGTAATATACATTTATGTATTCAATATTAATTAACCGAACTTAAGATTCTCCCGCAGGAGTTATTCCCGTTTTGAAGGAGTGATTTACTAAATAATTATTTTTATAATGAATGAAATAATTATATGCTCACAGTAAATTTATAATTACTTTAATATATTATGAAGTATGAACACTGAAATTTTAAATGTTACTCGTTTGCCAGATTAAATTAGGATAGGGATAAATGTACGATGTAACTATTCCATGATACTCAGGGTCCGGATGTAAGAAAGTTATATTTTATATTAGGCGGTAGGAGCTGTATTTCAATATAATAAATAAAAATAATACCATAAAGATTCTGTGGATACCGGGACATTGTGAAATAAGAGGAAATGAAATTGCGGACAAATTGGCAAAGGGAGCAATAAATTTGGAAATTGAGATGAAAGTGAAATTTTTAATATAATCAAAAAATTAAACTTCAATTTTTAGAAACCAAGATTTCATTAACAAAAGTCAGTTAAAAGGAAACGATGGAAAGGAAAGATATGTTACATCCAAATTTAAGTAAGAAAAGATGGTATAGAAATGAGTCCCGCAAAATTATATCAACTATAATCAGAATCAAAAGTAATCATTGTAAAACTCCAGCTCATCTGTACAAAATTAATATTAAATCCGACGATAGATGTCAATGTGGTGAAGAAGGAACTTTGGATCATATTATAACTTAAAACTTTTCCTGTTAATGCTAAATTTTTGTTAAGTGATTCAAAATTCATTAGTGAATTATTTCAATATTTAAAAATTTGTAAAATAGAATTATAAAATGTGAAATATGTAAAAAAATATTTGATGGTGGCTATGACGAATAAAAGTCAAGGCAAATAAATAAATAAATAAAAAAAAAATTAGGCGGAAACACCTAATCAAGAAGACCATATTCAGTACTATATTTATAATCTTTAAACAGTTACTCTTAATAAGTTTTATGAGTATGCGCAAAAGGGTACAATTATATTTCAAACACTAGTAAAATTGGTTGCAAAACGTTGTATATTGGGTAAAATAGTTTACGTAACAAGTAACTGTGCACATGTGTTTAGCGGGTAGCCGAGTCTCGTAATTATTTGCTAATTAGTATAAGTATTAATTATGATTATGTAGTTTATTTCCATATAATTATAAAATAAATTTGTGTTGTCTGAGAGACGTTCCTTTAATTTTATTTTTTCAATTACCAAATTAAAATATATTTCAGGCACAATAAAATTTAAAATCATATTAAAATATTATTCGAATATCATCAGAATGATTAAATGAAA
Source organism: Panorpa germanica (assembly GCA_963678705.1). NCBI lineage: Eukaryota > Metazoa > Arthropoda > Insecta > Mecoptera > Panorpidae > Panorpa > Panorpa germanica. The sequence goes on from OY783203.1 coordinate 47,333,841, forward strand.
TGATTTTTATATTGTACTCGTATTTGACTAGCTTTAATGATTCATTAAATAACAAAAGGATCATATTTACAAAAAGTTTTATTTTCTCACAGTCTTAAGTCTTAACCCTATTTTATAAAATCAAGGAGCATCTGCATATCGTGGCTGTTTCTCGTTCCCCCACTCTCCCCTCTTCGCTCTCCGCAGCCAGGTGATTCATGGGGATGACAGCGCTGGAGAGCGAAGAGCATCCCGGAGAACACGATACGTCCACGGCCCCACGGCCGCATGTGTGTAGATGATGTAGATGATTGTAGATGCACTATGCATACGGGGATGCTTGATTTATACAAACATAAGACAAATGAGTAAATGAACGAGGCAACGTCATATTTCGACAAAGCATTCTGTGCAGAGGCGGACTGTCTGGTTAATAAGTTGTAATATAAGAAAACATAACCGCAATCATTTAACCCGTGAATCTGCTATTGTGTTATTGGTATGGTGGTAAACTTAAAGTGTTGTATATTTTATTAACAAGAACACAAAAACAACAGTTTTTACACAGCATCGAAAGTTAAAAAAATAATGCTAAAAGACACCAACATTTTTTCTTTATAGACAGTCGGATGTGAGGAGCTGGTGCGTTAAAATACGGTACGTTATTTGACATTTGACAGGCAAAATTAAAAAAAAATCATGTCTTTAGTTAAATAATGTAATTTAAAGCCCTAAATATCTCCCGGAAAACTAATTGATGATAACAATATATTATTGATGATAACATTAAATACATTTATATATTATTTACGTTTTGCTACATAAATAATACGTTTCTGTTTACAGGCAAGTCATAATGAATGTGAGAATAAAACATGGAAATAAAATAATAATATTCAGTAACGGAAAAACCAAACTGTTGAATTCTGTTAAGAGAAATATCGTTCCATTGTTTGAGCAGTTTTAAATAATACGTTTTCCTGAATTTAAAAATGCTAAAACCATTGGCAGACAACTTGTGAATACTAAATAGTCAAACACTAAACTCTGAAAAAACCAGTACTGAACAGGGTTAAAATCAGTTGAAAATCGTCCCCACAATCCAACAAATCTTAATATCCTAATCTAAAAAATATGCACGGGCATATGCGCTTATACCATAAGTATACGGAGTTATCTGCATAAAATAAAGTACACAAGTATTTTGCATATGGAATAATGTGTACACATGACCAAATATGCATTCCTTTAGAACTGAAGGATTTCTCTTTGTATCCACAACTGATGTGCGTGCAAACGAGCAGGGTTAGGGGAGCATTATTTAAAAAAATAGCACTTGCATCTTTAGTGTTTTGCCTTTGAATGAAACCACCTTGTACAAGGAACAGTACAGATACAGAATGGAATATTAGATATTACTGTACACAGCCTATTGATAGGGTAAAATAAATAATACCACCACTACACCAGGATATAGCAGGGATAAAACTAAAAAGGGACACGCACAAGCACAGGGTAAAGGGTAATATTTAGGGGAGCTATGGTTGCGGATATAACGCGTTCACCTATTATATAAAATACTATTACTATATTATAAAAATATAAACAAAATAGGGTTGAGAATAAAAACCAATAACAACCTGTTGAATGAAAGGGAAATCTTTCAATACAACAAAAGTGATACGTCAAATATACATCGATAACTGCATTAATGGATAAATGGATAAATGGTTCATTTGATGTGGTTCAAGAGTTAAATTCGGATAATTGTAAGCGGGGAGGTGTTAATAGTATTCGAATAGAAAGGGAGAAATGATCGGATTCAGATTGAGAGATGGAGATTGAGATATCGAAATCGAAGCCTATTGTTAACTAATGATTGACACGACTGTCAGACGCATTTCTCGTCACACACGTGCATTTCTATTCTTACTGTTGTTTGATACAAAGATCGTTGACGCATTTCCTGATAAGACTGTAAATGTGTAGTGACAATTCAATTTATTGCAATGAAAACAGTTTATTTTTTCCGAAAATAATTAGTACAAAATTCTGATCTCTCTTGTTATCTGTACACAAATAGTTACTGGTCAAACTGACACTGGATATAATAGAAATCAAAATCACCCAAAAATTAGAAAAGAACAGTAGAGTGAGTCAGTAGATAATGGCATGAGAAAAAACAGAAAACTCTCAAAATTTTCACCTTTGATTCAACTTAGAATAAAGTAGGGCATACAGTGATACTTTTGCTTAGTTACATAAAATATTCAAGGCATTATTCTAAAGTATCTGTTATGGAACTTGGTTTTAAAAAAATTCGTGATACATGACTTGAACGAGTAACTATGAATCAGAAATGTTATTTTCTCATATCGTAAAAGCTACTTACGAGTATTACCGAATACAGGATTATGTCACTAAAGAATCAGGAATGCACCAATGCACCAGCGACCTTGTGAATCCTTTAAGAATCCTGCTGAGCCTACTCACAAAACTTGTATACTGGTACATTTTAATCCAGCAGCTTTTAAGTAGTTCCAGTATGTAATCCGTTGAAAATTTTAGTTGATCTGAATGACAACAGAGACGAAGTAGGGGACGGGGCATTCTACAGAGTCGGTATTTTACGTATCAGTAAAATGTATACATAAATTATTATTAACATTTGTTGTTTAAAAGTTTACATAAATTTAATTTATACATAAAAAATTTATTTGAAAAATTTAGCATTTTTTTGCAAAGTGTTTTGATGTATTACGGGGCATTAACTAAATTGTAATTATTGCTAATAAGTTAATCTCTAATAATATATATGTCATCTCTCAAATTGAGCAGATAGTACTACTTTTTTTTGTTATAATGAAAACATTTGGCGGGATTCGTACAATGTAAAAAAAATTTAGTGAATCATCCGTTAAAAAAAGAACAAAAAAAAAATTAATTTTGAATACGAATATATTCAAACTACCGGTTTAAGATACGAGTATTCCGTTCAAGTTTTTTTAGCTATGCACGTATAAGATAATCATACATACGAATAAGGTAACCCCTTCCGTAAAATTATAAAAAACTATCAACAAAGGCCGACCCATAAAACAATCATTTATTTTTATTTTTTTCTCACCACCGTTGTTCGTAACGAGAAAAGTAAATAATATGCAAAACCTATTCTCTCTGAGTCTCTGTGTATATGAAGATTCATCCATCAAAATTAAACCCTTGCATTTTTAAGTGCCTAATAGTTCATCCGACTCACGTATCTGTTGAGCTATTTTACATATGTGAGAACCCCGGCCGGGCCGGGTGAAGAAAACCTAACCCGTTGTACCCTCAGACTCCTCTGAGATAGAAGGGTGAAAGGGTAGAGGGCAGAGGGGAAGTCATCAAGGTATTTTATTTTAGTGTGTTTAGTATGCATGTTTAGTCTTTATTCTTTTTAAAAGGACTTTTATTTCTCGTTGTCGCGTTATTGCAGTACCCTGTGTTCATCGGAGTCGGATGGGCAAAGGGTGCATTTTACGCTTAAGGGCAAATGTAATAGGGTTGTTGAGAGACATAATTAGGCGGATGAGACCCAGTTTAACTGTGTACTGTGTATTTCTGCACTCTGCACTCACACATGTGTGAGTTGATGGGTACATGAAGAATATGGAATGCATAACAGCCAGCGGCAAAGATGTAGATGAGTTCTGGACCTCCAACTGCTTGTGATGTATTATCTTTGCATAAACGAGTGAAGTCTTTAAAAGAAGAAAAGATCGGAAGCAAAAAGAGGAACTGAAAGATTAGAAGGTAATGTATGCACGTTAGATTTACTACAACTAACTGAAATTTACGTTTTATGGTACATTGTTCCTGGTTATTTTTTTAGCAGCAACAGGCACCTGGGTTTTGTTCTTTATCTCACGTGGTGCTTAATTGTTCTATGTTGCTAGTAACAGCTTTGTAGGAGCTTTTATCATTCGTTTAATTTTCTTTAAACAGAGCATGATGAAATATAAATGCTTGCGGCGATGCTTTGCTCTCATGTCGCGCAGATAAATACCCATAATACAATTCTAGCCATCATTGACTATGTTAGAAACAAGGATACACCTTTATTAGTAACTATAGGTGTCCACATTGTGCAATTCAAATAAAGCTATTGCCCGTTGCCCGTTGCCGGGATTAGAGCGCAATGTAACAGTGTAGTCTACTTTAGAATACATTTTTATTAATCGTTGCTTATTGCTTGGCTCTAAACATGTGTGCAGGAAGAAAATAAGGAACAAGCAATTGTCATGTCGCGTTCGCGGTCCTTCGTTACCCGGTACATGAACAATATGAACCTCAATAAGATCCTCATTTGCATACTAGTCACAGAATTTATGAAGAACGATTTCGGATTCCCCATACCCCATTTAAAAAGGGTCGCTCTATCCGTCTAATGAATTTGTTGTTGGATATTTCAAACAATGCATGGTGATGCTTCTCATCTCAAACGCATACTAAAACTGTTCTCCCCAATTGAATGCACTACAATTCATTTAAAAATTACTCATATACATAAATTTGCATACAAGAGACCGCGTTAGTTGGTGAGATAGATACGCAAAGATACGCAGGACAGAAAATAAAAGAATAAAATAGTACAATGCAGACTAGACTATGGTAAACTGAGTGCATTGTTATTTAGGGCAATGTTCATTGTACCTGGAAGCATTTTGAAGAATGGTTTTAATGAATAACGATTTTTAAATATTCCTGAAGACAGTGTGAACCATCGTGAGGACCACAATATTATCATTCAAGGAGAGGAGCTGCTGTGGAGTGCAGCGTTACTTAGTTGTGCAGTTAAATGTTAAAGTATGGTGATTTTATTTAAAAGTGTACTTACATCCACGCCGCCATTCCACATGTAATGGACCCCCACACCCGTGGGGTCGTGATGACTGTTGGTAGTCATGTGTTCTGCCATGACGGACATCCAATGGACAAGTCCCTGCGTAGGATTCTGACCTTGAGCTCCAGGTCCTGACACTCCTCCTAAACCAGCGTGGCCCGTTGTATGACCGGAGTGTCCCGTGTGCCCTGTATGTGAACCCGCTGGAGAACAACTCGTTGCTGGTGAATTTCCGGGGCCCGGGGTACCCCCAGACCCCTGGTTTCCTCCTGGTGCTGTATCGCCGCTCCACACAAACGCGGCTGCTGCTGCTGCTTTCTGTAAACAAACAAACGAAGCATGTTACAACACTGACAATAAAGTAACTTAGTTAATTCACAACATTGCTATCTGCGCCATCTACCTCATCATGAACACTATGTTCATCCACGTCAGTGTCTGAGCCAGGCGACTTTTCAGCGCATGAGAAGAGGAGGTTACGCGGAAAAGCCGGCACGACGGAGTTCTGAACCCCAGAGTGAATTTTATCCGTTTTACCGAGAACCGCACTTGCCAAGAGGCTCTTGTATAATTGAGCAGGAAGCAAAAACGGTGGCTTGGTCGGAACATTGTTGTTGTTTGAGTAATGCGATGTTAAAGGCAGGTGGTCTTGGGGGTGCGAATGTGCGGAATGTGTATGATGCAGAGGCAGACCCCCAGGGACCCCAGGGTCCTCTTGACGGCCACCCTGACCGGTCTCCGATTCCGGTGTAGACGAGTGGTCGCTATCTATATCCACCAATGAATTAGAAGTATCCGTGCAGTGACCCAACGAAGTCGACATTCGGAGGGGACTGCTTAGTGTACTAAATCAGGCGTGTTTGTGTTTGTGTTTGTGGTCGAGCTCGTATTCCCTTTTCGGCTTTTCATTATAAATTGTTATCGTTATCGTTATCGTTGTCGTCTAATTCTACGTAGTATTAAGGTACTCGATATAGGAACATTTGTGTCATCGGTGATTCATGATTATCCGAATTACATGTCTCAGTGCAATTGTCTCATGTAATAATAAATTTAACAAAAGAACAAAAATCAAGAAATCATTTATTGAGTGACGTATGCATGTAGTGGCATCAATCTGTCAGAACAGCAGCCTTTAGTTTCTTAATTCCAACCCCTTAATCTCTATACAGCGATTTGGACGTCTAATGACCACGTGTTAAAGGGGATGAGAACGAGGACAGTGCACAATGTTTTGTAAACTCGTAGCAGTAGCGTGGCGCCAAGTCCGTTTCACAATGATGCACTGCGACAGCTACTACCACTGCCACTACCACTGTCACTGCAACTGCTATCTCGGAGAACGTCTGCGGTACGGTTATATCATGGGACATGCAAATTGCTACGCAGCAAATTAGTGCTAAGTATGTCAATAGGAACGAAAGCACAGCACAGGGTCACGGGCACGGGCACGGTTCACGGGGGCGGGGGGTTTACGGGGAGCAATGGAATACACAGGTGACGGGAGAGAAGTAGACGCACTTTGTCGCGCAGAGCTGAACCAAGCGTCGTTGTTCACGCAACGCTGTAGTTAACGTCAACCGGAAGTTGGAATGCCGAACAGAATAACGAACTAACGAACTAACGGAATACCGGAACTACGAATAACTTGTGTCAGTTAGACAAAGTTGAAGACGGTGTTTACGCGGCCGTGCACGTTTTATAGGAACTTTTAATTTGTTAATGAGTTTGATTAACATCAATTATTATTATTTGTATACATATAGCTATATATAAACACATTAAGACGTTACACTTTAATGTTAAAAAATATATCGTTGACTCGTACTAATTAGTAATTAGTTTGCAGGAACTTTTATCATTTAGTTTACAATAGGTACACTGATTAAGTTAGACACTGAGAGAAGAAATGCGAAGTTGAACTATGTTGAAACGTATGACACATGCGAATAATTAGAAAATATATGTGTGCATGTATTATACTTGTAATTTGTTTATGATGTAAATGTACCATACAGGTATAGTAAAGGCCAATGTTGGTAAAGAATAAGGCTGGCGCGCCGAGTCACTCTGTCTTCGCCTTCGCCTTCGCCTCAGCCGGGTGCATGGGTGAGCAGAATATTCGGCCGTCGAGCAGAGACTGGCTTTGCTTGTGGCGTACTGAGTACAGAGAATAGCCCAATGCATGAAGCGATAGTAAATGCCAGCGGCAGGGAGGTACACCGGGTACGGTACACCCCGTCCTGTTCCGTTCACTAGATGCAGTAAGAATGCAATGCGCGGCTACTGAGTCTGCACGACGGTGTGGCGCGAAGGAAGTCTCCTTCTTCAGGAGACGACGTTCCGACGATCCGTCGACTAGGATGACGTCCGCGTCTTCAACGACGTCCGCGTTCGCGGTTCTTGGTCGATTCTCTACACGGGTAGGTACTTGTACAATGGCACACGGTCGCGATTCACAATTCCAAATATCCAAGCAACACGCTACTATGGGAAAACTATGAGAATGCACCGGTACGGACTCTCAGTACACGGTACATGCTACACGACTGCCCGTTACTCGAACACGGTGCGGTAGAGTACGGTACTATGGCAGGACCACCACCGCTGGTAGCGATCAAAATAACAAGAAAAAGACCGGGCATAAAATAAAATAGAAAGACTGTTCAAAGTAAAAAAAAGAAAAAACAACTACAGCGAAATGATAGAAAACGCGAATAAAAAATGCGATGATAGAGCAGCATGAGGTGTAGGGGTGTAGGGGTATAGGGGTATAGGGGTGCAAGGAGGAAGGACGGCAACGAGGTTAGGAATTGAACGTACATACATGTACTGAGGGGTGGGGGTATGTAGTACAAAAAATGCAAAGAAGTCCTTACTAAGGAAGTGGAGGGGCGGTGAAAATATATAGGACATCCGAACATGTAGTGGCAGCGTGGCACATGGAAAGTGTTACACGTAATCACATAATATTTGCATTGCACAACACACAGTCAGAGAAAGGCCCAGTAGAAACAATGGAAGTTGTACCGCCGATCTTAGCAATGGAAACATTTATGCAACGCTTCATTTGAGCGACAACGCGGTTTGTCCTAACTATTTGTCAACGTAGAACAGTCCGACCTTCTGACCAGTCCATTGCCGAAAACCCTTGCCGTTAGCCCTTTACGTTAACTCCCACACAAACCACGGGAACAAGAGAGTAAACAAACTTAGCACCTTTGAAAAATGATGCACAGACCATGCAATAACAAATTCAGTTTTAGAGGAACAGTAAATGGGGGGTAGTGGCGGCAGATAGGGGTGCAGGCAAAACGGAACAGCAGAGGGTAGTTGTGCGGGAGATGGGGAGACACTCTGTACTTGGGAACAGTCTAAAAAATAACAAGTTTAAGAAATAGAGGGTGGGGGTAACTATCAAGCACAAGCTCACATGGGAAAAAGGAGGAGGGAAGCACGCGATATATAGAAAAATATCCACCACGCATGCGTTTCTCCTTGGATGTTATGTGCAGCAAAAAATATTATATTATACCAAAAACATACTATAACAAATCGAAGTTTATATTTTTTTCTTGATTTTGTCGTTTTTTAAGTCTGCTGCAGACTTTTTACTTCACATAGAAAAATATAGGTTGCGCTTTTCAGTACAGTCGATTGAAGTCTACTCAACGTTTTGCTGGATAAATGAAATGTTTTGAAAGACAAAGGACCACGCGTCCAGGACACATTTACAAATCGTACCGACCGACCGATTTAATTAACATTACATCAACTTGCTACATCGAAAACCATTCCAAGACCTCTGTCCTCGCGTCCTCCTCGGCCTACTCGTACTACATTCGTAAACAAACCGAAACCATTCTACGCGCCTCCGAGTCACATTCATTTGTTCGTAAACTGCTTTGCGTTATCACCGTCGTGCTGTACGGGTGTATTCTGCAATCATGTGCATGCGAATGTACACATGTTAGATGTGTGTGTGTGTGCAGTACAAGAAGCACAAAGGCGCCCTGCGGCTCTTAGAGATTCTGAATGCAAAATATAAAACTGCTCCCGAACTATCAAGTCCCAATTTTCATATTTTTTGTTGTTCTGCAAGTAGGTGTGGCCATAGCAGAGTTGCCATAAAACTGGAGCATTCTCTGCATACACATTCACGATTCACGTGTGATTGCGGAAGCCATGCAAACATCCCATAATATAATGGTACACCTTCTTTGTATACCTAGTTATTATTGTGGGACTTATAGGGGAATATTAGCATCGAATATAAAGAAGGAAATGAATCGTAACTAATTCTGCAATGTTATTTTTATTTACATTTAAATGTTAAAAAACCTACAAATAGAAAACAACCCTACATTTTTATACAAATTAGTTTAATTTGGTTTTGAATTGGCTTTTGATGGTTTTTAACAATTGGAGGTGTCATCGAAGGTTGCATTACAGATGAAAGAAATTTGATATTTTAACGTTTTCGAAGATCTCACATTACAAGATATTTAAATTTATGAATAATTTATTGTTATGCATAAAATATGGTTACAAGTACAGTAAGCAAATAAAGTAATAAAACAATATTTTATATTTCTGTGAAAAAGAAATATAATGATATTTGCAATTCTATGTAAATATTAGAATGTAAAGTCTAAACTAATTGTTATTATTAAATTAATGAAAATAGGAATCCTATTTCCTTCCACTTATTTCCTCCAACGGAAGAATTAATTTCCTTCCACAAGTGTATCATAACTTTCCCATCTTAAATGTTTGCTTCTTAAGTCCTAAAGTTAAATTATATTAAATAACAAAAAAGCTACCGAAAGAAACCCGAGTATAAGTTATTTGCTTTCTTTTTAATTCAATTTATTTAACGTCGGCCTATTTCAGCAATTAAGAATATAATTTTTTATCTCAAACTATAAATACAATATGCATTAGGCATGCAGAATTTTTTTTAAATACAATAAATACTTTATGTTCAACATTGTAAGATATTTAAAAATATTTAAATGTTTCAATTACGTTAAAAGGAATATCATACTCCAATTTACAATTATAAAAATATAAAATAAATAAATTCGAATCTGTGACACAAAACAGATAAGAATAAGAGTTGATGATTGCTACCGCAGCATCCGTACACCCAAATACCTCCTCCCCCTCTCACGTACTCTCACGACAAACTGTTGAACACCGCCTAGTACCGGAGCCTAACGCCTAGTATCAAGCGAAAGCACTGGGCATGCAGGGTTGCGCCTACTTTCTACTTCCTGGTTCCCAGTTCCCGGTGACTTTACAAAACTTTTGAATGCATAAACTACGTGACAAGAAAAGAGGAAAAAACAACTTCAAGTCGAGTATTGTTGATAAGCATGTACAACGTTGGGACACAGAAACAAACTTAAAACATTGCAAATTTATTTTCGAACAGTTTGATTATGTTAAACGGTTAAAAAAAGAAAAACTTATGGAAATTACAAGTAAGCATTAACTTTATACTTGATGCAGAATCCAATCGGTTTTTTCCCCGGAGAAAACTTTGAAGTCGATTACCAACAACAATCATTTTTCATTTTATTATCTGTATTTGCTAGCGAACTATTTTTCGTTTTCAATTTTTATTTGGTATATAGAACTAAAAAAATAGCTTTTTGTTTTAGTTGTCAATCAAGCTAATACATTACAATTAATAATTTTCTAAGCGAAACGTAATTAGTGAATTAAAAAAAGGTTCAAAACAATTTTGATATTTAAAAAATGATTATTAAAAAAACATATTTCACTGTAGCCCACTATACGAGTATACTTGTATTTTTCTTTCAGTTGTTTTCCATAATACATCGTGTTGCTGGTCCTGCACGCTGCATGCTGAATCTACAGCATTATCCTTATTTGTGCAGAGGTACAACATCCTGATGCACCGTGTATTGCACATTCTCTGATGTATGTTGTTCGTTATCCTTCTGTACTCGACGATGTGTTTTGAGACAGAGACGAAACAGAAATTTAAGGTGCGTATAATTCAGTCCATTGTCTAACTACTAATAACTATTTTTAATGAAAAGCAAATATTATAGAAATGAATTTGTCTCAAATGAAAATGTAACTGAAGTATTGTACGTGGTTAAACTACTTTTATGTTTGACACGAACAAAAATAAAAACTGAAAAGCAAAATTATTAACCAAGGTTTAAAATTAATTTAGCTTTGATCCAGGAATGGAAAGTTTGATAAACAATGTAGTAATTTTGCATTAGGACGTTTAATCAGTTTAATGAAGGATACAGTTCAGACCTGTATCTGTGTGCAAAGCACGAGAGTGCATGATACGGTGGCATCGGAATGCTTTGACCATAGCGGACGGACGTTGAAGCTCGCGAAACACACTTGTTGGTCACAAAGAACACCAATTACTAGCAGGTGAATAGAGAGAGAGGGGAGAGGAAGAAAGGAGGAACGATCTAATTTATTAAAAATGATTTAATTATTTTTTTAAATAACTTTATTACATAACAAATAAATTAATTATTAGTTTTGTATTTCAACTAACTTCTAGAAATGTATATCTTATTAATTAATTTATGACTGGTAATACTTTATTTTCAAATTATATAATTATGTATTTTTTAAACATTTATGTACATATTTTTTTTACGTAATCAGACAAAGGATTAAAATAAACAAAGGGTAAGAGTTTTCTTTATATTTTACTAATTTAAAATCTTAATAATTAAAAAAGTTATTGAGATTAAAATGAAATTTAAATTTTAAATTAAAAAGAATATTCTCTTGATAATCAATTTAAATTTCAACGCAAACAAATTGCGCGATTGGTGAATATTTTAATTAATTAGTTTTTGATTATGTAAAGACATATTGAAATAAATTTGAAAAAAATAAATTTTGGGAACACTGTCCCGAAATCTAATCTGAACACACAGCAGTCTCGCGTCTAGCGTCAGTGCTCTATGCATTTGACATCTCAATAAATTTTGCAGTAATTTCTTTCCAGCCTATAGATTGTTAAAACAAAATATTTATCCTTAGCTCTAAGTATATCTTCCAAACCATAAATCATTATCTAATGGTATGAATTATATTGGATAGAGGGATTATGTACGTAGTGGGAGTGTAAAGTGATGGATGGGGGGGGGGGGGGTTGTATAGCACTGTTTGGTTACCTTCAGATGGGTACGGATGGAACACTGTCGTATTACACTGGGACGGTGCGATTGTATCGTGCCAGTGTTATAAGAAAATATTATCATAAATATTTATTAGGCAGCCGTTCGTTTCACATATATGTGACTTCAACGAAACAAAATTTCAAAGAAATCAAATATTATAACACATGACAAAAGATGGTCTGCAAAGCTAAGATTTTAAATATTGTAGAAAGTCTTCGTGTAACGCATCAACAAAGAAAACCTTTGAGTGTTACAAATACTACAAAGGACATAAGGAAATAACAATCCCGACAAAGTTTTCCAACGAATGGAAAATCTTCTTTGACCTACTTCCAGCATTGATCTTTGTTAAGTCACTCTATTTCTTCAAGTGAACGTTTCAACAATATAATTTTTTAAGATTAATGGGAAATGAAATTACTTATAACATGGTCCATTTTCCGTTTTGGATGTTACATCCATCCTACAAGGGCGAGAATACTCTACTTCTTTATAGTATCCTGAGTCCTGATTCAATCCTTCATTGTCATAAAAAATTCCCCTGTATCTCTTGACAGCACAGTGTCAGTCAGCGCGAGTGTTTGTCTGCACACCGTCTAGCCGTGTGTATCGATCCAGAGTACCACCTCACCCCCTCCCTCCCGCATATTTTTATATCAATCCTAACTCCCACCCTAATCTGTGATGCCTTATTTCACTCCCATACCCCCACATCACCTTCTTTCATGATCCGTAACACCAAGAACTCCTTTTTATAGTTTTATACGGCTATATATATATATATATATATATATATATATATATATATATATATATATATATATATATATATATATATATATATATATATATATATATATATATCGATTCAGGTACACGACACATATACATTATTTTTAAATAGAAAAATTATAAATTTAGTGACAATTTTCATGTAAAATATTTAGCTGTGAAATTTTGACATTTCTACAAACAATCAACAGCCAATCAATTCCATAAATCTTCGAAATAGGTTAAAAGCTGAACTAAATACTTCATTGAAAATAAATAATACAAATTGTAATTGAATAGCATATAGGTACATAATTGCTTAAGACGTAATTGCGTCTTTATTTTATTGATATGACATCAGTACCAATAACATTATGCCCACTGGTTGGAACCCCATTTTGTCAACCCTTTTAATTCCATTTTCCATCAAATTTATAGCCAAACAATATTATTTTTAAAAAGTGATAGGGTTTTGAAAAATTTTGATGAAATATTATGATATAATGTTAAAGCAATCTTATTGAAAATCTGTGTATATCCGGGGCACCAGGGAAGTGAGGTCGGCGTCTCATTACTAATCAACAGGAAGAAGGCCATATTGAATATACATAAGTAATTTGAAAATAAAACTTGTTATATGCTTAACATGTAAACAAGTTATTAAAAAAATAAAGCAAGGCACTTTAATGCTAACTTGATTTAGCTTAGAAATGCGTACCGGAAATTATTTCATCTTGCTTACACGTATAAGAACATGAGTTTGTATGTGTTGGCCTTGACAACATAAAATAAACATAATATAACTGAATGTATAATATAATTATAAGGTAATATTTAGTGTAAAGTGTGGTTTTCCCGTGCTGACACTTGTAGCTGAAGAATTTAATTAGTAAGCGCCAGGATGTTACACCCGTCGTGGTTGTACACAAGCAGTAAGCAGCAAACAGTGAACAGTGAATGTAAGCTATACCTGTACTGCACACACATATAAATCTGTACCGAGAGAGAAAGAGATGGAGACATAGTTGTAACAACAACAGGGAAAAGTTAGACAAAGTTTTAGGTAATGTTATAGTATTACCTACCTAAAATGTAAACATTAAATAAAAGTCTATAGCGTTTAAAGTAAGTGAATAAATAGCTAACGTAAAGGTTGCTGATATACCCTAAGTAGATACCGTGTAGAGCTTTGATTAAGTGGGTTGCAGGACGGGATTAATTATCGCAGTGGTAATTAAGTACTAAATGTTTGTTGTTGTTTTTTTATTTTGACAACAGTTATTTGTAACAGTTAAACTGGAAAGAATATCTAAGTTGATGGCGATTGTACTCGATAATATTCGTGTAAATGTCAGTTACGACGGTTTTCCTCTCAGATACAGGCCAATTCAATATCAGTTGTTGAATGTGTCGAGTTTTGAAAAGCAAGACTTTACGTGCATATTAAAGGGGGAAGGGGATTAAAGTCAAAACGATAAAAAAAGAAGCATATTTTCGATAATGTTTTTTACGACAGTTAATATATAATTATTTCTATAATTACTACATGATAAAATGACATTTGAAGAATACTTTGTGAAATTTTCATAAATAAATGTCAAGAAATGAGGCATTGACAGCGAATCTACGCTGACGTCACAAAAAAAAAGTAACATTGCGATGCCACTCATAACTCATTACTGGATTTTCTGAAATCGAAAAACCAAAACGATTTCATTAGTTGATAAGTTTCTGCAGGTAACGCTGTCGAGTTTTTCTTTTTTTATTGATTTTAAAAATTTTTGCAGCACTTAAAATTCAAAATACCGATTTTTCATGAAAAAAATCAGAATCTTTGTTATTTTAAAATACGTTTAAATTAAACAATAGAAAAAACCCAACAGCGTTACCTCGGCCTTTATGTAGAGAAAGAGTGTGCAAAATTTAAAAAAAAGCGGTTCAGTAGATTTTGACCTGGAAATGGCACCGACTCTGAAAAAGCTAAGTGTGAGAAAGTTTCTAAGTAACACGAAAGCAGACCAGAGAGGTCAAGACTTAAAACTCTATATCTCCGACAGTTTTACTTCAATCGACTTCAAATTTTTACACAATAAACTTAATATGTTGTACAATAATATAAATAAATATAAAAAAAATGAAAAAAAAAGTTAAACCTTACTCCTTGCTTAAATAAATTATCAAAACTAAAGTTGTGTTTAGTCATACTCAATTCATAGTGTTCATGGACAAAATCTGGAATAATGGAATGTCACCCCAAGAATGTAACTATTAGCAAATACAGCGCAGAATGTTTAAAAAACATTCAACCTCCAAAAAGATTCAGCAAAAGAAAACGTCAAATAAGAACAACGTTGAGTTTATAATAGAAGGGGGGAGGGGGTTGGTTCTCTCGTTCTCGGGGTCTTTTGCCGATTGAAAGAGGTGGATGAATGGTAGCACGGGTTCAAGCTTCAAGTCTGGCGCCAGACTATGCCGCTTCGACGTTAGGACGTTCGAACGTTACGACGCTAAACCGGGTCGCGAGAGAATCTGCTCCCGGTGGCGCCTGGATCGTCGCGGCGGAGCGAGATGCTTCCGCGATAGCGCCGATACTGAGACGCTGAATATTGTGCAACTTATACGACTACGAGTACAATAAGAATGAATAAGACGCCGAACAAACACTATATGTACATAGTTCAACAGGAGGAAGAGAACAGCGAGGGGAAGGGGTAGGGGAACCGCACGTCAGAAATTGACGTTAAAATATTGCGACAGGCGATATCATATTTGCAACTATGCGAAAAACTCATCGTCTTTGTGCCATGGAGAACAAAACATAAACTACGACCTGCATTGCTGCTAATAAGATGTTAATCACGTCGCCTTAATGCTAAACGCAAACTGTTGTATCTTACACCGATACAGGCTTAAACCTTACTCACACTGGAACTGTCTTCAGTAGGATGTAGTCGTATGATGCTGGTGATGCATCCAGTTCGTTGAAAACCAAAGTTTCACCTACAATAAATGTCGCAAATGTTAATCAGAATTAAACCCTAACTTTTATTGAAATAACGTCAGAAGCTTAAAGAAATTGATTGGCTGTTAAATTTGTTTTGCTATGGCTTCAGGGAAACTCAATTTTTGAAGTTGTATTAGTTAATATACGTGTAGGTCCTCCTGGTACGAAATTTTATAAAATGTAATACTAGAACACAATTCCTCTGTCAGTATCGGATATTTTCGTCTCGAAAATAAACACAGAAATTACTCTGGCGCCGTTTTCAACACGTTTTTCTGCATCGACTAATTTGGTTACACAGTTTTTTTATTAGCACTTACATCTGTTAGTAAAATGCGTATTTTTCACATTCAGAGTGCTCAATTAATGTGATTATATTTGAGTGGCAGTTATTAGTCACTTATGATTCTGAAACAATGTGAGTTTCGTTAGTTTATACGAGTGGTGAGCGTACAGCAGCGTCCACACTGGTTCCGCAGAACAACATGAAGTCAACGGTTGTTGCAATGACCATATAAAGGATCATGTAACTATTTGAGTTATAGTTATGGCATACAAAACCAGCTCTGCTTGACATATTGATACATAGAACTGAAGTTTGCAGAAGAATACTTTACCAGTGGGGACGATTCTATAATATGTAAGGGAGCATTTCTGTATCTCAATGACAGATCCATGCGTATCGTTTCAATGTGGCAAAACATTGATTGACAGTAAGCAATTAGAAAAACTGCAAAAAAAAGTCACTATTTGTCAATCCTTAATGTATTATTAAAACATCAAAACAGTGAGTGATTTAGAATTAAACTAGTAAAACAATATAAAAAAGAATGAAAACATTCTAACACATTTACACATTTACACGAGGCGCGCAGGAACTGCCTCCAGCTGCCTCGAACCAGCCGTGCTCTTGGAACTCTTGGAACATGAAGGATCTCGAGTCCTGAGATCTGAGATCTGAGATGACAGTGAGAGCCGAAGAACTCGGAAGACAAGGCGGCGTGAACAGTGAGTTGAAATGCTATCGAGATTGAGTGCTACTGGTAGGGAAGGTGGAAATGAGGTGGTGAGGTGGTGAGGAGAGGAGAGGATGAGAAGGTACTGTTGGAGCAATGGGTGAAATAAAAACACAGAATAAAAATAAATGGATTGCCACGGTGCGCACTGATGGTATCTGGTTGGTGGTACGGCGATACAGCGATACGACGGTATAGCGAACAGGGACAAATCCGGGGACCACGGGGGCCACGGGGGCCACGGGGCATGGGCATACGGGGGCAGAGCACGTTAACCGACCGGGTGCGAGATGCTGGAACTCTGGAGTGGGATTCGAGGCAATAGAGCGAGGTTTTCAATGGAAACAGCTAAAAAATGAAAGAATAACATTCAACATCAGGGAATCCACTTCCAAGAGGTTGAAAACGGGAGAAAGAATAACAGAAAACACGGAGAGGATGCCCCATTCCGCTTCTACATCCAACCGATCCAAACCGCTGTTATAACACATTCACGAGGATGTGCAAATAGTAATGGTGCAGGCTTGGCATATCAAAAGAGCCGAAGCTGTTGTCCTAAGTTACGTCTGTACTTCACTGCGTAAGGACAAGAAAAGAAACAACACATTTGTCTAAAAGGTTGATGACGTTTCATGAGACTTACCATAATATAAAATTGAATTGATTACCACAAAATGAATAGGTTTGAAATAACACCTGATTAATCGAATGGCATTCACAATGCCACACAGCGGTAATCAGCGTTCACATTTAATAATAGTTAACAGACTTAACAGACTTGCCATGCACTGGACATTACCTTCAGAATTTCGTGCTGTAGTCGTCCAAGCCCGTCTCATTAAAATCTCATAACAAACGTTATATTTGAATAAAACTGTTACCTTCAAAAATGTAATTTACAAACATAAAAGGTTGCGAATACAAACAGGTTATCCCAGTGCGGCACCAACATTGATAAACACTTAACAATAGTTGAAAGTACTCGTTACTAGTTATTACGCAAATCCACATAACGTAACGTAACGTAACGTGACGTAACCTTACGCTGCGATCAGCACGATT
Source organism: Panorpa germanica (assembly GCA_963678705.1). NCBI lineage: Eukaryota > Metazoa > Arthropoda > Insecta > Mecoptera > Panorpidae > Panorpa > Panorpa germanica. Next base: position 47,351,751 of record OY783203.1, read on the forward strand.
CAGAAGAGATTCGAGGCAGAATTTATGACATATGCTCTGTCTTGACCTAACAGAAACCCACTAATGACCAGAGTTCGAATCATAGTCCACTCAAAGCACCACCACGCCAAACACCAAACGACATGTGAGCGAGTACTCACCTTGGTACTCACCATTAGTATGAAGAAAACCAATATTTGTGTGTGACGTCAATCTAATGTTGTCGCTATAGGCGATGGGCAATATTGTATTGTATTGAAATCTGACCTACCTTAACCCATACCCATACCCTGATTAGTGTAGCTGTCTAGTACTTCAGCTCGGTTGTCCGCAAGACCACTTCAGATGGTATAAAAGGGGTGGTTCGATCACAATGTGTCATAACATAAGTGTCACCGATACTCGTTACTTATTTAATATTTTACTAATTGGACATTGTTATTATTTGATTAAAGGAAGAAACTAAATACCGATTCGTGAATTATAAATACAGTTAGCTAAGGCACATGGAAATAATATTACGATAATTACATCAATTAGCGGTTATTAAAATTGGCAGTCGGTCAGTCGTGTAGTCTTAGAGATTGACAGTTACTTAGAGCGCATATTATTTTGGTAAATAGTATAATACAAGAAAACTACTGTATCATTTTCTCGAAAGTGGCTCATTAGATGATAATTACTTTCCAACATGGTGGACTGGCGAGGGTCAACGTCGACGACTACATCTAGATCTAAGTGTCCCCACTTAGCTGTACACACAGCAGTATTACTGATGTACTCAATTATTCAGAACAATTACAGAACAAATATAAAAAGTTATCCGAAAATAAATAAAAGTAATGTATCAAATATAAGTACAAGTACAGATACAAATAAGTACACTTACTTAACAAAGACTAAAACTATTTCTGATTTAATAAACCCTATATTTATAATGATTATTAGTTTACCTGAAAAACATAAATAGAAAAACACATCCCCCCACAAAAACTATGTCTTACTTACAAAAAAGTTGTGCCCAGGTGATCGCTGTCGTCTAATTACAAATCGATAGCCTGTACAGTCGTGAAAATCCGAGGAAAATGTGAAAAGAAATGGTTTGTTGTCGATATTAATAATGGTCATGCAATACATCAATATTTAAGACAACAGCATCCACGCAAATTAAATGTAATACTCGTATTGATGGATCTTCACTACTTTGAACCTAATGAACCAAGATTTTATGTTATAATCTCCTAAATACTATTGCTAAATCCTAAACACCTCACAACGTAATGTAATTTAGATTTCATCGCATAAAATACTTGTTAAAAGTAAGAATAATTTATTTCTTCGAGCAATATTAATGAAATTAAATGATTGAGTATTCATTTGTAAAGCAAATATGGTGTACGTGTAAAAAATCTACTTAAGTGGTTTCCTAATTCAATCTGCAGGACAACAATGAGCCTCCACCATAGGAAAACCGTTTTCAAGTGTTCAATTTGAAAAATTTGTACACAATTTATATTACTTTCGCCTGACAAGAGCTAAAGATATCACCTGAGATACAGATTGAGGCTCCCTAATATTTATTCCAACAATTTATCACCACCTCTTAAAAACAGATTAAAATAAACATCATAAATAGATTGATTCAATTATTAACCGGGAAAATCTGTAACTTTATCAGTTGAAATGTTATTTCAAACATATCTCAAAATAAAATATCATGGAGAAACGAGAATTATTTAATTATTTTGTACGAAATCGTTATTTCACAAGATCGCGAGATCGGGAGACCGGGAGATCGCTCCTTTTATGTTAACGCATACAAAGACGATCTGTCAAAATAAGAAAATGGAAATATATAAAAAACCATTACTCAGCCCTCTCGACTCAAACCCTACGTCTGGAATATATAAAACTGCGTGATAAAGAAATTCATCTTGCAGCACTCCAGACGTACGTTACATTCAATCACAAATCTAAATTACGTACTTCTTATTTAGATAATGGTAACATTATTTTTCTATTTGTTAGTATTATTAGAAATCAAGAATTTCGGGCAGATATTTAATTCCATAATTTAATTTAGATACTGAATTGTTTTTTAAGATATAGTGTAAATCACCAAGGAATACGATACACGGATTTAATCAAAGTAGTATAAAGCGTATGGTAACGCGAATACACAGGTATATCAAAGAACCGGCTACTTATGATAATGACTGATTTTATATTCTATGTACAGCCATACATAAGCACTTTATTATATATTCGTACTTGTATATTATTCTCATTACATTACACTTTTCTCCATCATGTTTCGAAACCAAAATTGACCATCCAATTAGTATTGGTATACTAATATTATATATAGCATACATTATATATAGTTATATATAACATATTATTGTTGTTTTATTTGGCTGATAATTCCAACTTCAATTGTAACACAGTTGTGTTATATATTCATAAAACAAAATCGATATTTTCACGAATCGAAATATAATATAACGATTAATAAAATGCATAAACGTGATTTTTGTGGTGCAAGTGCATCGTTTGCCCCTATTTACGGACGCCTATTTCGGATGTGTAAATTAAAAAAACCGATACCTTTTTATCGAGTTGTTTTAACAATCCACTAAAAATAAACGATGCGCATCGTACGATATAAACATCTCGTACTCGTACGATACGAATATCTTAAAGTAAGGTTACAAGAGAATACAGACAAACTGCTTAATGTAATCAACACGTAAAATCAATGCATTCTTAAAGTTAAGCTACAAGATTAATGTGTGAATGTGTTAGAAGCAGAGGCGAACTGAGTTATCTGACAGCGCGACGCGCCATGCTAATTCAGTATCGCTATGAGTGATCCATTAGAATTTATAAATCATTCCCAATTGTTGATTTTTTAGCAACGTCTATTTGTTCCTAAACCATAAAGCAAACCATAAGTTAGTTTCTATTCCATCTTGAAAACAATTTGAATCTTATCCATTATCTAGCAGTCAAGTTTTTATAAGCGCACTGTAACCGCAAGTTTTTCCAACAGTTACATCTATCTATCGAGTATAGACTACGAGTGAAAGTATGTCTCTCCATATAGTCTATACTCGAAGTCTATAGACTATATACAGTATACATAAACAAAACAATTTTCTTTAGGCTGAAGTGAAGTCATGGACGTGTGTCAGCTATTGAAAAAGGTCTGGGGCAAGGAGTAAGGAGTAAGAGGTGAGAGAATATGTTGTGAAGGCTGAGATGGCCGTGAACGTGTCTCGAAGCAGTGAAGATGGAAAGAACGCAAAGAAAGGACACAGCATGCGTATAAACAGCTACAGTATACACTACAGTATACAGAGGAACTACTACTACCTCAGAGTCTTCCAGGCGTGAAACTGTTGATTTTATGTATCTACACTTACAAATTATAGTCTGAAGCATATCAATAATATGGAATCTTGTATCTCAAATGTTTTTTTTCTATTTTAATTAATCTTATACTTAAGTAAACCCTATAAACGATGCATTTACAATTATTTACTTTAATTCGAGTAGGTATCAAAAACTAGAAATAGGAAAAATATATTATTTATTTATTTCATTTTATCTATTCCGATTCTAATTGCAAAGGTTTCTGTAGCTTATTTATTACCTTTTCAAAATATAAGACAAATAGTAAAGATAAAAGGGAGTTATGTTTAGGTTGGCAAATCTGTTTGGTTTAAATTTTTAAGAAGAAGAGGTTTAAGAAAACATTTTACACCTAGCGAGGAGACATTTAATACTTAATAATTTTAATTACAAGTTCTGCGAAATTGATTCACTTTCCAATACATTCTGGCATGCACGCATGGTATAATTTAAAATCAAATAAATGACACAATGCTCGTACTTTTAACAAAGTTTTACGTGTTGGCTACACTGTACACCGTACACTGTACAGGTACAGGTGGAACTATGAAACATTTGTGTTATTAATATTTCATTGTTATGTAACAATTAACTGCAATCATATTTGACGTGACTGAATCAAATGCTTAATTATTCATAATAGTACTCTGAAAGTAACAAGAAAGTTTAAGAAACAATTAACTCGAAATAATTTCAAACTTGTAGATATATTTCTACAAGAACGAGTATATTTAAATTTGATGTATACACTCCATTATTAAACATACTTATCGTTAGACGTATATAATAAGAAAACTTTGTTAAAATAATCATATTTTTAGTTATATAATAATGTGAGGATATTTAAATCTGAATTTAGAATCACGTATGTATGTGTTTTGTATGTATTAGTGACAGGTAATAATTCTTAGCATAGATGCACAACTAATAACCACTATCCATACTTCTGTATCACTGATCACAGGTTTATCTCATGGACGACCACTTTTCTAATTTAAATATCGGTTTAAACTCACTGGCCCGCGCTGCTAGCAAAATTGTTAAGACCACTGTACACTGGCAATAAGATTGCAAAATATCACTATTAACAACTATTAATCTCATTAGTTTTGTTGAAACAGAAATATTTCTTAGCTTCAAACTCTTTTTTTATGTAATTACAAATTTTGTACAAAATTATATTTGGGTAAGTTTATTAAAAGGTAAATACATTACTTTTTAAATCGCTTTTTCGTTTTTATTATATAAAATAACACAAGTAATATTGTAAGGTAATGTAGTAGTACAGACTAGGGGTCCCCAAAATAAGAATCCGGCTAGCGGACTGTTTTGTAAATAATATAATCATGCTATTGAAATCGCCTTAGACTCTAAACATTTCTATATGAGAATTAGAAATTGAATGTTGGAATTAGCTTGTGGCTACAATTTTGTACCTGAGTAATAAATTTCAATTGAGTTTTTAATTAGTTTATTTTTATTATTTAATTTATGTAACGTTGACCTATTTTCGATGCTAAGTCCTATCTCCGACAGCCATCAACTATGTTTAATGTACTCACATAATCAATCTTTGCTAACAACAAAACCAAGAAAATATAGCGCCGGTCTGAGAATCAAACCTTAAGTCACAGCAATTGGCTGCTGTGCCGTCTTAATTAATAAGAAATAAAGCTAACTTATTTTTCTTAATGTTTGACGTAACCTAAAACTAATTATTGATATGCTAATTAGCCTAATGTAATAGAATTAGACGTTCATTTGTTAATTATAGCATCTGTAAGTTTCCCAGATGATTAGCTGTATGTCACAGAGTGTAATATACATAATTACAACTAAAATTGAATATTCAAATAATTTTCTAGAACATTAAGGGCGTCCGCATATGAGGCGACTGATTGCAAACCTTAGCCCCGAATCTGCCCGAACCGCATAAGAATGCAACTGTGTTGTCAGTGAAATATCGAATGTGTATACGAGTGAGAGAAAACATATAGCACGAATGAAAGAAAACTGATTCCAAACTGGTTTTGAGCATGTCTCTTGGGCGACTGTGTTTGTATGTCGCAGAGCATGGTTTTGATGATGACACCATGAGCAGAGATGTGCACAAATATTATTCAAAAATATTTAAATACATACATACGACACAATAAAATCCCTTGTTATGCTATTGTTAAAAATTCTATTCTAAGTCACGGAACACGGCTCGACTACCAGTTTAGTTTCGTTCGTGCCGTGTGTTTTCTCTCACTCGTACACACGTTTGTTCTATCACTAACAACACAGTTTCATTCTCATTCGGTTCGGACAGATTCATTTGCCTGTTGTACGGACGCCCTTACAGTATAATTTGACCTAGTATGTAAGTTGTATGAGTAATGATATCACATTTTAGTCCTATAACCGACGAGCTTCTATTATGAAATAATTTATTAGTAGATAAAACTCTTATGTAAAAAATTGATAGTGTAAGAAGGACTTTGTCTAATGATTACCTAGGCACCGGTACCGGCACCGGCTATCGGCTATCGGCTAATAAACAGTGAGAACAACACATGTCAGGTTTCACGGAATCACTGCCGCAAACCCCGAATTCTCCAGTCTCCAGTATCCCCAGAGCCCAAACGTCAGTCGAATGCTGAGCTGGAGCTGGATACCGAAACTTTGCCCAAACATGGAATTGTTGAAGGACACGAAATGTGTATTATGTTTATAAAATTACACATGCAGAACTAAATTTAAATGGTACATATCTTATAATAAACTCAATCATATTTTACAAATAAACATAAAGCCGTTGAAACAAATTTTTATTTAAAAAAATTTATGATGATTATTAAAAAAATGTAAATCAACAAAAATCAATAGAAAAGCCAGTAACTGTTTTTTAAAATGAAATCATTACTGTAAAGAATATGCCCGGTGCCCCCGTGTTGTTACAAAAGCATTTCTATTCAAAGGAAACAAAAGGAAGAAAACAATGTCATTCTGCCATTCCGTTTGTACCATTTACCATATAATAAATGTATGGTATTGCCATGAGAGCAGGAGCGATGAACGGGCTTCAGCACGCATTATATCACAACATTATGTAAATCGGACGAGTCCTGATATATTAATTTGGTGTTGCTGCTCAAGGTAGTGTAGAATACATAATGCACAATGAAGAATGCAGCGTAAGCATTCAAGTATTAGCCGATTATAGAAATTATACCTTCAAAGTATCGCAAGGCAAGGCAAAGCAAGGTAAGGTAAGGCGCTACCCCTAAGTCTCCAAATCGATCAATAAATCTTTAACAACCCTTTCAATACATATTGCACAATGCAAATATGTAAACATACCAATAATTCAATAGATATTTTCGGTATTTTGAATTCATCAATACCTTTAGTGTTTTTTAACAAGTCTCTAAATGCAATAAAAGTATAAAAGGGGTGCAACACACAAAATACAAAACAAGAAGGGGTTGCTGCCGCGTCTGCGGGTAACTTTGTTGCTTCATAAAGGTTCGAACCTTTTCAATAGACCAGAAATCGGAGATCGGAGATCGGAGATCGGAGAAAGGAGAAAGCGCCCTTTCGCTGTCTATAGATATTTTATGTTTTGTTTGCACAAAGAAAAGTAGTCGTGTCAAATCTATTGATTGCAAATTCACGACAAAGGATGTATAAGGTATGATGAATGTGACTGCTGAAAAGTGATCATAACACCTCGAAAAGCGGGGTTTAAATCTCTAAGAGTGTTGAATCACCACGTTACGTTGTCCCTAGCCCAGTCCCGGTCCCGTTAAATTAGTCAAGTCACGTGGGACACAGAACTCCACCAAGAGCCGTGACGTCAAATAAAGGCAAGCTCATTACAGGGTAACGACATTTTAAACGCAGATTTAGACATACCTTCACAACGATGTTGTCGACGTCTATGTCTTGTGACAGAAGGAATTGAACAGGGGTCAACCGGGTGATAGATGACAAGGTTTGCATGTCCTGCCACTTCGCGTCCCGTTGCAGTTGTCCCGTTGCAATGCAAAAACTGTGTTTGGTGCATTGGATTTTATGTGCATTTAATCATTAAAAATGTGTATGTGTTAAATCTGATTTGAAGAATGAGAAGACAATACTGTCAGATTTTTGTTCGTCGATGCGACCGTCAGATCTCTGGAATTACTCACCTAAAAGAAATCTTCGGCTACGATATGCACAACATGAAAGCGTAAAAGCGTTCATCAAATTTATGTAAACAGGAATTAAATATTTAGCTTTTCCACTTAAATATTAGAATAATTATATTAAAATATGCATGAGCAGTATAGCACTAAACACTGTCAACAATCTGTATGTGTTGTGTGTGTGTGTGTTCTGTCAAACGCAAAATCAAAACAAACCGTAAAGATCAGCCCACGCTCGATGTAAACAAACACTTGTTATAGGCGACGCGCCGTGTACAATTGTATATACTTGTTTTCGGTTTGCTAGAACATAGTAGTTACTGCAATTCGCGGACGGTACGGGACGGCGGACGGGAAGAGGGAGGGGTTGAGGGGGGAGAGGAGCACATACGACAAATGGAGGCAATAAGGTTTCTAGACCGTAAAAAATGAATAAGACAGACAATTAGCTGGTTTAGATGTGATATATTAATTATGTACCGAACCGATGAGACGCATATAGCGTCCCTTAGTACGCGACGCTCGCCACATGATGCCGTCGGCTCGCGGAAAACGACGATGTTGCATGATGAGCGTCAGGGGCGTCAGCGGGAGGCGCGGGGACTGTCCGCTCGGAGCTGGCGCGATACTAGTGTCAGCACGAGTATGGTACACTGCTTAGTGGAATATGCACACCTGCTGCGATTTCTTAAAAACAATATCGGTATAAACTCTATGTAGGATACTAATTATCCTATGTACTAATTTACCATATTAACTACTTATTTTTTAAATTCAAATTTTCATTTTAAAAAAAGTTAGGGTTCTTTATTAGCAGCAAAATAGTTTTTTAAATTCATTTAAAAATAACAAGTTCAAGTTGAATGTCTTGTGATTGTCAGTTGAAGAGATGAATATAGTTTCCAGATCAATCTAACAAAATAACTGGCAAATTCTAACTACGCATCGGGCCTGTCAAGTGCTAACCGCACCACTGCATCAATTTAAATGAAACTAGAACCAAACCTAGGTCTACCAGGTCCTATATCGATGTTGCGTGATAAGTGTCAGTCTTTCAAATTTTTATTTCGCAGCAATTTTTTTAAAATTGTCTAGGTGAAATACTTATATCTGGTAACGGGAAGCTCTAGGGGCGCTGGATGATGGCGCTGGGCGTTAGCGATGGACTATGATGATGGTATTCCTAATTCGAATTTATCGTACGATAAAGTTCTCGTACATTTGATAGCTGATACTAGACTGCGCTGCTGTAAAACAATAAAACGCTCGATATGGCGCTATTAACAGTTAAAAGCGTTATAAAATTTATTATCATCATATATGAAAAGAATATTTCAGCACTTTCCATTACTTGTAATTATTATTTTAATGTTTAAAATAAAATATAAATACATAAAATATTCGTATAAAATACTCCGTAATAAATAATAACATATAATGGCTCATAGCACAGCGTCAGGCCCCTGCCCCTGCCCCCGCCCCTGCATGATCCCTTCGGCCACCTTGCGGAAATATTATAATCAAATAAAGGTACATCTCTGTACTAGTACATCGCCTAATCGTGGATGCATCCAGCATCTCGAGTGCATTTACATAACTCATTACGAGTTAAAGTAAGGTTAAGTCAATATTCGGTTTGATTTTTGTACCCACCCTGTCTTTACAGTTAACGTTCAGTGGACACAAGCCCAATTTTGTAAATAAAAATAAACAGGCAATAGCAATTAATGAAATATCATTTTAATAGTTCAAAGCGACTTATACTTAAAAGAGGTTATAAGAGCATTATAAATCTATAATACGATAATGAATTTTATCTTATTCGTTTCTAATACCCCACAACTTATTTTAAGTATGAGTCGCCGCCGAACTCTCGTAATTTGAACTATATTATTTTTTTTAACGAGCAGATTATGTTCTGTAATATCTTGAATTCTATCTAGAAATATTTGTAAAATTGATATATACAATTGTGTGATATTTGTAATGCAAATGTCTAGGTCACCAAATTTTACAAGGGTCCGAATTCCATTAAGGTAACTGTGACTGAATACAATCGATTTCGCCGAAACAACTGTGACTATATACAATTGATTTCGGCAGAGCAGTTGTAACTAGATACAATTGATTTCTTTGCTTTTTGCACCAGACCCACAAAAAGGTTAATTCGGCTGTGTAGATACAATTGATTTCACGTGGTGTCGGGCTGCCGAATTTTCAATTTTGTCCATCTGTGTGGTGTATTGATAAACATTAAAGCAGAACTTTGTTTCTCTGTTAAAGCACCCTATATCTCTTGCATACTATACATCAGCGCACTTCAAAACATAATTATTTGAGTATATATTAAGCTTTACAATCACCAAAAGAGCATAGCGTTAGCAAACTCGATGTATTTACGATGGATATTTTAAATCAAATAAATCAATAAGCAATCAAATAAGCTTTGCTGTTAAGTCATTTAATGGTAACACTAGTTCAGTGATAACCCGGCTAAAAACAATCGAGCGCCTAAGCTGTTCCGCGGATTCTAACTTCTGGTTGCATGGAGCTACTCGCAAGCCCCATGCAACATAACGAATCATTAGCAGATGTAGAGGAATATAAAATATGTATCTATGGTTCCGAATTTCTCTTCATAATTAGTTTGCGGTTTAATTAGCTTTTATGTAGATACATCTACATTAGGGGAATGCAATTCACTAGTTGATTTTACTGCATACTAATTACTAATTAACTTCGTTTAACGTGTATTATATGAAAATTAATTATATATATACATATAAATATATTTTTTGTTTGTAAGTAATTATAAAATATTATTATTTAGATTCTCAAGATCGACTCAATAGAATCAACCTTCATAATATTGAAAATTTTGTTTTGACCTATTTGGTACTATAACTTTAATTTATAAGTAAATTTTGCCAACTTATCTTAACTGAGCGAACCTAAAAAATAATGAGAAAAATCAAATCACAAAAGTCTGTTATCAACGTTCTCAGCCATTTATCCATCTAGAAAGTAAGTAAACCAGTAAGTAATACAGTTTTTCAACAAATATTATTAGTGGATCTAATTTTAAATATAGTTTGCGGCGCTTGACACTGCAGCGCTGCATTAGCCGAACACAAAGTAGATTCTTGATTTCAAAACAAACCGATTTAATGGATCATATTTACTACGATAATAACAATGATAATGGTTCAATTATATATTTTTTATACTTTATTAAGTGTTACATATTTCCTGCCTGCCTTTGCTTTACTTTTATTTTTGTTTTCGCCTTTCTATATAATCACAGTCTCAACGGCCGCGGCATACCCGTACTATGGTACATGACGTGACAGCATTAGTGTACTAACAAGAACATGAAACATTAAACATTCTTCTATCTCTATCTGGTTCTAACGCATTTGTAAACTGTATAGGACAAAGAGAGACGTCTATACATAAGTAATTAAAGTCATAGTTTATATTATATACATTTCCTTTGCAACATATTATTAGAAGAATAATGAATTTTTAGGCAATGTTGAAACATATTACCTGGACCTAGAGGATATAAAAATGTTGCATTTTTAAAGTTGTAAATGATTGTAAAAGGTGCTACTTTATAAGGGTTTTTTTGATTGCAGAATGACAGTTGCGAAAGGTTTATGTTGGTTCTAATTGAGCGTCACTACTGGTAGAACAGTTATCTTTTATCTTCACTCAAACCCATTGCAAGATAAATGCTGCAACAGTAGAGACGCTGCACTGATAACACTTAGAATAATAGCAAATTAATAAACAAATCCAAGAGAGAAAGAGGACCCATTTATAACTTATTTATTCTTCTTTTTCGACCCGCCTTATCTGAGGCCCACTTGCCATCGCAATAGATGCAGGTCCGGACATTAGATAAAGTACAATGGATTGAATATAAACTGTGACAAATTTGCACTAGACAGAACAGAATTTAAATTTTATCCTTGACATTGCACATGACCTACGACACTCGACGCGTGGGACCTGTGCGATTATATTTAGAATTTAGGTCTACTACATAAGTCTGTTGTGTTTACCAGATACTACGAATCGTTGAGGGTCGAACAGAGCTATCAATATCAACATTGATTAACATCGAAAATGTGTTGTTTTTTTTTGTTTTCTGTTTCTATAGACAGACGCAGTCCTGGAAATCAACCACCGCCGTCGTTGTCGTCGTCGTTGTACCAAGTACGAGTACCATACGAGTATAGGCGTCCTTGTACCCTAGCTGCACGTCACTTGCTCACGTCGCGCCTTAAAGTAGACCTGCACAAACAAAAAACGAAAAAGAACACAAACAACGATTTGCAAAATAAATGGAGATGTATTCAAGTAGCTCTATCGCAGACACTATATGGTAGAGGTAGTATAGAGGCTGTTAGAGGTCAGTATTATAGGACAGATGTAATAGGGAATGACGTTACAACATATTGACAAGATGACAACAGGTTGCTTTGCTTTTGGGATCGATTTCAGAACCCCTGCTATATTTCACTCGTTTTATTTTAACGTCTTTTATTTTAAATGTTTTAGTAAAATCAGAAATGCTTGTTTATAAATGTTTGTCACAATACACAGGTCGAGAGAATTTATTCTTAACACCACACTTCTGTGACTTCGTGTTCGGTCCCGGGATACTTTTTACAGTTTAGCGCCCCTTTTATTTTGGCCCCTCGAAGCGGTCCTGTTTGTAAAAAGCCATTATGCGCCTTTCTGTCATTTACAAAAATGTTAATTACTACCTCCAGATTAGGTAAACTTTTAAACAGTTCCAAAATGAGCTACTGCCGTGTTCATATGCGAATACCTCTATTAATTAAAGTATGTCTAAATCAAAACATTTATTTTTAAATAATTACAACACAAAATATATGTTTTAATTAAAAGTCAAATCATTTTTGTATCTTTAAAATTGTAAAAGTATGCCAACAAGATTAAAACGAGATTTTATAAATGTTAAATAAAATATTATATACTCGTACATTACATTTATCTATGATATAATAACAGTCCAAAATATTAAAGGTTAAAAAAAAGTCATCACGCAAACCCAAATGACCAAATATAATTGTAGGCTAACTCGTTACTCTATGCTAGTAGACGCTAGACGTATGGACGGACTGACTTGACGGACGGATGGACGGACGGACGGACATTTCACATATCATACATATGCACGTAATGACCCTACGGCCTCTGTGGCTGTTGTTGGTGCTGGTGCTGCTCAGTGACTATGTACTGTGTAGCTGATGGTCTTCTCAGAGCACCAGGACCAGCACCACGTCAAACATTCCAGAATTTCGGAGATACAAACTCTTATTTAAATTTGTACTAACGATTTGTGCGACGTGTGTAGACCAACAGGATAACCAGTACAGACTATCACCTGACCTGTGTAATTTAAAGTATTCCGTGATATATTAGGAAGAATTAGGACCACGTTTAAACAAATCAATTTGTAAATCTTTTGTTACTTTTAAAACAGTAATACAGCATCTTGATTCCAATTGAAGTCGCTTATACTGTTGTCAGACCTAAATTATTTTACCCCGGCCTGGCAGTCGCAGTGGCAGTAAACATGCCTTCAGTTACTAGTTCAGTAACTAGTTACCCCAACCCGAAGACGATACTAGTCGTAGATGTGTGTGGGAAGTGTCATCCCGATATAATTGATGACTCCCGTTTTAGATCATTTTCTCTATCCCCAATCCCCCGATGAACAATCTGCCTGTTCGCTACTACATCGTGTGGAGGGAGTACCAGTTTACCCTAAGCAGTAATACTAGAATGCTGGAACTTATAAAACTCCTAGGGAAACCTACAGCGCCGAAAAAACAACTTCAAATTAGAAGGACTCCCCATGAACGTGTAAAGTGTTCTGGATGGGGGATCGGGGGAGCGGGGGAGAGGGGAATCGGGGAATGGGGATGATTCGGACATGGACAGATAACAAATAAAACATTTCCCCTAACGAGTATAACGAGTTAAATAAAACAATAGCTTTACTGTTCGGATATTAATAAAACAATTAACAGCTTTATGTTAGAGTGCTACCAAGACAATCGAAACGGTTGCTAATAGAATTCATTATTTTCTATATGTAACACAGCATTACCTCAAATGTTAAGTACTTAAACAACGCAAGACAAAATATTAACAATGAAGAAGGAACTTTGAAAACTATAACAGATGAATCTTAGATCTCCATCATTCGGTGACCGATCAAAAGTCCAACAAAAACCAAACTCCACTGCCACTGCATTAAGCCGAAAGAAGCACAGTATTAGACATTAGCCATCAGCTATTAGAAGACATAACAAGGCAGACCACGTTCAGAAGCGCTCGCATTTCACTTTTACCAAAATCAGACCATTTTAGTTTTAAAATTTTAAGTCAAAGGCAGGTTATGTCAACGACAAAAACAAGAATTTGTAAAATGTCATACGAATTCTGTACAGGTATAACTGGCTTAGGTATTAGAGAAAAATGATGAAACCTGATTTTTGTAGAACAACTTTTTTTCATAACTGACTTTGTTCAGTGGACAATCCATCAATCAATCCTACATTCGCATGGTCCAGCGGCCTCAGCCCTAGCCAGAGGGCAAACGACAGTCGGATAGTCAGATACAGAGGCCCGCGGCCTGCAGCACAGTCACAAAGTCCTAGTGAATGGCACAGGAATTCTGCAGGTTGATTTGGATTGGTCTAGTTGAATTGAAGAAGCTGATTAGTTTTTAGATGTGGTATCTTTATTTCAATTGCAAGCAAATGATGTTCTGGTAAAGAAGACAAATATCGTCGATTGTTTCTAAGACTAAATATAGCAATATTTAAAATCTACCAAGTAGCACGAAAGTTCAAAAGAAGCGCTGCTGTAGCGGGATTTGTGATTCGCGTGTAGCTCTATTCCCTAATTACTGACTAAATTTATTAACGTATTATTAATAATTCCTTAAATTAAATAGCGCTGCAGGACTTCATCCCCCAATGAACGATTAGCGTTTTCCAAAGTAACAAACCGAGGGTAGTTATTGCAGAATACAAAGACAATGCAAAGAATCGGCAGCTGTAATATCATCCCTCTTTGCGAGTATAAACCCTAGACACATTTAGCAAGTAACGTTTAGCAGCGCCAGCAGTGAGAATCGTGAGAACCATCATCTCATTGGGGTTAGAATGAATCTCCGCTAAGGGTTGGTACGTCAAACGGTTGTGAAACAGAATGCCCTAGCCCTTAATAATTCGCGTTTGAAGCGTCTTTGCTAATATGTGTACGGTGCGCGATAACTGCGGCCTGCGGCACATATATTGTTTACCCAACAAATGACGATTCGTGACGCGTGCTCCGTGCTGTAGGAGGAATTACTAAATATGTAAAACAATGCAACGAAAAGAGGGTGCTTGTCCGCTGTCGGCTGTCGGCTGACTGCTAACACACTCTTTGTGAGATAAGTATGTATGTATGAAAGTTATTTATTTCTACTTGGCAAAAGCAATTTACAATTATAAAGCATAAATAAATTTATGACATAAAATATATCGTAGGCGTTTTAAACGTCTTAGAAAACAGTTACTCGTAATATTTAGTGATAGAAAGAGATGATGAGATTAAATGCATATTGACTCTTTCACTCTGCAACCATTTTTTTGCTACTTGCATTTCTTTCAGTAGAGTGTAGTCGCATTAACACATTTTATTATGAGAGGAAGTTTTTATTTTATAATTATTAATGGACGGTATGTATTTCAAACGTCCGTATCCATAATATGATAGATACATCTGGACATAAAAGTCCCGCAATAGGATCCGGACAATCTTGGGTACGTAAGCAGTGTAAAGTCTCTCCTTCATGTTTATTAATTCCTTGGGGCAAAGCGGTGAGAGTGGAAAACAATACAACAGTATACTAGTGCGAAACACTCTACTTAAAATATCGTTGCAGTGTGAGACAGGCCTAATAAAACAAATGCAATGCATAAAGCAGGCAGCATCATCATACTTTCTAACGTGGGTAACTAACTACGCATTTGGAACATAACCTAGGGCACAGTTGTATCAAAAATGCGAACACAAAATGTATTGACAGTAATGCAAGTCAATGCACACAGTACGAGTAGAATATAAATTCAAGCCATTATTTACTCCCTTAAACGTCAATGGCATAAACTTTAAAAGTGAAAAATTGCACCTCTTTAATGGATGCCATTCATCGTGCTCTATTGTTATTGACACAAGTCATTGAATTTCCGCGTTTATACACATTATATTATATACTTCAAAAATATTGTAATTTCAAATTTAAATAAAATTATGTATATATGGTATATATTAAATGTACTCGTATATAATAAATCGAGGTGATAAAACTAGTTTTATGCACCGGTAATAAAATAAATACAAAAATAATTGGAGATACTCTTACATAAGAAAGACAATTTGCAATAATTGCAAAACTATCCAAAATGTAACAGTGATACATTCTCACAAGAGAAATGAAGGCAGAACCGAATCGGGAGGAAATGTTTTTTATTCGTTAGAATAATATTGGTTAATAGTCATAAGCCGTTTTAAAAATAGCGTAGTATTTCTCTCTTCAGTTTCTGTGCTTTGCCGTGTTAGATACAATTGAACTAGGTCTACCCGCTGAGAGCAATAACGACTGGATACAATTGAATTCGCCTGTGACTAGATATAATTGATTTTCCAAAACAGTTTCCGTGACAAGATATAATTGCTATCACGCGAGAAAGTTAAAAAAAAGATCAACTAATATTTGGGTTTACTTATTCGTGTGTTTGTGACAGGCCTCCAACGGTTAATCCGCTACTGTTTCTGTGTCCTACAAAGTGCATATAATTGCTAATATGTCCTAAAATATTGTGACTATACACTGGCAGACTTCGTCAATAACTTTTACGAGTATATATTACGTAAATCATTAAAAAGGACATTCGCAAACCACAGAATATTCGCATGCATTTATTACGCGAACTGCTTGCTCTAAAAACGAGAGTTTGTTAAAAGTTTGTGATTCCAGATTGAGTGATACCACATCTGTTTGAAACACTATCCATAAATATATTTTTGTTATTATTCTCATATTACATTCAGTTTTCAACATAGGTTGTCCTTAAAACACTTCTACTAAAATTTGTATAAACAAGTTTTGTAAAATCTTAAATCGGCGTGTTCATGTTCTGCTAGAGCTGGAACTGGACCGTTGGAACTGGCACTTGTTCTTTGAGAAACAAATACAAATAAAATATTTAACATAAATTAAAGTCAGTGTACTGTCAATCATTAGCCAACGTATAAATGAATATTAAATTATTAGAATATTACATTAACATTAGAGACTAGAATAAACAAGAAACTACGACATAGTACAGGTACAGGTACACCCATGAAATCGCACTGCGAATTGCGAATGAATATAATGACACGTGTCAGATGTATAATCATGTGCGTTATTTTTCTAAACACAAACTAACGAGTACATATATTTATTAATGCAAAAGTTATTGCAGA
This sequence comes from Panorpa germanica, assembly GCA_963678705.1. NCBI lineage: Eukaryota > Metazoa > Arthropoda > Insecta > Mecoptera > Panorpidae > Panorpa > Panorpa germanica. Next base: position 47,368,880 of record OY783203.1, read on the forward strand.
TTTCCTTGACTCTAGAGAGGTTAGAAGTCATTACGAAACTATTTCGAACTAGATGTCTCTGTGCAGCTGGATATGTGCCTCTGTGCCTCAATGGCTCAATGGCTCAGTGGCTCAATAGCTGATTAATCAAACACATTCCTACTTGCTAGGAGCACATGAGGTATAATTACTAATGTTAATAATTAAAATAGAAAACAGAACATATTGAATACGCATTTCATTATAAGAGGTTTACTCCACTAGTATTATTAACAACCGCTCTAACATAACAAAAGTCATAATGTTACATAATATACAACGTTTTGTGATCAAATTTACTGCTTTTTTAAAAGTAAATCTACCCTTTTACGCATTTACAAAACCATAAATCTTCTTAAGTAGATCTTTTTAAGGATTAATTTTCCTTTCGTTCAGTAGGTAAAAAAGAACATAATTTTAAATATGTTGGAAAGCAATTATGACTAGATACGCGTATGCGCTGTCCGTGCTGACATGTCTGACTCTATGTGTAGATTGACCTTAACACGTTCATAAGCAGTTTAACCCATTAACTCTTGATATGAATTATGAGTTCTATTGTTATTTTAATACTCGTACATCAAATTTATTTGTTCTTCAGATCTCTTATCTATTTTTACGCTTATTTACTCGGTAGTATAAACTGATAATTATGCATTTCTTAATCATCTTTAATCAGATGATATGATAATATAAAAACTATTGTTTTTCTGATTTATTACTCTAATTGTTAAGATAAGAAATAGTTAGTAGATATGAGAATTGCATGCTAATTATACGATTCTAACTGATAAATTATTTAAATATCTATGCATAATATAATTAAATTTAACTTATTAAGTGAAGTGATAGTATATCTAGTGGTTTTTTGATTTTCATTTCAAATGCTATTAAAGTAAAAATGATAAATACAAATATTGAGAGTAATGGATCAATAAACGCATCGTTTATTAGCGACAACCACCGTTTAGTACGATATAAATAGGGGCAGAACTGTAACTAGAACAGGGTACTAAGGGTACCAAATGTTCTTTACTCACAGTCCGACATGAAGAATCTCTAACAAAAACTGCATTATACTCACACGGTGTTGTATCAGTCTTAGTCACACAGTCTTAAAGCGCTGTGCGAGATAATATAATAAGAGAATGTGCGTAAGAAACGCACAAAGATACCTGGGTGTAATTGTTAAAGAAATTAAACATTATCTTCCCCAGGTAGAAAATTATCTTGCAGTGCAGGTTCACACTTGCTAGGTACTTGCTACACTACAAACTAATTAAAGTGCATCTGCAAGTATATGTCTTGTTTATGAACAAAAACCATCTATCAAACAAAATTTTAAAAGTTCAATATCATTTATAGTTTATAAGATATAGTCTGCATATTATTTTTCTCACAGCTTCAATGTGTATATCAACCATGACTCAATTTCTATGAAGCTGTACTGTATATATATTTTCAATTCCAGTAATTTTTTATTAACAATTAAAATAGTCATTTTTAAACCTCTAGTCCTTTTAATAAATCTGCATGAGACGTCACATCGAATGGATTGCCATCTCTTTTATACAACAGCGTGTAAAACAGACTCATACGAGTGTGTGTAATACGTCAGCTACTACGTACAGCGATAAATTTTTATACTATAATTCTCGCGAAAAAATAAAAATAATCTCGATTTCTTATTTCTTTTGTGACGTAATACGCAGAGTTAACACAAACGGTAAAACTGAGATTCAAATTTTAAATAGGTATATTCAAACTATCATTATCATTACGAACACACCTCTCTTCCTATACTTATGCTAAATCAATTCAACATTCGAATACAATACAATGCACTACTTCTGCAATACTAATTACAAATATATGCAAACACAAATTATACTGTCAATTAATTTAATTACGATATCAACAGTAACAATTAAATTGACTAAGTTATCATTATCGAACACTAGGTTAGTCTCAGTCTCAGGCTGTATAGGACTGTAGGACTTGCAGTTGAACGCGTTCGTTCGCGCGTTCGTTGTTTCCTTCGCTTCAAACGTCTACGTTTGTCATACATGCTGCCAGTACATACCAGGAGTACTCGTCACTCAACATGATGCTGTAAGCTCGATTAGAAAATAAATACATACACATGTACTCATACATGCACATCATATGGGTTTTGCTTTTAGTGAACTTTTGACATTTGTTGTTTGACCTACATTGTATTACGAGGCGCGAACTATTCAAAAAGAAAATAACAACACAACTTTTACGAGTACGAGTAGGCCTAAATATGTAATAATCATCATCACAATTACCGGTGCGGTGCGTTGATGCTAAGCTAGGTTCTAGCTGGAGCTGGAGCTGGAGAAGTCTACGATTCACGCACACTGGAGAATTAGAAATCAGGGCCCAGTGCCTGGTGCTCGTAATCATTAAAATCATATTTATATGCATGAAATTAACGCGTTTGATAATACACCTGTACATTACAAGGTATTCCAAGGACTGTCAACTATTCGTCAATCGTGAGTACTATATAATTTAAATACTAAGCTAATTATATTTCCTACATTTTTAAAGAAAATAAAGTGTATGTATTTTTGTTAGTTTTTGTATGTGATTTGAATAACTCATATTTACAAGTTATCCACAAAAGAATCGTAATAGGTGGATGGCGGAGATAGAGAAAAGGAACGAGGAAAGAGAAGAAACAGGAGGCAGAGTAGCAGGCAGAGTAGAAACAGCAGGAAGAGCGAAGCAATAGCAGTAGCAGTTTTGTTTTTATATAATAAGGATCAAAATTGAATAAAGCACAATGACATGTAAATAAATGAGTTAAAGCACAAGAATGTAGTGCCAAATGGAAAACATTAAAATAAAATAATATAATATAGCGCTGAACCAGAGATTGAACCCAAAGATCCGATGCGTAACTCCAAAAGTGACCTATACATCGGCGTAACGCCTCCTCTATAAGATCAATACCCTCTAAAATTTAGATCTTTCCATTCGGGTGAACACTTCAAGAAAATGGTTTATTGTTCAAGAATTAAGTTCCTCATGTTATAATAATGTTTTATTAAAATCAAATTGTTGTTGGTGTAGAAATCTGCCCTCGGGGTCTGAATCTAATACGAGTGTCGCAATTACTTATTTCTAGTATAAATATGTGGTCCACGTCCACCTCCATGTGTCCAGCTCTAGCTCCAGCTCCAGCTCCAGCTCCAGCTCCAGGTTTAGGTCCAGCACTTTAGCGCTGAGAACATAATTCGCTTCAAATAATTCGTGTATTATATAATATTATTTTAAGACGTCAGCCTTCATGTTTAATATGTGACAAGTGACAACACACCGACCCGCACCGCACCGCACCGCACCGGTCATACTTGTAGTTTTAGTGTCACGAATTTGCCTGTCATTTTATTTAATACAAGTGAAAGAAGAACTTAATTTGTAATGCACCTGTGCAGAGGAGAATGTTTCGTAGATTGTAGATCCACTCATTTAGCGTTCGTACCGCATCCCGCACCCCGCACACCCCGCACAGAACTCACTTGAGCTAAGTAGACGATAGCGTATAGCGGATAGCAGCTAGAGTACATATATGTTGTCTGTCTATATATTTATTCATTTTTTTTCTATTGTATTTGTAAATAGAAGTCGAGTTATAATTTTGAAATAGTTTTAAGATAATCGGGTTACGTTTCATATGCTGCCCCAGGGTATGGCTCTCTGGCTTTGCTCTCCGATCGCGGTCGCCATCTACAAGACTCTGTCCGTTGTATAAACACGCATATAATACTCGATACTCGTACAAGTATACCAATCTTAGAGGTTGTTATAAATATTTATTATGTTTGGTGCAGTGATGAGCAATCACTTTGCACGGGAGCTCTTTTTACTCGATCAGATCCGAGCTTCAATTAGATTCAGATTCGATTTTACAGAATTAGATCTGCCTTTCAGTTTTAAGTGTTTACACATACGGAAATTATTCGTTTGACTCTGAAACAAATTACAGATCTGATGTACGATTTCTTTGAAAAAGAGTTTTCGTTACAGTTAACGTTATGTTGTTATAGTTAAAATTACGAGAGTTCGCCGGCGACTCATGCTTAAAAGAGGTTATAAGAACCGTTTGAATCTATGATACGATAATGAATTTTATCTTATGCGTTATATCTTACAGAAAAATAAGTGAGTCAGTGCTTTTACGTTGTATCGGCAGTTTATACGACACAACTTGTTTTAAATATGAGTCGCTACCGAACTCTCGTAATTTTAACTATAATATTACTTTTATTAATTTCCAGACACCATTAACACAAAGACAAAAAGAATTTATTTTGGGAGACAAATAAACTTTGATAAGAATTGAGTTTGGGTTGAGAGCTAAAAAATTATTAATAAATTAAAAATTAAAACTCAGTCACTTGACTGTCACTCATGGCATAGTAAAAATCAAGAGCGAATTATTTCAGCCATTCATTTAAATGAACAAGTTTGTCTAGACCTTAGTAAAATAACACTCATTTGAATAACAATAGATTTGTATGAACGCATCCGTGTATTGTGTAGTTGTCCCGTCATTGTAATTACTTACAATATATATTTTTAAATTTGATTTTAAGATAGAAAGTAGAATTAAATACAGTGACAATCTGACAAATGGAACTCTAACGGACTATTGCTACCGTTCAATTAAACCCCGTAGACCACATATTGGTCATCACTGAAAGTGTATACTATTTTAAACTTAATCTTAAATATATACTTTTTATAAACCATACGAGTATATAAACAATACAAAAAGACTTAAAGATATTTTTTCAATTATATGTATTTATATAATAGATTTTTTAATTTAATAATTGCTTTGTTTACTAAATCTATACACGATATCGTAAATGTCAATTTTAAATTCAAGATGGCTACCGAACTAAATATTTAACATTCTTCGCCATTTTGGACAATGAAATCATGTCATGCAATATCAAAACTAAAACTTTACAAACAAAAGAATATCGACGGCCAGCCGCTGCTTGTCGGCTTTTATACGAGTATTTGTAATTAATTTATATTGCAACAAAATGACAGTTGTATAAATTTGTTGTTTTCAAAGGCAAGGAAGTAGCAGTAACGTAACGCAGGGGATACCGCACTCCACTCCCTCCATACCGCGACTCATACATTTGTAGGTTATGTAAGATTCATGAGGGTATTTGAAATTCCAGTCACATTTATAATTTGGTCAATTTCCCTTTCTGTGTTCTGTCATTCCGTTTACTTGGGCGGTAAGGAACTACTGATAAGACTATCGCTAGGACGCTAGCCCTTAACTAACAATAAGTATTATCGCAAATCAAAATCAAATCCATACTAAAACAACAGCAGCAGCCGAACCAAGAGTAAAGCTTATCCTAGTTATGGTATGTCTTAACTAAATCTATGTGTAATGTATTAATTAAATTTATTCGGTTAAACTTACGCAAATATATTTATTGCTAACATAAATTCATTTTTATGGATGTACAGTCGAAAAAATATTTGAAATGTACGAGTATAATAAAGAAGGTTATAAAATATGAAATGTTTCTATTCGTAGTTCGTGTATTCATTAAATCTTTTTAATTGACAGATTTGTCTTAAACAGAAATACTTCGGTAATATTCTGTACTAATCAACAGGGTATCCAACAAGAAAGGTCAAGTTGTCTTAAAAAGAAAACTTATTTATTTATATTAAATTAAAAAGACATAAGACCCGTCTCATCTCAGCACTACTACTACAGGTCTAGTTGAGCTTGATATATATCTGTATTAGTATTCCATAATACATTGGAATACCGCCCATTTTCTCTCCGATATGGTGTCACCGAAGTGTGTTCAAACAAAGATTCTTTTAAATATTGATACTTTACTCTTGACTGTTGTGTGTGTAGATTCGTTTGCCTAGACTAGCGCTATATTTTGTGGATTTTAATTCATTTTAAATTAATAGATATCTGAGGCTTTGACACCATAACATGATGGGCGGTCAGTGAGAGAACTTAGCATCGGAAATAGGTCGACATTAAATAAAATAAATTTCATGAAAATACAATTCACGCATTGTGGATTAGTAGGTTATTTTTTTTACCTATCGTTTCATAATTTGCAAACAAAATAAGACTTTTGCAAATTAAACGAAAATTTACGTAAATATTTACGTACGAGTTAGTAAATGTATGCTAACCTTTACGGAGAGTTAATGAGTTGGTTATTAATCAACTGGAGATTACTTTACCTTTAAAGGATTTTTGATTTATTTCCACAAACTAAAAATTTATTTCTATATTTATAGTTATTAACTCGTAGTTGTACATTTACCAATTAATAATAATGTATTATTATTAATTGCGTATATGTTTTAAGACGTCATAATTTCATTATTTTCAAGTCAACCTGTCAGCGTTACTGTGGTTACTGCATATTGTATAGGTACTTACAATGAGTATTGAGTAGGAACCATCCTAGTAACGAAGACATCAAACGTCTTTTGACATGCAAATAATCTTACGATTAGTCAGTAAATAGAGACAGCATAAAAATATTACATCACTGCCCCCGGCTTATTACTTTTGGCAAATGTCAATAAGGTAAGACAAGAACGTTTCGTCATATTGTACGTCAGGTATTTCAAGAGATTATCAGTGACGGAGAACTAAGGCAATCTTCTTCGTACCCTCTACCACCTACCCCATTCTTTCCTAATTTAATAATTAAATTTTTCGTTATAGTACAAAATAGGTTCATTGAAATTAAAAAAATATTATAAAAGTTGATATAACTACAGGAATTAGAACAATAGGATTGAATTTAGAATTGATGGTGTACTCTTTAAGTTTAAACGGAAGTATTTACTCCGAAAAAATTTACAAGAAACTGTATGTGATTAAAAATTTCTTATAAAAAAATTCAAATGTAGAATATAATGATTCATGATTCTCGTTTTTCATTGTTTTTAAATTGAGATGCGTTATGTAATAAAAATTGCACCAAACAAAATTAAGTGTTAGAAACCTTAGGTGAACTTAGGGGGTCTGCCCCCACTCGTGCCCCTTTAAAACGATACCGAAGGAAGAGATACAAATTTTAATTTTAGTCATTAATGAAGCACAATTGAATCTGAAATAATTGTTCAAATACCGTGTAATTGATAATTTCCTCATAACGAATAACAATTACAATTCACCCATACTCTTACGTACATCATTTACTAGAAACATGAGTTTACGTTGCTGGTATGTAATTTACTACTCCTTTGATATTAACATTTAATAACTGAATATTAATTAGTGGCTAAACATAGTTATCCATATAATGACTCAATTGCTAGCTTTACAAATCCTGAATAAATTAATAAACAAGATCGGTGTTAATTTACAACTTTTAAAGACAGATCTGGTGTTAAATAGAAGACATTTGATAGATCTAATCAAAACTGGTTCAATTCGTGACATGACTGTGCCAGAGACTTAGTATGTTAAGGTACATATTAGGTTTGGTGGAACTTACGGGCCCTAAAGGGCTGTTGAAGACAAAAGAGAAGGCTATAAAACGACAAACGTTCTTTGATAAAAATTGACCGCGAGAAGAATTTATGTTAAACTAGAGTTTACCCCCGTCACAAGCGACGACTGTCTTCCGTGTGTAAATTGAATTTCATTTCAAATTTTTGGTCCATTTTTAAATTGAAATATTTATCTCGTTCTATAATAATTTTACATATAATAACAAATACTTTTTCATACAAATTGATGTTCGCATTTAATAGCGTAATGCACATGCAAAATTTCACCTTTCTATCTACCATACAAAATTCACTAAGAATATAAACTTCATGAAAAAATGAAAAGAAATTTATAAGAGTGGCATTGATTTTAAACAATTGATGATGATTGATAATAAAGACAGATTTATATTTTGTAAAACAAGAGAAAGACAAATTAAAAACCGCAACAGCAGTGTATGGCAAAAGAGTCATCAACTTATGTGACGTCATACATTTCAGAAACATTTTCTTTTAGCCTTATTTTGTTTGTTAGTGGTGTTTCTTTTTTGTCGTCGAATTTTATAGTAAATGTGTCGTCACCAGCCTTCCAGCCTTGCGTTCGTACAAGCCCCTCCCCCCTTCTTCTCTTCCCATGTATATTAACTGAAGGGCCAGCTAAATTTTTAATTTTATCGCCTGAAGCTTGGAGCAGTGTTAAACTGCCTCTATGCGTGGCTGCATCTAAATCGTTGGACTTTTTTTCAGACTTATTTTACAATATTTATTGGGTTTATTTTACAATAATATTCGTTTCACCCCGCATAAGAGTGTTGGATATTGTGATACATTGTTGAAAGTATTTATACTTATTAATTTGTTGTATGTAAATGTTACCGCATTATGTAATTCTGTAATTCTGTAATTATTACATAAACATCATAAAGACTTTAGTTGAATTATGATTTCCCCTCTCCCCCTTCCTCCATTGTCCTCTCCGCCGTCCTGTGCCATGTGTGATTACTGTTTGTTCTATATTTGTACCACTAAATGATATTTACGCCGCCATTAATTCGTTATGTTCGCTAGTTTCTCTATGTGGGGGGTAATTATCATTATTGTTTACATATACATCCACACACACACATATATACACGTGTTTTTGTGCAATATTATCTGCAACTACTAATTGACATAATGGGCTTTAAATATAAATTCATTTACATGATATAGGTGCATAGACAAAGATAACAAAAAAAATGAGAGACATTCATTGCTAGTGTAAATTATACAGAAAATATAATAAAAACCATTTTGTAATAAAAGTCAATTTAATTACTGGTATTTTGTGTCATGGAAATCATAAAAGTATGACACTTTCAAATTTAGCGTATCGGGGTAATGTCGAAAACTCGCCAACACAGGAAGAAACATTAAATGAAGGAGAATTCCAGGTTTGACGCACAGTTTCACCTAAAAAATGCCAAACCTGCTGACCGTCTGCAGGCGTAAAGCTAGCTATTAGCAAGGTAGCGTGACAATACAACTACCTTCTTGGTAACATTCCTCCTAGCCTGATCATAAGTGCGTTCGAAATTCATCTTCCCCATGTCCGTTAATTCTAAAAACTAAAAATATCATTTAAATTATACGCTATACAATAAAAATGATTAAATGGTTAAATTATATATAAAAGAATCTCGTGATGTTTCGGAATTTTGAATGGATAATAATATAATTTCCTGTTGTTGTGTAGGGATGGGGAATGGTGAGGAGAGAGGGGTTATTTTATAAATTCAGGTAGGTAGTATTATTTTCGCGCTGTCCATTCGGAACCCCGTTAAATATATACGTTCATAAACACTCTTTAATTTGTTGTCGGTCCTCGGGTGAGGGCCACGGGCCACGGGCCTTCGAATTAAGTTTAGCTAAAGGGCTAAAGGGCTAGAGGAGCTAATTCTGATATCTGACGGCCGCGAAGATGGCCTCAGGATGAATCTCCGTTCATCCGTTGTACGTTGTAGTCACGCGACAAGAGACTCGTTCAGCAGTTCACCACAGAAGAAACATCTAAGAGTGTAACGAAATCATTGCAACCAACTTGTAAGGAGGTAGCATTTAACAGTGATGAACAGGATGAGGTGCATGGGCACATGTGGACAACAAACCATCCCGAGGATTGAAGATACTAAGTGGCAGACATTACAAAACCAACCAAACTGCGCAAAATTATAGTTATAAGCTAAAGGACTGTAATTGTAGAAATGAATCTGAAATTCAAGAGAATTCAATTTTTGCAAGGGCCAGCCATAACCAATGTTTAGCTTACTAAAATAATGTCCACGAGCCCAGCCTGGTATAAGTAGTTCATAAATATTATGGCGAGGGATAAGCATCGCCTGACAATTTATCCGCCAGTTGAGAACTATTCTACTTCCGAGAGATCATGCAATTTACACAGACCATTACCACTGGACTCTTATCATTATACGAGTATCATTAGAATGTGTGGGGCTCTGATAAAATATTTATATATTTTAAATTATTATAAAATATTTTTAAAAAAATAATTTAAAAACGTGATTCATCGACATGTGTTTGATAACCCGGAGGATGAACTCCTGGAGTCCTCTAATCTCTATATGTTATACAATGTGCGTTAAAGTCAACGGGTATCGTACTTAAGAAAAATGTGTTAATAATAATAACAATTTATAAGTTTATTTTGTGAAGATTTTAGAATTTTATTTTTTTTTAAATATTTATTTTTAGTGCATCAACTTTTAAAAGTTATTAGCACTTAAAAGGCATATATAAGTTTACAAAAACTTACAATACATAATTCGTAATTCATAAATCATAATTTACAACTTATAAATATATTTAAAATAAAGAAATTAAATTTGTTTAGTTTATAAACTCAATAAGGTTGTTTAGATTTTCTCCGCTTTTTTAGACATTTAAATATTTTATGAAATTTTCGTTATTAGTATTCCTAATTACTATAGCCGACCATCATCTACTATGTTGGAAGTTTTTATAGCACACTGATAGTCTAATGCGCCTCTGTGTGTAAAGGCAACTTATTTTCTGAAATTCACGTTTATCATGATTTATAAATAAGTTGGTGATGTAATAAAATTTGTATTTATAAAACTTGAAATGTAATTAGGAACTATGCATATAAATAATATCCAAAACGTATCATTGTTATATGTATAAGAAAATAGTAATATTCTTTGTAATATCCATTAGTGATTAATAAATGTGCAGTCGTGTAACATATGTCCAGTGACACGTTATCACTTCATGGAGTTCCAAGCAAATTTACATTTGGGGACCTGCTAATTTTAATTTAAATATTTTTACTATGATTTTGGGATACAAATAAATATTAAATATACCATCATATCCACTATGACATTCCATAGTTCTGAACAGATGACCTCAGATCTCAGTGGACAAAATTTGAGATCCTATTCTGTTCAGTAAACATTAGTAACAGACTTTACCTTTGTTTACATTGCGTACCACGTAGAATAAAAGATATTGGGGCGAGAACAGGGCCCGTCCAAGGGGAATACAGTCGCTTTGAGCCTAACAATAAGCCAACTATTCTAAGGTAGAAGAAGACACCAATTCAGCAGAGCGCATCTACTTAGAAATTTCTTTCGGATCGAGAAGTTGATTTGGTATTGGAAATTGTCTTAATTTAGATGCGGCTATCTCTTGTTATTTGAGTTGATAGAAGATGTGATAGAGATGTAGTAGATGGCACAACCAACTGCGCTCAGCATGTATTGTGTTCTATGAGTAATCCAGTCGTTGTTCAGCATATACGTTATGTACACGGTATGCTGATTAATTAATTATCTAGTAATATGCATTTCATTTGATTTAAGTATACAGGTTAGACTTACGAGTATGTCACACGTTGACATACGCGCGTCGTAATGATACATGTGGACTGGAGACTGGAGACTGGAGGCGGTGGAAGGCGAAGGTCGGGCGCAAGTGTCAAGGAGGCTTTAAATTGAAAAATACTGAATAAGGAGAATGTTCAGAACTAATAAATGGCGAACTATGAGATAACGATGTATTGAATCCATGAATATTGAATAGCAAATTGAATTTATGGTTAATAAATCATAGACAAGTCAGTAAGTAGTAAAACAAACTACTGAAATACCTTTATATACCAAGTATGTTACTTGCACTTGACTTCCTAGAAGTACGATGCATTCTTGACACTTGGCCAGTGTCAGTGACGTCACTGATCAACGAGTCGATGTTGATGTTGATGTTCAAAGCGCAAAACTAGAGTGTTCCTTCTTTAGAAATAGTGTCAGTTTAAGTTTAAGAAGAAAAGGCGCCTATAGGTTGCATCTCCTTCTACAAGTTATAGAAATTAACAGAATTTGGTATTTGTGTCTTAAAACATAAGGTTTTCAAATATCAATATGTAAAATACAAAGTCTTTAAGATTGTTGTTCGCAGTATTAGGTCTGTGTTCAGTAAGGGCATGACAAGAGCAATGAGCAAGTACAAGAGCAACTGTCCTGGTCCAGCAGTACAAGTGTTGGTGGAGCAAGGGTCACAGGGTGCACCGGCACATGCAATGACACTGATTGGACGCTGGTCATATCCCGCGGACTGTGGGGGGTATCACAATACCATGGACTGTTTTTGGGGGCAAGGGGGTATCCAGGAGGACAAGGAGGTTCCGTTGCATCCATAAAACAATGGATGACTCCGCCCATTAACGTGTATGAACTGTATTTCAAGTCCATTCTTATTATTGCACATGTACAAACCAAGTACAAGTACTGAGTATATACCAGTATGCACTCATACTTTATTGTATCGTACCATACGAACCTGTTACTAAGAGTATATTCATTTTAAGTACCGAGTTCGCGTACCTATTGTGTACCACTGCACAATGCACAATGCACAATGCACAACACAATGACATCGCTTATGTTTCAGGCTTAAACGTTATCAGACCGAGCTCCTAAGAGACCCCTATAGAGTCCAATTGAACAATTAGACACGCCTACATTTCATAATGTATTCCACTCATATACTCGGTACTAAACACACGGAATCAACAGAATACTACATACGAGTAGTTAGACTGTCCAATAGGTGAGACATGTTGTTGGCTACAAAGCGCACGGCGCACGTATTGCAACATACTCGTATAACGTATACTGGTACACCAGTTGATGTTCTCCGCTAATGAACAAAAACTATTCTCTGAGGAAACAATTTCAATTTATGTTAGAAATAGTTAATGCAATTGACATATTCGACTAGCGATGTTTTGTAGCTGCAAACTTCACTAGCCGATTTACGCATACGTGGGCGAAGGACATTTCATCCAATTAATATTAATTTTACGAAATCGCCGATAAAAAGAATCGTATATAACAATACCCCAGTTAATATTCTAGAGTTTTTATATGCTACTTCAATTAATGACTTTGATTTTCCGATTTTAATAATGAGCTAAAAATATATCTCCAGCTCAATACTTGGTGCATTTGACTGACGTATCGCTGAACAAATTTCGTGCAACTGGGCTATTACTAATTAAGATTTAGTTACGTTTGTTTAATTAACCAAGAGTTAATAGATGATATTTTATGCGTGCGTACCTTTCCAACCGGTTAATTTATAAATTACTTGAGTTTAGTATAGCGAAGTGCTGCAGCTCCATATTTCGCTACAGTCGGGACGTGTATCCCTGTACCACACTGAAGCAAAGATTTGCACGTTTCTTAGTACGGAACATACGTATATTAGAAATAAACGAGAGGAGACGTCAAGGGAAGGAATACTTTGAGTTTGAAACACCGCATATCTCATTGGGAAGATTTTTGAAGACGCAGCAGCAGAAATACAGCAGCAGATCGCTAATTACCGACTTAATGAGATTCAATATTCGAACACTCATTGGGTGGAGATGGATGGATTCGATTTAACGATCGATCCCGAGGGAAAATACTAAAGCAGAAGTAGTGGATGTATGGTAGACGCGTATTGCTGGAGTTCTCATCATCCTGAATGACGCGAACGTCTACACTCTGGGGCTGCGCCTCCACGAAGGCACGGACATGGTTCAATTAAGTACAAAGATTATTAGGGAAACGCAAACAGCGCACACGTGGACCTCAATGCTACAGAGTGTGGGGACTGTGGAACAAAGGAACGCAGATGCAATCCACTATCTTATTAGATGCACAGATTAAAGTATCAATATTGTACTAAGTTGCAATTCATCATTTGTGATCACCAAGTCACCTAGACCAGGGCAGCAGGGCAGCTAGGACATTTCAGACTAATGATAAATAGAAAAAAAATGTATGAAACTATTTCTTAGTTTAAAGAGTTACAATTCATAATTACAATGCTTAAGACTCACTCGCTGTTAAAAATGTTCTCAAATTTATTAGACAAATATATATTAAAATTAAGACAGTATTTTTTATGTTAAATTTATAAGAAAATAAATAAACGTATCTGAATTTCTGTTCAATAAACTGTAAACTGTAAAAATGTTATGAAGTTTTTTAAAAGTACGGATAAATAGTTTTAGAAAATATCTATAATATGCTTACCATGTTGTGACCTTCGTATTTGATTCTATTCTTTAACAGATAAGAATGTATAACATCTTTAGATTTAAAATTTACTTTAAAATTGTAATTAAAATAACAGTTTTGCAGCAGTTGATTGCTCTAGTACTGTTATGTTTCTTTAAAATGAAGATTGAAATTATTATTATTAGCACTATTTCACATTTGTTTATTTTCAATAACAAATTTTTAACTTCCGTTCATAATTATTTTTTTCACAAATTTTTTTAATAATGTTTTCTTTAATGCCATATACATTTTATACTTGTTCTTTACTATATTTCCAACAATTCTATTATTAATTAGAGAGCTAGTGCCAAATTTTTTGTGTTGAAGCATTTCGCTTCTCTCATTTCGATACAAGATTTTACAGCTAGCCTTATTGATTATTTGTGTAATTTTAAATTAATTCTTTCTTTAGAAAAAATTAGGGCATATATCCACTGCTTGGTTCGATATCCGCGTAATCCACCCCTGCTAAGACTTTACCTAATTTTTTTTGAAATTCTTGGAAACCAAATTTATAACATAACTGGAAATAATTAGAAACGGTAATTTTTTTCAAAAAGGGTTAAATAAATTCATTTTAACGGGATGTGAACTTTAGTTTATATATTTAGGACCCGACTCGATAAGTAAACGTTTTACAATCGGATCATAACTCTAAAGATTTCTGCCGAACTATAACAATGATTGTAACAGAGTAACTGTAATTCTAGAGCATTTTATCGAGGACGTGTCGGACGTGTGCAATTTATTGAAATAACTATTTTAATGGTTTTATTACGTTCATAAAAATACGAGTATGACATGCAGGAACGTCAATGTCACGAAGTAATAACATAAAATCATTTCTTAAACAAACTTAAATTACATTAACACTTAAAAGACGGTCGCATCCCAATGTGATAAATGCGCCTTGCTCTGGTTTCTGAAATTTAAGATAGGTTGATAAAACTTTAAGAAGATTAGGGGCCTCTAAACCAATAAAGAATATATAAGTAAGATCTGTATTTCTTTATAAGCTGCAGTTGTCTCAAATTGAAATTCAAATTTATAGATGCAAGTTTATATTTGAATTAAAATCTAAATATTCGATTTTATTGAACTTTAAAAAAATCGAATTAGACAAAATTATTTGACAGACAAACATAATACAATTTAATCGAACAATTTTTTTTTGTAAGTCTCATTTGCCTGTAGGTTGCAATATTGTTAAATATTCAAGTTTATTACCTGCCTACTTGTCTACCTGATCATTATCTTGTGATGTGTTCCGGCAACACACTTCTAATGGCATTTTAGTAGCAAAGTAAACACTATAAAATATTTGTCTAGTTCTGGTATTACAAAATAATTTAACAAAAAAATGTAAGTAATAAAATACAGCTTCTTCACAATCTACAAGGGCGCTTGATGCAGGATGCAGGGTGCACAGGAAGTGTATTGAGGGGATACACCACACTAATATAAGAAAAAGAGATTTTTATAATTTCTTTCCTATAACTTAGTACTTGTTCTAGAATACTTTATCTAACTACCCGAGTTACGTGTTATGTAAACGGTTTAACTAACCCAGTAAACATTTTGGAGTCACTTTGGCATTATATTGAAGATGCGTCATGATTTTTTTGTCATGAAAGAGTTTATTTACAGTTCAGTTTCAGTCGTTCATATGAAATGTCTATTTTATCAACTACAAACGACGAAACCACTCCACCTGTCGAAATACAAATGAAGATAAAGTTGATGCGAACTGTAATTGAAGTACAATAGTGATAGAAACGTCACAAAAAGGGGCACTTCACCAAATTGTTTACTGGGAATATAAATAATAAAACTTTATAAGAAAATCTTCTTGAGGATTATAAAATCTTAAGAAGTCCTTTTAAAGAATTAACGGCTTTTAGAGTAGCTACACAATAATACTCTTTCAGATTAAATATTCTTAAGTTTAAATAAATAATTACATCAATGTTTAAACATACATGTTTTGTGTTCTGTGGGTACTAACGACACCTAATAACTAATTTGTTTCAAGTGTTCAGATAGAAACTAGTCCTTCTTAAAATTTGGTATATTTTTTTCCAGCCTCGCAATATATTCATCTCTGGGAATCGAACTCAGTCTCTAAATGAACGGAATGCTCAAGTCAAAACCTTAATCAGCTTTCCTAAAAGAAAATAAAAAATCTGCCTCTTATTTCAGGTGGTGTAACTTCTTAAAAAGAAATATAAATATTTCATTGCGGCAATTCCATTGATACAATATTTAATACGGGGATTTATTAGGACCTAAAAAGTAGTAACATCTTTTATCATAAAAGGTATAAAAGAAATAGGAGGAGTATTTAAGGTTAGTAAAATTTATTTTTTTATTATTCTGTTAGCACAATCCATAAAACCTTTTTTACTGTTTGTGTTCAAACTACAGATTAAAGTAAATAAACATTAAATCGTTTGTTAAATATGGTTGTATAATTTGTTTGCAAAATACGAATTAGAACCCTGAAATTTGAGCCTTTGTTTGGCAATCTACTTAAGTTATTTAACAGTACATATACATACAAGTACATTACAATTGCACGGTAGTAATGGTTTTATTAGCTTAATTTTTGGCAGACTTCTCAGGCAGGTAATGCCACTTCAAACTGTGGGATCGGCACAGTGGGGTGCCTTGCAAATATTATTTATTAACACTAAGTGACTTTTGTAAGAATATAAAATAAAACTTCGTAAAACCATTTGCAAATAATATTATAATTATTTTACTTTGCCAAAATTATTTAACGACGGTATTTTTTCGATGTAGACAATTTATAGTGTCGTGACCTCATAAATTCTATGATTTTGATCACACAATTAAATTAATTGAAAAAACAACAATGCCAGAAAATATAGCGCTGATACGAAGTTGTACTATCTAATTAATTAAATTATACATAAATTGATTTATTATATATTTAAAGTCTCTCAAAAAGTACACATTGGAAGAATCAGATTGGACCCTTGGGCCCACTAACATTATTTTCAAGAACACAACATCGATCATAGATGACTTAAAGCTAGTTGAAAGACGCTGGCTTTATTTATTACATACTCATACATGAATAAATTAAAATAATACATAATTTAATTTTCCAACAGAATGAACGTGTTAAATAATTAATAAATTATAAGTTGCAAAACTACCAGAAAAGCTATAATAGGTTATAGTCATAAATATATAATATATAGTAGTTATAATTAATTATTATTACAAAAACTAATTAATTTTATTATATAATTGTTATTAACGATAAAACAAAAATAGGAAAAACAACATTTCATTCACTTGTCAATCTCGTCTAAGAGTAATATCGCCATTTAGATGTTGATACTAGTTCTGATACTGATGATGCAGACCGCCGCCGCTTCTTGGACAGACAGAGGCGCATCAGGCCCGACAAAGTGCCCTAATTTTTTGGAGCTTGGAACTAGAAACAAACTATGAATGTCATTGTCATTGGAAACATTTTTGGATAAGATAAAAAATTCGGGAATGTTAATCTGTAAAAGATTTTGTGAAGAACTTTCTGTGTTTGTAGGTGAAAATTTCAAATGTTAAATTAAGACTTGTGCACAATGGCGGAAAATGTAGTCATGTCTTATCATGTTAAGGGACTTGGGGCGGTACTCAATTATATCTAGTCATAATTGAATTTTGAATAGTTGAATCTTTTAGATATAATTAAACATAATTAGATTTTTGGGGGCCCTCTTTTCCGTACACCTCCTTATGCAGAAATAATATGTCTTCTTTAGAAGTGACTGTCTATAATATAGATTATGATTTAAGAGTAGATGAGTCAATTAACTAAAACTACAACACGAGCTAGTTAATTAATTAACTTAGACTGTCTTTCTTAAAATTAAATAAAAATCTATGAAACGATTAACAATTACGCAAACACAATAAACAATTAAGTTAACCCGGGGATCTTAATATGATCTTATAAAGGATGTAAGATGTATGGTTTATCTACAAGTATAAACAAACTACCAAGAAAACTAAAAAAAAATGAATATAAACAAACCTTGTTAAGCAAACGATTGCCATGTGTACGAGTACCTCACGAATATGGACAGACATGTCTACAGACTTATAGCCTTAATGTCCATATTATGGTAGGTCAGTGCCAATGAAATGTCCAACACCATTCAGTAATAATGAATAGCAATGTAAATTACAAAATACGAGTATCTATAGATATTGATTTATCGTAACGTTAAATTATTGATTAGGTTGGCTTAACTTTCTTGTATTACTTAAGATAAACATACTAACACAATCATTTGTCATTTCTTAATCTCTGCAGTAATTGTGGAGAGCACTATTCCTGACGCATTCATGTTAAGATTCTGCAAAACAAATCATTACAATTTTGGTTTATAATGAGATGGAATGACCAATCTATCATTATTGTTTATTGATATCTAAGACATATTTTTAATTTTTCCAACCTAAGGATATTATTCCTTCATTTAAAGCGCTGTAATTTCAAGTCAACGAAACCACGGTTTGATGCTGTAACAAATTATATTTGATACCTACTCGTACTAGTATATGTCTTGTTCGATTGGATTCTAATGTCCTTGTAATTTGTAATAATGCCGGAAGTATTTAGTCGGTTGTTAAGATTAGACCCAGAGTTAATTATACGTCAGCCTCAGATTCAGATTCAGCCTTACTCTTAGTCGTGGATATTAAGTCTGACATAAGCAGTTTTATCTCATGATGTTTCGTTTTAAGTAAGTACAAGTATTTATTTTACGACTTTATGTTTTTTACTTGTGTTTAATCCATGTCAAATTACTTAAAAATAGAGCAATAAAATTGTCAAATGACTTTTAAAGTTAAGGAAAGGTTATTATTTAGTCATTAATTCGACCATTAACTTTTATTCAATAGGATACTGGTGCAGATTTTAGAAATTAATAATCGAGAGATATCTGCATTTATTTTAGTAACCACAGGCCACCCAACAAATATATTTATTTACATAATAAAGGAATAATAGCCGCCTAATTTCGTCACACTGTTACCTTATTCGACAACGTCATGGCCAATATAAAACGCAAAAAATATCACTGTATTTTCAGCTATTTTTATTAGAAAATATATAGAGTTGCTTTCTTTGTTAAAAATACTAACTAAATAAATATAAATTCATAATAAAATACAAAATACAACGTCATGACTTCAATTCTATATTCAAATGCCTGGAGAAACATTCCGATGTCAAGACGCCGGCCGTCGCCATGACCGATGCCTTAGCAACCGAAGAAAACATTTTCCGCTGACTTGGCTGCACCATTTATCCGACAAATCTGACAAGTGCATGCCGCGACTAGGGTTGGGGGCTATAGACTGCTAGAACCCCTACTGAGCTGAACCTACGCGTCTGCGGTCGCGACGAGAACCAACAATGCCATCAAACTACTCCTACAAACATCAACAAATTTATCAAAATAACTAACAATATGTCTGAATAGTGACTGCTCCAGATACTGATGGTAATGACTGTATAATTCTGAAAGCAGTAGCGTAACATCCACGGTGAGGATCCAGCATAATTTATAAACAGGCCCAACTTACTACCAACTAATTTAAAAGTCGGCGATTTCATTACGAACTCTACATGAATTCGTCTTCGTTCATTTCTATTTCAGTTCTTCTTTCTACTCAAACTTGTAAACAGATTAAATACTTTATGTTAACTATTTATATACGTTTACATAAATTGTCTGTCCGTCGTTATTCATAAGTCTGTAACTGCATGGTCTACAACTTCACGACGAGGAGGGTTTATCAACCACATTCAGCTACGCCTAGTTCCATCGGGCTACGTCGTCGCATGTCCTGTCAACTATGAATGTGAACAATAAGATATATACCGGAAACACAATAGATTTGTCTCCTACTTCTCCTGATTGTTTGTTGTCCTGTTGTACCGTTTTGTGTTGTTCTGACACGAGCATCACGAACAACTAATGTTCTGAACTTTATTACGAAACCCCTGGACCCCGAAATTGAATCACAAAAGAAGTCAAATATACATGGACTTTAGAGGACCTTTAAATGCTTTTGTGTCTTAACAGCATCGACAGACATGATATGTTGTATTTAAAAGATAGTTAAGGTGAAACGATACTTGATCATTTTTTCTCGCGAAATATAGATGGCGATACTATACAGCAGGTTAAATATTATAAAAAAAACATGTTTTTTTATGTTTAAATCGTTTTATGTAAGTATTAACTATAAACGCGAATCAAAATCTAAAGCTAGAATTAGTTAGATGAATAACGTATCTACATTTTAAGCTTTCTTCCGCTGACTTTTAATGAGTTGGAACCCCGTTAGACCACCCTGAATTATCGAAAAAAAAAATATTTGCTTGGATTTATTAATTATACGTTTAACAATATTTTAATATTACTAAACACTAAAATCGTTTTTATGCAAGCCCGATGTCCCGGAAACCTATATAACCTAACATAAGCTGATGCAAAATGACATGCTGTTATTTTTCAATTGGAGTAATTATTTGAGTCTACCATCTAGGCGTTTTTAAGTACGTAGTTCTATTTTCACCATATATTGCATTCTGTTACAGTTCAATTGTCTACCAAAGTTGTATTTTTGTTTATTCTTTGTCAGCCCACTATTCTTATCCGCCAACACAGGTTCAGATGTATTATACTAGGCCAATTCCAAGTTTATCAAACTGCTATTACACACGAGGTATCGCTATGTTAAAAAATAATCTATCTACATCTTTAATCCAGCGCTTATCTGTCGGAATAAAAACGAATCAATTATGCATATCTTATGTATTTCCTTACCGCCATCAATAAAAATCAAATATACCCCTCACTCTTCACCCTTATCCTCTCCCTCCTTGACTCAATTGTGTACTCCTCCTTACATTAGTCATAGTCGTCGCTGCTTCCGCTTCTTAGTTTGTAGAAGACCCCTTCATTCTTAAACACCCTTAAGCCTTAGATTCACCGACTATGTTTAATTATTTTTATAGCTGCTGTTTACAGCGCACTCAAATTTAATTCTTAGATAATGAGTTAATCTATTAATAGCTAAATGGAAAAATCATTATAAAATTCATCAAAGATATAATTCCTGATTTTATATCATAGTTTTCCGGCTATGAAATAACTTATGTAAATAGCTCAGGCTTAGTGTTTGTATTTAGTGTGGTCTACGTCTACAGTCCATCAAGATGCATCGGTGCATCGGAATTGGTAATACAGAATACTCGAATACTCGAATTCAATGCACGACGACCGGATGCGTTTCTTTAATTATGTTTTCATTAGCTTCATTTAGTACGAGTAGTTAATTGCTTTATACAAATGGTTATATCACTACAAATATTTTATCTTGTTTTGTGATTTTGAATTGCTATTATTTAATTATTTATTGACATAATATATTTGTTATTAAAATTTACTATTGTTGATATTTGATTCATTTAGTTTTAAAATACAGAATTTTTATTTTTGATAACACACACGAAGCGACTGATTGCAAACGAGTCGAGCTATGTTTCGTGACTCTATAGAATATTTAACAATAACATAATAAAGGATTTTATTGTGTCGTATTTGTATGTATTTAAATACTTTTGAATAGTATTTGTGCACATCACTGCTCATGATGTCACCATCAAAAGCATGCAATCAAGCATGCCCTTGCGACCGAGAAACAAAGTCGCTCAAAACCAATTTAGTTTCGTTTGTGCCGTGTGTTTTCTCTCAATAACAACACAGTTGCATTCTAATTCGGTTCAGGCAGATTCGGGGCTAAGGTTTGCAATCAGTCGACCCGTGTAGGGACGATCATAGTCTTTATTATAATATCAATTTGGCGGCACCACAGTGGTGGGGATTTATGCTTGATGTCAGACTGCTGAGTTTGCTGGGATTTGCTTGTTACCAAAATTCTATGAGGTCAGAACACCATAAAAACTATCAACATTGTAGGAGGAAATACTTCGGTGATAAAAAGAGGATTTAAGAAAACTGCAATAAATACTGTTTGTGCAGTTTGTCTGGGTTTACTCTAGCAACCCGTTAAGCTAGTCCCGCACTGCAAATTTGCATAAAATTACAAATTTCTTTTTGTGCGAAAAATTCTCACAGTGTGGACCTAGCCTAAGGGATTCCTAAACTAAAGCCCGCTGACACTTAAGAGAAATTGACGCAATTGATATAATTTAATTTAATGATTGTGGAATATGAATAGGTACAAGTACGTACAAGCTATACAGATAGACATATAGTTAAAAGATACGATTGTATACCCTTGACTGCATTACCTTAATGCACAGAACATCATTGCCAGTTGTCTGAACATATGGGCAGACGCGAAGAAACGATTCCACTAAATTGAAACAGATACAGACCACTTTTTATTTGTATTCGATTTTGACGACGCTGTTATGTGAATTGTGACAAGTAATGAATTGAGTGTTTTAGTAAGTTCGACGACTGCGAACTTGAAAGAAAGTGATAGTGAGAGCAGCCAGTGAGTAGTAGGCAGTAGGCAGCATTGAACCCATCCCTTACAAGCGATACAAATAGTTGGTATGGGACCCTTAAGCCCAGCGCCCATCAAGCGGGGCCGAGCCTAGAGCCCTGAGCCCAGAGCCGAGGGATGTGATGATGACGCTGAATGTTGCAGCCCGATGAGGGACTTCTGCGGGCTATACCATGGATGCTGTGGTACTCATACTACGAGACTAACAGAGTTGTTTGGTGAAGAAAGACATGAGGAGGTGAGGGGTGAGGGGATCCGGGTAGATCACTACGATGTCAGTAGTACTGAGACAAGTTAGAAAAATGATCCTGACAGAAGGAGGAGTCGTTGGGGGTCATCATCATTATCATTAGAGATACAAGAGAAGAAGACGACATTGACATTATGAGGACAATAGAAATTCGTTGAAAGATTCGAACTTTAGGTATTGTAGAAAAGTATATTTACAATTAGAAGTTTATTGTTCATAGAAATTTGTTTTATTTTAGTTGATGAATGTGTATACCATATACTCGTATAAAGATTAATGGAACTCAGAAACTTTATCAAAGGTTCTCCATGGTTATACGGATTACTCCTAACAGTAACATTTGTAACTTTGCAACAACGTTGCAATAACATTACATATGTCAAAAATAAATTAAAGTTTAAAAAAAAAGTTTCCAAATGAAATGGCAGATATTTAAAAATGGTTTTCAGTTTTGAAATCAACGTAAAAAACTACACTAGAATATGTATTTAATATAAAAAATTAAAAGTTTTCAAAAAAAAATATTCAAAATTCAAAAATTTTGATTGGGGGCACGGGTGCGGTTTCAAGAAATTGGTCAAAAAAACAAATAAATTAATGAAAAAATATATTTTTCAGTCAGTTTATATGAAAAATATTTGTTATAAGAAATTATATGTTGTTAATTTAAAAATGGAAATAAAATTTGAAATGAAATTCAATACACACAGAAAAGACAGTCGTCGCTTGCGACGGGGGTAAACGCTAGTATAATATAATTCAACTAGTAAATACAAAATATATGACTGGCATCAAACATGTACTATGGTAAATGACAGAAGATACAGATTCCTTTAAAAATATAAACATAATATATGATGCTGTATGTCGACCCGTATGTCGCAAATGGAGACACTTTGATGATAGCAGCCAACGAGGCTAATGGATGAATCGCCGATTGACAACTGAGAAGGGCTGCGCGATGCGCGATGGTCCGTCCATCAGAACCATCTAAGCCAGAGGACAGCATCCCAATCCCAATCCCAAACCAAATCTTATATCTAAATAGTGGGTCAGGGAATATGGGGAGGGGAAGACGTCCCATGTTATCGATGACATGAATTATCTACGTTAACTATTTTCAAAAAGTGACAGTTATGTACAATAAGTTTTATAATTAATAATTGTCACTGTATATAGTTTTGTGATTACGTCATTTATTATTTATTTTAAATTATATGTTGTAATAATATTTATGTTTTGCTTATTTTATACTTCATTACAATACGTTTCTAAGCGTTTAAATGTAGGTTAGGGCTAAGTAAATAATGAAGGGTTGTCGGATAACCTTCCCTTACGGGTTTAAATCTTAAAACGCCTGTAAGTAGTGCAAAGCAACCCCAATAACACCTCAAAGTGTGTTTGAATTTCAGTGGTTTTAAACTGTCGGTCTCGTTTAACGGTCACAAGTACAGAAATATATTATATATATTACTTACCTGACAGAAACGGAAATATAATCCTCATCATTAATCTGAATATAGTTGAATAATTACCTGAAAGTAAAAAAGAAACTATTATTTTAATTATTAATTAGAGTACATGAATTTAAATGTGAAACAAAATAAAGTAATTGCCAAAATTATTATAAAATTTATGTCAAGTAAAACAAGTATTGTATAAATTAGAATTAGTTAAGGTTAGAATTACTCCAAAGTCTGCTATTGCATAACGTTGATGCATGTCAATTTGGATTATTAATTACGTAAGTTAAGAATATTA
Source organism: Panorpa germanica (assembly GCA_963678705.1). Lineage (NCBI taxonomy): Eukaryota > Metazoa > Arthropoda > Insecta > Mecoptera > Panorpidae > Panorpa > Panorpa germanica. Next base: position 47,393,675 of record OY783203.1, read on the forward strand.
AAATCAAGGTTATAAACTCGTAAAAATCAAAAACAAATTAAATCAACTTTAAGATCACTAATGGAACGTCGAATCATAGAATAAAGTTTGAAAGATCTTGAGTCGACCGTACCGATTGGAGATTTGTATTTAACGAGAAGTTGGTGGGTTTGATGTGAGTTTCATATCAATCGAACTACCACATATCAGAATACACATTTATTGTGAAATTTATCGGATGTGACGTTGTTTACAACAATAAAACAGCTACTACCTATATAATTACAAATTGTAAATTACTGAATGAAAAAATAATTATAATAAAATAGGTGGATGTGTCAGTATGTTGTATTACTTTTATAATAACAAATGTAATAACACTCATAAATTGAATGAATAGAAAATTGTTGATTACGTCATCATATAAATATACGGCGAAATAGAATACGATAACGTTATTAATGTACATGACACACTGTGCAGGCATAATGACTGCAAATGCTAAGTACTTAGCAATGAATTTGTACAGTGTAGAGCAGTTGTCCCCAAGGCAAGTCCGGATTCAAAGAAAAATACATATGGAGAATAGAATTAACTCTACAAAAACCTATGATGTCTATTATCTCTTTAACAATAAATTGTTTTGATTGCCAGCTGAAAAGTTTTTTTTAATTTTCAGTTCGGCGAATTATTGTACCACTGTTTCAAAAACATTTTTTTTCATTGTCATTTGAAAGCGTGTATAGAAAATGTATTGAAACGTTTTAAACGTTTGAATTTATTTGAAAAAATCAGATTTTTAGATCATCATTTCGTTGAGTATGTTGCTTGAACTTTTTTTAAAGATTTATATGCTGTCTGAAATAGTTTGGCCATCTCTGACTCTAGACCGTAGGGATTACAGTCATATACAACGCAAAATTACGCTCCGGTTATTCTATTTGCTATTTGCTATGTGTAACTCACAATCAGTCGTATCACATTATGTGACAAGTTGCTCTTATCATTCAACATTGGTAATGTTAATCAGTTCGAATCACTGTGAAGGATTAGATTTGTTGCATTCAGTTACTCGAAACGTTTTTTATGAAACGTTTATGCTTCTGTCCATTCCAATTATCATACAAGTAATAATATCTGTCAATTAGAGAATGTTTCCGATAAAATCATAACTAATATTTAAATATGACAAGGAATTTACAAATAGGTAATATTTTACGTTATCACATGCATGTTATGTAAAAAATGCTACTTAAAAACATTTTACAAGAAATTCTACGCAAATATTTCTATGAAATCTTTATGTAAAATTATATGCAAACATTAAATAATAAAAGATAATATAGCGTAGATTTTTCTTGTAGATTAATTCTAATGAATTTAGGTTGATTAAATATTACAAACACGACATTTTTTAAATTCAATATTTAATTTGTTATTTAAATTATTGTCATTAAATTTACATTAAGTAGTTACTATATTCCTTTACTTCATTTTATCTCTGTCTTATGTTTTTCATTTTCTCTACTTGAAGCTGTAAGTGTATGTAACACACACTGATGTAATAATTACAAATGACTATTTACTTAATATTAATCGTGTTATGAGGAATCGAATATATTTACAAAGCATTTACAAATATATTAGAAAGAAATAGTTTATGTAAAATATTCGTAGAGTGTTTTCATAAAGTAACGCCTTTTAGATTTCATCAAGAGGGGGAGCGCCAGACTTAGCCTGGTGTCAAAATCAAATGTTTCTAGTCACAATTGCTCTTTCACAAAAACAATTTCGTTGAACGGTAAGGGTATGCTGACGTCACTTGTGGAGGAGTAGAAGAAGATGATAGAAGTTGAACTATGTTAGTAATTGTACATTGTTAGTTGTAATTGTTAGTATAAAGTACATTGGGGTAAATTGCGTGATTAGAATTTTCATAAATTTACTATAAAATTGCGACTAATTAATGACTGATAACTGACATTGAGAAAGTTATCTATTACTAAGGAATCTGCCCAATTGTTATCGAACTACACAATAATAGATGGAATAATGATTAAATCATTGCAATTTGAAGAAACTTGTAATGTCAGGCTAAGGAAAAACAAAGATTGACGAGACTTTCTAATGCTGCATAGAGCAAACAGCATATATCACTTTCTGTCTGAATCTCACGAACGTGAGATACATTTCTATAAGAATATAAACGTTAGTGCGCGTTCGAGTGTATGGCAACAAAAGTTCAAGGCATGTCGATGTCGTTGATGTCGCCTTGATGAGACAAAAACGTCAGCATCAGTATCACTGTATGAAACAGATCATCATCATCAGTGCATCATCATTGTCGTCGTCATCGTCATCAATCAAGAATTAGCACCACTACAACAACTACAGAGACATCTAACTGCCATTTAATTATTGTTTTTATATAATGTAATTATTATTTATACAAGCTAAGTGCACTGCAATAGATCTATTGCGATGTACTGCGCTCGACTGCATGGAAAGTAAAGTGTTAATGCGTAATTGTTTTGCCACTTGTACAAAGAAATAGGATTGGAGATTTATAAAATACGAATACGAATACGAATACGAATACAACAAGTTTTGCAAATGATTAGAAATGCACGGTAGCGTGAAAACCATGTTTTGCGCATGATTTATTCTCTAAAAATGTAACCTTGATTGCAATAATTACTATAACTTTATTTTTTTATAATATTCTCTTATTGTACAAGCACCTATTTAAATTTAAATTTAAATTAAAATACATTAGAAGCCATACGAGTAGGTGGCATTAAGATAATTTTGTAAATACAAATAATCAAAAATTTTTGATTTTAGTCGCCAATGAAAAAGCTCTTTGAACTGTTACTAGAACGGTCCAGAGTCCGGAGACATAATGCAGTACTGCGCCGGCTGGATTAAAAAATATATGCTATTAAATAAATATATGTAATTGAAACTACAACATTAATTCATATACAAATATGTCCACCCTATTCCTCAGACTTAGTCACTTGTGACATATTTTTGTCAATGTTTTAAGGATTGTAATAATACTCGTACATTTAGAAAATTCTAAAATAAAGCTTTGTATTCCTTATTTAAAACAATAAATAATAAAGTTAGAATGGAAAATGTTGTAATTTCTCAGTTAATTATGTTTGTTACGGAAAAATGGTTGAGCGTTTATGAATAATTGCTTTCCGTAATATTTAATTTAAATTTGATATCCAGTTAACCAACTCTCATTGTATCGACGATTCGGCGCTAATCTTGTTACCATCTAGACCCGCTATTAATGCTGTAATATTAATATTATTCACACATGATTTGATTTTTCTTCACCCTCATACAAAAAACAAAATGAACAATGGCCTTAATTTATTGGCTGGATAAACTTTGATACCGTTTACATTTTAATGGTTAAATTTAATAGTTTTTTGTACAAATATGATACATGTACCATGTTTTAAAACTGGAAGATAATATCAGTGCCGAACTAACATTTACAGGTGAAATAGTCTTGTCGCAAAAAGTTTCAAAAAGTCTTGTCGCAATAGAATGACGTATTTTATTCTACAAGCAAAATTATCTAATTCCATAAATAAATAATAATATGTAACAATAACATTGAAATAGGCTTCGAAAATTTAAGCAAAAACTCATGCTTCCTATAAATAAAATATTCCTGAATAGTTATTATTATATTAACAGAGATCATTTGTACCACAAGATTTGTATCTTGCAAGAAAAACAACAACAAAAACCAACTCGTATGTTATAAAATGTTTTTATTTGAATTTATTTTTAAACATATTCAGTTGACTGAAAAAACTTACGAGAAACTTTAAAAAAAAAATGAAAATAGTGAGTCACGTATAGAAAAAATATAAATAAAAAGCAATCTCTAAAAAATAATCGATTTACAGACATTTTAAATAACAATTATCTGAAACAATGCATCTAATTTGTCAAGAGGCTGTAGGACAGCAATAGATATTCGACGGTTCATGGTTCTGTGGAAGACCGTCTAGTCCAGGGTGAGGGCCTATAGAGGACAGTCTGCAGACGTGCAGCTGACAGATACCGTGGTGCGATTGTCGCTGACAGGAGATTCGGGGCCCTACTGATGTGTGGTGTGTGGTGTCAGCGGTAGGATAGCTGTAGGCACAGACACAGTTGACCATCTACTCGGACATTGTTTGTACTCGTATTTGTTGATTCGGTCATTATTCGGGTATAAGGTGTCAAATTATAATCTAAATGGGAATTTAATTAGGGAATTCAAATGTCAATGCATTTTAATATATGTTCGTGTATGTTATTTATTTAATATGAATAAATATGAGTTTATTGTACATTTCACAAATGCTATTTAAACGCGCTTTTAAAATTTAGGAGTCTAATGAAACTCTCAATATTAATGCAATTTGTTTTTGTATTCTTCTGTTAATAGTTATGAAGGGAATCAATGATTGCAGACAGCACCGAATTTAAACTTGGCGGGGCCATTGACTCACACGAGTAAAAGGACCTGATCTGCCAAAATGCTTTCTTACCCGATGGCAAGTGTAATACATACATCATTACGATGTCTTTGATTGTCAAAATACTTATACTGTACTTCCCAGTAAACAATTTGGTGAAGTGTCCCTTTTTGTGAAGTTTCTACCACTATTTCACTTCAATTATAGTTCACATCAACTTTATCTTCATTTGTAATACGACAGATGAAGTGATTTCGCCATTTGTAGCCGATAAAATAGACATTTCATATGAACGACTGTGAAAACTGAACTCTAAATGAACTCTTTCGTGACAAAAAAAGTCACGCTCATCTTCAATATGACGGCAAAGTGACTCCAAAATGTTTGCTGGATTATATGTAACTTTTTAAGGGCACCCGTTATCATTAGGCTATTTTGTAAAGTGTATGAACAAGGAAAATAATTTAAAAGAGTAATACGTAAAACTGTATAAACGAACTCAGGATACAATTCTGATAATTAGACTGATTACTACCTGATTGGAACTCTTTAAGTAAGATATTTCAAGAATGGCAAACCCTTCTCTCCTTAGCAACCGAACGAGGTTCTTCTCTACCTAGCTATGGACCGGATTGCAGCGCTCTATATTCTGACCATACATTATAATAAAGAAAACATATTCCTAATACTATATTTACTAGTTATTGTAATTATTGGAGTAATCTTAATAAAAAACATAGAAGTACGTTTGCCAACGATTGAGAGACGATATTACCAAACAGAGATTAAACCACGTCAAAAATGAACATATCCCTAAAACGCCAAGTAAGTTGTCTAAGTTTGGCTTCTGTCTATATTTTAATCGATTAATAATGAAATAATTCCAGTGACAACGCCAAAATGTCAACATTTATATGTTCACACGCACACTTAAATAAATATACATACACATACATAATCTTAAAAGACAAGTGCTTTAGCTTTGTTAAGAGCAAGTGCAGACACCTGTTCCTTCATGTATACATAATTGTAAAAGTAGGTTAAATACTAATATTAAACTCTATATGAAAATGTATACAAGTGTATAGATTGTAGCTATACAGAACGCAGGTACCCAAGCGCAGATAATGAATGGGTTTATCATTGAGTTACGCAAGTAAATACACACACACACACACACACACATATATATATATATATATATATATATATATATATATATATATATATATATATATATATATATATGTATGTATGTATATATATAACCTATGATACTTTGCATAATTTCTAACGTGTGTGTAAGCATGAAAAAGAAATAGAAAGTTAATAAAATCAACAGTCATCCAAGTTTGAGTGGACGTGATTTTGTATGTGAAACAAATATCCGAGTGCTATGCCAAGGTTAACGTTGATTTTATGATCACTAAAATGATAAAATATTTTTAATTAAATTCAATCTGCGCAAGAGGGTATTCAGTTAATACAAATATAACATTTGCGAAATATTTATGTAGCCGAAACCATTACAGAATATTTACACCAGATAGAATGGAATCTATATTTCTCCTCTCTGGTACTGGTTATAAGTTTGAAGTATGTATGTTACCTTAAGGTTTAACGTAGGCTACAATACGATTAAAAAATTAAATAATGGTATCCTTAATCCGTTATAGCAAAGAACGTTTCTTTTGTAAATATTAGTTTGTCTCCCAGTAAACATTTTGGAGTCACTTTGACATCATATTGAAGATGCGTCATGATTTTTTTGTCATAAAAGAGTTCATTTATAGTTCAGTTTCTCACATTTTTTCATATAAAATGTCTACTTTATCGGCTACAAATGGCGAAATTACTCCACCTGTCGGAATACAAATGAAGATAAAGTTGATGCGAACTATAATTGAAGTGAAATAGTGATAGAAACGTCACTAAATAGGCCACTTCACCAAATTGTTTACTGGGCTGTTATATTATATTTCTAAGTATTTATTAATGATTATTTTACACATTATATTGCAATAACGACAACCGCAGTTCACAATATTACCGAACAGCTACAGCTCGAACAAATTGGTAAATTGGTCATGCCATTGAACTCATTTCAAAACGGTTTCCCTCCACTGCACCATTAAAATGCATAACAATTATAACAGCAGCAGCAAAATTTACAGAAGCAATATGACAGACTCTAAATTATATTGTTATAAAAATTCAATCAATTATAACTTTTAACATAGTTAAAAATAAACCTTTTCTGATGTTAAAGTTTATTATTTTATTGATATCATATTCTTTGCAACAACTCTCGACATTCTTCACAACCGGTTACCCGATAGGAGAATTCTTGTATTAACAATATTATATTTATTTACTATAATAAAAAAGATTTTTTTCTCGGATGGATAGAACATATATTATCGAATACGCATGCGCATGCATACGTATAACCAAGTATATACTTCGGATTAGCTTTAATTATTTCTGTTTTGATGACAGCCAATAAAACAGTAGCAATATATTGTTTTTTACTGGATTCTAACACCCATATTATATACATTTACATGTATATATATATAACAAAACTGTATTGAAAAACGAAATCGTTTTTTTTAAGGTTTTTATACGTATAAAATACTTTTACAGATTAAAATCGCAATAAAAATAATATTAACTATCTTTTTCAGATAATAGGCAATTTAAAAATGTTTATAAGGTAATTAAGCTATACATAACAGTTTTTATTTACCGAAAAAAATGTTGTGACCGGTAGCGAGATATTGAATAGCGATAATTGATTATTCATTGAAAATAAAAAATGCTCTTGATACGATGCAGATGGTTAGGTATAAAAAAATGTATATACATACAAGTATATTACAAATTTATATGTATTTATATAATTTATAAATAGATATGTATTTATATAAAGTATAATATGTTGCGACCGACGCTTTTAGGTTCGATCTCAAAACCAATATTATAATTTAACTGGGTCAGATGTTGTTTCCTTTAATTTCTGCTATTTACTATAGCAACAGTTTTGCGAATATATTGGTTGTAATAATTAAACTTAATTTCCGTCAATTTTCCAATCTGTTCTCAAAGTTAGTTTTTGATTGATTGTCAACACTTGCCACTTCAACATTTGTTTGCTCCATAACACATAAAAGCAGACCATAACTAAACATAATAACATATTAAAACGCTTAAACAATTATCGTGCATTTAAGGTTAAGTCCCAGACATTTCACACTAGCTTACTGCTTAATGTATCTGTTAACATAATATGTATACATATATGGAAGGGTTGCATTGCTTGAGCGGTTCTCAAGACATGTGTTTACTGTGCTGTCACTGTGTAACACGTGTACTTCCATGGCCCAGTAACTGTTGGCTGTTATTTCGTTCAACTTTGAACTTGCTAAAGGTCACAATGATAAAAAATACATAAATTAGACTTCTTCGAATTTTGTGATTAGATAAAGGGCTTCTATTTTGTACATGATTACATTATTCAATAATTTACTAAATATAAATTGTCAAAAAATAAAAATACAATATTATTAAACGCAGTTGTTTTAGTTTGCAATCCATTTGTATTATTATCAATTTGTTTGTTTCTTTTCTTTTGTACTTTGACCATTACTAGTACCACAGTTGTGTTGCAGCCGTTTACAACTCACAAGCTGCATAAATTTACAATTTAAGGTCTCCTTGTACAATCAGCGTCAACAAGGTGGACTGATGCAAACAAATTCGAAGGCACAGTGACCGAGAGTGTCTATGATTGACGACAGACTATTGTGCCTTCGGATTTAATCCCAGAACCAGCGCTATATTATCAGAGTTTAGTTTCATAATCATAAATTTAATAGTCCCATATATATTTAATAGTTTCATAATCATAATTTAACTCTGTCCCAAAACGCCAGTATATTATTAAAGGCATACAAATACAATTTTGAATATGAATATCTTACATAATTTGACTTGTTTTAAACTTGTTAAAATCTAAATTTGACTATAAAGACTTTTAGTTATTTTGAGCTTATTACGTTAACATTAAATTCTCAGTGAACTGAAGTTATACATATCACTTGGTTGATACTTTTATTTCTTAGTTCTAAATTTTATTCGGATTTTTAGCCTAACCTCGGCCCTTTGGCCCATTTTATTGGTTAAACTTCAGTTATATTTTAGGAAGCTGGACTTTCAATTCAATAAATAGGATGGCCTTAATATTTTTGTGTCACCGGATGCTTTAGCTAACTCGCTGTCGATGTCGTCGTTAATGATGACTCGTTATATGACTGAAGTAAATTGTCAACTGCTAGATGTACTCTAGAATAATAACAAACATACATGAGCGTCCGCAACAAATTTAACAAGGTGCAAAACAACAAAAATTTAGATATGCATTATATTATTTCTTGAATACAAATATACGAACATTTTATAAAGTATTACTTCCCGGAAAAAAGAGAGTGTGTATGTGTCAAGAAGTCTGAATGAACTAAAACCTAAATAAGTAGAGGGCCTAATCTATAAAAACATTATTCGATACGCTGGCTTTATTAAAATATGTTCGTTATTTCACATAATAGATTAAGCCCATTTCACTAAGTTTGCGCAACATTGTACTGTTGTGTTTGAAGTCAGAAGTGTGACATTAACTCCCAACGCCGTCTCCAGCAACAAACAAAACACGACACAAAATTGAATTTCATCATGTTATTCGTTACAATGTATGAGTCGAGTACAATTTACATTCGACACTCCACTCTATGGTATACAAGTGTATCAGACAAATTCATTAGGCGACCCGCGACATGATGTGAACCCGGAACAGGGAACAGGGACTTGTGATGACAAACAAAAATGCGTCCACTCAAACCCTGCAGTGTGAGTACGAGAATGCTTTATATTACATACAAGTGTGTATTTAAAAACATAATTCCATAGCATAGAGATATTGACTTACATGGGCGCCGGGCGCGGGCGGCCAACTAAGGCCTTGATCACACTGCGATTTAAACCTCAGCGATTTTTTCCGCGTGGTTTTGTAACACATGGAATCATATGAGCATGCACACACCACAAGTTTTTCATCTTCCATGTGTTACAAAGCCGCGCTAAAAAAAACCGCCGAGGTTTAAATCGCAGTGTGATCTAGTCCTAACCAAAGACAAACACATCGCCAAGAGCAAAAGGTGTTTGTCGGCATTATATACTCGTCAAATTTAGAGGTTAGAATTCACGATATTGTAAATATGTATGTATAAAATTTTAATGTTATTTATGGTCTTGTACATAATATGTTTCATAATTAAGACTTAGAATATAAAATTAAAAGATTCTTATTTGACAAGAATACAGCAATTTTTAATTGGTATCACAGTAAAGTAGTTCTTCTCCAAGCGCTTAATGTAATCGTTTACAAAAAGTGATGTACGCAATTATTTTCCTCAGAGAGAAATTTTAGCTTTGTGAATAAGAAAAGGTAGGAGACCTAAATTTGAAGAATATTCAAATTTATGCGCAAGCTATTTGAATTGCAATCAATGTAATACTGCCATAACGGAACAGTCTTCTAGCGCTATCTGTCTTTAAATGATCTTGTGACTGCCTTTTTGGCTGTTCCTTCCTTACATTAGTGATTCCAGTTTCATCACAGTGATAAATCGATGCAATTGTATTCCTATATTTAATATAAACTCTTACTAATACTACTAGCGGAAGAAGGTTCATATAATATCATTTTAATGTTAAATTTAATAAATATTATTGAGCAAGCGAGACGTACTTATTTCTGCGTAGTATGAGAACAAAAGAGATAGATACGAGTATATAAGTTTTGGAGTTTTTACTAATTTTCTGATTAAAGGTTTTAATATTTTAAATTATCAACACTTAATAAAACGCAGTAGGATTGACCGGTTGTTTAATAACGCACTTTTTACGTCCAATTTTCTTCCACTACAGATAACATGTTGAAATAACAATGAATGGAACTTTAAAACAATAGCTGTTTTATAATGCAGACAATCCTAAATGACCATAGCACTGTACAACACAGATGATATAACTCAAGTACCAAAAACTCATTCAGTGTTATTAATTTGTAAACTGTATATTTTTTTAACTTCCTGCACATTTTAAGTGAAATATAATTAATATTAATTATTAAAAATATGTTATTTTGAAACATGCTACAGTTAAAATATTAGATATTTATTTATTTAATGAAGTATAAAATTTGTTATGTAATATACTCGTAGATATGATATATGACATGTTTTGCATATGTGCACACACACACACATACACACAACACACCAACACAAGCATCGACTTGCACACACGGCTCGGCCGCTCATCCCGCCGCGACGCCAGATAGTGGGATGAGCGAAGGGTCATAGTCACCCACCACTCACCATTCACAATTCACTCAGTGCTCAGTTAATCTCGATATGCATACTCACTCACTCACTCGTATATTTATATATAACACCATTCATAAAATTTTTTCATTCATAAATTAAAGACTTTGAATTTATAAAAATATATTTGAAAAAAATGAAAACATCTGCTGAGATATCAACTAACATGATTGTAGCATATTTATTTGTAACAGTTTTTTTATGTTCTTGGAGTGTTAATAAATTTCATTTTATAATTTGTAAATAAAGTAGTTCCTTAATGCAACCGGCTGTCCTGTAACCAGTGGTGGTCAACGTTTTGAATACATCATTTATAAATAAATCCTATTCGTTTTTGTTGTGACTTAGAACGACGGCACTAATTGGATTTTGATTTGTTTTATCGCAAACTTCTAAATCTTTGATTTATTAATAAGTCTAGTAAACCTAATAATCGAACCGTGCGTTAGGAAGAACCGGATAGAAAGAATTTTTTTTTCAAAATTACTACTTTAAGATTTATTTTTGTTTATAACTTTTTTATTATAAAAGTTACAACAAAAAGTTATTAACAAAAGTTGTTCATAATATTATTATCTGTTAAAAACCTTTTTACAAAATGTTTGCAGGAGTTATGGTTTGCAAGATAAACAAGAAAAACTGATTATATCCTCATTTTCAAAATGGCTACCTAATAGGGGCCAGCTACACTTAACTCAAAATTACTGCTTACCCAAATGCTCCGTTGACCTGTTTGAAAGACGGATTCAATAGAGACTAGGTCTATCTTCAGCCAAAACTCACATTGAATCGTCAAAGGAACTTTTACCAGGAAAAATCAGAATTAGAAAACATAATTTTTGTACTTTAATAGTAAGTATTATCGATGCTTAAAATAGAAAATGGACAAATATTCATCTTTCATCTTTCTGCATCGTATCTACAATGTACGTGTAGGCTTTTACTTTTGTTATACAATTTTTGTAATAATGGTTATATATTTTCTAGTCCAAAGTTTATACATCCGTTTTAGAGCTTGTTTAAAAGATAACCTCCGTAAACATTTTGAAACTACATTAACAAGCCTTACAAAGTTCAGCGCTAAAGATGGGTAAATCATCTAATGAAATAACTAATTGATTGGTGCATTATTTTCCAATATTAGTTCACGATGGGCTGTCAATAGGTTAACAACAACGAAACGTAATCATGATGTTCTCTTGTTGTTAACTTGATGTGGGTTTGGGTTTGGGTTCGGGTTCGGGTTCGAGTTGGGTGTCGGTTGAAGATCGTCTCATAAGCAATTAGTTTGATTCGTTTAAGATTTTAATTTTAAAACCTTTTAACAGATGTCGCAACTATTAAAACTCATGTCTTTTATTTTTTATTTAAAAAAAAAAACTTTTTATTATGCATTTATGTTAATGAATTAAAATAAAATAACACTCTGAGGTGTTGTAAAAGCCCTACTAACTACGTGGTCAGGGGCGTCCACAGGTTATGACAAACATAGCACTTATCCCACATAGATATCGAGCTGTGCAATAGATAGAATAGTATGTGCGTTTATTTAAATGTGTGAAAATGTCCTCTGTAAAATTTTCATCGCACGCCCATGCCTGCACCGTGTACAATTTAATTTAATGTCAATTTTTATTTATGTGTATTTCATTTTAATTTCATTATTCCTTTTACTGCAGTTTTTATTTAAATTATTTTTTATTACAAGTAAACTTTTGTTAACGTGGTTTTTGCTGTTTTTTATTCGCTTCGGTCGATATAAATTATCTTTAATGCTGATTTTTATTATTTAAAAATTAATTAGAAAATCAATTTGATTCTATAGGACATTATAGCATATAAATAAATCCTCATCAGCACACGTCATTCACGCCATCTGGAAATGGAAATGACAAAGGCTTCTTCAGTTGTGTGCGAATGCCAGCAAAGTGAGGAGAAGACGAAAGATGAACAACCGCACAAAGAAAACTACAACTAATTGCTTCTGATTTTTGCAGCATCCTCATATAAATATTTGATGTATATCTATAAATAGTACTGTATATCGCTCTGTTACCCATTCTCACCGTTTCGCTCACAATGAAATAATAAACATAAAGAACAGGACTTAGCTCACGTTATGTACGAATATGCATATGCACCGAATACATCGTAGCAAACACGTATAAAACATATTTTAAATACGGACGAATGAAATACATACAGTAGTGTATTAATTAAAACATTAAAACAAGCACTTCCTCTCATGATAAAGCCACTGACAATACCTTCAGCGGGTGATTATAGAACATACTTAAATTTATGACCTTCTGTCTACAAAAATTTAATTGTCCCAAAAAATCAATGCACAGAAAATGAATTTAATATTACTGTTACTAGCTTCTGCTGTTACAGCATCCTTGTGATGAACATAAATCTTAGCAGGTCCACCATTCCCTCGCACCATCAACCCCTTAACCCCTCAACTCCTCCCTCTTTCCGAGAAGTTATTTTAAAAGGTAACCGTGTGAACGCGAAGTAAATAGTCAATTGCATCCAAGGACCGCGTCTAATCAACAATTTAAATACGTTTGAACACTGGAAGTGAACGGACTCGACCGGGACTCGCCCGGGACTCGCACACAGACGGAGAAGGATCTTGTTCTCTGTAGGTTTACAGACTCTGTTAATGATTTATAATTATGAGTGTACAAAAACAAATAACATTTTGAATAAGTTTTTTTTCCAAGTGCATTACTATTACCATGAATGACAAGATCATCGTAATCCTCCTTTCATGAACCCATTTAACTCCCATAGCGCGAAATACATGTAATACACTAAACATAATAAGTTACTTTTTTTTAATCATAAAAAAACCCATTAAAATATCCTGAGTACATAAAGTTTAACATAGTACCAGTATTTAATGCTGGGCTGGATTGCTGGATTACTGGATTATGCGGAACACATGACGATTCGAATATGACATATGTGCACATAGTATGGAGGCTGTGCGATATGCGATGATGTAAAGAATGTGACCGCAGCACAGCCATTCACCAAAGGGTCGCATTAGGTCGAATGTGGTCCCTGGTAATAGAACCTATGAGGCCCTTACAAGGTGCAAGGTTTACATATACGAGGTTTTAACAAATTAGACGTTTGCTGACGAAAACATAATATTTAGCATTGTTTTGATATTAAATTAATAAATAATGATATTTAAACTTATTGTTTAATAGTGTTGTCAACTATTATAGGAGATAAAAATAGTAATTCTTGACCTTTTAATCATTATAGGAATAAAAAAAAGGTTATAAATGATACATTTTTCGTAGACGTCCTCTTCTCTTCTTTGCATATATACTCTTTGCGGTGTAAAAGAGATGCATGTCAGTATCAGTGATACATCAGTTACTACTTAAGCTGGTTCTTGCAGCACATAAAGTTTTGACATTATGATTGTTGTGAACAAAGAAAATTCAAATCAATTTCTTTTTGGTCTACAATTCAAATTTCAAGGTACTATAGCTGGATATAAACAAAATTAAAAATGCATAAAATAATTTTAATCAAAAATTGAAAACCTCCTAAAAAATGAGTTCACAAGATGTCCCATTAAGATAATTTTACAATTCTGTATTCTACAGTTTCTTCCATCAGGTCCGAGACCCGCTCAATGCGCGTCTGAACAAAACGCAAAATAAAACCATAACGCAAAAGTAAAGGGGGAAAAAATGAGTTATGTGCTGACAGTCATCTTCACAAGTTTATTCAACTGTAATTAGCTATTACGACCGTTGAGACCGTTAATCAGACCAAAAAAATAATAATGAAAATGTGAAACGTGATAGCCTCTGAACCATCATAAAAAATGTGTTGCATTCTTGTTATATTACAAACAGTTTAAAGAGAAATCAATCTTTAAGTACATCTATTTAAATGTACTACTACGAGTAAATCCTCTGTCCCTGATCGTCTCTGGTCTCCGCGATAATACCAGATGTCGTCCTGATCTGTAAATGTTAAGATGTTCCGGTAGCAAAAAATAAAAAAGTCATTAAGTAGAAAACAACAAACATCGCGTATCGGATTATCCGAGTTTAAAGTCAACGTGTTTGGCAGTCATATCAGATCACATGCACCGCATCTGCGGATTATTAATGTTTGCTCATCTTTCGGTATTATATCATTCTTAGTGGTAAACACTGTCCCAATCAGTGGAGTACCAAGACAGATGTTAACAAGTGTCATAACATTCCCCAATAACCTTATGGAATATTTTAATCAGTCTCGGAGACTGCGGCATCTAAAATTACTAGAGATTTCGAGGGTAGTTTCCAACGTAACATGAAGATGGTGTTACTCGTCAAAAACATTTTGGTATCTGGAAAATATCAAACTTAGTAGATGCTTTTAATTTTGTGATCTTTAGATTGTGAATTTTTAACTAAGTCATATAACAGTCATACTTCTATAAGTACAGAGAGAACAACTTTGCAATGTATTAACCAAGAAGTCCTTTGCTGATACATATAAAGATAAAATTTCGGCTGAGTACAACGGCACCTATCGAATCGGACAGATAAAATTAGTATTAATTGTTTATTGATGAGTTGTAATAAGATTTCGCCTAAAGCTTTATTTCTAGTTCAGAAATAATAAAAAAAAAACTGTAATAATTTCAATTATATATTTTTTATTGAAGTAATATTTATTTTTTCAATATATGCTCGCATGGTAGTTTAGTGATTCGAGTTGTACAATGTATGCTGTGATTGTGCGATTGTAAATCTGTCCCCCCGAGGCAATTCGTTTCCTCTGCGGCCTTTTCACATTTAATTCTTGTTATATAACTTAAGGAGAAGATAAAATTAATGATAACTAGCCGCTGGAGCTCATATACATATTACTGAGTCTAATATCCAGCGTAGTAACGTATCTAGCTACTTTTGATGTATCTGAAAAACTAGTTCCTTATTTGTGTGTACTATTCTTATGCGTATGTAACACAATTTCACCAATACTTGAATCATAACTGAAAAATTTAGATATTATCACCACCTACTATTTTTTGTTTTAGTTTTAATTTTTAGTTACAAGAGGAAAATATATGTAATGCGTTAGAGGTCAAATTCTTGCGTCGGTAATTAGCCGAAAAGAAGGAATTAGATAGTCGTTAAGCAATTAAAAATAAATAATTATGAATATGAATATAGTAGATTGCATCTATAAATTAAATAAACTTTTTAATTTTAATTAATTAATTTTTTTATGATAATTTTTGTTGAACTGAATCTATTTCCTGTTTTAGCTTGAATGACTTCATACACCTTAAAACTTATAAAGTTATGTTTATATTTATATTGGAATACATAGTCATCCTCATCTACCATCGCGCTCTTGTATCTCTCTGTATATTATAACTAATTAAAGACAATCTCTCACCGGCACCGGCACTCTATTCTGCTGCTCTGATACTCCGATGCTCCAATGCTCCGATACTTCATTGGCCCGCTTATTAATGACACACGATCTTCATATCATGGCACCATCTTTCATTACAAATTAGTATATTAATATTAACGTATCATCTGGTTGTTTTATGTGTTTAAATGGTAGCATTCAAGGCAAAGTAAGGCTGTTTTAATATCTAACAAAATTAGCAGTTGTTGGTGGTTTGTCTCCACATAAGAGGGTAGTCTATAAAATGTGAGATTAATAATGAATTATCAAAATTAGGCAATAATTGATTAATATTTTTAATATTAAGTTTTTAGGCAATTTTAAGATTTTATTTTTACCTGAAACGACGCTATCGAAAGACTAACTTAAATTTGCGAGACATGCCACATTAATTTCGCCTGGAGCATAGACCACATCACCAGCGTCATACTAGTAATATATACAGAAAGATACTGCACTTCTAGTAACCTTGAATATATTAACGAATATTAAATTAGTTAAAAAAAATCTGGCAATAGTTATAAAAAGAAAAAAATAATCCAAAAATTAATGTTTTTTCGATATAAACATTATATTATTATCATCTCACAAAGTTGTAAGACGTGAAATAAAATGCGCAGCAATTTCTTTTGCTTCTTGATTCATCATTCAATTTAGAAACAAGTTACTTAGATAATTGTTGTTGTCCAAATAAATGATGTATAGCAAAACTGGTTAAGCCTGATTCTCCACGTAATTAAAGGTGTTTAGATTGGACAAAAATTGACCTGCTGAAACGGCTCACCGTCATGTGAAACCAAAAGATTGCAGGTAAGAAAACTATTAGATCTGCAGGTAAATTGGATGAAATGGAAAATGATTTTTGTTGCATAGTTTTTTGGTGATGCAATTTATGATGCATGAAAGGTAACCACGAAATCAAATCAAATTAAAAATAGCTATCTTACATATTCAAAAATTACTAAATTGAAAGTTTCCCAATTGTATGTCAAGTAGTTATTTAATACACAAATTACCTCTTAGTCTGACTAGCGATAGTAGATCGATAGTAGAAGACCCTCAGCAAAGTTTTGAGAATGGTGTCTACAAATACGTTAATCCAACCCTGGCGTTACGTCATTAGCAGTATGTTTCAATATATTCTGTTACTAATAAACATATCAGGGCATTGTTATCTGTCAAAAGATGATGCTGTGTGCATCCAATAAGCAATAAGCGTTGTTTTTTCTTGTAGAGGTTAAGTGTTAAGATGTCTAAGCTTCTCAGATCTGACATTACATGCTGAACAACTCTAAATATAAATGACGTGAACATGATTGATCAATTTGCTAACATAACCACACTTATTTTTGTTATGTGTACACAATATTTCAGTTGTTACCACTTAAAATAACCATAAGTGTTTGTAAGTGAGTTGACATCATGTTTAAAAAAACGAGCTGAACATTTTAATCGACTAAGGATCCGAAATCTATTACACTGAACATTTGCTTACTTATTTTTTGTGTTCGGTCTACAATGTACTGTAGTCAGCCGTCTGGGCTATGCTGCATTTAAAAATTTCTTAGAAGTATATTTAGTAAGTATATTAATCAAAAAAACAAGAGAATATATAAAGCAAATTACGTACTACAATATTGTGACATACATATATGGCAATTCATAAATGGCGTCGTCTCACTACTGTTCTTAAAATGTATATAGGAACGAATAAGACACTATAAGAACAAAGTACACCATCATATCGTAGATTTATGCGTAACTTATAACCTCTAACTATATAATGTTTATTTCTACTTATCACAAAACACAGTATGAAGCATGTATTATTTTAATATATTTAAAGTTATTATTTAAACCCTGAAAATATATTTGGTCTTCAGATCGAACTCAATGACACAACAGTCTGACGCATCAAATATAAACGCTGTCGATCACTATGTCGTCTATTTCTCTTTGAATTGCACTTAAAATAATTTTAACAGATGATATTTTGGGAATTTTAATGATTCATTGTTCTTAAGATTCATCCGGAATTTAAAGTTCTATTTGTTTCAAGTGAGTCGATATTTTATTGCAGTTGCGTCCTAGCTTATAACAATGAAATTTTAATTCAATTTAATTATAAAAATTAACATATATTTTGCAAAGATTCATAAAACATAAATGACAATAAAAAATACCATCTTAGATCAAGGTCCTTCAAAATTTGGGAAACAAAATGGAGAGAGAAAAATTAAAATTGCAATTGGAATCTAAAATGTAACAGTGACATAAAATACAAATTTGAACACCTGCCGCTACATGGACCATTTTGGCATCAGCTAATATTTCATCTCAATAAAATAGATGTAATTTAAAAACCTCTTCCTTGCATTGAAAAAAAAATCTCGAAAGAATGACGTACACCAATATATTAAAACATTATTTTACAATAAAACTATTCAAAAAATGCATGGAGCAAGATTAATTCATCTTACACATTACAGTTACAAGCAGGTTTTTATTAATAGACAAATGAAATAGTTGTGTTGTGTTGTGTGCACAGCCTTTCATTTTTGGAAGTTTCTGGCTACATCTGTACACAGTTTATATATAATTATATACATTTAGTTATAATGTTAAAATCGAACCACCAAAGTAAAGGTCACCAGCAAAATTCCCGTAACTCTTACTGATGGACCGCGATGGAGATGAGATTCACCAACGTGGAGAGAATAACAAGGTGACCAAGGTATTTATTTATCGTTAGTATGAGGTATGACCAAATGAAGAAGCCAATTAGCTCTGCTAGCCTCTTCTACCACTACCACTACCACTGGCTTATTATGTGTACGTACATTGTTCGGTAATGAAATGAAGAGCACAATTGCGACTGCGAGGATTATTGATTAAATTTCTATTCCTCAACGAATTAAAGAATATTATAAATAATTTTTATAATTAATGATACTCAATAGATTACAATACATTCTAACCTTTTTATTATAATTTATTTCAATACAATCACTACAATAAAACCGCACAACAATAACGTTAATTTGATTGTGGCTAATTCTTGAAAATCATTGAACATTTTGTATCAATGTAAGTGGATGTACACTTACTTTCAGTGAATGAACTCATATGCTAATATATGTCTTTATTAATTTTTTTAAAAATTTCTAAAAGTTCACAGAGATATAGCTATATAAATTACGAATTTCTGTTTCTCTACTTCATTTTTAACCAGCGATTCTATTTTCTTTGTTTACCACTTTATCTGAAGTACGTTTAGCTATTAGAAAATGATTTTATTAGTATTAGAATTCGTTTGAATCCTAAAATTATTTAATTCATGATGTGAGATCATTTGTAGTCATCCTATATCTTTTTTTGTGTCGGAAAACTAAATGTTCGGCTTGTTTATCATAATAATTTTGATAACACTTTATAAATACTCGTACAAACACAAAATGTTCTGTACAGGTTGATGTGATGTGTCCGTTCATTTTGACTAATGGTTGCCAGTCGCCAGTCTCCAGTCGCCTTGTATTCTGATCTGCCGTGCCATTAGCATATTCATTTGTTTCAATCACGATAGAACTATTACTGGAAGATAAATATTTAATATCTTCAGAGTCGTATTAACTCTTTAAAGTCTAACTAATCAGTTAGGCCCCATTGTATAATGATGTTGTTTTATAAGGGAATAAAAGGTTTAATTAAGGTTCGCCTTCAATTAATAGTTGACAGCAGGTTACTTTACTTCCGATTTGGGAGTTGTATTTCAATTGGAGATTATATGGAATGGAATTATACATAAATATTGCCTACAAATGTTTTTAAGTCTTGATAATTCATAAGTACAGCTCTGAGTATATTCAAAATATATTAGTAATATTTATATAAGTTATATAATAATGTTACAGGCACAAAACTAATACATTACATATTTGTATATTTTGCATAGCATAGGTAGAAGTGTACTCGTACACTAGTATAACCCGCGGGCAAGTAATAAAACGATTAGTTTTATGTCTTCAGGAAAATCATTTCTGACTCAACAGTCAATAGGCCAATGGGCAGATAAATATACGAGTATGTACGCGTTGCGTTGCGTTGCTTAGTTCAAATCAGCATTCAATAAAGCCCAGCGGTTGTTTGAACGGATAAAAACAATATGGTAAACATCAAAATAAAGAACAAAGAAATTTAAACTACGAATATTATGTCGTTCGATTATAATATTAATTAGTTAATATAATTAAATGCAAATTATAATTTCAGCGGTGTATGTTTAGAGTATAATCACAAAACTGGATAAACAAATAAAACTAAAAATAGAAATTATAAATTTGAAGGTTAAAAAAGTTATTAGTAAAACCAGTTAGTTATTAATTGCAAATTAAATATTATATTGCACATTACAAATTATACCAGATTTTAGTCCCGATGCAAAGCAACGTGTCTTTAATGTGGCTTCATTATTTTTTAAATTTATTTATACATCTAGTTATGTTTTTAGATTTGATTTATTTGTAAATCAACTTTTTAAAAGTTATTTGAAGATACAATCTTATATTATGAAATTATATGCACCTTAAAAATTAAAAAAAGGTCAAATTAAAGTTATAACAATGTTAATAATCCCGTTTGTTCCAAGAAATTAAGTAGATATTCTTTTTTGTTTTGTTCTACTAAATACTACTTCGTTTTACTATTGGATCAGTGGCCCACCGAGTGTGTAATAAGTGAACTGAAAAAAATGAACTCTGCAATGATGTTGTCTTGTACAATGACACCTTGTCGAAAGGTCATGAAAGTATGACCCTTGAATCAATCTTACACAAGGACCCGATATTTCTAGGTACGCCACTGATAGTCAATGATAAATGTGTAAAAAAATCATTTGATATTCAAACTAAACAAATAGAGCAAATCCCAAACACACCTGCTGAAAACATAACATTAGGAAAAATAAATAAAAAATTAACATCTAGTAAATATCTGTATAAAAAAAGAGAGAGAGAGAGAGAGAGAGATAAAATATCTTAGTAAATTATAAGTATGAATAATTAGGAATTATAAAATGCAGTCAGATAATTAATATTAGCATATTTATAGCTCTATGAAAGAAGTCAATAACAGAGGTTAAATTTGACGTTATTATGCGCATTATATTATACGAACGCATGCACACATTAACCTTCTTATCATCGCCTACTTGCGACTATTAATCGCTGCTATCTCTTCCCCCTGCCGACGTTGATGACCTCTTAATGCAGACAGCACGGTAGCAGATATGTTTTCGGGTTTTACTCTTGAACAAGCGCTATATTTTGTAGTGGTACGTCATTTTGCTGCTCGTAAAACTTTAAATGAATTTATAGTTTTGCTAATAGCACATCTTCTAACTCAATTTTACTGCTGAATCCCACTACAATGCTGGCAAAATTTACTGTGTTGTGATAAAAACCAAACATAGAAAATATAGCGTTAGTTTGGAGATCGGCCTCGAAGACATAGCAGCTATAAACGCTGCATGAATTGTTTGTGAATTCGTTTGTGGGAAATCGCAGCTGCGCAATGGCCAATCAACATCTCCAGAACGGCTGATTACACGGTTACCAGACTTAGAGCACAAAACATCAATAAAAGTATTCATTTCTTACAGAGGAGATTTGAAAGTCCATATATGTCAAGAGTGTATGTGTTGTCAACGTCGAAATAACACTTTATAGCAGATCGTTCAGGAAGTAGACCGACGTTAAATGCAATAAAACATTTTCTGTATTTTAGGTTAATCGAAATTAATTAAATCGAACGTTCCATTTTAATTATACTCGCAGCGTTACTCATATAATTGTTGATTGTTTTTTTCTGTATCTCTGACGCAACAATTAGTAAGTAAATTATGTCGATTTTAATGCACAATTATAATCAAAGTGATAGTGAATAGTAATCGTAATAATTCGCGGCTTGCAATTTATTGTGTGGTTTAGTTTTATT
The DNA here is from genome assembly GCA_963678705.1 of Panorpa germanica. Classification (NCBI taxonomy): domain Eukaryota; kingdom Metazoa; phylum Arthropoda; class Insecta; order Mecoptera; family Panorpidae; genus Panorpa; species Panorpa germanica. Next base: position 47,416,029 of record OY783203.1, read on the forward strand.
GTAATTGGTTGGTGGCTGGTCGCCGGACGTGGTCGCTGCATTTATGTAGCAAGTGGCTGACTTTCAAATTAACCAATATTAAGCGATAACATTATACAAGCGTTTAGAGCAACGGTTCGAGATTCACTGACCAGCGCTATATTTTCTGCAGAATCCCAAATTTCACATCCTCCTTACTTGCGATAACCTAACCTAAAATCACTTGCAAGATCTTAACCTTTAAAGTACAAAACCGAAAACAAATTTAACACATATCTAAGTTACACTCAATATTAAAATAAAAATCAAATGAGATTATTTTTTATTCTGTCATTTAGTTTGATGCCAACGAAGTAGCATCAAAATAATTGAAACTGTCTGACTGATTTAATAATAACATAATTAATTAGACTTCAAGTAATTAGAAAAAATGAATAAAAAACAGTATACTAAATATAAAGAACAACCTGTAAAGCCTATCAAATTATTGGGCTGTATGTTGGTTCTGTGCTAGTGTTAGTGAGTGTTCGACGTACAATTCCAAAGCTGAGCTAACCGCTGTTGGCTGCCAACCTGTCCGACAACGATGCTTCAAGGATATGTCGGCGAACAAATACTGCTGCCTGCCTGTTCACCGTAAGATTTTTAGCAATGTTTCGTACTTGATTATTTACAATATGGTATTTTGTTAAATATGTTTCACCAAACATTTGAACCCTTACACTCCATAAGAGTATTATAATACCGTCAAAGTAATGAACAATTTCTTATAGAAATATATCTCATCTCTCTTCTTATTTTCAGCTACAGCGGCTTTTTAGAGACTATATTCAAAATATGCAACAGATGTAACACTAACAACTTTATCTAAAGACAGTCTTGTCTCTTACGTACGTGCCTTTGAGAGCTCGTTAATAAGATAGCAGAAATTTTGACATAATTATAATTTCTTCACATATTAATTAGACATTTCTAATTATCTTTTGAATACCAATACACATGCATATTTAAAAGTTCAAATTCAAAATTAAAGTTAAATTACTGTCATCATAATTAAACCCAATTAAAATAATTTTTGATGGATTTGATTAATGACTGATCAATAAAACTACATTTAATTTTATAATCTTTATGGTTAATAATTTTCTATACGTCTTCTCAATAAAGTCTGTTCAATACGGTTCAAGATTTATTATGAAGACCAAATGAATTCTTATCAAGTATTGAATGACAAAGAATGACATAAATCATACGACTATTATCGTGCAATGTACGTACGTCGTACACACTGCAAAGGAAATATTAAATTCATATTTATAGCAAATTTTATTAATTTATTTATCTTTTTTTATTTTTAACGGTTTATTAAAATACAAGAATATAATTACAGACACAATTACAATTCGTATTTTGCAAGTTAATCATAATTATTTATTGACAAAATCAATTTGAAATTCTTAATTGTGTGACCGAGATCGTTAGGTAAAGATGACAGATTGGGACATGTCTTAAAATCTCAGAGCACCTGTACTGTAACTTTGACAATATGCTAATTTTTATTAGGCAAAATTCCGTCACATATTTGCTACGATCTCAAGAATGGCAGCAGCATTAATTTTGCTGTGTGTAAACCGATAATGTGGGCAGCTGGGTACAATGACAATGACAATCACTATTCTCGTAGCTAGTTCCGGAAAAAGTGATATTATAAAATTTCTACATATTTCAATGAATCACTTACTAAACAATTATAAGTAAAAAACCAGAAAGAAAATATCAATAAAAAAGTATTCTGTTTATATTTAGGAATGTAATCAAAGTACATATAGCTTAAACTAGCGCCTTTGCGCTTTCTGGAGTCGAATTAAAGTCGAGAAATCAAGGCATTTAAGGTATTGAGAGCGCCAGAAACAAGCGAGATACAATAGCATCTCGAAGAAACAAAACAACACTGAACACAGCGTGATTTGATCGTCCATCGCCGATCGCCTAACGCCGCAAACGCTAAGAACAAGTGTATCAAGGTTGAATGCCGCAGGGAAGGATACCTGGATACCATGTGGTAATTTACATGCTACACAAATGCATGTACGAGTATGTGTTAATACATGCACAACATATATATACATATACACTCACCACAAAATATTTGAATTTTATTATTCTTTATTTTATTTAAATTATGTAAAACTATTATTGTTTGTTTGTTTACATTCAATGTACAAACAATGCAACTGACCTTCCGATATTAATATTGGGATGAAATAAGATCCAAATTGTAAGTAATTAGCACAAACCGAAAGCTATGACGCTGAGGTGTAATTGAATAATTGCGCTCGTGTCTTTTTAATATGAAACAGTTTTTTAACGCAATTTTAAGTGATGGTGAATTAAATTGTACAAAATTGTTTTTGTTCGGAGTGATTTTTCTTATTTAAATATTGAAATATAAATTGGATTGATTAAGTCGTTTTGTCGGTGCCTGGAATAAAATAAAGAAGTTCTTGGACATATCAGAAATGATCCGTTATTTAATCAAGAATCATTCTCCACGCCAACGGAATGATAGCCCGTGCATTGGACCATGAGTGACGGACTGACGGACTGACGAATTATTCACGCGTGCCAATGATGTACGCTACGGACATAATTTTTTTTCTTTTTTTGTCATTTAAAAGTTTGGAACCACGAATGATAATGTAATTACATTCTATAAAAATTGAAAAAAATATTCAGCATTCAATTATTTCTATGATGCTGGCATCAAAATCCATTACAATGGCATTCAATGAAATCACAAAATGGGCATGCTCGTTGTAAGATTTGTAATTGGTCCAATTTTGTATCCTAGCTGTAAGTAGTATCTGACAGGTCACGTGCAGAACACGTGAAAGTATTTTATTGTACACGACTAAAATTAACTAATAATCCTAGATTTTGAAATAAATTAATAAAGTGCTATTAAGCTGCCTTTGTACACGCACACCTTTTGTTTTATGTAATGACACCATTTTGATTTGGATTTACTTTTATTGAAAGCATTTTAATTATAATTTATTTGTCATTTACTCAATTTCATAGCGAATATTTTATTTGAGATTCTAAGAATTGTTCTAGGCTTATTAATCAAACTATATTGACTGGAAGATGATGAAGTAATTTTTGTGATAAAGTATTTTGTGCTGAAACGTATTGTTTAACTAGTTGTTTTAACTTTGGGCATGAACAATCGAATAAAACCGAATTAACCCGCTACACACAAAACATTGAACATGAAGTTCAATTTTATAACATTTTGAAGTCAGTGCAGAACCAAATTCGATTCGATTTTCTAACAAAAACTAGCTCTTCCAACTGTACCTCTACATACATACACCACAAAATCCTTCATTTATACACACAGTACCCAACAATAATTATGTACACAAAGCTAAGCACTAATACAAACAAACAACACTTGGAGTTCGCTACATCCATACAACATCTACGACAATCTGCTATGCGAGAAAGTAAATAAATATTATGCAGTAAAAACATTGCCATTAAATGGAATGTCATTATGAAGAATGAATTATAAAATGTAAATACCAATACATCAGATATTGAAAATTATGAAGAATAATATTAATTGTTAATTGTAATGAAACGGAGAGGTTAACTATCTTAACTACACTATCTTAATAATAAAAGGAAAAAGGATTTAGGGTTTAAAGTGAAAATAAATTTCCCTGTTTTGTAGAAAATGTTTAAATTTAAAAAGCTTGTTTCTCCAAACAACACTTTTTCTAATACTACGGGAATCATAACTATAAACGACTGGAACACAGTGACCGAGAGCATTTATCTTTGGCACTCGGAAGAGCGCTATATTTTTAAGATTTGGCTGTGACAATCATAACACTTATCAGGCAGCGATGTATTTCACATTTTCGTATTGTACGCTGGTGATGGACAATACAGTCAATGTATTACCTTAACAAAATATCATCGATTTTTTAAATTTTGAAATCTCAAGATCTTGAAAATATTTCTTGAAAATGTTAACTGTAAAGCATTAATAAAAACATAATTCCATGTTCAGTCAATCAGTTAGAGTGGTGTATCCCCTTAAGAAGATAATTATAAAACTTGTTTAGATTATCCTAGATCTCAAAAGCAATGTTTCAAGATTCGGGTTGTATCAAAAACAATTTATCTGGTCGTGGTGTTCATTTTGAGGATCAATAATCTGCCTAATAATATATTTAAATAAGATCATGTTATTCAAATTAAAATGATTGAATATTATTTAGTTCATTATCATATTACTCGTAAAAGTACGGAGTCATTTAAATATAACGCAGCGTAGTGTAGTGTAGTGTAGTGTAGCCAGTGGCGTATCATCAATAGAAGCCGATGCTTTAGGCTGGATATAAATGAATCTTTAATGGGAACTACGAAGTGAACTCAAAAAAAAGTCCACCCAAAATGGGCCTATAGATAGAATTGATTTTGAAAACAGAAACCTAGTTGATGTAACGCACAGTGAGAGGCCCGAGGAGCAATTCAATTTTGAAAAGAAGTGACCTACCAGTTTTTAATTTCAGTGCAGGTGTTCAAACGTAAAAAATACACATATGTATTTACATAATTTAAAATTAAAGTAAGGTTTAAACTAATTTACAACGTTACATGATCAAAATATTTAAAGACAAATAATTACAGTAAATTTAATTAACTTAGTACTCTGTGGTGTAAAAGATATTAAATAGCTACCTAACTTATATCTATTAGCACTATTTATATTTTATAATTTTTTATTAAATGTAAAAAAATAACTTTAATATGTTTTTAATATTTAAATTAAATTTCTTTTTCCATTTTGACAGTTGTATTTTGAGTCCCCTGAATTTATGAGGCCGGGGCACCTTTATGAAAATCCGCTACTGATCGCAAAAATATTTGAACTTGCGTGTTTAGATACTCACGTTTCTAACTAACGGACTGACGATTAAAAAAATGCTAAACGATACAGGGAATTTCAACTAGATCCTGGTACTTAATAACTAATAATAGAAAATTTACATATATATTCAAGGGCGTCCTACGAATAAGAAGTCGAGTCGTAGTATGTAGTACTAGTATGTATCTTTTAATTTTTGAGATGGCCACATTGATATGTTTGGTACTAATAAACTTATATTGCCATCAAAGGTTCCCAATACCCCTCCCTCTCTCCGTTCCTTTAAGTTATACATAAGAATAATTAAGACTTTGTAGTAAAATCAAACTAAAAAGGTTTCGTCTTAGCTATTACCAATGTTTTAACAAATTTAAAATAAAAAATTAAGCGCAGCAACTCAATGACTTTAATTATTGAGGTCTTTATATATTTGGCTACTGCATTTGAAAGCATAAAAGTATAAAGGAACGTCTCTAATAGTTAAATAACATATATTTATAATTTTTAGAATTCAGAAATTTTTTCGAAGAAAGTTTTTTCTCATAAATTTTCAAAACGAGAGGTCCTTCTTGACTCTAATATATATTTCCATTTGTTACATTTAAAAAAATGTCGTCTATACCTGATATATATATATAGAATCTGTAAATATAATAAATAGCTGATAGTAAAATATAGATCAATTGGTATATATGTTTAAAAAATTTTCTCATAACAATCATTCTTTGCTGTTTCTTTACAATATATTTTATTTATGTTATTGCTATTATGTTTATATTGTTAATGAAAAGATAATTTGTGTTTATCATCTACTTTAAAGATTATTAAATTTATAGTTTAGCCATTGTAAAAAAAGGTTTTCATCCCTGCATTAAGGAATACTAATAGCAGTGCAGTTTTCAAATAGCTTATCACTTAGTTACAGATATGAATCTCGCAATAACATACTGCATGTTACGTCAGTGAATACCTTCCTTAACAGACACGTACATTCTCTGCAGGCCGTTGGATTAGAACAGAACCAAGAAGGAAATAATTAAACACTTCCTATAAAGATAAAATCATTTTGATTGAAATTTTACTGATCTCGAATGATAATGGTTGTAATGGATTAATTAAATAGTTTCAGTTTCTCAGCTAGTATATAATTAGAATACTTTTAAGGATGGTGATAAGTGCGCCGCGGACTGCGAGCCTCCAGCTCCAGCTTCAACTTCAGCTAATGGTTATTGGCTGTGCTTGTGGATTACTGTGCTCAATGTCTAATGAATGAATGATGCTCAGTGGCATCTTCTCGTGTGTATATGTGTGTGTGTGTGTGTGTGTATATCTCTTAGTGTATTGAGTAATCTACCCCAACTAGGAGTTCTGTATACTGCTAATGGGGAATGGGCGGGGTGGTCCGTTGAGAGACCGCGGACCTGCTGAGAAGTTGGAGGAGTCTAGAGTCTGAGGAGGAAGAAGGGAGAGGGAGAGGGTGAGAATAGATGCAGCTAGATGAGATACGTTGTTTTTGCACCCGGTGATTAGGCGGATCTGTTCTGTCACCGACAGAAAGTGTTCTTAAACTTACATTATACATGTGTCGACCGCATAAAACGTTAACGCTAACGGTAAAGTTATCCAGCAGAATGAAGAGATAGAAACAAAACGTACGACAATGTTACGTCGATGGTAAATGAGATGAGTTCTCGGTGATAAAAAAAATTAGAAATAGAATGAAGGCTGTGAAGGCTGTGAGGAAGGAGACCAAGTTGCGGGCAACAGTGAGCGTCGTCGTTGTGTCGAGCGTTGAGCGTTGAGCGTCGAGCAACGTCAATGTATAGAACTATGAAAGTACAGCTAATGTCCTTGTGAGTGACTACATGATGAATGAAAAACAAAGAAGTGACATTGGACCGAGAGGAAACAAAGACGCCCAGCGCCGTCGCCGATTAATCATGACGTCAGATACGTTCCGACGTCGAGTGACATCAGCCAAAGCCAAGCATTAGAGCTAGTGGCCCATGCCTGGCATGCCATTGTTACAGTGTCTAAGGCTTAAAGGGCAATATAACTAATACGGGGAAAATAGTCGTGGTGTAGGAGCATATCGCTGAATCGCGATCCGTCGCGAATCCTGTTCTATGTGTGGTATATCGTATATCGCATATCGTACATCGCAGCTTTGGCAATCTGTAATGGAAGGAAACAACAGACACTGACGGACACATGACGAAATCATTGCTATATGCGGAATTAATAAGGTCTCTCCTTGTGAATCACATGTTAAATACAACTACTTTTATGCGATTGAAGGATCGTCCCCACCGTTGCTACTTTTCTCTGAATCTACTGAAATAGTTTACTGAATAGATTAAGCTGAATTAATATTTTTCCGTCAAAACCAACTTCATTTTGTTCAAATGATCTTTTATGTTTTTACGTGAATTGTAAATATCACATCTTCGAAATTTCTAGTAACTAAAGAAAGAGTAAGATTTGTCCGATATTTGAATGATATTCTTAATGGTGGCCATTGGGTTGGCAGATAAATCCAACAGGTGCATTTAACGGTGATAAGCTTACATGCATAAATTGAGATCTAGAGTTTCTTGTAATTATTCAGAAATATTTGTGTATTGATTCATCTGCAATTAACTAAGTGACACTTTGTTTGTTAACAAATTGTCGGACTCTTACAGCATCTAGCGATATACAAATCGGGTTCAAGATGTCGAGATCTTAGTGTCTTGGTCTGTCTCTGTCGACAGGACGTCGTAACTTTCTTAGCCACTTCCGGTCACTGTCACATTCCTGACTAGGTCGCGTTGCGCCTGCCGCCTTGCAGTCAGCCTCCTGTTAGAGATCGAGTTAAACCCTGCTAGGCATTTACTCGTAGCTGTGGTCCCCGTAGTTCGGTCCTCAACAACTAAAGATCTCAGACCTATCCAACACAATTTACCGGCCAACTGTTATGAAATCAAATCTCAATAAAGACAAGTTTATTATGAAATAAATAAAGATAAAGATTTTCATGTGATGTTTAGATATTTAACATATGTTTTTGTTCATAACAATTTGATTTATTTTATCTGGTACATGTACATTATATGAATAACTGAATTAAGAAAACAGGAATAGATGCAAACGCTTGTGAGTGCGTAAGTGTTACAGAACTTAGTTAAGACAAGTATAGAATCATACCCCGGATATATGAACATCTGCAGGACAAACCCAGGATATACTCGATACTAGATGAGCAGTGGTGTATTAATAAACATTCATGTAGAAATTTCTGTAATGATAAAGTGTGGTAACGCGACTACACCCTACTGCAAAAGTCAGATGTCCCAAGTAGTTGGTTCCAGAGCGAAAAAAGCCTTAGTGAATTAGAGTGACTGTCCTGAGTACAGGGGTTTCAAAGCATTTTATTTTAAATTACATTTTACTCATAAATTAAACATTTTTATCTAACTATATACTCACATACTTTCACCATAAAATACTAAATTTCAATACTAAAACAATAACCATTAACTAATTGAACAAAAAATCTATAATTAACAAATTATAAAACTAATTTAATTAATTTCTGTTTGAAATTAGTACAAATGTTAATTAGTTAAACGAAGTGAATCATCACGAACAGTGGTCAGTGGTCAGTGTCCGTAGGCCGCGTTGCTAGAGTCCTCTAGCGTTCACCTAGAAAACTGATTAGTGAACATAGTCAGCCAACTTTAACTTGCATTAAAGAAATGGAAACCTAAATAAATAATTGTAAAAATTATTTAATGGCAGTCCAATCGCACTTGTGTGGTATTGTATGGTATGTAATTGTATTAGTAAGACATTAATCATTTTTCCCGGAGCAGCGCTATATTTCCTGCAATTCGTGATGCAGTGGTCTTCAAACATAAATAATTGTAGAAGGCGATCACAATCAAAGCTCCTAAAATGTGCTAGTACGACTCTGATATATGTGGTTCTAATACTAATGACAGTGAGTTAAGTACATGCAGTGTTATTTTAGCGTAATTTCCATCGGCTTGTCTAGCTAGGAGTATACGGTGGACGATAACGGTGACCAACCCATGCAATTCTTATTAAAAATAATCGAATTACATGGGTTGTTAGTTGTAGTCTAATAAAAAAGAATACTAACGCCATTATCTTAAAACGAAGATCTATACAAGAGCAAAACCCATGTCCACGGGATAATCGTATAGCAGAAGGCAGGAGAGTTGTACTTGTACCAAAGGAAAAACAAATTTATATTTGTGTTTCATATACATAATACATGTAATTATATATATCTTTCTCTTTCATACTAACATATAACAATACAGTCTGTTCCTTTCTAATGCTTGTTACGATTTTAATATAACTATGTAAAATAAGAAATTCGTAGTGTCAAGCTACTGTGTAATATAATGAATACCTAACCTTAATACGAAGGTAATTTACCTGTAGTTACCTGTTGTACAAGAGATCACAATCTATTTACCTATGATAAATGAGCGCCGGTGAATCGGGCAATCGGGCAATCGACCATCGCAGCTACTCGATGGCTCGATGTACGAGTATGTATTTCTTAATCAACGTATACTTAGAAAAATAACATTCTTAAACTTTATGAAATCAAATAACGCGGTAAACGTTATTCGGTTTAAAAATTATTTTAAATGTTATGGCACGTCCACACTGTAGCAACTTTAACTGTTAGGTTCGATTGTAATGAATACTATTTGCACATTTTATTGTAGCTGGCCTAGGGCTTCACACGAGCACGACACTTTTCTCGTCTCGTCTCATAAAAGCGACCCGAGCGTCTCGTTGACGTTAATTGCTGGAAATATAAACTAACAGCAACGTTCAACTTTTTTTTTATTACAAACGAATCTATAACAAAACTGCTAGTAAAATGTAGCATGTTGCATCAGTGGAGACGGTCTTAACGCGGTAAGCCCTTGCAATAGCAAGGATAGATGAATATTCTTGCGTGCATTGACTAGAATGTACATGTATTAAGAAATACAAGTACAGCGATGAAAATATGTAAAATAAATAACGAGTAGATGTTTTAAAAAGGACATTAGTAAAGATATATTCAGAAATATTTCGAATTGGATTAATCGCATATTCATTAGATGCCTTTGTGCTAATTAGTTATATTATTGAATATACAATTAATATTTATAGGCAGTCGCTACATCCACAACGGCCGCAGCCCGCAACCCGCAACTTGCCTTGCGTGATGATGGAATCTCGGCTGCTACATTATAGGGACTGCAAAAACGGATACAAGGGACTTTATGGGTGCAGACGGGAATACAGGAATACAGGTAGATAGATAGATGGGAAGTAAAGCGGTTTGGCCATGTTAAAGACTGCTTTTATAAAGAGGGTTTCTGTTTTGCTGTTTTGAAATGAAAGCCGCGCAAAGCTACCGCTACTAAAAGTATAATAATGGCAATCCTGAGTATTTTGAAAATTAGTATACTACCACTAGTATACTACAATTGACACTAGATAGAAATTTGTATTAAATCACTTGCAAACTATACAAATTTGCACAGGATAAATTTGAATTTATCACAAATTTCTTTTTTCCCGTCTTGTCTAATGCAATTTAAATTTTTGTCGTTGTGTAAGGGGGTTCGCGCCGCCTATGCGTAAAGCACTATTCAAATAGATTTAAAAAAATCATAATATGTCTATTACACAACTTTTTTTCTAAAAGATATTGTAAAGATAAACAATATAGTATGTTTTTTTAATAACAAAAAATTATTGAAAAAAAAGTCATAAAAAAAACAATGCATTATTAGTCATAAATTATCAGACATAAAGAAAGAAAAAAATGTGACTGTAATTATTTAAATAAATATAATAACAAGAATCTCATAACAGTAATTTATCGATTTGTTATAATTAATTAAATTTGATTTATTATTAAGTTATAACAATGATCAAAAATAGAACAAATGTACAACTGATTGTGAGTTAGTTGCGCGATCGACTGGACAACGTACTCACCATCTCTTCTATGTGGGCATGTATGTATGTATGTTTGTGTGTTTGCATTGTGTCTATGTGTTTTATCCTATAGATATACATTCTACATAAGATTTCGGGTATGGGTATATTTTTTAATAGTAACATTGAGAGACATCTATCTTTAACGAGCGGAACTTTTATCGTTTAAAATATGTGATTCATTTTTATGTAACGGTCCTAACACTATAGAGTGGGAAATAATAACAAATATTACATTTAATTTATTAAATCAAACATATGTGTAATTATAAGGTTTTAATTATTTTGAATTAGTCATATCCTGTATCTGTTAAAAATAAAAACCATCAAGTGCGAGTATTCCAAACATGGAATACTCGCACATGCAAGATGCTATAGTTTCTATGTATACTCATTCTTATAGAAACCTCAAAGTTAGAGCGACTGCACACTGGAAACACGACTGTCTTAAGACAATACTGTCTTTGTCCTAAAAAGATAGAGACAGAAGGTTTATTATAATTGCCTCTCATCCATTCTCACTGCTTTAATTTCATTCTTATCGAGATGAGACTTACTGCACTAAAACTACCTTGAAACTTATTAAATTTTAATTTGCGTCTCGTATTTATTCTAATATAATTTTGCCAACATAGTAGCTTTCAAAATTTGCTTCAAGTTTTCCATCGTATTCCCACTGCTCACAAATTGCTGTTCTGATGGATTGTCGAAACAAGCTCGGTGAATTCATTTTCTTCAAAAGTGGATTTTACCACAGACGCTTGTTGCAATTTATTTTCTGACGTGATGCAGAGAGAGAGAGAGAGAGAGAATTACGACTGGGGTTTTAAATCGATAAATGCACCGGAATCTTTAATTTTCTATAATTCAACGCGTATGAAATTGTAATTCAATATAAATGGTCTATTATCAGATTAAATTTATGTACGTACCCACAAAATATTTAAACTATTTATACGTCAAAGTGAATTTGATATCAACATTTAAAGCTATTGTAAAAGAGCGGTCCCCCTTTGATAGGTCTACTGAAAAGTGTGGGCCATAGAAGTGCAATTTATGGTATCCAGGAGTTCTAGAAGTGTTGGATAATCACTTCTAATACCAATCTCCTATTAAATGTGTTATAAAAATTGCGTTTTTATTTGAAATGATGTTGAATACCCAGTCAAGTAATAACTAAGTTTTAAGAAGTTTGGAAATCGAACCCAAATTCAATTGAATCAGTTAAACACCCAAGACAACTACTTTGATTACTTGTATTACTAAATTGCTATATATTTATCAAACGTCAAAGCAGTCAAATAGTAAATTCGTTTCGCACACAAAATATTTTTTTAAATGTATTCTTTTTGAATGGGTTCATATTATACTCGTACATAATTTAAACAAGGCTTATAAAGTACAGCATTATATCGCTCATCAGTATACGAGTATATAAACAATAACAATTGATTTAGAACAGCTCTTGAAATAAATAGCTGTAGTACTATCTAGTTAACCATTCAGTACAATAAATGAGTACATGCAAAGAGGCTCACAACAACACAGTGCGCCAGTACGTGACAGTATGCACAGCAGTAGCCGTGGAAGTCTGTACTCCGACCATTAATACAATGTTGCACCTGAACTAAATAGAAGTATCTTGGAAGCTATAGCAGAAGTGGCCAACTTATTCAGACCCTCCAAAATGAAGTACAGTAATGGACCTGTGAATTCGGTTTATAAATCGGATTTTGAAATTTATATTGAAATAAATATAAATCGATTAACACTAATATTTGTCGCATTCTTAAATGTAATAATGCGCTGAAATTTAAACAAGATTAAGATGATCCTCATGGTGCAGTGTTTTGTGGCGGTAAACACAGAATGTGAGAATCACCAATGGAGGCAGAAACATAAATTCAGACTATAAAAATTCACATTGAATAGAATTGAATTCAACGTCAGAGCCAGATAGACTAGTAGATCTACTTATCGGTGGATTAGGATTAGGAATGCTGTTGTTTAATCACCTAGTTTGTTGAGCGGTCTCGAGCTCCACCTCGAGCGGTTTCGGACTTCGCTGCTCTAGAGCATTAGAACACTAGCATACCCAGTGCATAACGAGTCGGGACAGGAATTACAGATAAAATTTAAATTTCATAGATGTAGCGTCCAGTGAATCGTAACAAGTATCTATTGTTGTAGGTCTAAAACTTCGCCACTGTTTAATTTTATGGCGATTTGTACATAACAATAACAATACGTTCTTATTGTCAGTTTTCTGTGCTTAGCTCTCATTTCTCAGCTAGTCTTATTTTATCATAAAAGAATTTATCTATACGATACTATGTATTTTATATTTTACAGTATTTAAACTATTGACTAATTGACAATAACAGTTTGTAAACAACAAATCTTGTTTGTTGAATACTCCTACATTTACATATAATAAAAGCATTTGTTCATTTTTTTAAATTTATTTATTTTCTTTTTGACATATAAATTTATTTCTAGTTTCCATGGGAAAGTACTCCCAACACTACAAAGTAACTTGCACTGACACGCCAAATTAACTCGGCATATTATAAACTGATTTTTATAAAAGAAGGTATGAAAATAGTAAAAATAAAAATATAAAAGATTTAAAAAAGTAAAAATATGCTGACATTGATTCCTATGGAACACGTACTAATTTAATCAGAGTACAGATTCTCGGATCGACACTAAAATACATTAAATTACCAGTCAGCCAATATAAAATAGGACTTTCTATGCTGTAAGTGGTCAACAAAATATCTTTTCAGTTATTGTAACAACAAATTTCAGCTTTTGAGATAATTACGGCATGACAAGTTTGTTGAATTCGTTATCAATTAATATTTATGATGCAACAAACAATTATTTAATTATACTCTTGTGTGATTCTAACACATAAGCGGGGATATGAGATATAAGGGGTTAATTGTCACTAGATAGAAACGTATTAGGCAAGTGCTAAAAATACGTAATACAAGACAAATTACTAGATACGTATAAATTGTGGATGACAGTTCTTATTCAAGAGTGATCTTCAGACCAATGTTTGCTTAACTAGAAAAATACCAGAGCTGGATAAATCGATTCGCCGAATCATCCATTTTTTGTTGCAAATGTTGCAAATTGATTCTCTTTGATAAAGAAATTCTCATCCAATGTATCACATATTTCAATAGGCGCGTTATACACGCTCTTGTTAGAATCGAAGATTGATTTTGCATCAACGTTCAAGACTAGCTTTCTTATCCTATTTGCTAAATGACAATTACATTAATTAATAATATTTAATATAAAAACAATCCATTCGATAAAAATAATTAGGAAAATTTATTTTAAATGATTAAAATCAAAGTCTAAATTTTCCTCGAACTTTAAAAAATCAATATTTCAATTAATTAGGTGTTTTATAGTCGTACCAATTGGGCAATTGATAATGGGATTCGATACTTAAGTTTCAAAATTTTCTTATATACAATCTAAACTACGAGTAAATTAATAACATGCTTGAATGAATAAATTGTTGAATGAAAACACAACACGTAAAGCAACTCACGGAGATTTCAAGTGATTCTAACGTCCTTTGTGTTACAAGAAATACTTTAATGAGCGCGATGATTTGACGTTTTTGGTCTTTGGGGCTATGCAATACTTGTAACACTAAGAAACTTTTCAACATCAGTGTATACACCGTGTAACTGTATGAGTGGGTGTCAGTTGGTGCTATATATAGGTGCTCTAGCTTCATCTCCAGCTCCAGCTCCAGCACTCAGCCCCGCTACAGATTGTTGGTTCATTTCAAATTTGAACGAATAGTTTTACTAATTAACTAAGTTTCTTCCATATGTTGGATATTGAAATGCAGAGTGGAGCGGAGCAGAGCACTGAAGCAAGTTTTAGTTGATTTTGAATTTGTCATTGTACAGTTAGAGATGTGGGAAGGTATCCCATTCCCGGCAATGTTGAACTAAATGCACCCACTAGCAGGTTTAATGAAACGAAATGAAACAAATTAAAAATCTAAATATGACATTCTGACACAATTAATCAAACCTTCTCTTTATTAACTGATAGTCGCTTGACGATGTTATTTCATATTAGAATGGAAATAAATTTAGAATATGAACCTTCTATTAGGTATTCGAGTTATAATTTAAATTTGCAATATGCTAAATGCTTAACGACAACTCGATGCGTTACAGCAAACAACAAATAAAAACTTCCAACAAGTGAAACAAAATTGCATCTCTCAAGTAGATTTATTTGTTAAATTTATATTGTGTTGGTCTATCTTGATAGTTTTATATGGTGTTGCAGCACTCAGGTAAGTAAAATTCTCTGGGCCACCGTCTAGAGTAGTTTAGATAATCTAACAGTAGTAGGTTATTGCAAATTGCATCAAGTCCGCTAGGTCCCCACAACCCATGGCGCTGCGCTGCCCTGCGCTGAGTGCGGCCCTCGGGACATTGGGATATCAAGTTCACCAGTGCTAGTGTATCAGCCTTACATAGAGTTAATCCAATTACTCACAACAACACATCTCTGTATATTATTGTGGGAGAATGACAAACGCATTCCATTTTGCAACATGTAAAGTATGGATTAATAAATGTGATGTTTACAGCGCTAAACCAAAAATATGCAACGCGAATATCGGTCAGTTAAACCGTGTGACAAGCGGAAAAATGAAATGAACAACGATTAGAAACAATGTACGGTAACATAATACATTAATTTATAAAAATTTTAAGTTTGTAATGAGCATATTGCACGCTGACGGACAAGTACTTATGTAATAGTTACAGGTGGCGAGATTTATACTTTAACACTTAGCTATGCTTGGTTTCGGGTTCGATTTCCGGAGATGGTATAAATCCAAATCATAAAATCAATAAATATACTACTACTAGCGCTTCGCCCGGCGCAAAGCGACGTGTATATAATATTTGTGCTTAAATTAAAGTTATTTGGTAAATTGAACTTAATGCTCGCTAAAATATATGTTTTTTAAATTTATGTTCCTTTATTTTGTTCTAAAATTATAATTTTTCCTTCTTAAGCACTGTATTGAACAATGTCAAGTTTCCCGCCCCTAAATATCAATTATCCCATCCCACGGGAACGGGATAAAAAATCCTATGTCCGTTTCCTGGTTCTAAGCTACCTCCTCACGAATTTTCAGCCAAATCGGTTCAGCCATTCTTGAGTTACAGATAATGTAACTGACACGACTTTCTTTTATATATATAGATATAATAAATAAATTTATAAATTGTATAAGTATTATATTACAATTAATCCAAACTGTTGAAATTGCGGTAAAATGATTAAAAAAACACACATCATGTTCGGTCTAACAGATATTTCGCTATCGGAAACATAAATTACTTCTATATTTTTGTAATAGTAATTTGGCATAGGAGGAGTAGAATTAATTGAAATCAAAAGTAGCATTAATAAATTTGAATTTTATTGATTGATTCACTACCTAATTATCGAGAATTCAATCGCTATAATTAAATCACATAATCGCAGAACTTTGCATTAAATTATCGAGCTTCTATTACGAGTTTAATTCTATATAAGCTCAACAATTAAAAAGAAAACAAAACACGAAATGTACTTATTTGTATTTCCGTTTTAACGATTTCCAATTAATAGAAGAAATCAAAATAGTTAAACGTTTTTCAAATATATGAAACAAAGGCATACGCTCGTATGTAGTTGTAGCCAGGTCTGCATCTATGAAGATGTGTGCGAAGACATGGCCAGTTGTACAAATGCACATATTCAATTACGCTGCCTATAGATTTTTTATTCGGAATAAACGACACAGCTGTCAATCACAAGGCAGCCAATGGACGAACGGAACAAAACAAGCCATTGTTCTTGTTCAATGAGACCCGCCCATCTTCAAATGGCAAAATACAAATATCACATTACTTTTATAAGGAGTCATTGGTCGCTGGTCTGTACTCTGTGGTCCCTGGTTCTCTCTCTGGTCGCGTATTGTCTCTAAGATCATCTAAGTCTCTCTACTACCAAGACGACTACCTGCTGTGACTTCTAATAAATAATAGTTAATTAGATAATTGGAGACAATCTACTGGAAGTTGATCCTATTATTTCATTATTAGAACAATTGTAGAATTTCAAATAGTCAATAAATTAAGAGATAGGTTATAACAAGTGGGTTCTCTGCGATTAAAAGTTTTAATTCATTATGAGATAAATGATGTAAAATTAACTCTTTAAAAACCCGACGCGTTGGAGTAGTCCTACTACCACTAGATGGCCATTTCACCCCTGTTGATGCAGCTAATAAATGAAACGTTTTAATAAGTTTGATCATGTTCGTTGTTATCTCTTTGCAGTTTACATTCCGCCTGTTTAAAGCATCTTTAAGAGTACTGAGATTACTTAGCGGAACGATGCTAGTGATGCTTGCCTACTCACAACATTCGCAGTCATTATTGATATCACACATACGAGTGTCTCGTGGAAATGTAAAGCTGGGTCCAGATATAAAAAATGAACGAAAGCAAAACCCTTTGATGTATTGATATGCTATAGATCAAGGCGCGTTGTAATAATTAGCGCTTGTCGGTCTGAATCTCTCTTGTCAATGCCAGACTGTTTGTCAATTTCCATTTTCAATTCTCATTAACGCATGTTCCAATAGATGGAAGTTTAAATATCATACTGATATCTGTATGTGAACGGAAAGTCATTGTTTACGAAATATAACAGGCCGAATTTTAAGACGTATTAACATCAAAATCATATTGCGCGTTTTAGAAACATGCAGCACAGACTGGGCGCACACTATCTTTGGACAGCAAGCGTATTCAATCCGGGCTGTGGAATCCATATTCTCAAAAGTCTGTCTTAGGACATTTTTATGTTATTCTTATTTTAACGTGTACCTAGTGTATTTATATCACTCTGGCGTTGATTTGAATATTCGTGATGTCTGGACCCAGCTTTAGGCGCTTGAATAAATATGATGCTTGTTAATAAAGTGATCTTAAGTGGCCTCTTACAGAACAGCGTTAGCCGTAGTCTCATAGTCATAGTCATAGCCTACAAAACTTGATTGATATTCTGTAAACATATAACCTTACTTTTATGAACACTCCCATTTCAAAATACTTTTCAAATGAAGTATACAAGTGAGTATAATATTATATATTAAACATTTACCGAATTTGATTGATTGATAGGATTGATGTATGCATAAATTATATATGTAATGTTTTAATGCCTATTTAACAACATTCTAACTTAGAAGAAATTAATCCTATATTTAAATTTTAAAAATCGTTTTATATTTATTCAAATTAGATCTTATGCAACCTTTTTTCATTATAATATTATATTTAAATTAATAGTAGTAGATTGTTAAATTTATAATGTGTAATAAATTAAACAGTAAATTATTTTCATTTTAAATAGAATCAATTTTATACAAGTTTCTGCAGAACATGATATACTGGTACAACGCGAGTATGTTCGCCTGTTTTCCTATTAGCCTAACATGGTTCGGATGATTGAAAGTATTCACCATTTATGACAGCGACATTAGGATACCATTAGGATTAGTAGCCCATTGGAATAACCTTTAACTAAAATAGAAATATTTAAATTTTTTTATCCTGGTATCGTTGATTTAATTAATAATATTATTTATAGACATGATGGCCGCATTGCAAGTACTGTTTTCTTTCAGGTAAAAAACACTTCCGTGGTTTTTATCGTAAAAATGTTGATTAGATCACGGGTTAAGGTTGCTCTTATTTCTTTAGAAGAGAGTTTCGCATTATCATGAGATTTGAATTTATAATTTAATAGCATATTGTTCATTTTCGTCTCTTAACAATTCACTGTAATTAACAAAGGGCATCTCACATGTTATGTACGAAGATGCATGCATCCAAACATGTTTCGGATATTTTTAGTATTATCTTTTAGATGATAATATTTAAATGTATATTTATTAGAATAAAAACACAAAAAAGTGAAATGAAAACATTTTGATTTTAAAAGATTTTGACGCAGGGCCTTAAGCGGTCGTACAAGTTGAATCAGCCTACGGCCGGCTCTGCCCTCTGTATAAATATTAACAATTTATCTTATTAATTATTTTATATATTTAACCAGTTTATTCTTAAATAATTAACCAAATCTTGCAAGCTAATTTTTATCAAGGTATAATACCATAATTACGCAGGAACTTAGAACTCGTAAGTTTGAATGCACTACAGATTCTGGCATCGGCCATCGATGTCGGCCATTTCTATGTCTTCAAGCAATTTAACGCCCGGTTTCCAATTACGACCTTACCGTTTAAGTGCCTACTTTATAGCCTGCCACTGTCATTTGCTTATTTATTATCAGCCAGTTCAAATGGAAAGCAAAATAAAACAAAAACTTATAGCATAATTAATCAAAATAATAAAATAAATTGCTTTATATTATTAATATGTTATAAAATTCGTAATTAATCTATAATTGTCCGTTTCTATTTACATTGATAAAAAGTTTACTGCAAAAAACACTGCAGACTTATGCAAATATTACATATTTTGAATAAATATAGTGATGATTAATTTTATATTAGTTATTATAGATATTATAAGTACATTTATAAGATATTAAATGAGTTAGTATTTTATAAATATCTCAGAAAACTACTGGTATACACAACCAGTTACATCTTAACACAATAGCCGAACTGAGTAGCTTCATGAAATTAAAAGCTTGGCGCTGATCATCCGATAAATGGAGATGTACTGATAAGAAATAACACAGCGTGTACAGCGAGTAGCAAAAGATCCGTGATGCATTCACGGTTATTAGTTTCTGAGTATCGACAAAAATAAAATAGAAAATGGACAAGTATAGTTTTATTTATATAATTAGAATTACTGTACATGTGTTTTTAATTCTCTATTTAATATTCATTGGAATATCAACTTGGAATAATTTACAATTTATGATGATTTTAGTGGCACTCTGGGAAAGGTCTCATACATCCTAAATTTCACATGGCATAAATATCATTTATGTGTCCACTTAGGGCCTACACTATTGATAATACGCCACTGGAATTGGAAGAGATACTCTTAGTTATCGTACCTGGTGACACCTACTACATAAATATGTAATTTTAATTTAGAAATGTTGTGTAGCAAATTTGGTAAACAAGTTTCGAGTTTCAGACTAACAATTTTACGTTGAAAAAAAGAAATACAATATTGAAATACAAAAGTTTTATAATTAAAAAAATGAATTGAGAGCAGTCACTGTTTGAGAGATACTTGTTGTTGTGGGTGATGTACCATGTTACTCTGTAAGCCGATTGTCCAGGTCCGCCTTTACGCTCAGATAAACATTAGATTTGTCTAACATCGCATTTTTTAAATATTTGTAATTATTAGAGTATAAATGTTGTTTAGTTTACTTTTTGATTTCGTTTTATTTTAGGTAGCGCGACAATTGGGTAATTTTCTAACATCAGAATTCTGCTGTAAACTTTTACTATTTAATATTTATAGTTGACTATCACACGCACAGAGATTTAATTATTTTTTGTAAGTTACAGAATTATGACAGATACTAGCAATTAAAAATGCATTGCTAAAAATTGCAAAGAACGATCTTCATGTGTAGTTTGACATTTACTAACTTGGCACAAGCTAATTTCCAGGTTAATTTTCCAACACTTGCTAGCTTACTACAAGTTAATTTAAGTGTTACTTTGTCTTACATTTTTTACCTGGAATGTAGCTGAAGCCGAAGTCAACTTTTAGCATAGTCTGCCAAAAGGATAATCCAAGATGACAATAAGTAAGAATGTAATGTAATGCTAAGTAATTTTAACAAATAAGTAACATAGATAAGTGTACTCTTCTATACGCTAAACTAAATTGTTTTTGACAGCAATCAGTTTAAAACTAAACATCAAAAAAATGAATTACATAAGTCAACAACACATAAAGATGCTACCTAATTACAATTATGACAGTCTAGTTCTTCTATATTTGCAAATTCGGCTCTGCTGGCTATTGCCATTCGTCCTGCCTCATCCTATGTGTAGGAATGTTGAAAACACACTGAGAAACAGGCATTCAGATCGGGCTCGGGCTTAGGTTCGGGTTCGGTCAAGTTGACAGGCGTGAACATAGCGGTAGGTAAAATGTAAAAAGTTAAATGTGCAATGTAAAGTGTCAGCGCCGAACACGAGGAGATATAAACACCGAACAGTTAAACTCTGGAAACGAGATTACGGTAACCTGTACCTTGTAATCCAAGTAGCTAACTATATGTACTCGTACATGGGACAGACGTTTCATTTTACTACAGGGGTGCACAACGTTTTACACATTATAAGTTATGTATAAAGAAAGATCTATTGAAGAGGGCAAGCATTCAAAACTATTACGGAGGATCTTTTATACTGGGGCTGACTATTAGCGACATCTGACTTATTCAGTAGAGTGTAGCCGTTATCATACTAGTTTAAAGGAAAGGCGGCACTTTGATCTGACGATTAGTTCACAACAGATCGTGTTGATCAACTTTAAAGTAGAAACGAAGGCTGTCCGCCCATGGGTCGAATGATTGCAAACCTTAGCCCCGAATCTGCAACTGTGTTGTTAGTGAGATAACACACACGGCACGAACGAAACTAAACTGATTTGATATTCGTTTTAAGCACGTTTTGAGCGACTATGTTTCTTGGTCGCAGGGCAATTACGTTGCATGCTTTTGATGGTGACATCATGAGCAGAGATGTGGACAAATTCTATTCAAAAGTATTGAAATATTAACATACATACAAATATCTCATAATACGATACAATAAAATCCCCCTATTATGCTATTGTTAAAAACATGGCTCATTTTTCGTTTTCGCTGGAAACTTCGTTGCGCGACTAGTTTGCAATCAGTCGACCCGTGTGCAGACGGTCTTCATCTCATGATAAACTACACTAATGCGAGAGAAAAATGAAAAAAGAAAGAAGAAAATTCCTGAGAAAATCGGATTTATGACTTAATCGTAAATAGAAAATGATCAAATGACGTTTGCTATCTATTTATTACAATACTAGCACTATAATAATTTGTTTCATTTATTAGCAAATACACTCAAGAGTAATGCACGAGTATCTTTATAGGATCTGTAATAGTACCATTCCATTATTACCAATTCTTCTCGTATAAACGATGTCGATGAGTTGTTACAGCATCCCGAATCTAAGATCATTTTCCCTGCGTCTGTTCTCGTTCTCACTGCTTATTACACACAGCTCGATTTTTGTCTAATCATTTGGTTATAAATGGCGCTAATGATTATTTCTTATTTATTCTCCATCTCCGTCGGAAACAATTTATTAGAATTATTTGCACCGGACTACCGATTGCCGCTTGTAAGACGTGTGCTTAAACTTGCTTAATCTCTGTATTACATGTTCAGCGTACTCGTATAAACATGCGATTTAGATAATAATTACAAAATTAAAAACTCTTAATACAATAATGATAATAACTACAAAAAGAAGACTGATGGAACACTGAGGTAATGAGAATATCACAATGTGAGGCTCGGACTAGCCACCAACGAACAAGCCATGAACATGAAACGTTCTCCTTTAAACGCCTGGAAACGGTGGAAAAGGAAAGCCTTGAGGTAACACCCATTAGAAAGAATTTACCTGGAGCTCAATCCACTTACACTGTCAGTTAAATCTGGAATAGTCTCTTTCTGTTAACTGCTCTCAATTTCTTACACGGTGCACGACGGATTCAATGCTGAAATATAAACTGTTAAATAATTTCTGTTTCTGACAACATTACATCGCCATTTTGTTTCTTCAATATTGATTTAATGTACACTCAAATAGACCTGTTTATTATCGCAAAATGGCGGACAAATGCATTCTGCATTCTTTTACAATCAAGCCAGACTATATTACTGTGGCATTCTTATTGTTTTTATATCAAAGATACTTGTACACATACAGAGTCAGATATACGCACACACACACATGTGCACTCGCATTTCTCTTAATATGTGTCTGTATTCGTTACATAACATTTTTCATCGAAATTGTTTATCTGACTATAGCATCTTTTACTCCTCCGAAATTGCTGAACTAGTTCTCATTTTTGTAGTTTTTATTAAGTGCATCAACCTATTTGATTTAGAGCTACGATATGTAGCCAGGTTATACTCGGACTTGCGATTTGTAACACTGACTGCACTTTACAATGTTGCACTTATTTTTCCTGGTTTTTCGACTATGAATAAAACACAACATTATACAATCAATACTATACAGTCTTCTTACTCACACACTGAGTTGTGATCTAAACAATTAGATTAAGCAAAAATTATGTGAATAAAATGATGCCTATATTTTAGGCGCTTAAAAATGTTAACTCGAAATAATAAATCTCTAAAGTTATATTGAAGTTTGATCGTTTAACACGACAAAAAAATAGTTTTAAATTCCAAACCGCTTTATTTATTATTATTACTATTATTATTCAACTATAATGCAGTTTTTATGATAACACAACCTCAGGTGCAAACAACACCGATACCTAACAAGTGTTATAATTATGTAAGCACATAACCAGTATAACTTTGATAGCAACCATACTAGAGATCGAATCCGTAGACACAGCAGCCTGGCGTCAACATAATAGCTCTCGACCACTGCACCGTTTGTGTTTCTTTTAAATTTGAAACGATTTTAACATACAAGTTGCTTATGGAATTAAACAAACACATCAGACTCTATTTGACCTTTTACAAAAGTTTTGTACAATCAATTACAAACAATCAAATGAATACGGATATATGTGTACAGGCCCGCATTAACCAATAGATATGTGACTTCATTTAATATTGATATACTTCGTATCATTCTCTAATTGATTCTGCATCTGTGAGTGCTATCGTAGCCTCGTAGCACAGCAGCTATATCTCTGTTAGTGCCCGTGTATCGTTGTAGACTTAATAGCTGCATTCCAGCTTAGTTTTAAAATGTTGATCTAATAAGACGTTTCTAATCTTGCATCATAATGAACTTACTCGTAAACTGACATCCAGTTTTGTCATCTTTGACCATAATTATATAACAAATAGTAATATAGTTCTAGGATGTATTACAAAATTGTCATATTGCAAATGCCAAGCTCACCAAGCTGATTTAGCTGACCAAGCTGATCTAGTTATAGACATTGACTTTATGAAGTTCAAGTCGTGTGGACTTATACGGTCTTGCAATGCTTTCTTCACTTTAAATGAATTCGAAAACGAAATAGTACCAGATATAGACGTATTATTTTTATGATAAAGATTGCAATTTACTGTTAAAATAATTTAATTTTCAATTTATAGATCTTTAATTAAAATAAGCTATGATTTCGACAACACGTATAACATGTATATGGCAAAAGTGTTTGTTTTACGAAGTACATTTTGTGACTAGGCCGGTTTTTCTAATAAAGAGTCTACAGACGATACAAACGATCGTTACAGACGGTTTCATTATTTGAAGATGCAAAACGCAATGTTGTAACAGTTATTGGTGATCGCTATTGTGACTTGTTAGAACACTTTCTTGTGTCTGAATTGGATCAAGTGGGCTTACAGCACATGTTATTGCACAGGACAGTGCCATATCACACAGAGCTCGAGTTATGATGTGAATTTTGCGAAAAACATTTCCAACGATCCATGCTTAATAGACACTATTCGAATAGAAATAAATGAAATAACACAAGAAGTCTATGTCTATGTTTAGTGTTTAGCGGGAAGAATATTAATCATCAAAATATTGAGAAATTTTCATTACGCTTTTGTATTTTTTGTTACTGGTTTTAGCGGCTTTATTTGGCGACATTTTGAAGAGGTGATGTACAGCTACAAACCATTAACGATTTAATGGACAACATCTGTGCAGTAATTTATGAAATAATTCCAAAAATATATAAGAAAACATACACGCCACAGTATCGGCTCCCGAGAACGAACTGATATCCTAACAAAATGATGAAACATTCCTTTTCTATTAAAAACATACTTACAAAGAAATACACGTTCGTTCACAAGGGAGCGAAAAGCTAGTAATGTAATACATAGATTTTATTGAGCAGTCAAATTCAAAATGACGGATGATCAACATAAGCGATGATTTATTTATAATTATAATAATTAACAGAACATACATAATAAACTATAATGAAATGCAAAATACTAATTATATATAAATATACGACGAGTATGTATAGATGTGTGTATGTGTCACAGGCGAAGGGCGACCTCATTTAATAAACTGCCAATGTAATGAGTAAAACATTAAATTAAATAATATAACATTATCTGATGTTAACAGCAACAGTGAGCTCCACCTAGCTCCAGCTCTAGCCTATGTAATAATGTAAATGAAAGTAAACGAAATGAGTAGTTTGATGATAATGCTATTTATTATTCTAAGACCCCTTTTTCTATCATGTAACACACTAATAGGCTAGTAGGCTAAACAGTGTTCGCAAAACGCAAAGGCACATTTGCATTTCCATTACACAACAACTAAAAATAGGGCCGTCAGTAGAGATCCGTTGATGCACTAGTCGATGGCATTAGCGTACGTAAAAAAATCTTTGGAGGGTGAACAAAGTATAAAGTATAGTATAGGGGATATATAGAATTCAAAAGCATCAACTTTTATAAGAAAAATCACTAATACTTTGATGTCACGAGTGTTTCCTACTTTCTTCTTTACCGTCTCAAACGTCAAATACTACAGCTATCTCGAGCAACACAAACACTTTTGATATTATAAAGGTTGGTAAATAATTAATAAGCCATCCACTACATTTGTATATGAAGGTTCATGTCTGTTAATTATTAAATTACAACCATGTAGAAATAGTTCATCAGTGTCAATTCGTACTCACAGAATTAAGGGAGCGCCTTGTTTCTTTCCTTCTACGGACGCCTATGTTCGGATGTTATGCAGTAGTATTTACTTTTACTGAATGTTCTTTATTTTTTATGCAGATCAGCTGCATCACACACTGATTGATTGATAAATTGATTACAAATTATTCGTTAAATGTGTCAGTAATAGTTTTCTAAGGAGGTCACTTCCTTTGGAGTGTTACCATAAATAAAACATCTTTGTATTTTTACTTGCTTTTTGTCCCACTGCAAGGTAATGCGCGTTTTTAAAACTAACTTAGCCTTTGTGATCTGAATAAAACCGAAAAGTTAAGATTGGATAAGTCTCAATTTAATACATAGTGTACAAATCGAATTTAATGAAATGGTTAAGCAGTGTAAAAGAAACTAGATTGGTTTTCCAGCAGTTGCCAATACTATGCTAGAAAAGGTCAAACTACCGTCATAAATATATGTGCAAACAAAAAAACAAAACAACTACAAAAAGTCAAAATTATCCAATTAGAAAATTACGATAAAACTGGCAGCAATAATAATTAAAGGTGATTCAGTGTTAATTTGTTTAGTAAATATCCATAATTCATATATTACTTTAATCAACAATAATAAGAAACTAACTTATCACGAAGATAATTAAATAATAAATCACTCGTGCTAACTAACGTACGAGTAAGTTTAGATTATTTTAGCAGCGCGCAGCAAATTGCAAATAGATTTAATAAAAGCAATCAATTCGCCATTGCGCGACGCGAGTGGAGGACGCAGAGGTTGTTGTCATTAAACACTGCCATTGTTACATACGGTACGGTACAAGTATTGGGTATTGATTATTGACTTTATCAATAACAAATTGATATGATTCATAAATAACAATAATTTGCATTAATTGCTTCATTGTTTCTATTATTTTGTAGCAAACAAAAACAATAATGAACCTCTTGACATAAGAACCAAAACGAAACGAAATGTGTAATACTCTGAATCTAAAGAACCAATACCAACCAAAGCAAAATCGAATTGAAATATAAAAATAAGATTAGTAAAAAGTTATAACACAATTCGCAAAGAAAAATTACATCTATAGTTCAAATTACAAGAGCTCGGCGGCGACTCATACTTAAAACAAGTTGTGGGGTATAAACTGCCGATGTAACTAAAAAGCACTGACTCACTTATTTTTCTATAATGTATGTAGAAACGAATAAGATTATATTCATTATCGTATTATAGATTTATACCGCTCTTATAACCTCTTTTAAGTATAAGACGCCGGCGAACTCTCGTAACCTGGACTGTAGGGTAAATTTGGTTCAGCAAAACGTGGAGCTTTGGCTCCTGTTTACGAAACTGTTTTATTATTCGAACCCACAAAAAAACTGAGCCCCTTCATTGCACCAATCGTACATCTTACATTAATGTTAAATTTGTTTTTTTTTTATTTTTAAAATATCAAATCAAGATGAAAAATAAAAGCGGTGTATAATGTATTATGATCATTGATCAAAGAATAACCGAAGATCTAGATGTCAACAAAGATAGTCCACAAAGCCGGTACGATTCATCTAATCAAATAATAATATCTTACTTATAGATTTATTCCTACTAGAAATAAATCAATTTCAATCTGATAGAGTCCTAGGTACTATACGCGATTACAAAAAGGGGTAGATTCAGAGGGACCGATGGGCTGGGGTACTGTGGGGTGGGGTCATGAAAGGGGTTAGAATGTTAAATTTACCCTCATACCCTTGTCAATCCTAATGAGTAACGACACTATCACATATTCAAGCCGGTCACTGGCTAAAGATTTAATCAAATTAAAGCGACGACCACGGACGACGGACGACGGACCATAGTCGACGGACCGCGGACATTAGTACTCGTTAGTTAAGGTAAACCGAAAAGCTAACTTCTGCAGGACTAGGCAGTAACCAGAACATTGATAGAGAAGAACACGAGAAGTATCTCCCTCTCTCTCGTCCTCTCCCTGATACTGATATGATATGATACAGTAACAATTGAAAATTGGAGCAATGATATGGATGGATGCACCACGTATTTTATACAATATACATCGATATTATCCAATGCCTTCAAGATTCTCTGGTTTTCAATTCTACAAAACCATGCTCAGGTATTTTATTGTAACGGCCGTTACATTTCATACAAAACATCTTAAGCATTATCGTATAACCACTGGAAAAAGTAATGTATGTTATGTCTATCTACGTCACAAATCGTAATTCCCGACGCTTTTGTTAGGAATTATGGAATTTAATGAACATCGAACCTGATAAAATACAACAAACCCCAACGAAAGAATACGGCCCCGGTCCGGGGTCCGGGGTCCGAGATCGATGGTTCCTGTTCCTGTTCCTGCTCCTGCTCTGGATGTAATGCATATGACCTATTACGTTAATATCATTGTTAGCGCAGGGTTCAGAGCACACATATCATGCTATCACATACTCGCTTGGCCTCGTGTGTGGGTATATGTGTGTATAAGGCAGAGGGATGGAAGCAGGGGAGTGGGAAGGTCTACTCCTTCATAGTCCAGCTCCAGTGTATACGGTCCGACTTGATAAATTACCCTAAACATTTATTTTATTTGCATTTTAACCGCGATTTGTACAATTCGTTTTACGTTTTGCCTTTTCCTCATCTACAACGTTTGTTTTCTAATAGAATGGAGAAAAGGGTTCAAAAATGCTTTTTACAAATGAAACGTGCTTTAAGCTTATTGACGGATTCACAATAGTAAAGATAAATGAACATACAAGTTTTAATAGAGTCAAGAAAACAATATCAAATATTCGAGTGTAAATCTAAAATGTTTTACTTTAATAATAAGCAGTTAATTTTTTGTAGATAAATCTTAAACTGTATTTGATCACTAAACTTTTAATGCAGATGCTTCAGCAGCTATAAAAAATCAACTTATTAAAATAAATTATACAACCGGCCATAAACAATTAACTGAAAGCCTGAAGGCCAAAATCATATACAACTGATCGTAAAATACGAGCATATTTCTGAATGCTGAATGCTACTCAGCTACTGTACTGTGCAGTTCATCAAATTCTCGGAATTAAAATTATTAGAGTGAAATAATATTCTGTGATTAACGTCGACACGTCAAATTATTGTAAATATGTAATAACATAATAATACACATCTGATGGATAGGTACGGAGGATCGTTCAAACTAAACTAAACTAAACTCACCAAACACATTAATGTTGCACACAAGATGCTGTGTGTTCGGGTTTGATTAAAGGACTAAAGCTATATTTAATCAGAGTTTAAATGTTGTTAGAATTAATTAATGTTATGGTAAAGATAACCATCAATTTGATCTACTTACAAATGTCAATAATCAATCAGAAGTTAGAAGATCGATTGCCGGAATCATTTTGAAAAATCTTTTTAAATAAAAAGACCAGCGTGAACGTGAACCATGGTTACAAGTACTTCTTAAATGTACGATCGCTTACTTTGTTTACCACATAAACTAAGTACCTTAAAGTCTTTAGTTATTGCAATTATGTAACGCCAACCTAAATTAAGAAAACGCCATGAAACAGAAAAATAATCACACTCAAATACCATAAAAAAAACTATGGTTTTATAGCATTTAAAATTGAAATTGTAAATATTTTACGTTATTTCTTTTAATTGAAATGTTTGTTTAATGGCTTACTGCTACGAGTACTGCAGCACCGGACTATGCAGCACCAGCACCAGTAATAAACCTGAACTTATTTCAATTAATTGTGAACGACCATATCAAGAGAGGTACAAAGAATAATTTTCTAGAAGCACGCTTCAAAAACTTGATTTCTAACGAAAATAATCGCGATGTTGATGCTACCGACTACCGACTACCGACTGATGCTGAGTCCGGATCACTGGTTAGATGAGCTCGTTCTCGTAAAGATGTAGACTTCATTTGAATTATATTTTAATTACGGATATAAAGTTGAATGCGTTAATTGTATAAGTAAATGTATAATATTTTAATGAATTATTCAAAAATATAATATATATTAAAATCTTATACTACTCGGAGATACATGTCATTAGGTCATGGGTTAAAATACTTCAATATCGAATTATAAATATAAATGTAAGTTAACATCTATATTTATTAAACGCAGGCAATGTCCTAATACTTAAAATTAGGCTGCAATTCTTCCAATACCGCTGCCTAATAAGTATTGTGATTATAAGAGTATCAAACCCAGAAAATATAGATCCAGTTTTATAAATAAGTCGTTTCAAATTTGCATCACAATTTGTAATATTTACTTTCATGCCATTGAATGAATAGAAAGAGACAGCAATAGTAAATAAATAAATGCGAATGAGATCGATTTACACATTTTGCCATATTCAGAGTATATTCCATAAACAGTGGCATGCATATTCACAAATATTTAAGAAGTACATTACATAACCATCAAACATTTAATTTTCCGTATAAATAAAATCCCTAAATACATAATACATGCAAAGATAGCAGATGTCTAATGATCTCAATATGTAAATAATCACTTGAACTGTTCAACATTACGAGCATATAATGTCACCACTCACCACTAACACTCACCACTC
This sequence comes from Panorpa germanica, assembly GCA_963678705.1. Lineage (NCBI taxonomy): Eukaryota > Metazoa > Arthropoda > Insecta > Mecoptera > Panorpidae > Panorpa > Panorpa germanica. Next base: position 47,446,577 of record OY783203.1, read on the forward strand.
TATCTTTCCTGGAGTCGGAGGTTAACGTAAAAGCTGTGAATCTGCAGCTTAGCCGTACACTCTTGTTTGCTATATTTAAATCCCGCATAATGTAATCCGCAGGTTATGATGTTAAAACCCAAAACGCTATAACCCATACTTATCAAGGCCGTTTACGAAAGCGCACCAAAAGCTAAGTAAGTTAAAATAAAAAATATTTTGCTGTCAAAGTCTCGTATATGCGTACATTGTCTATTTAATTATCTGCTACAAAACGCACGAGTATCAGTATATCCACGAGTACAATTTCTATGCGAGAATTAGAAAATCAACTTTGGAATTAGATTGTAGCAAGCTTGGAATTTCACTGCAAACCAATTTTCTACCTGGGTTCGTATCACAACATTTTAAAGGTTATATCCAATTACAAATTCCTTAATCTTCAAGTACAATTGTGTCACTACTGTATCCAGCAAGATTTTGCCTTTGTTTACAACTAAATTGTAATGACTAGAAATTGCAAGTGTAATAGAACTTGGAGAATCATACTGGAAGACACTGAGTCTCATCGGTGTGACGTTCTTAGCTATTGTGACGAACCGAGAAGGCTGTAGTTTAATTGCATTGCGATGAATTGTTTCTGTGAAGATAAAAAAGACCAACATCTTCTCATCAAAACAGTTTCTTCAATTCTTAACTAAAATAAACTAAACTTCATAACTGAAGTTCAAATTTAGAAATTGTTTTTTTAATTCTAGTTTTGTCAAAGACTGACCACAATTAACTAACGATAAATGTAACTGAGATATATTGCTTGGTTAATCTACAGTTATACTTGACTATAATAAAAAGCATCCGTTAACAAAAAATTTAAAAAGTTATCCTAAATCTTATTTGATTTTTGATCCAAAATATTTATTACGTAACTGGCATTAATCCAGCAGCCAGCTCTAAACGACAAGTGGGACTGGTAATAATATATAGCCATATTATTACAAGGGGTAACCGAACCGCGAACGTCACAACTCACAGCTAGACCATAGCCAAAGGAACAAGGGCGCGAGGGGCGTGGGGCATGGGTATGAACCTGAAGACAACTAAATCGCGCAAGCAAGAGACAAGAATAAGACCACACTTGTACAAAGCCTAATACTACGTACGTTAAGTTAGTAGGTTTAAAAGTCAACGAAGCGATGCAATGTCAGGTTCTGATCTCTGCTGTCAGGGCTCAGGGCTCTGCATATGTTTAAAATATGTAATTGAATAATAACCATAATATGAGTATAACAACATAATGGATAACAATTAAATTATTTAGGTTAGTAAAAGCTTTGAAACTATATAACCAAAGTGAAATTAATATTATAATTAGTAAGTTATTATGTTAATTGTTCAGTGGTGTAATACGTTAACAAAAAATATCAAATCAACGATTTAGTTCTACATTTTATTATTCATTTATACAAATGCACGTACGACGGCTGATGGCTGAGGAGAACCGGCCGTTGTGCTGAGTACGTGTGCATTTATTACGCATTATCAAGCAGATAATGAAAATATTTCTAAAACGATACGCGAATGATTGCTATTTTATTAGCAGCGCTGTGGTTGAAATCGCGAGGCGTTTCTGCCACGCTGCTGTGTTTTTGGGTTCGAGTTGTTGTTTCGTTTAGCTGATTGAAAATATTTATAAGGCAGCGATGCTTTTCATATATATGACAATTCGGCACTATGAAACTGTCAACATTAGCAGGAGGCCCATGATAACAAAATTAGCATCACGAACATGGTGATGCTAAAACGAGTTACGTAAGTTACATCGTTGACAACTGCTGCTGTTAAACTATTTTTAATTTTATCTCATACATTTTTTCGTTAAAAAAAATATGTATTAAATTTTGTTTAAAATATAATAATGATAACTGGAGCGCAGTCATGGAGGATTCTTAGGTTGAACGCCTATTATTTTAGGACTCTGTCAATATCTAATAGTGCCTGAGCCGCAAAAAAGCTCATTCGGAACAACAAGTAAATTTCTAAAATTCGTATTGGGGAAAAAAATTCACGTTTACTCCAGTCCTGATTAAAAATTAGAGGTCAATTCTTGTCCGTTTTACGTGAAAATAAGACATCTATAGTCTACTATTACTAACAGTATTTTAATTGTGTTTTTCTTTTGTATAGAGGAAAATTTATACGAGAGTTTCCCAAACGGATATAAAAGCCTCTTTATAAGGCAATATATTACATGTATAAATATTAAGATAAATAATGTCAATCGGTCGGATAATAATCAATTATTTTGTGTAGTTGTTCGTTCTTTTCAACGAAGAGGAGTTAAACCGGAACTTCCTTGTCACCAGTTTATTATTTAGTGTATTTTAAGTTTGTATTAACTTGAAAATGTTGGAAATGCGCCAAACTTGTAGTCAATAAAAGAAAAAAAAAATCAAGTTGTGTTACGGAATAGTGAATAGTGGTTTATTCAAGTAATAAGCTTTGCTGCCCTGCCTATTGTGTACCATAGAGGCATGGGGCATAAAAGGGGATATTTATGTTTTGTTGTGTTCTAACCATTTTGTATTCTATTATACGCGTATATAATTATTTAAAAACACTATTTATTTCTATAAAAACACATTGTAAATATTATTATAAAGATTATATTTATATAACACTGTTTCGAAAATAAATGCTTAGTTAATTTAAATATTGCAAACTTTTCGTTTTGGGTATTTTGTACTTCTAATTAAAAATATATATACAGCAATGAATAAAAGAATGAGTTCTTTTCAAGAATTGACGTTTTGTTTACTTTTGTTTAGCTCTCAGGCGATTAAAAAAAAGCAGATATGTTTTTAGCCCTAGCGCAAAAATATTTGCAAGCGTTAAAAAAAATCCAATCGTACTTGAAAATACAATACTTTTGTGCAAAAAATATTTGAACTTATTTATGGGCTATATATACTAGTTACTGGTCAAAAACAAAATCTAAAATGGCTACATACAAATACATTTTCCTTCACAGCATATTTTTAAAATGTTTATTGTTAATTTAATAAGAATAAGTATCTATAAGTTGATCTATTGACAGAAGAAGGTTAGATAATGTGAAGTAATTAAAATACAATATAAGCAGAATTATGCTGTTACATAATTGAAAAAACATACTTTAACTTACATACATACTAGAATTTTCTTAGCACTAGTTATATACAATGTGTGTATTAGTATTTACATTGAGAACTAGGAATTTATAGAAAATATGATGCGTTTTAAAATCGTTAATTAATGCTTTCTTACAATCGCTAACTAATAAAGGATTTACCTTTAAATGCTTAATTATTGACAACTTTATTAAGCATAACATAGATATATTACATAATTACACTGCATATAAATAAAGCTAAAACCCCTAGTTTGTAATATTTTAACTTCAGGCCAATAATTTTAAAATTATTTTACTTATTTCACTTATTTTACACCTTATTTAAGATCGGCTGATAGCTTTACGTAAATTTAAATAGTCTAATTTAGAAAAAACCTTTTTTAAATCGCCTAATCTTAACGCGCGCTGTTAAAACTTACAAAATTGAAGTCTAAGACTGCAAGAAAATCACCACTTAGTGTTTTCATAAATACACACTAAACCAAATTGAGTTTTACGTGGGAGCTTGATTTTAGTCGAGATCATTAAGTAATTCATGTTGAATTTTCAAAGAATATACATTTTAATTAGTACTTACAAATATTATGCAATTGCAATTACAATACGAATGATAAAAATCAAGTGACTTAGGTTTGGTCCAGGAACATTGGACTGGGTTATTAAATGTACAAAGAAAGAAACATTTACAAAATTATGCATTATCAAGCAATCGTCACTTTTAATTTATAAAACATCGCTTTATTAAAACATTGTTATTGGTTGTGCTATGAAATAATTATATTATGATAACAGTAGAAACAATATTTCTAGATTATTAATTGTACATTAGCAGCAACGCTGTTCACAATTATTACTCGCACATTATAACATCAGGGTCTATTTTAAGGGAACTTCAAAATGGCATGTATGTTTCAATAAATATGTAATATTTCCATTGACTAATGACAACATGTTTTTATTCTAATAAGCCCTAAAACTCACGATTGCCGAACAAATACAACATTTTCTGATTTAAATTTAACCATAAACCAATATTTACTGTATAAGGTGTATTTTATGAGTATTGGCAATTGTAATAAATAAAAAAAGTGATACGTACACATGCGTAAAACGATAAGTCCAGCCCGCACGTTAATATAGTTCCTGCAGTATATAATATTTTAGAAATTGTGTTTTTCCATCAACAAACAGTAACTTTGTTTAATGTTTTAACTGCATTTACTGCATTTACAACTCAACTCACAACCTTCTTAACTTCTGCGTTCGACCGTCGGGTAATGCAAATAATACGACTGTTAATTGCAATAACGTTATGAACTGCAAATACAATGCTTTGCTGTTACGAATGATAAGCATTACTTACATTACAGCAAAAACTCTTTTTATTAACGTTGAAAAATACAAAAAAAATTATACATAAATATAAATATGTTGACATTTATAATGGTGAAACTAATTTGTTCTCTGCAGATTACATTCTGGTTAAATTATAATTAAATTTCTAGATTTTTAAAAATGTTGTAAGTATTTATATTTGTTTATTGAATAACTATTTGGAAACGTAAAAAAAACAAGTCACTAAAATATCTATTTTTCATATTTTGAAAAAGAAAACAAAATAACAGCTTAATCCTAATTTGACCAGAACAAAATCAATTTTTTGATTGATGATTTGATTGGTTAAAAACGAAATAAAAATGTAATTTCTTTTTTCTTTAGGTATGAGCAACTATGCAAAATATTAACAGTAAATTATTACTATTAGTTATTGATTACTAACTAACTGTTGGTTAACTATAAAAGTTAATTGAAATTATGTTTAATAATATGTAGCTCTGTATGTAATAATATAATGTATCTAGTGGAACATGTAAGTAAAAGGCAATAAGTTAATTTTGTCCTTATATCTTGTTCTCAAAAATGTATTAGAGTAAATTAACAGTAATACCATATTTTAAATTGTGTTTTCCAACACATGTCTATTATTTAACATTTGATCTAGTCAAAATAAAAACCTAACCTAAGAAAAATATATTTTAATTATTTTACAGTACAGTTACAAAATAAAATAATGGGTTGAAAACAAAAAAGTATATAATTTAAAGTAAGATAATGATGTAATATAACTGAAGTTTGAATTTCTTATGCATCTTAGGTTGCGTTATTTTTGTTATTTTTGTCATTATTGACCACACACGTGGTTATAAATCATAAACTGCGTAAAAAGTTTGATTTACGAAAATATTTGTCGATAAATTTACATCAACGTACAAATGCAGACAATTAAATAAATAACATTAATATCATCATTAAATTAAAGAAGTATATCTCGTTTCTCCCGGATTTTTACATAAAATATATGTTTAAATTACAAGATTATACAAAAACTAAATATCGGATATGTAGATATTGTATGTTTGAGTTTAATAAATTGTAAAAAAGGTGAAACGAATTCGAAAAACATATGATGTAAAGTATATCACAAAAGAATTACGTTTCATGAATGGAAAAAAAACCCGGGAAAATTTTGAAAATATCAGTTAACTGTGACGTTAATAAAAAATGTAAATATATATATCACGGACATGTGTGAATATAAATATAGATTAATATTATTGCTTCATTGTAATATTACAAAGTAAAATATTTAAAGTATTAACAGTGATCGTAAATTCTCAATTAAATTATTAAAAAATTATATAAGATCTTTTAATCAATAATAAAACGATATTAAAAATCATTTGCAAAAACGATTCTATAAAAGATTTAATAGATAAGCATTATTATAAAACGATAGAATTATTTAATAACATAAATCGAAACAAAATGTGCTTTTAGTAATTATAACGTGGTAGTCAAAGTGGAGAATCAAACCGTCGCGTCGCGCCGCGTCTGATTTCATATTATAACATAAATCCAATTATCAACATTCTTATGTTGTTCTGTACTTTATGTAATGCATGCCCTTAAAAATATCTTTGAAACGTTTCACACACATTTCATTTTTTTTTCTCTTTTGTTTTCAAACAGTTTGAAAAAATGGTGACTTTTATGAAAAGAAAATTCTTTATGAAGAATTTATAAGGAATACAAAGCTGATGCAACGTGTGAATGTGAATCTTTGCTTGTTCTATGTAAATTATGTATGAAGTAATGAAGTAATGAAGTAGCAAGTTCAAGAAGAAGGTTTCATATTCATTATTTAACTTCGTTGTAATGCACCAATTTTCAATTCAAATCATTTAGCATTTCGATTATGACGTAGATACAAAATATATTTAAAAAAATCTATATTATTTTACAATTCACTGTGTCAAATATTTATAGTCATATCAGAGGTAAGCTGTCGTACATTGAACATTTCGCAAATTATATTTAAGTTGCTTTTTCTTAGGGTCTAAGGTTTTTGAAGATCCTATTCTTAGGGAAATTTTCAACGGAATTTCTTAGATTTAAAAGCTTTAGTATCTTGTCCACTTATATCTAATATTAGGCACAACGAACATAACATTCGTTCTTGATGCTTTCGTTATACAGATACAATTTTTTAACATTCTAAAATGAGTAATTCAAATTCAGTGCAATCGCCATAGGCAATCTATCGGATACATAAATTTTGCATGATAAGTGTATTAAAGCATTACATGCAAATTGTTTGTCTTATTATATACAATGAATAAACAAACAAATAAACATTATTTAAAAAATATGAATGACTAATATCATATCTGAAAGCAGGTCTAAATTTTGAATATAACTCTCCTGACCTCCAGATACGAATTCTTTGAAAATACAAACCATATTTTAGAAAATGAAAATTCAATAAAAGGTGAAAATAGTGAATTGAAAAATATATATATTTTTTTAAATATAATATTTACAAAATATAATTTACTTAATAAAATGAGTATCTGATAATAATTCAAAATTAAAATAAACTAATTGGAAAATAATTTATGACAAATTTTATTGTTTTAACCTTTGATGAAAAACTACAGTAAGAAAAAAAAAGGTTGAACATTTATTAACAATAAAATAGTTTAATTTTAATTATTTGAAAAACAACAGTATTGTTTTTCATGGAAAACACAAAATTGTATTCCATCCTGAAGGTGAATAATATTTAAATTGAAGTAAATGATATTTCTGTTATATCTTCTCTTCCCTCGATATTTACTTTCCGCTTTCCGCTCAATTTATAGGTTGCTTGCTACACTGCTGAACAAGTCGCTATAACTTGTAAAACAAGGGTTGAATTCCTGTTACAGTGATCAATCAAATATTTCACCTTGAAACATATTTTCTTTTTGTTTATAGTAAAAAATAGATTACTATTCTTCATAATTACTTAAATAAAATATTTTTTTCGGTTTTAAAAAAAATAATTTAAACTGCATTTTATAAATAGATTACTTTTTACATAATTATGAAATAATAAAAAAATGGTTTGCACGATACTGTCTTTACTTTCCATTTCGAAAATGATTGCCGCGTTCTTCGTAGCCCAAATAAGGCCGCAGCCAGCAGAACTTATCAAACCAGTATAAGGTTTATAAAAAAATAATGTTTATCAACAAAATGTATGTGTACGAGTATAAAGAGAAACATAATTCATTGTTTATTTGTTAATAAAAGTAAAACCAAATTATTTTCTTAGATATTGGTTGCATGATCAAAATTCGGTATCAATAATTAAGGGTATGAAAATACCTTGCTCTGGGCAGCGTAGTCCAATGCTAACATGCAGTCGTTGTAGCCGGTCTCCGTCTTGATGGTAGCCGTCATGGGGCTGCAAAATTGCCCCACGCCGACACCCACACCTGCTAGTTGCCCCGAGACACTGTCTCGATACCAAGGGTACATGGTCGCCAGGGTGGTGGTGTATTATTTAAATGTTTAACAAGTTCACCAATATGTACTTCACCCTAAAATGGTCATTTAAGCCAATTAGCTGTGGTTCGAACCCGATATCGTTGTAGCTGGATTAAAAGCTTCTATTCTTCAAATGTAAATTGTGGTACATTGCACATTATCATTATGTATACATAATATTATAAACATTTCTTATTCATGGGACAACAAATTATTTAATTAAACACACATTTAATTATGTCGACACTATGCACTTTGTAAATGACACTGTAATCACTGGCGGCTTGCATTACTGAGGAAATGCGTTAATAATTAATAAGTACCAGCAACGAGAAAGGCGCTTCTCCTAGGATCACACTTGTTGAGATTTATCTCGTAACTTATGTAACGTAATTTATGTAACAAACACATTTGATATCTAATAAGTGTTCAAAATATTTAAATTCACACTTTAATTGTTAATTGGAGAAGTTTTAATTGATTGTTGATACACGATGTCAGATATTGTTTACAAATATTTATTAACACGACGTGGCCGCGGCGTAGGTGTTACCCCGCCTAAAGTTTTTGCGTAGAGCGGGAACCACGTGGTCCGATGGTCGGATAATCAAAGCACTTCACAATTTGTTCTACGTGAAATGACACTCCAGGAAAACGATGTCCTGTCACGGAAAATTAAGAGCACGTTGAAAAAACCATTATTTATATTGATGTAGATGTTTTGTTTTGATCAATAAATGACATCAATTTCAATTACTTGATTGGTAAAGTGTGATACGATACGTACTACACAACAACAACTAACAAATGCACTGATTTTTCACACTGATAGCAATTCTCGTTGTTTTTTATTGACTTTGCCGAAACTATTATCGCATGAATAATGGTTTGTTGCAGTTTGCTGTTTGCAGTTTTCAGTTTTCAGTTGGCAGTTGCCAGTTTCCAGAGACCGCGATTTGCCCTTGCACCGTGATGCGCCGGCAAGAGTTGACTGTCAGTATTGCTTTTGCTTTTGCCTTTTGCCTACAGTCGGGTGAAACAGGCTGTTAAACGCGTTCAACGTTCCAAGTAGTCGTATAGTTGCGTCTTGATACAAACACAACACCAGAGAACACCGACACGCGACTAACAAATCGGAAACACTCGGACATTATCGTTTATACCCGCGACGCGCTGTACACTGTACGCTGTGTAATGACAGTAGCAGAGTTGTGGACTACTCTATGTGCTTATAAGCTCCGCCTACCAACTCCTCTGTTTGCTTGAAACAATAGGAGGCCCAGTGTGAAGCCAGGGCCACCTTGGGGGTGCATCGCCCTCACTCGGAGGGCTGTACCTAGACTCAGACTACATATATCACTATATAATGCTATTTCTATACAATCTCATGTTAAGATCTTTATTTGTTATCATTAAAAGCATAATTAACTACTCGTATCTGCAACAATAATAATATATTGTAATGAAGTATCACAAGAAGGCTGAAGTACAACCGCGTAACACAAGACTTTACCTTACCCTGAGCTTCATTTCAAAAATACACCATTTTGTTTAAGAGTATATGATTTATTTAAAGAGATTTTCAGCAAGGAACAAATATAAATTACTTCTAAAATGTTCTTAATAACGGAAAAATTTCTTTGACTATTTATACTCAGATCTTATTCCATCCAGTGGTAATTGGTCCATCACAACTTCAAATATATCTAGTGATAAACGCTTCGCTTGTCTACGAACATGTAAATATAGGGTCCATGTAATTTTTATAAATATGTAAATACATTCGAGGATACGATATGTAAAGGAGAGTGACTTAGTTTGCGACCACACCATTAAGCCACGTGATCACGCATGGGGTGGGGTGGAATAGCATAGATTTTATACTAAGGGTTGCAGACGAATTATATGTAGATTATTGCCATTATCTATGTGCCCTGCGATGACTTGCAGTGACAGAACTGCTTCATCCAACAGTAACATTTTAAAACGTCCCTGGTTAAATTTGAAGATGAATTTTTGGTTAAAACTTCTATTTTTAAATAAAATTTATAACAAATTGTTAATACAACAAAAAGATAATATCAGTATCTTCAAGAATACGTTTTACAAAATTCTTCTTTGAGTCACTCTCTTATTTTCATGATGACATTAGAAAACCTGAATTTATAAAGTTTTAATTTTAATAAACAAAAATTAAAGTTTGTAAATGGATCAGATGACAAGCTTTACCCATAATGCTTAGCACCAGTGATAGTGATGTCTACTGACATCAGCTAATCGCACATGAAATAAGCTTGACGAAGAATTTGGAATGCCTTTTTAAGAACCCATTTAAAACACAAACCCATACCATAAATATTATTTATGATTCAATGTGCCACAAGATCCTCCCATTTATTGGCATCCGATCATCCCTGCTGGCGTACTGCTACGCAACGATCAAACTACCCCTTGCACCGTAGCACCCACCCAACCAGTCCTGGAGTACATGCACCTATTTTATCTTAATTCGGAAGCCAAATTGTAGAGCAACAGATGTCCAATATTCCTCTATTTTATAGGGCATTGAGATTCGGGGTTTGAAATAAAACAAGAAATGTTATTGCCAAGTGCAGTGGCGTACACACAACAAACTTATTACAGGAAATATTAGTTATTTTGTTTATTTGGGATAGTACCTTTTGTTAATCATTTGAATATAATTTAAATAAAGACTTTATTTTTAATCATGGACATATACAAACTCAACTTACTATCGGGGTTCTAATTTAGATATGAAATAATTAGTGCGTAATATTTTATTTTTATAATTTATATGCACAAGTTTGTGTCTATTGTATATCAATAAATTTTAGATTCTTTTATATTATTTAATAAACAAAAATAATTTGACTTGCATAATTCAATTCTTTATCATAATAATTGTTCTTTTTATTTTTATTGTTTTAATTTTCATTTTACTCTTTGTTCTCTTTATTATTCTCGAAGCCACATTTTGTAAACATAATCAAAGTAATTCTGATATAAACTTTTATTAAAAAATATAGCATTGGTCTGGTATAAACATCTCGTTCAAGAAATATGTAAATAGCAAACACATCTCTATGTAATCCAGTATTAAAAATAAAATTTCGGATAGTTAAAAATATATTCATGTTTCATATTATTTACTTATATAACTAATCGTGAGATTACAATACAAATTGTGGTACAGCATCTAAGATAATATTTCGATTACCAAGCCTATCGCTATTTGCAACCCCTGTGGCTGTGATAATACCCCATCAGAAAACTATTTTATCAGTCCGTTGGCCCACGTCATTGTTGCTGACACTGAGGACTTGGACTATAGTCTACCAAGCATGACTCGCCTTAGTTCACCATCCCACACAAAAACAGATGCACTTTTTTCTTCCTGACCCTCGTCTATAAGATTCTGGATCCATGACCTACAGAAACAATTTACTTTTTCTCTAAATTCAACCAAAATATACGACTAGTTACCCATGTCTTTAATAAACTTACAAAAAGTGGTGAAGATCTGGAGATCTAGTCTCGTATCGTCTGGTCCGAAGAACATGAGGCTAGCAAAATAAATAACATATTTAATGTATCGTATGATAGATAATATATTTTTATTAAATACTTGATACTTAAATAGTAGAGAAAAGAATTTTGTATATCTATAACAAAAATTGTATATTTACGTTATTTTATTTTACAACAAATTAATAACAAATTTGGAAATAATGGTACAGCGTTAATAAGTTAGGTTAAGTTACATACTTATTTAGGTGATTAGGCATTGTCCATTGTCCATTGTGGCGATCTGTCTTTAATCTAAATATACAGATTGTTAAGAACACAACTTTAGTTCAATTTACGACTGTACATCACACACTAGCTTAAGGAAGTTCTTTCCTACAAAACTATATCACCTTTAGATATTTCCTTTCTTTTTAAGGAAGAACTAAGAATTTCCTTTTCTCTTTTTGGAATTTCCCTGTAGTCTAGTACTATTACAGCTTCGGGCAAAGAGTCTGAATCAAGGGCCCCCTAACTGCTGTATACTAGTACGATAGAACGCTGAAACGCTGGAAACTGAGAATACACTCGTAAATAATGTCTTGTGCGGTAAAAACTATTTGGCAACATTTGAACTTCCTTGAGCTAAGAAGTATAAGCCTCCCTTCTGCCAACATGTAAAAAAAGGATTAAGAAGTTTTTGTTATATGGGATCGTAAGATCGTAGTTCGATGCCTGGTGCCTGGTGCCTTGTGCCTGGAACATTACGAGATGGGAATCTCTGGATCACGGGAAGTGCGAGTAAATATGGGGGCAACTGAGGACTGCTCTAGTACGTGGCTATATCGCAGAAACAGTTTGACATAGGTCATGGAAGACTTTAATATCAGCGTATTGTCATGTGTGTCATTGTTAACTGAATTAAGAAACTCAATTAGCAGAAATAAAATCTTTGGAAGTTTTTGGAAATCTTAATATTAAATAAAGTAATTTACGATAACACTAACTTCATCCTTTTTAGAAACTTTTTTCAATAAGCTCAAATTTTAAACTGTCACTGAGTTTTCTCGAAAATTGAGATTACTGAATACGAGATAATTTTAACTCTTCATTTGCAAGAGCTTATTCATGCATTCCCAAACTCAATAAGTTTGAAACGTTGTCTTTAGCCGAAATTAATCAATTTCTATTGATAGTCATTTGTATTTTCAAGCAACAAATAAAAGTTCTATTTCGAACTTACACTTAGCTTACATCTTCAACTAATGGCGTTTAAATAAAGTGTTAGCTTCTTATTCAATACTTTAATAAAAGATTTATTCCATTCGAAAAGTATTGTAATTTAAGTATTGAATATTCAAAAACGATTTAAAGTAAATAAGAAAAATCTAATCATTTATCATCATCATTATTTATTACAGCAATAGTTTTTGGCAAAAATTGCAACTTTTAAATAACCTCATAAACAGAAACGTGTAGTTTACAGATACATACATTTAAACGTATATTATAAGTAAATGCTGCATATTTACTGTACAATATAATATACTTTCAGTGGCTAATTATGCAAATAATACTACAATTATATGTATTTATAATTGGAATTACGTAAGGTCATTTCATTATTAAAACGTTTCAGCATATTATCCTTATTTAAACTAACTTTCCATTAGTATAATCTGTATTCCATTTAATTCAATTTGTTTTCAATTTGTTGATATCATAAAAGCTTTTTATAATGGATAATAGTACGAGTATAATGGATAATAAATGTGAAATGATTATTGAGTAATAATCAATTAGTTATAAGTTTTAAGATATTATCATTATTCTTTATTATATTTATTTATATTTTCAGCTTCAAAGTTTGAAAACTCTATCTGGAATTAGAGTTACCTGATAGGTTACCTGGGATATTATGACAGGGTGCAGCAATGATAGCAATAAAGCGATCTCTCTTACCCTCTTTTAGTCAAGTCTGTTATAAAATCGTGTTTTGGAAACGTAAGGTAACGTTTTGCGTTAAACGTAATTTGTTCCATTTGCCAGTAAATACAGAATTGTGACAGTGTATTGCCATATACGATTTATATACTACAAGTAGAGTCAATTTATATGTACGTGTACACAAAATCGAACCATTGATCGCTATAACCCAATACCCTTAAAGATCAATATGATTGATGTTCTGATAAAGGAGATGTTCACTCTTCGAGCTCTATTTCTAATGTGTAAATCACAGAATTTGCATAGCATCGGTCTTAGTGTATGAATAACGAGAACACTCGGGCTCCAGCGCCAGTATGACAACTCCAATTATTAAAAATAAAGAAATGACGTTATGTGGTTGTGGTAGCATCTGGCAGTCGTTTATACTGCGCTATGAGTATATTTAGTTAATGTCAGTTAAACTTATGAATGATTAAAAACATATTTTTTATTTCATTCTGTGAGATTCAATAGTGTTAAAAATTAAAATGTATCACCACTGATAATTTTTAATTGGTATATGCTTTTAACCAGAGGCGAATTCAACGATGAGTATCAACAGCACTTCTGCCACGTTTACCTTTTCCTAATACAAATTCTCAGCTGCAGCCCTAGTCCTGAGTCTTGCGAACAATGATCGTGATAGAAAAGATATGATTTATATGAGTGAAACATTTTACGAATCACTTTTAAACAGTATTCCTCTACTAATCCTGAATTTTATTACTGATTATTATTATAGTTACATCCAAATTTAAGTAAGAAAAGATAAGATCAAGTAAGATCATTGTTCGCAAGACTCAGGAATAGGGCCCTTGTCAAGATATTGTATTTTACTTATTACACATTCTGTAATGCAGTACTTTAATGTATATTATTACATATATATATATCTATTTCATTCTATTACATTGTATGCGGTTTTTATGATGTCGTGGCCCCATAAATGTGAACTACACCGTTGCCTTATAAGTTTTATGATCATAAGCATAGAATCATATTAATTCTGATAACAACCATCACAAGAAATTTAGTGCTGCTCCTGAGATTAATCCAAAAGGCACTTTAGTCTGGCAAAAATTATGCATATGAGAGTGTCTTAAGGGTAATAGTCGTTAAGGGTAAAGTAAGAACCCGCAAATATGTTCCCTAAAAAAGTAGTTAGGCCAAATTTAACTACAAAGTTACTACTAAGCTAGAAGTTTAAAGAGATACAAACCATCACTTTATAAATTAAATATTTAAGTGAAATAATGAATTTTCGAAATCCGTATCATTAATTATTTCAGTATACAAGTATATGTATATATATGCTAAATATGTTGTAAATTAATTTATAAAATTATAAATTAAACGAACCATGTATGTAAATAATAAATATATAATTCTGTATGCAAAATCAAACAAGTTTTTATCTATATGTATGTATATCTAATGTTATTTAGTCTAAATAAATAATAGTACATACTCGGCATGTATATAATATGTATACGAGTATATATACATATAATCGGATCCTGAACAGTATCAGTTGGAAGTAGCAGAATAAGAGCCCTCACCGGCCGTGTGTGCTATGCCCTCCACCGCGTTCGTGCCAGACATGTACCGCGCAAAAGCTAAACCGGGCCGTTCATTCTGTTCATTCTGTTCAAACCGTCCGCCCGCCGACCTATCCGCGAGTAGATCCATGTGAACGTCGTTCGCCATTGGGCGTCTTGAACACGCGACAGCATCACGGGCCGTTCAGTGTTCAGCGTTCTGCGTTCAGCTAACAGATCGCTTGCCGTTCTAACTAGTAACTAGTATATAGTAAGTAAAGTAAACTACAAACTACATATACTCGCACATACTACTTGATGGACATCGTAGCAGAGCGGGTGGTGGACGGTCGTACTTCTGCTATCACTTGATTCTAGATTCTATCCTATGGCTATGGGTGTAGGTGTAGGTGTATAAACATTGTATACATGCTCATATATAATGTTATACATATTACAATAAAGCTGCTAAAGGTAAATTTGATTAAAGACGCGATGTAACCAAACTATATATCTCATTATAGTAAACTTTATAAATAATATATATACATACATATATACAATTTTACATGTATTGTATAAAGATAACACTGATCACATGGCCACCGCCCACTACCGCCCCCTGTTACTTGTGTATTCCCTTATGTTTTACTAATAATTATTTAACAATTGTACATTGGATTGTACATCGTCTGTTTAATTATTACCATTAACTTTTCAAATAAATTAATGAAGGGAATTATTATTTTATAATATATCTGCGCCGTATATTCGTATAAAAATGCCTGTTTATAATAATTAAAAATATTATAAAATGAAAAAAATATTCAAAATGTGGAAAACAGCACATGTTTTCTCTCTTGTTTCTGGTTTAGTTGAGTTCAATTTTGTTGCAGAGTCGTATGTTAATAAGAGGCAGTGGTGTATTACACACAGGACTGCTTTTAGGACTACAAGAGGAGGCCACACCTCAGTGTTAAAACGAAGACATTTTTTGTTTTACTTTAATCAAATCAATTAATTGAAATTACTAATTATCTTTTAAACTGTTATGCTCTTTTCCTATGCTTACTACCGGCCCTAATAACATAATCAAGGTCTAGATACTAAGACGTTTTAGCTAAAATTATTGTGCTATAACCTGATCTAGGATGGCACACTTTTAAGGCACAAATGGCACAAATTTAAGTTAAGGCAAAAATTGACACTGTCGCCGTCAAAAGTTCTTAGGCCAGACTCACATTCAATCGCAACCGCGCGTATCTTTGTCGCACGACTACATGTGTTCTTTTCTCATCTTGGTAATCTGAAAAGGGCCAACTTACTGTTGCGACAGTTCCAATGTGGTTCCAGTTCGTACTCTGTTACACCCTTACGAATTCCCTCTCACACTGGACTTGTAATCATATGCAAACTCAAACTACTAATAATTGTAAATTAATTAGGAGGTTAGGTAAGTCTTAATAATGTTTAGGTATACAAGCGCTCTGTCCAAGATATAACACGGCTGTGTTGGTAACCATAACTGAATCCTCAAGTGACCAATTATTTTTATTCATTTTGCAATACGAGTTATAAAAGTTATTACTATTACATTTGTAATAGTAATTTTGGCTATTTAATTATTAGGGCTCTAAAATTATTATTCATTAGTCGACAAATGTATTGCATCATTCGCTCTAATAGCTTCCCACACAATGATTCGATTAAAATTGTGTCACGTTCAAAACGGTCAATCGACTTCAAATTATGATCCCTAGAAATGTACTTAAAACTGGGTCCCAGTTATCCTATTAACTAAATAAATGAAATCAAGTAAAAATGCTTTCTGTAACATTTAATCCAGGTAAAAATGATGTCCTTACACACAAACATCTGTTTATTCTGGATATTTGAACGTACAATCGTACATCGTAATATTTGACATTTAAATTGTGTTTTGTTCGCTTCGCTGGCAAAGGCCTTCGGATATTGAATTCAAATATTTTCAACAATGCGTGAAATATTCCACCACGCTTACATTGTTTCTATCCATGTCAACAATTTGATGAATTCCATCCTTCTTCATTTTCAATAGTCAATAAATTGATGTTACAAGGTGAACTTGGGGCCATGAGATGTTGACATGACTTTTCCACCTCTATTCACAATAGAAAAATGCAACAACAGAAAGAAGATCTTCGACGAGTAGGTATTATCTGCAGCCGCATAAGATAATATTGTAAAAGTAAATGAACACTGACAAAGTAGTAGAAGTAATAATTTTAGAAGCAAGCAGTCTCAGAAATACGGATCATGCTGCGATACATGCTTATAGGTACATAACGTGAGCTGTCTTCTTTGTGTTTAGGGAAGAATGGTAAGATATGAAAACGATGCAGCTATGTAATGTATCCTACTCAAAAAGTCGACCTCGTAAGTAATCAATGGCAGTGTGAGATAAGTGTTAAACTTAATGTGCGGATCGTTTTCAGGCTAGTTTATCGCAAAAATATTCATCGCAGAAATAATGCACAGACAGTGAGGGAACGAGAAGAGAAGGGTGGTGTTAGTAGAGAGGGATGTGCAGTGATTTGGATCATATGATAGTTCGGTGTACCAATTCTTAAAACACCTTTGAACAAACAGCTTCGTTACTAATATTTAGTTACGGAATTGTAAATATTTATGTGGAATAATTAATAGGACAAATTCTTCGAAACAGCAAAAGTATCTCATTGCATAATTTTCAAATTATTCAAGAAAGCAAATCCATCAATTTAAAGTAGAAAAGAAAAAAACGTTTTGTACAGTTAAATACTCAAACATTTCTTCAATACATTTGGTATAAAAGAAGTGCGGAAACACCCATTCTGTCAGGAAAATGAAATGAAGTTCAATTCGGGGGTATTTACTCGTAGTAAATACTCAATAAATTATATTGAATACAGAGAGTAAAAGATACTCTTATAATGTCTAGGCAGAGGGATCTGATACTCTGACACTGCAATCGTAGTTCAGTGGACCTCGTAAGCCGTAGTTCAGTATTCCGCTGTCTAGTATTGTTGGGTTCAGCGACATCGTCATCCGGCATCCTCCATTCGTTAACTTCCTCCTCGTTAACCACCCCTCCTTCCCCCGTAAGCCCTATTCAAAGAGATTAGACGATTACGTCAACTTCCCTCATTGCGTAACATAATAAATTAAAAAAAAACTGCCCTAAATATGTCACAAATAGTTAGGCAATAAATAATTTCCAGTTAACACCAGTACAGCACCTGTTCTAAAAACTAAAAAATAAATAACAAAACATGACGTCACGCACTTTAGAAAAACGTTCATCCAACAAGTGTTGGAGAAGAAATCGAAGAAGAAGCCCGCATCACTGTAAAGGTGCGCAAAAACAATCTTCTGTTTAAGTTACAGGGGTTTGAAACATGGAGTGATGTGTATTACTCGAAATCTGGATTGATAACGCAACGACCTCTACAGATTGATTTCTCAGTAGTATTTGCTTGGTCAATCATACAATCAACATTACTAACTGCATTGTTTCGACGACGTTTGGTCAAAAAGAGCCACTCCATACGTCTTCCCTCCCGCTTCCCTTCTCTTCCTGGTTTAATACAATCAGTCTGACCCGAATCTGTATGCACCTTCCTTACTTCGACTACGCAATATGCTAAGAGATTGTCTACTAAACACGAAAATAGTGACACCAGAAGAATAAAGCTAGCTTGCTATAAGGTAATTCCAACATTCACGTTCTAATATATCTACTTGCGTTAAGTATCCAAATTCTTATGTAGATCTAGTACCACATATCTAGATACAACAGCTGTAAATTTAGAATAGAAGTAATACGTTCAAGAACCCCGTACAATTTAAGTTCCAAACCGCTACCCTTACCGCAGCCCCTGCATTCGAGGGTAAAGAAGCTCTAAAGCAACAAGCATCTCACTGGGGCATGATCTGGGGGCACAACTGTTCAAAAATCAAATCATTCATAACATTATTCTCTTTTGTAAAAGATTATAAAAAAGAAACAAGTCGTAAAGTTGTAAAAAAGTTTTGATTCAGTGTGAACTAGACTATAAAAGTTTTACATAAAGTTTGAAAGTTTGAGCATCGCCTAATTTTTTCTCCCTTTATGTATCCCTTTACTATAGAATATAGAATATAGACTGTAGACCCTTTCGTTTCGTTTTTTCCTGCGGAACTATTTGAATATAAGATCATATATTTATAATAAATTATATTATTTTGTGTACACTCGTAAATTTAAACTTTGTTTTATTGCATAACGAATATTAAATTAAAATATAAAAAACTCAGCGAGATTTAAAAAAAAATTATAGAAAACTATAATTTATTTCGATGTAATTATTTCATTATTTGAAAAGATACAGCCACTATCTTCTCGGGGGTGGAAATTAAGTGTTACCAAAGATAATCCATGTATTATTAAATTGGATTAACCTTAATTAATAGTAGTTCCCGCCAAACACAAAATATGGATACTAGCTTACATCCATGCAATATATTACATAAGCGGAACCTAATAGTTCCTAATCTAAAAGGATTTAAAATCAATCTTATCACCGACGACTTGCTATACTAATTATCTATAGATAGAGGCGGCCCTGGTGATTGATATATTATAATTATTGTTTAGTTGGACTAATTTTCTAATAACTACCTGTGTCTGATTAATGACATACGGTCTGCAGATAATGTAAGACACATTTTAATCTGTCTATGTTTAGATACGTACGAGTATAAAACACCGAGTGTCACTTAGAGGCATACGACAGCGGCGTACGGTGTTTGGCGTACGTTGCTAGCCATTAGGTGGCGCGTCCGCTCTGCCCCGGAAACGCGACTCACATTTGATACTTGTAAAGTCCGTGTTATACACAAGAAACAGTTTCTTAGATCCTACTCATTGAAGTTAGTTGTACCACACAAACTAATGTTGACTAATGTTCAAAGACCTTCCTTTTCCCAAAATATTTGCTTTCAAGCTGTCTAAAAAGTCCAAAAACATATACCATGGATTAATAATAATATAAAAAATATCGGGAGTACAATGGAAAAATTCGTCTTGGTCAATTCTCTCTAGAAAGTTGTATAATTTTTTCTGGATTTTATCTAGTTTAAATCTAGTATAGTCTAGTGAAAGGCCTCGTCTGTAGCCTAGGTACTCGGTCTTGTGGGACTATTTTCTCGACCTTCCCTTGTTCCTGAAAACTGGATATTTAAAATAAATTTCCCTTGATTTACATCGAAATCTGATACATTTTAAAACAACAGATGTTCAGGCAAATTATAATACAGAAAGCATAATAACTTTATTTGATATAGATGACGAAAATATTTATCTTACATCTAGTTGTGTTCTTTCTTATTTGTTCCCGACAGGAAAATATTGCATATTTCTGCGAAAACGGGAATTATTTAATACTATATGATTATGGTATATCGCGGTGTAATTAAGTTGATCTTAAACTTGTCAAATAAATTATTATAATAATATATAATTTCCAACAATAATCGTATGACACTCAAATTAATTTATTATTATAAACAGGTAGTGTAACTTTGATTTTACATCGTGTGATATCTACTTAAAGCGATAATTACCTACTCCATATTTATATTATCAACAATTAATAATATATATGTACGTATCTGTGTCGTTTATGTCAAACCTCTCTTATTAGTTTTTTTTTATACGCTATTATATTTTTTTATGCGTTAATATTGTAATTGATTAGATAATAAAACATAGAAAAAAACTGTATTCATATTTATATATGTACATAATACATATACAGAAATATGATACTCGCAAGAAATAGAGCATGTCTCTATTTCGACCTTAATATCATCGTTTATATTTACATTTGTTGCATTTGCACAGAATGTCACTCCCTCTCTGTTCTCCCCCCACGACGCACGGCTCTGCAAGTCTAGAGCACAAGCGAATGACATTTATGAAATATGCATACGGCCTATTACAAGTGTATTAATACATTATTTCTGGATTTCTAAATATTTCTATTTTACTTTATTATCAACCTGAAGTTACACGTCCATTAATTCAGGAAATTAAACGGTGTGCCACGGTAGTTACCTCTAAATTAAGAAAATAAGAAGAAATGTTTTTTTTTCTTAAGTAGTCTAAAGCGGAACTGCGTAACAAATGTGCATTTAGATTAAACGTTTTATTTGTAATGTAATAAGTATTCGTATTTATGTTCTATTTTACTATAATTGCTTTAAAGGTATTTATCAAAAATGCGGAGTTAGTAGAAAATATCCGACTCCCGACGTTGGATGATTTTAGTAATCTGCCTCCGACTTCTACTGTGAATTCGGCACTGACTCCTACCAAATTAAATGCAGAGACATTTCCTTTTTATTTTACACAAGCGTGTAAAAGAAAAAAGGAAAAAAAACATATGCAAAGTGATTCAAAATTTAAGTTTTAATTAAAATCTCAATGATTTTAAATTTATACTCTATAAAAAGTGCAATCTATCCAGAAATCTGTTATTGTCGACTATAAATTTGCTTACGGGGCATGATGCAAGAAAAAATTAAAACAATATTTAATATCATATCCATCCTTAGACTGTACACACCTATTTAACTATTCTTTTATTTATATTATTTTAGTTAAGTTAATAGATTTAACTTCTCCACTATACAGAGTTCGGTATATTTTTCCCGATTCGATTTCAATGACCAGAAATTTCTTCCGACTCCGCATCTCGCGGTTTATACAATTGTCATGCGCACAGAGTAAAGTAAACTGGTCATACTAGATATAATGGAATCATTTAAAGTTTTCTTGTCTTCATTAAGTTCTTCATGAATAGCAATGGTGGTTATCGTAGGTACTTTTTAACAGTGGCGCCTGTTCAGTGATCTTTAAAGTAATAAATATTAATGAAATTAGTTCGTTCAATTATTCCTTAAGGTACTTTACTAGAAAAACCACTTTCAACCGAATTTTATCAAATTTAAATACTCGTATGATTTTATTCTAAATGTTTTGCGTGCTATTAATATTTAAATAACCTCGGTGTTAAAAGGGCCAATGTCATAATTCCAAGTTTAGGATCAAGATGAAGATTGAAAGAATCGCATTGAAAGTTTTTATCTAAAATAATTTTAATTTAAATTGGCACGAATTGCACCTGAATGTTTACACCACTGACATTGATATACGACAGCGTTACCATACTTTTCAATAGTGTCTATGTACTGAGTATAGTCTCCGAAAATATATAACAGATTTGCTAGTTAAAAATATTGACATTTTTTTCATTTTGCTCTACCTCCGAAATGAACAAACCAACGGTTAACATTATTTCAATCGATAAGTTAATTCTTGCGCTGCAGTTCTTTTATTTTTGAAGAACACGTTGTAATGTGCGGGTATACGGGTATCATATTGAGATGAAGCCAATAAAATATTTGTGGCACTTCGTCACAGTCTAGGATATAAGGCAACCACCGGTTACCGACCAATGGTCAGTGTGTCGGCTCAATGTCTTGTCTTGGATCATTGACGTCTGCCCATTCCTCGCTAGCTGTCTATCAATCGTTGTCTCCTCATTCTCTTCACCGCCACTGTCGAATGTCCGCTCACTGTCATCTTCTCAATTTAATTAACGATTCGTCTCCTAAATATCTAATACAATTATTCAGGGTATCCTTGAGGACTTTTTACAATATACAACTTTTATACACAGTAATTCCAACGTTCATTTTCTACATCTCTTATTGAAATTGTCATGCAGTTTCACACTTGCTAGCTTGTTAGAAGCTATGATACTACAATGTTACATTTTCTACCACGACAAGTAAAAGAAATTTAGTATTCGCTGTGAAGGTTTTTGAAACATCACGTCCGTTTAAATGTTGATTAGCAAAGGTGGACTAGACTTGTACAGTGGGTGATTTTAATTCTAATGTTAGTTGAAGACGCATGCATTAATATTCCTATTTTTATATGTGGGAAACACGCAAATAAGCGCATCTATTAAATATGCCATGATGATGAACCGTCGACCATCACACCGCATCATACGCTTTAAATCATGCATCTTATGTGCGGACAAGTTAACTTACGGGTATACATTGTCCTACAAATTTAAATAAAATAATGAAATTTATTGTCTGTCAGTAATAATATTATTAAATATTAAATAGAAGGATATTAGTCGTACCATGGTGGTTCGGTTCATCCATCCTCAGTGATCCTGAGGTAATACTCAACGCTTAATGCATCCCGCAACTATTACATAAAAAATATTTCTATTGAAATTATCTATGTGGGAAATTAAATCATTGAGTAGCCACAATTGTGTATTGTTTAGCAAAAACCAATAGCTTGATAATATTCATTGGAATGTTCATGTACGAGTACTTATTAAAAGAACAAGCTTTTATGACCTTAATGTCTAATATAATACTTTCATAGGGGTCTACCTCTACGGTTTTACCTCATACTGACACTGCACTGATACTGATACTACATTGCCTGGCACATAAAAACATTTTTTTAAATCATCGCCACTATTTATTATTATTATATTTCACTTTATACTTTGTTTTTTTATTAATAATAAATCATTTTACGGTTTAAGAATGTATTTTATTTTGAGATAACTCTAAGAATAGGATGCTTGCTGCTTACTGGGATATTTGCTCTAAGAATAGATGATTTGCAAGATTGTTAAACATAGATCATCTGGATGCCTATGTATTCCTTGTATGAGGGTCGTTTTCAACTTCAATTCAAGTTATTACCTAACTGAAATTCTTGTTTGTCAATAGATATTTTGCTTAATTAAGCTACAGTTATATTCGACTGAAACAGAAATTAAAGTTGGATAACAAAATTACCAATTAATGTTTATGATAACCCTCATTTACCTGAGAATTGATAAAACGGCCCTTACCCAAATAAATGCAACTATTGAAGAGTTATTAGAGTAATGTATATTTCTTAATCTAATTTATTTGACATCGGTTTATTTTCGATACTGATTTCTATCACCAAAGACCTCTTACAATGTGGGATGTTTTTATAGTGTCGTGATCTAATAAGCTTATGATTATGTATGTACATAATCAATTTAAGTTGATAACAACCAAACCCAGAAAATCACACTGTTGATATTATGCTACCTTAGAATACCTTACATACTCGTATTATATTAAAATTTACGAAGAGAAGAAATTTCAATGCGCTTTTAACAAAGTAAAATAAACAAGTGTATGAAATCGTAATTAAAAAATTAATTTTTCACGTATATTTATTAGTTATTACACCCTGTTCTCAGCCCATTTACCGCACATGTTAAAATCCACTTGTTAAACTGTGCTTGCCTTCTCCATTCCATTCTCCATTCTCCATTCTCCAGTAAGCCGTTGGGAACCCTTTACCAGATAATCCTTTTTCAAGAACATCAGCTAATGAAACTTGTAAAACAATGAAAAAGGATCGTCCATTCTCTGCTACGTACGGCACGTACAGCGTACAGCGTATAGCGTACAGCGAGTGTAATCAGAGAGATATTCTTCACCCCCTTCTTTGCCCCCTGCTCTCTAACTCCATGCTCCGGATTGGGAAATTCTGGAAATGCACTTTGTGTTTATATACGTATACTGTGTATTTTGGATAATTCAGAAGGTGCACAGTTTTCACTGGTTCTTATGGAAAGATAATTTAATCATTCGCATAGAGACAAACGATGCATATTCATGTTTTACTTTTGATAACAGGTCATTTTTGATAACAGTCATTTTGAAGCAGAACACTAATATTACTTCTGGTGTACCTGTAGACAACAAAAAAATAATTAGTGTTGTTCTACAGAACTTACATATTTCTGTTGAGATAAATTGCAAGCGCGGATAAATGAATCACTTAATTAATAGCAATTCATTGAATGAATCGTTTGGTTTTTTCGTGTTCCACGCTAAAATTAATTACAGTGGTCATTAATTTTTGTGGCATCAACACTGGATTCAGTGTCAAATACCAAATGTGTAATGGCCACCTTTGTAATGGCATTTGCAAGTCTATATCCCCCTACCTCTCCATTCTTCATCCCTCACCATACTGTAGTACATTTAACGAACTCGCATTGTCCGAAACAAGTCATAAAAATTAATTGTACAGAAAATCAATAAGTCGTGTGAATTGTTTTAATTGTTTGAACAAATTGTAAAAACTTGAGAACGAAATTGATTATTAAATCATTAGTTGTTAAATATACACGAAATCGTAGGATTGGATATTGCTGTGAATTTGTGCATGCTTTTGATTAGTAGTTTGTTATTTCTTCATGCAAAGAGAAGGTGTCTATAAGGTGTGACAGGGACGGGGGGTGGTGTATATTCTGCATTTCTAGTCAAAATGTTATCTAGTAAAAATCGACGCAACGCTAATTCCTCTTTTCTACTTTAGTACGGTCCTGATTTATTGTCAAAAGTTAAACATTTCCTAATTGTTGTTAAATGCAACAATCAAAGAAAAATATTATACGTAATTAATTCATGTAAAATGTACCGTTTTGAGAACTCAACGTTGTAAGTTGATTCCTTGGCACAGACGCAAGCGCCGACATTGATTATGGATTCGTTTTTATTAGTTTTGTTAGCCAAAGCCAATTGTCGATTCAGAATACGCGTATAATGACAAACTATACGGGAGGTATTACTAAATTATTCTATTCCGTAAAATTTATTCAATTTCAAAGTTCATTTTGAATTTCAATTAATAGTAAAACCGTCTTGATGAATTGTACTTCTACTAATTTGGACTAAATCTGCTAGGACTAGGGCACTGCTCCAGCGGTGGTCATTTTAATGTATTTTTACTAAATAATGAAGATTGTATCCCGCAGTTCTTCCCAGTCATCTTGTTATTTGGTCTATAAATTTGTTTTCATAAAGTTAACATGGCGGTTAAATTACAATTCTTATATATTTGTTATTTGGTGTTCTTCTACTTAATACCACGCAGCTAGCGCGATCGGAATCTGAACCGATTCGGTTGTTAATTTGTATTTTACAATTAGTAAACGTATCAGCTAATATACTCGTATAAGTTTAATTATATTTTTATTAAATTCTTTTGTCTAATTTAACAGCATTCGTATTTTATGTCACATGTCTTAAAATAAGTTAAAGAATTATACGAAATGATATTAGATCAATTAGATCTGCAGCATATGTCCCTTAACAGCATATGGGTACTTAATATTTATTTATTATTGATTGTAATTGTCGCTTAAACTTCTCATTCATTTAAAGTAAAACAAACCACTCCCAGTTAGCAATTGTTCTTTTAAATTGATTCAGTATCATTTAATTTTTTTTTTTTTTAATTTTATTTTTTTTAACGTCGGCCTATTTTTGATGCTGAATACCGGCAATCTCCTCAAATTTTGGCCTCATAGGCGACGAAAATTATCCATAAATTACGCCACATAAATTTTATTATTTTTAGAAAATATACCCGAAGAAACAGCAGTTTGGCGTCAAGTATAAATGATTTCGGCTACGGCTAAAACGCTACAGTTTTATCTTTTTATTGTTAATAATAATTTCATTTTACTTATGTAATGAACTCTTAGTCTCTATTAATTCGTGGCCCCTAGCCTGTGAGGCTCTTCGTCTACTTCTTCTTCTTCCAAATTTTCTTTTTTCTCTTGCTCTTATGCCAAAACCAATTGCATCCAATTACAATTCACTTTTTTCTTGAGGTGCCCCAGACCATAGCTTTAATCGACGCTGTACACATACTTGTTACGTTATGATGTTACTATCTCATCAATATAAATTAACAAAGGAATTTTGAAATATAAAATAGATATATAAATAGGTCTTTAGAAATAAAATAAGAATTAAAGAATACTTAAACTACGTTTATCCACAAAGGATGTTGATGTATTTCAATATACGTTGAATGGTGCCGCACTCTAGTTGCGATATTTCCAAATAACGTACTTTTCGGGAAAGCAGAATATTTGTATTGCATAATATGTTTTCCTAGTTTGTTGAATGTGCGATTATCTTTCTGCAGATGAGTAGAAGCAACGTTAACAGAGCTTTAACTAATACATCGTTAGCATCTGATCTTAAACCAGCCTTTACCACTTTGGCATGATTGCGATGATGGCTTTGTGCGTTGCTGACCTGCCTGACTTGCTGGACCTCCGCGCCGCTTCATTGGAACACCGCTACTTCGCGTTCCTCCGTCCTCCATCATCCGTCGGACGAAGAAGAATACACAGGATCGACTTCAGCTGTTGATGCTGCTGATGCTGCGTTTGTTCTCTCGCTCTCGATGGTTTGTCGGTGTCGGTATCGGTGGCTTGCAGTAGCTTGGCCTTAGTATATTAATTCCTTTTGATCACGCCGAAAGACAAAGGAAACAAAATTCCGGTAGCAGTCTCGTTTTTTTATTTCACTTGGTCTTTTTGGTCCAACTAAAAACTGTTTAGTATATTTTTCCATTTAGCTCGACTAATTCAATTCTTGTTTTATTCTTTATGTGTTTTGGCTCTCAGTGTGTTCACGCAGAGCTTGGTGGATTGGATTGGATTGGATTGGATGTGTACTCGAATACTCGAATACGAGTATTACTGACGCTACTCGTATTTATGAATACTGAATGGTATTAAGGTTGTTTAAATCTCTCTGCTCCGCTCTTTGCTCTTCGCTCTCATGACTTTTGATTAGGTCGACGCATTCGTATTCGCATTCACCCCCACACCTTAAATGTTTCATTTAACAAAAACTACACATAGGTAAATTTACAAAATACATTACTGCGATATATAAATATCCCAAATGTAATGAAACAATTAAAATAGTTAAAATAACACGTGGTAATTAAAAAACTGTGAATACGACCAAGAGCTATTAAGGTTAGGATCTTTGATAGAATACTAGACTCTGTATTCAGAGCAAGAATTAACTTATAAGTATTTATTTATTTATTGCAAGAAAGACAGCACTAAAATACACTATTTAAGGATAGTAGATAAAAAAGTAGTACTCATAAATCGAGCAGTACAAATTATTTGTAATTAGTAGCCTTAGGTTTTGCTCAAGGACAAGTTTAATACATATAATATAATAGGTCCATCGTCATGTAGACGTATGAGCACATACATTTGAGGTCAAACGATACAAATTTAATTTTAAGTTATCTAATATATAATACGTTTAATATAAAGTTGACCTTTTTATTGCTATTTGAATCATAAAATGTCCTATTTAAATTTCAGAGTGGTTTCAATCAGAGTGGATTCAAGTTTTAAAACCAACACATACAAGATTTCGAAAAACTCCAAGATCCTGTGCTGCACCTTTGTAAGAAGTTGTTGCATCCAGTGCAACTAACGAAATTCCTTGGTGATTTTCTAAAAAATTATTGGATCAACTTGTAGCGGAGTTAAACATTTTTCATTTAACAACGGAACTTAATGAAGAAATATTAAATTATTCTTAATTTCGAAATTGTCTATAATGACTTGTTACTAAATATTATTTGTTGAACGAAATATTAAAACAAAAAATATTTGTATTACTGACACCAGTACCAGTGTACCAGTCAGTGTAATCGTGTGAATTTTGCAATACCCATTTCTATGGCATACGAATAATATGTCTTTCTCTATCGCACAAAGCGTAAAGCCATAATTTGGTGGCATTAGTTTCGGATATCGTGTTTCATGTAAAACAAATGTCCAATCCTTAAGTGTAATATAAATAGCCTGGTGATAAAAACTGTAATATAAATAAAGTGACGGATAAATATGGAACAAGTCAATTCAACTCGCGATATTCGACTGTGTTGTAGGCATGTTGAAATCATTTTCAGATGTCGTCACGTGCTCTATGAGTGGCTGATCTAAGTTATACTCGTATGTAAATTGTATTCATTATGAATTGAACTGTTTTTTCTCTGCTGTTCTATATTCAATTTCATTAAACTTAGCGTAACACCAGTGGAGATTGTCCATTAGGTGCAACTGTCCTTGCTGAGTTGCACAAGCAATCAATCTAAAGTTCTGTACGAAAATTAGACAGATTATTTGACAGTGTAACTAAGTATGAGTATTTTTTCAGGTATCTAATCCCAGGTCTTAACAAATTATAGGAAGAATTTCGTACGGAGAGACAATTAGAGGGTGGATGTTCTGCTAGGGCCAATCCATCACATCCTGCAGGACACCCTGGTCTTCTTGAATCCACTGAATCCTATGAATACAACGTATCCAACGTATCCCTGTCACACACATTAATTTTTGTCAGATTTATACTTTTGACATTAAACATATGTATTTAAGGTTTGAGTTTACCGTACGAGGCACTCGTACGAGATATGTTGGTTTTAACAATATCTTTCTTTTTCCCCCGTCCCATGTCCGAGTTGTTATCCCCAGATTAACGGAGCACCTGAGGCCAAAGGCGAAGCCCATTACCTTCCCCTCCCACTGCCTTGACCCTTACGACGAATAACCCCTATGACCCGTCCCCCCTCGACGACACCCCAGCGGCCTAGCACATGATCCAAGCAAACCAGCACCAGCAGAAGCAGGGTCTGTGTGAATTGAGCTTGCTAGAGTGCAAAGCAGAGCATAAAAGTATATTGAACCCTCTCTTAAAAGTTAAAAACCCAGGATCAACTTAAATCACCCAAAATGGTGTGTGGAAAATAGCCTAAACACCAAAAACCATGAAGAATCTAAATTATGTAACCGTATGAGTGTATCAAATTCAGTTTAGTTAGTTTTGGAAATAAATGCCATATATCGTATGAGTATATTGCATATGAGAACTAAAAATATTGCGCTAATTGGTCCTGTCGCGTTGCAAATCAAACTGAATTTAAAAATCTCACTACAAAAAAATACTCATTCGATTCAATATAATTTTAATATTAAAGTTTAGTTATATTCGGTACAATAACAAGAAAAAGTGCGTTTTAATTTTAGTTCCTAACGTATAACATGTATAGAAGAATGACGCAGGTTTATTAAGAAAGTTTTATGTATTAAGCTGCGATTAACTGACAATGTCCACGCAGCTTGTAACTCTGTCCTACTCTGCATGAAATAAATGAATTTAAATTTTAAACGTTCTCGTATGCCACCCTGTATCTAGTATAATCACAGCGATGAATCATATATCAATAACAGGTAAACATAGACAAGTGGTTTAGTAGTAACTACAAAAATAAAGGAGCATACAATGAATGAATGCACAAGCCAATGGACCTTGCAGTTGTACGAGTGCTCTGTATACTGTATACTATACAGTGTATAGTGTATAGTATATAGTATAATATAGACAATGCCTCTAAATTCCATCAAGAATCTGGTGTTACGTATACTCGTACCAGTATACCAAACATTATTCTTAAGTTATCTTTGGTCTTCCATATGACTTTTAGTTCTTAGTTTTTATAAACCTTGTGTTGATCTCTCAAATATGAATCGTGATGAACCGAAGCCGAACGGACACAAGTCATTTCGTTACACTTCACTGGACCTCATTCCTCCACCCGAGCACCCTCGCCAACCCGCACCATCAACTTGCATCACTAACTTTATTTTTATACTTACCTATGCGTGCTATTCTATAACCATTATTGAGATTCATTCTATTTGACTTATTTACATAGTGAATCTCCCCGCTAAACACAATTACGTGTATTTAAGGTTTGTCTGATGTAAGAGAAGTTACTTGTTAGATAAACGTTTCACGTTTCGTAAACGTATTGTTTTACGTTTTGAGAAATCGTTTTTAAGAACTATATGTAAAAAATTAAAAAGTTCTTAAGGATTAAAGGCTTTTAGAATAGCTAAATAAAAAAAATAATATAAGATCTTTTTAGATAAAATATTACTAGGTTTGCTTAAGGGAAATATTACATGAATATGTGGGTTATTTAAAGCTTAAAATTATGAAGGTCAAGTATTTAGTCAATACGTGAATAATGCAACAACCCACTAACGGTGAAGCATATCATTTTCCAATACTCAAAATACTCGTCGCTCAGACAAGATTGCAATATGCCTCAGGAGTATAGGCTGATTTATAAAAGCAGAGAAAATCTGATAAACCTTATTGAGTATTATTGAAATCTGATAAACCATTTTATTTCAAATGTACATTTTCAATTACTGATTTCTGTTTTGTCACTTGTAATGTGCATTTAACTACAATACCGTCTAAAACTTTGTGTTAATATTTAATTTCTAGAATAATCATTAATTAAACTATTGAAGAAAGAATATGTTAATTGTAAATTACATAAAATTATAAACATGTTATTCAAGAATAGCACTGGTTAACAATTTTTCGCTGCTACTGTTCTTCGTTGGTGCAAATGCAACATCATCTTACGCCCGCATGGTGATGGACTGATTGTATAGTCCTCGGCCTTCTCCTCGATGATTTCTTGTGCTCCTACGCCACGGCACTGCACTGTGTTAGGTGTGAGAGTGACTAACTAAAGTCAGAGGGAATGTAATTACAATGTCACATCGCCACATTTCTAAACCACACACCGCTTAATGAAGGTAAGGATTGTACTATACAAATAAACAATAAAGTCAAACTCGTAATAGATTTGTATTGAAAATATGCTAGTGCTTAAGACGGTTGTTTTTATAAGGTTAAAGTTAGGTTAGGGCAGCACTGCGCAAAGGAAATTCACGCGACAATATTTTTATTAAGCTGCAGATTTATTCGCGCGAATTGAAAATCGCCAGTGTGTGTACGTTCATATGATCCCATGTGTTATAGAATTACGGATTTATTTCCGCGCGATTTTTTTAAATATATGTAAATGAATATTTCTATCATCTCAATTTTAAATTTGTTTTCAGCCCCCTTCTGTAACAATACTAATCGCTGTCAATGGAACTTTTTATCAAGGGATTTGGTTCAAGCTTATTGGTCATTGTAGTGTATATCTGCGGTTAGTTCTGATATTCGCAACATTTTGCGAGTTTTTAGTGTAAATACACGCATAATGTCTATTGTGGATTGTGGATTGTGAGCTGTGGTTAAGGTTTTTTGATTGTCTTTTTACAGCTCCCGGCAGGCAGCAGTGATCGTGATTCATTTGATTCTTGATCACCGTAACAAGGTTTGACTTTTCTTAGATATAATTTTTTTTTATTTTAATGATTACCACTGATATTAAACAAAAATTATTTGTAGATTTTATTGAAATAATTTCTGAAGTTGTAATTTAAATATTGTTAAACTTTAAGGAATGGAAAACAAATTTGCTCAGTGGAGGAGAGATTGTAGGGCTTCATAAAAGAGATGCCAGTCAGCTGGATTGTGCAAGCTATACAGTTTTATATCATGATTGCTGTGTTTTTTACAGAACTAAGCGGCAAAACAGAAATTCAGAACAGAATTTTGATATGTGAAAAAATCCTGTAACTTAAATTGCACCCTGTGGAAGACTTAAAAGATAATATTATTAAATTAAATAACATTATTTAAAGTCACTGTTACTTTTAAAATATCATGTTTGAATTTGAAGCGAATAAAAAATAAATAGATTACAAATTAAATTTTATGTTTTATACAAGATGCATAAAAAAAAATAAAATCTATTAAAAATTTCTAAAATTAATTATTTTAAAATACGTAACGACTCCATAAGACATGTGGCCTGACTTTAAGAAGTATGAAGATTAAAAAAAGATTTTAAAAAATTCATTGCGTGTGAAGCTATACACGGAGACAGAGTGGAATGAAGGAAAGTTAAATTTTATAAAATAGATTAAGTGTGAAGGTCATTTTACCTACTCGTAACTATAATATTAATTGGTACTGGTAATCAATCTTGGAAGCGTTCGTCACAGCGCGATGCAGTGAGATGGAGTGTGATGCAGCGGCTGCGGCTGCAGTGGTTTAAAAAACGTTACGCTACCGAATTATTCATGGAACCGCCTCCAACATGACAGAACTGATATTACATGTGTAATAAATGATACGAGTATTCATTGATGATGGTCCTAGTCGTGGTCGATGTGGTTCCAGTGCTCCAAAGAACTCCGGGCGACGGCGCTACAAGAGATCGAGGTTTGCCCTTACGCTTCCCGCCAACGAAACTGGTGGAAGCCCTACGTCTTATATACGCGAGTACTGATAATGGAATATACAGAGAGGTATAAAATTAACCCTTTGCATTACGTAGGCTATTGCGTCTTTGATTACAAAAGGTTAAAAGTTGTGCATTAAATAAATATAATTAAAAAAACATGTATTTGTAAAAACAATTTTTGGTTATAATGGCATACGTCATGAAATAAATTTAATATATCTCTGGAAATCAAACCCGGACTCAAGTGCGTGACAACGATGCGGTGAACGTTTGATTCAAATGTCCAACTACAACGTGTGAATCAAATATTTCCTACAAGTTTCCTACTACACGGTGGAACGAATGTTTCATCCGAATGATTTATTTATTTTATTAATTTGTTGATATTATTGACACTGACACTGTTTAACAAAAACATTCAAGTAAATAAAGACAATTTCAAGTATGAAACCTTTCTTTGTTGGACGATTCGTGCAGCAGTGTGTGACATGTGAATCAAGCGTATGGTGGTGGTAGAAAAATCCCTTTTGACGCGGGTCAAAGGACCGACAACAGTCCGAACTTCTTCTAACATGAACGTTGGACACACTTAGTTCCAGCATCGATGTTCGTAGCATCGTTTGGTACCGGCATATGTTAGAGTCTACAACTAATTCACCCAGCCATACGTATATTTCCTATATACGAGTTACCAAAACTTAACTCAATAAATAAATCTGATAAAACATATTCCTTTACCATAAAAATGTATAAGTCTTTCGTGTTGGTTTTGAAATTTTTGGACAGAGTTATAAATTCATAGTATTGTGAGTACATCTCAAAATGTTTAACCTCAAATTCCTACATTAGGAAAAAAAGCACAGCACACACCCATCGAAGTTAATGTGACTAGCCTGTGGAGGTTACAACTCAAAAAATTATTTATGTACTTAGCTGAGGGTTGTATCGATATTAACATACGACAGGCTGTGTCGACTTGTCGTGCTTCGTGCGTCGTGCGTCGTGTGGAATGGATTTTTCCTAAAACCCAACAGTCATATACCTCTGTCCTCAATAAATTGATCAGTTTCTACATCACAAAAACTTGACAAAAAAACTGCCCTACATCCAGAATCTATCTCCCTGCTCCTTTCCTCCCTGTTCGTCTCATCTTGAACTCTTGTTCGTAACCATGTGTTCGTTTTAGGGGAAGAGATGGTCACGATGCTGAACTTCCTCAGCCGAACGACCCTTGTCCGGTTCGGACTTTGTAACACAGTTTTATTTTTTTTTAAATTATAGCCAAATTATTTAATTAAGGAAAGACAATTATTGTTTAAGGATGCTACTCCTACCACTGGAGACCTCCTAGTACTGCTGTTAGTTGTTAGATTCTATGGTGTCAGGTTATTATTTTACATTAGATTTACCTACTTCAGAAATCGGAAAATTAGTCTACTAAATTAATTACATAATTTATTATAATATATTCAATAAAATGATTATTGTCGTCAGACTACTGTGTCTCGATTGCGATTCGCGGACCAGCGCTAAAAATCACATGTAGGTGTACTAGAAGGTGGTGTAAGAATGGTAAACAGCGTATGAGATTTCATCATTTTAAAGAAATCTCTTTTAAAGTTGCCATGTTAAAAATTAGGATTTGTAGGGCAGACTATAAATAATATCAGGCTGTTCATGAGCTATGTGTTAAATGCACGCCTCTGCCCACCAATGAATCACAGCCCTACTCTAATCGACTATCCTACAATACAGTTTAATTTCATGTCTAACGTTAGAATAATAAATTAAATTCACGGAACAATTATTACACATTATCTCACACGCTAATTATAAATATATGTAACAAATGTGACACTAATGATACCACATTACACATTTAACCATCAGACTTTACTTAAATCAGAAGTTTTAAGTCAAGAATTTGAAATGTTGAACGTTATCCAACGTTCGCACTTACTTAGTGATATTAATAATGTTCTTTATTGCTTTTAGTGATTGTCATTTATCAAAAATTTCAATATTTGACATAGCGTCCAGTGGTCGACCTGATATGGTAAGCGTCCACAGCACGCAGACCAGCACGGAAAGCAACGAATAAAGCGGAGGGGAAGCCGCGTTTCATTGTGGGATGGTTAAAAAAGCAACTCATATTGTCTACTACGTTTCATTCATTAAAGATAATGCGTTGACTGCTATTAGCGCTGCTCTGTGTCCACCTAACAATATGGAAAACGAACTACTCCTACATATATCGCTCAAAAATTGATTCGTGAGACGAAACAAATATGTGCCGGTAATATAAACTAATTATTGGCGCCAAAACAAGGAGGTTACCAAAATGCACAAAAAACCGGTGATATTTTGTTATTAAACTTTATAAAAGTGGTGAGTATTTACACTGTCCTTTTAGAATAATTTCCCCCCTATTCTGTCGAGTATTACATTCAGCCGCTAAGTTAATTTTAATAGCACTACTGACAAAAAGGGGTGCAAACAAATTTACGAAAAAAAACCAAAGTCACCCAAAAGATAATAACCTTTAATAATGCGTATTTAACCACATGTGATGGATTGTGCGTTGAACTTGTGCGTGAATTTCGTGACAATTGTAAAAAGAGAAGGATCAACCGGTTAACACAGGTGTCAAGTTATACATGTGTGGTAAATTTTAGCTATAATTTACAAATTTAATGCTCTAATTTTGTATTGTAGCTATTATTTTCTCATAAGTGAACCATATTCGGTGAGCAAGCGCCCCGTTTTAAAATTTTAAAGAATAATTTGCTTTAATGTCAGTAGCAGAACCGAGTTCGAGTCCGTTACTAAGTCCGTAAATACAGTGCAGCAGTAATGAGTTACTTCATTTTCTATTAAATATAACTAACATTTTCATTGATCTTGATAATATGTTCTCTACATACAATCATAGTAATTAAAATCTAACGAAGTAATAAATATAAATGCAATGTACGAGTATTTTCACGGAATACATAATTCAAAGTATTGTAAAATATGACTGTTGTAGCGGAAGCCACGCGATACACTTTTACATAATATACACATTATGCGAGTACAGCAGCCGTTGTATGGAGTATAGATGTGTCGTATAGAGCTGTGGGTCGTTCAACGGCGCGGCACGGCGCGGCGCTCATGTCGTTTGGATGACGGATACAGATTAAAGCATTTTACGAGGTAACACAGGCACATAAAAACGAAATTAAGCACTACTTTGAACCCTGCACTCAGCAACGGACTGATTGACCTCAGCCACGGCCTTGACCTGAGCCATAGAATTGTTACTGGATGTAAATACATTGGAGATGTATTCGGAATGATACACATTATCATCTCACTTCTCATTATGAGAGTTACCATCTATTAATATCAGGAGGTATATATACAAATACACTTGCATGTTAGCGAAGAATGGAATTCGGGAATTTATTACCTAATCAAATTGTAAACTCCATCTAGTCTAGATGGCATCACCAAACCGACTGTAGCACATCGCTTTTAGGTAATAATTTTAATATTACATGGTATTTTAATGTTCAATAGTTCCTACTATTCTGTTAATATCTAGATATCTTATCATTAGAGGCGGCCTTTGGAGGTTGCGAGCAGAGCAACCACCCGGGGCCTCGCATTCTCGCGCAACAACCGAAGTACAAAAATTCATTACTATATATGTATTTGAATCTCGCGCCTCGCTCTTTAGAAATTCCACTAGAATCACTGCGTATATATTTTAAGGCATACAGGTACCTTAGTTTATCATTATTAATATTTGTCGTCTTTGCGCTTGTTAACTTTTATGAAACTTTCAATATAAAATTTTATTTCTCGTCAATTATTATCAAAAATATTTACGTACAACTTACATAAATTATACAAAGAACAAGTGCCTCGCAAAGATCTGCCGCCCAGGGGCCTCGCAAATATCTGCTGCTTATCATAATATTGTTTTGAAAAATAAAAAGGAATGGCTGATATTGTATAAATGTGCATTGGAACTCATAATTTGTCTAAGGTGTCTTAATTATATTTTATTGCTTTATCAATATTTACCCTCGCTATCATGGAAATGGTAATGGTATAGTAAGATCCAGATTTAGTTAATTTTTGATACTTC
Source organism: Panorpa germanica (assembly GCA_963678705.1). Taxonomy (NCBI): domain Eukaryota; kingdom Metazoa; phylum Arthropoda; class Insecta; order Mecoptera; family Panorpidae; genus Panorpa; species Panorpa germanica. The sequence continues at coordinate 47,483,932 of OY783203.1, forward strand.
AACTTAGGATGTTGTGAATCGTCGTTGCCTTAACTATCACGGCCACAGTATGATTGACTATTTGTGTTAGCAAATTATATTTATAAACTATCTATTAAAATATTATCTTTATAAAATAATTTTGCAAAATTAGGAAATACGAAACTGATGTAAAGTTGCAATTTAATGATTAGATACCAGCGATGTGACATTCCACAGAATCTAGTGAATGATGCATATGTTGTCATAATCAAATAGTCTGCCAATCAGAATCTGATCCATTGTCAGCCGTCGACATAACAGCATTGATATGCACTACCGGCATGGCTATGATATCTGAGGACCAGATATCGGGATACCAGGATACCAGAATACCGGGATACCGAGATACCGGCAACTCTCAAGCTGTCGGGTTGTCTGAAGTCCCACAGGAATTTTTGTCATTGTTCTAATTTATTATTTTCGACCTTCAGAACCGGACGAATATGTGGTCATTGGACAGTCAGATGATAAAATGAACGAAGGATTCCAGCCTATCTTGCGCCCGTGCCCGTCTTGGACGACTAAATGTACGACTATTTTGTCTTTGAAAGTGCCGATGTTTTATCTTAGTGAAGTGTTAGTTAAACATGTTTCAAATTGAACCCGAATTGTTTCTTTACTGTTTACAAACTTGTGTTACCAACAATGTTGGTTTATTTTTAACATAACTAATTGTTACTAGCTTGTTTTAGTATTGTTATTATTATTACATTGAGTATTTGCATTTTTAACATGCCTTTACATGTAGGTGTCGAATACGAGACAACGCTGGTTCCCAAACCAGGGACGCATTTACCGTTAGGCATGAGGCGTACGCTAACTGCTCTATGCAGTTCACCTTTAGAAACAGATTTAATTACAGACGGCACAATAGCTGAGAGCGTTGTGCTTGATGTCAAGTTGCTGTGTCTTCCGGTTCCGATACTATAATTACCATACATGTCATTATTATTATATATTGATACTTCTGAAAATATTTTCAACTATCTGAGAAAAAACACAACTCCGCAAAATAACCCAAATTATCATTACAGTCATTTTGTTCTGTTAATATAAGTCTATGAAGTACTGCAAAGTACTAAACCTTATGTTTTAGGTTTAGTTTTAATTGTAAGAATAGTATAGCAAATGGGTAATCATTTATTGCATAATTTGAGTTATGCACACTTTCTTTTACTAAAACATAACACTTAACAGTTGTTGACAAAACAATTATCTTTTTTATCGATCGTGTCATCAGTCTACAATCTGTTATAAATAAAATGAAGTTTTTGCTAGTGAAAAATATAGAAATATTAAATATAATAACGTATAGAAACATAATGATAAATATTAAATAAAGTATATTACTGATACGCACATTTAAAATAAAATCTAAGAACTAAAACACTGAAAGAAATTCTGTACCTAAAACATACAATTTGAGATTAAGAAACATAGGTGGGAATGGCTTTCAAGTCTATGCAAAAAGGAAACGTCAGATCATAGTCGTAAATAGATGCCTGCGACTGCCCCGATAACCCAATAACTTACTTAATATTTCATATAAATACATGTTTTACCATATAAATAATTTGTATTGGCTTAAGCATACTCGTCGTATAATTGTTAAAAAGAAATAAAATAGGAAGCCACTGTCATGTCGTACCAGGGTGTTTTATGTATGCACACATTTTTCCCTTTGCAGTACAGCGTACTACTTTCTTGTTCTTTTTGCGAAAAATGCGAGAGACGACGCATTCTGGCATGACATCCGCTTGTCTCTATCCGGCTAGTGAGGCTAGGATATTATTGAAAACCAGCTATACAACTGCAGGGTCTTTCAGAATAAACGAAATATATACTAATATTTGTCTAGCTTGATTTCTGTCTTGATGCCTGAAGTATCAGTCCTACCACTGTTTTAATTTTACTTTTAATTTCATTTTTTAGGTGCAAGAATAGTATATTATAGATTTGATACTCATGACATATGTACACTTTGATACATATGATTAGATTTATACTCTAAACTTTCTTAAACCTAAAACGCTACAATCGGCTATCTAAATAACATTTCTTATTGGTTTGTGAAATATAAAGAAATAAAATTTCACTTTTATTTTATAAAAATCAAATCGCAGTCTGTAGTGAAGCCAAAGGAAAAATATGTTATTATTCAATAAGTTACAAACTTATATAAATAATTAAAATTTCTGTTTAAAGAAACGGTAAAATAAAAACAAATAAGAAATACGTCATTGTGTGACATCACAGAGATATATATAATAATATTACAGTTTAAATTTTGAGACATAGATGGTACTTTGGCATTGTCTTGTATATTTATACAACTTAACTTTTCTTTAAGTATGAGACACCGTCAATTTCATAATTTGAACTACGAGTAAATTTAAAAATATTGAAACAATGTAACAGGAGTTTTAAGTATGCTCCCATCGTATCAATGTTAGTTCGACTATTTTATTACGAGAGCTCGGTCTATTTTTTGTTTTTTTATTTCAGTTAAGTACTTGCCTTGAGATTTATACATTTGTATCACATGCGTTGATGAATGATGAGGATATACTGACTACTTACCACGGATAGTCCCCATGCCCTGCACTTATACTCGTACTCATATGAAACCTTATTTTTTACTTCGTGAACTCTTCGTTGAGGATTATTACTTAATATATGTATTTGTATCATTCACACGCGGCTCCTGCGCTAAGCTAGAAACACGCATCCCCCAATTCTCTTGAGAAAGGTCACTGCACTGTAGGGCATCATACTGCATCATTTCCGACATCCACATCATTCGTGGCCTATTATAAAAACATTTGAGCTTAATGAAAATTATAGATTCCACATGATGGTAATTTTTGTTGTCGTTATTGTCAGCTACTGATATTAGCAGGGCTGCGGAGTCGGAAAAAGAATAACGACTCCGACTATAGACAAATTTAATATCTATTAACTTTACTAAAATTTTAAATAATATTATTTAAATAATAGAAATAAATGTATCTTTATTTTTAAGAAGAGTTTTGTCCCTTTGTTTTATGACACTAACAATCCAAATTAAACTGACATTATTTTATATGATTTTGCTATTCGTCCGCATTTTAAATTGAGTCATGCATTTTAGATTGTGTAATGCTTATACTCGTATTGCATCAATATTATAATAATATTCTAATGAATTTGAATGCAAGTTGATTTGTAATAGGCATAATGCGATGCGGATTCTGAATTTCCGATTCTGAACAGGATTAACAGGTTGTAGGCTGTAGGTAGTCTATTTACGACACTGCACGAGTATATTATGGTATATCAACGCTTACGCATACAAAGAATATTCGTATTACACTTTGTTTTACTTCAACAGGAAGTTTGATGTTTTATTAATATTATGCAGAGTGCCTCAAACCAGTGCAAGCGGGCCTTATGGGATCCTACACCCAGTGCTGTATTGGAGTCTTCTTTTACAAGTCAGCTGTATATTTTTGACCATTCCTAATTGCAATGCAAATGGTGAACATTCCTTTTCAATTTTTAAAAATGACACTTCGCCAGGAGAGGTCCTCAAAATTTAGTTGTTCCTCGGGCTTCTCAAATGCTAAATCCGCTACTGTGTGTCAATAAAGTTTGATCACCACGTTCTTCAAATATTTACGGAAAATAACTCGATTTTCATCTCGGAAAAAATACTGTTTTTCAACTTTAATCGCAATCGCCAATGATATTTGGGGTATGAGCTTAATTCTCCACGCTGTTGAAATAAAAGATTTCACGGAATATAATTATGTGAGTTGTGCCTAGTGCCTGCCATAAGAGAATATGACGAGAGATAAAGAAGAAATAAAGAAGGTTGTGTTTGTCGTTGTTTAGCCGTTCGCGTCAGATAATGTTAGTTATTTTAAATGCATTAGTAATTGCAAGCATGAATCACACTGTCTAAGTATGATTGTAGATTAATGATTTGGCAGAGCAGGGCAGGGCAGTCATTTCAACGTGCTGCAGTCTGTTGGATCTCCATGACTGTCACTGTGTTATGCGTCATTATTATTGCTTTTAGTTGTTTTAGTTTATTAAAAAAAACAGTCTATAATTTAGTTTGAACAAATAGTTGAATGTTCTGGTTGTTGATCGAATAGTCGCTTGAATGCATCATGGACCGCAAGACGCAAGAGATTACCCACTTCCTTCCAACACGCGACCCTAATAAAGGAACATTATCTCAGCCTCAGCCTTAGCGTCAGCCTCACCATCACCTCTTGTATTGGTCCAGTGTCCAAGGTTGACTGAGTAGTGAAATTCATGTACCGCTGTACAAATGTACCAATACACCTATGTATCAATTAGAAATAGAGTGGCATCCTGAATTTAGAAATATTATAAAGTAATTAAGTATACTTAAAAATAACATGTGTGGTAAAGCTATCCACTATCGTGACCGGTATGTCGACACGGAAATAGTTTATGAAATTACGTTACATCCCGCTAAAAACAAAACATGAGTGTTACCTTATAATCATGTCATATTTTACGAACGAAATCTAATAATATGTTGAACTATGTTTAAAAGGGATACATATTATAAAGAAACATTAATTCGAACCTAAAGCAACACATAAAGTCTAGAGCTGTTAAAGATGGTAAAGAAGGATAAATATAATCGAATACTTATTATTCTTCAGGCAATAATAGTAATCTCATGGCATCAAAATATAATTCAAAATTAAAACAGAAATTCAAATTTTAAATAGCAATAACATATGCGCTTATCCAAGTTATTTAAACATATTTTTTTTGTTTATTAACTATGCGAGTATAAAGGACAATGAATGCATTGGTAACTTAATAAAACGAATCGCAACTCACACCATCCCATGAACCATCACAGATTAAGGAAGAATACCGCAAGAGTATATTATATTACTCCAAAACTCAAACTTACATCATTTGTCATGCCATTCGAAGTCTTAGTTTCTGGCTAGACTAACATTGCTCTATACTCGTAGAGTCGTAACCCCTCTCTGCTCTCACTCCCTTTTCCAGTCACCCACGGAAACAGATCAAAGAGGATGACAATGAATTTGTATGCTAGAATATTATTACTCAAATTGAGCAAAATATTTAATTATCATTTAAATCTTTCATTTAATCATTCGTATAGACAAAATAGAAATATCGTTGTAAACCTGAAGTTAAAATTGTTATTCAATTTAATTGCAGCTTAATTGGTATTTCAATTATTTCATTACGCACCAATTGAACATCGACTTTGTAGTAATTATAATTTGACATAAATGCAGCTTACGAACATGTTAAATTTATGTGCAAATATGTATACAATTTTTTAAACTTTTTATTTAAATGCTTCAATATTAGAGAAAAATAGCAAAAGAACATAACAGTAACACTCTTTGGTGTATAATGTACGTATTATGTTTTATTTAGGTAGTACACACATAAAACCACTGATAAAATTGATATATACGGAATTAAAAATTAAAATTTTTTGATCTTTCGTGAAACGAGATAATAATTATTGAGTGGCCTTATTTAACTTACTGGAGGCCTGTAAAGGAAGAGTGCGAGGAAGGAATAAGTAGAGTGAAGGACCTGAAGTGCATAGGTGCGATGAATTGGAAAAGGAAGGTGGCCAATAGGGAGCTTGGCCTCTACTATCTTAATTTGGAATAATATTGTTTCATACTTTTTTATAAAGCATCTCAACAAACATTTATACTAACGGTATTATAACGCTACCGCTCTTTCTAAACTTTTTATTTCAAATGATATATTGTTAATTTCGTGCTAAATTCTATTGTATCTAATCACAATTAACTTCTTTGTTGAGGCTCGGAGACTTCTAGGCTATATTGCTGTCAACCTATCAAGTCTATGTTGTACCCTACAACTTCAATGTCTATTTAACATAGAGAAGTCTCTTTACACTCTCTTTGAAACACAACGATCTGTTCTTGACACCAACATAATATTAATATAACAACCGCCCGAACAGGGCCGAGGCATAATCACATAAAGGGTGCACAGGCAGACTAACGTCGTTATTAAAGAGTGGATTATTTCAACTAGTAGTTTATTTGAAACTACTGTAAAGTTAGATTTTAGAAGGGCCGGGGTCAGGACATTAACTTTAAGCAGTTTGAACTAATCTCTACAAGTTTTAATCTATACTAAAAAGGGCAACATCCCTCAGCCATATTAAAAATGTCAAAAATTAAATTGGAGGTAGTCCTAATGAAATTTTCTACGTTCCCATGGAGCTACAACATGTATCTGGCTATATCCTGGCTACTGAGAATTAAAGCATATGAAAAGTAGGGTTATGTCAAGCTAAATATGCTAATACGCCCATAAGACCCGTTCCTCTATTTACCCGCGAAACAGGAGTAAGAAGCAGACGCCTCTGCTGTGGTTAGGACCCCTAAAGATGGATAAAGAAATGATGGATCGTCTCCATAAAAAAGGAAATCATTCGTAATTTGTCATTGATAGGATTCTGGTTTGCAAATATTTTAAGAAAATGAAGATATCATAAAGATTGACGTGACATTTTTTATGTCATTCACTTTATATAGACAGTTAATGGATATCAGATATCTTCATAGAATATTTGCTGAAATATCATGTCAATATGTAACTTTCTTATAATTTTTTACTTGAAAGTAGTTCGTCGAATTTCTTAAAGTAGATGTAATTTACATATTTTTGAAACTGAAAAAGCTCTGCTTTATTCAGGTTTTCGAATTAATATATTTCCAAGAAACTAGTATTGTGTATTTTCAAATTTCAGTTAGAATCTTTTTCAGTTTCCTGTTTCTACAAATTAACTTATTAATTTTCCATATTTATTTATTTACTTAATTAATTACAAACCCGTTGTCCATCCATAATCTATTGTTGATGTTGCAAAATAGTTTTCCTTTGTCTACAATCTTCTGCAAATCCTCTTTGGTATAACTTTTGCGGCCTGTATAACATCTAAGTATACAATCGTCAATATTAAAATGTATATATTTCCACAGAAAAATAAATGTAAAATATCTGTTTAGCCAAAACAGCAAGGACAGGGCAAGGACCATCACTAAATAGACAAGACAAATACCCATCATTAGGTATTTCAGTTGTAATCCGCGTTAACTTGATCCCCGTGTACCCGACAGAGCTACAAACACTCCCTACCTACCTCCTCCCTCTCTGCCCTCTCTGATCTCCTTGCCACGTTTGTCACCCTTTTAACCCTGTTAATTCTAGCATCGCTTTAGAAAACAGCATTGAAATTGTCATAGGCCAGATAAATACAGATAATCCGATACTAAATGTCGCCAGATTTGTAAAAATCTCAAGACTTTACATGTCACATTACTTAGAGAAATGGAAGCAGTAAAATACAAAATACAATAGAAGATACATTCAAGATATTCGGATATTCATTCGTTCGGAGGAAAAAACTTTGAATATATTTCACAATATTCAATTTGCTAATGCATACATAAAGAGAAATTTATGAAATGTGCAAAATATCAATATTAAGAGAAACTATAGCCAGGGGTTGGGAACTATACTCTGTAACTCTAGCATAACCATGTAACAGTTTTCATTCGTTACATGTGGTCGATCTTTGACAAAACTAGAATTGAAAAAACAATTTATTAGCGAAAACTTCAGTTATGAAATGAGAATTGAAAACCGGCCCTTAGAAATATTTCTGTAGTCACTATTCTTTTAACTATGATAATTCTTCTGGTATCGTGAATCTGATGTAATAAAATCGTCGAATTTAGTGAATAAACAGATCCAATTATCGTTATCTTCGTTATTATCGTTAAAATAAACGACTGAACAAATTAACAAGAGGTGTACAAACAAGTTGTCGATAAACTTTTATAAAGAATATAAAACTAAATCGAATGAGACCTAATGACTGGTTAGAAGCATGTATTTATCGTATTAAGTCAATCACTAATTAATAAATTGGTTAAACACAATAAAATTTAATGAACACCTCCTTTATTTAATCGAAGTCCTCCAGACATACGAAGAAGCTCCGAATTAGTTTGGACGGAACATGGGAGCGCGGAGCGGTGCTGGAGAGTATCGCCCTGCAGCCGTTCTGTTGGGGCGCCTCGCCGAGTTCGCCGAGTTCGCCGAGTTCGCCGAGTTCGCCGAGCCCGCCGAGTGTCAAATGTTGTGTTCTCAGTTCCCACGTAGCGAAATATAAACGGCGCTCGACTTGGAAGCAATGAGAACTGCTACAACATCTAAGATAATTATTGCGATGCTGAGCGAGACCGCAACTCTATAAAGTTGCGTATCCACCACTTGAATGACAAAATTACGTCTCTTAAATTAAATATAAAATACTACATTCGACTCGACAGCCTACACAAATTAAGCGCCAAAATGCTTGACAAAACAGCAAACCTTTCTGATGAAAAATACGCCAAAGCTATTTTTTAAGAATTAGTTTTACATTAAAACAAAATATTATTATTATTATTATATAAATATTATTTTATTTAATAGTTCATATTCTCAAAAAATATGAATAAGCAAATTATTGAAAGTTGCTGCACATCTGGCAGCACTATTCTAAACGTCACCCACCATCTATGGATGATACGCTATGGTGAGTGACATTGTACTATATGTTGTTGCTTATTTGTCACTTCACGCTTATAAAACTTGAAATAAAATTCGTAAAAACTTATCACTTATTTTCAGCTGCAAATCGACTCACATTCTTTCTAGAAGTGAGTACGGCTTCCGCTTGGTGAATACGCAGCGTAACATTGCGCCATGCGCCCCGTACAGGGTATAGACCGACACCAAACTTTATATATCTACTGTGTAGTGTAGCCCTGTCACAAATACACTCGCACCATAAGTAAAAAAGATATAGCATTTTCCAATTAAGTAATTAACGAGAGCTTGAACTATATTACGAGTATGCCTGGAACTACTGGAACTGGAATATATCTCAAACTGTCTACACAATGATTTATTCATAATTTTATTCTAATATAATTTTAAAAATTTAATATATTTTCAAGTATATTACGAGCACGAATAAATGTCTGCGTTATGTTACTGCAATTAGTTCCTCCATTAGCAGAACAGCAACATCAACAGCAACAACAACAACAACACTTGGCTCTTGCTGTGCCACAGCTCTTAAGGAGTGTCCCCACTGGTGCAACTGGAGGACGTTTAACAACAATATTTAAAACAAGGTTCGATCAAAATGTAGTAAAAGTTGGGAACTTATTCCTCATAAACTCTAAATGACTTTAACTTTGAACGATATATGGTATAGGATATAGAGTGTTTTTTTTATCTAAGGTCTCCCACTGAAACCGAGAAAGCTGTATGTGAGTTGTTCGCATTAGTACGTTTTATCATGAGATGAACCTTCCTTCTACTTTATTGTTTAGTAATACACCATTGTTCTCCGTGTACTTCTTTACTTCTGTTCTTCTTGAACTGTCAACAAGAAACACCCTAGACACGCCTCACGTTAATTGCGGAAATGCATGCTTCCAAGAATTATGCAAAACTCTACGACATAAAGTTGATCCTATTGCGGAACCATTTATAATATAGAAAAAACGATCACGGTTGTATCCATGTACACCACCAGGGAATTGTTTGGAGATATTATTATCTTATGTGTTTGTAAAATAACATCTCAAATGGTTACACTAATTTAATACACTAATTACAACAAATATATACTTTCGTATTGTATTGTGCAACAAATTGTTTGATGTAGCATCAGTGGAGACGCTCCTTTACTACTCTTGTAGACGTGTGAAACGATAAAAAATATAATCAGTAATTACAAAACTCACAGCTACTGGCTTTTGTATTCTGACATTGGTCAAATAAAATTTTCAATTGATAATAAGTGGTAGCATGAATGGGGCATCGGTACGCGATGTATTCGCACCATGGAATGGTACATCCATAGGACTGCACGGCACGGTGTTTCTCAACCCTGAAGCCATCCTCAATTTGGAGTTAAAGCCATCAGGCAATCTGCCAAGGCAAGCAGATCTCCAGACCTGAAGACCCAACACCCAACTGTTGAGACTATTGAAGCCGCGGGCTGTGACCGACCTTCGTTCTTCGCATCCATCCCATTTTATCTTAAGCGTAACGAAATAACAAAATATAGCCACATTTACTCTCCATTCATAAGTTGTTATTACATTACTACCGAACCGTACCCACCACCCGAACTGTTCAGCCTCGAGGTCCAGAGCATCATCTCCATCATCTCCATCGTCTCCCAGTTGTACTCGTAAATACTCACATCATGTGGTGGCTAGTGTTTTAATTTTTACAGTCTGTTCATTTTACTAGAATATTTGTTAAATGAAAATGATGAGAATCACAAATAACATGCAATCACTTGCTAAATGAACTGTCTGCATCAATTCAGATTCAAAGAACTGATCGCTGAACTGAAATATAAACTAGTCTACAGCTAGAAGATTTAAATTTCAATACACAAAACGTTTTATTAAGTGCACGCGAAACCAATTTGCATTCAAATTTTAGGATATTTTAAAATGCAGTAAATGCAGGCGAGACGGACAAGCACTGACTGGGTGTTTAGTTGTTCTTGTGAATAATTTGTTAACTTTAAATCCAGAGTTGAGGTTTACACGTAGTAAGAGTGCATTTATTGCTACACGGAAGAAGTCAGTACTAAATATTACTTGTAATATACTGAAAACTAATGAGACTAATGAGAAAGATTCTGACGAGTAATTATCTCCGTTTGTACATTTTATACTTATGCAATATTTATGAATTAGAATACAGATTATACTAATTATATTTAAGCGCTTACTTAGTACTAAACAACTGAAAGACACTTAAATAACCTGATTTCTTAAGTTTTTGCCTTCTTTACAACTCACTGTACCGTTGGTTTTTCATATTTAACTTACAATGGTATATCATTAATACAATATTTCGCCAGTTACACTGAGAATTCCTTTTATTACAAAATCGTAATATTACTTTGTCGTAACTGTGAAGTGTCAATCAACCACCGCTATTAAATAACGAGCCGTGAATCTAGAATTTGTGTTTTCAAAATTTACCATTTTATACTGTATTTAAATTGTTTTAATTACGGAGACAATGAGACATACGTTCTTGCAACGTTAAAGTTATTATTTTCTACAAGACGCTTTCTACTTAACCTTCATACTCACTATTGGAATACTGTGCAAGTCTGGTACAACGAGTATCTAATTTTTCTTATTTATTTATATAATGTTTTCACTACATTTTCCTTCTCGAATTTTCGCTCGTTCGCTTCGAAGTCGCTCCTTTTCTCTATCTCCGCCATCCACCTCTTCCCTTCATTGCCTCTCTTTAATAACTGCACAATATTCTTTTCGCTTTTTACCTTTTTCTCACATGAAAACTTAATTTTTTCTAGAGCTTCTATTTCCGTTCCGCACACCTTGCACATCTTTTCTCTATTTGGCCAGTATCTGTTTCCTTACTCCTTGTTTCCCAATCTGAATCTTCCGATTCTTCTCATGTTTTTTGTGTCTTTTTCTCTTATGTATTCTGGTATCTCTCTCTCCCAAATCCTCTTCTATATTTCATTATATTTGCTCTTCTCAATTTTTTCCATTCTTTCGTGTTGTTATATCTCCCTGTCTCTGTTCCTTAGCTCCTCTTCCACACTTGTACCTTGTTCTCTTCTCCTCTGTCGCCACTCCATTCCTTTTAAAATACTGCTTTCTCTTTTTAGTATCTAATTTTTATTTACATATTTTCAACTAGAACGTAGAGAAACGATTGATAGTTATTTATTCATAATTGATTTTCTATCCCTTTACACTTATCAGACGCTTTTCAACTTGCTACTTCTCATAACATTTTCCTGCAAGACTCTTCTTGCTTTGGTAATTTATAAAAACAACATTGGTTGCTTCTAAGTGGGTATAAGTGTAACACTGTAACTGTAACAGTAACTGTAACATACAGCATTATCACTAGTTGTTCGCGTTTCTCTTTCTCGTGTTTATTCTTTTTAGGACTAACAAAGACAGACAAACAAATCATTAATAACTAAGAATTTATCCCGTGCAGACAGCACCCTCATTTCTCTAACGATTGTTTTGCACAAAGACGCGTTTCACTGATCTCCCTTAACACTCGGCTAATCTGATGTGACAATATTCCTTGGTTATCCCACGAACAGTTCACAGTTCCCGGTTCCCGATTCCCTTCTTTTCGTTCGCCTATAGTCTATAGCCTATATCGTCTAAGTAGGGAGAACTATCAGAAATATGGAATTTTTACATTAATCCACTTGAGCTAAATGAGACAATTTGTGCGGTGAAGTTTTAAAATTCATTGCTTGTGTTGTATCGATAGTGAGACATATCCGAAGGCATATTTACGTACAAAACCTAGTAATACAGGATCTAAAAGATGATTTTAGCACATCTCATCTTGTATATGAGTTCGTTTTGATGAGTACAAAAATAAAACACAAAACTACCCAATTAAAACGACAGCTATTTCAATAAACATTGACTAACCACTGGTCCATACATGACAATTTATTCAAACGTATCAACAAAAGAAATTTTAATTCCAAATTGAGCGAATGTCGCGACCGTGGTGTCGCGGTCGTGGTCGCGGTCGCGTTGACTGATTATAGCCCTTTTGTTAAAAATATTTTAAATTCATTGTTAATGTTTGCTAATGCAATCATCGGATTACCACACATTAAACATTATTATTATTGTTCGTGGTTTGTATCGTACATGTTGTGCTCAGTATTCAGTACCAACACTACGACCTTTCGTTTTGTATAGTGTATTATTGTTAAATTATATAACGTTATTTCAAAAATACCGGAAAAATATGGCTTCATAAACAACAATAACAGTCAACAGGCGTTAGATTTGACACATTATGACATTAGTAATGCTTCAAATGTCAAATGATTTCTACTAATGTCATTCACACGTATACGAATACGTGACCCTACACATATAAACGTACACACACATATGCGAGTACACCCGCAACTAACAAGATGACTTTGCCAGTGACGTACGAACTAGCATACACCGGCATCGATACTGGGCAAAAAGATTTTATTTTTATTTTTATTCTTAAAACACTTTTATTAAATATTTTAATTTCTTATAAGCATATAAGTAGTACTAATGCCGTACTATTTAAGAATGATGATAAGCCTAACAAGGAGAACCTGCTTTTATTTAGTACTAATGTAGGGATAGTAGCGGTAGTATGAATAACATATCAGGGACAAACCTTTGTGAGTCATAAACCAGTGCTGCGAATAGAAATACTTATTTGTATAGTACGAGTAATGAACAAACATTACAAATTTCGTATTATTTATAATTAAAATAGTTCGCAGGCAAAATACCACTCGTATAGCTATATGTACGTCCATTCTAGTATTTTGAAGAAACATTAATGAGGAACTTAAATAACTTGTTAAGTTTTTACACCACGCTGTGTTTGCATTGAGGTTCAATAGCTACACCAACACTCTAAACAAATGAGTGAAAAACAAATTTAAAACGAATGCGAAAACATGGTGATGATGAATTTTTTTTGAACCGGTTTGTTTACAAAAATAACAACGAACAAATATGAAATTATTTCATTCGTTATAAGCTAAAGTTAAGTTTTATTTCTGTGGTAATATTTTATTTCTAAATTTAGTGAATTATTTGTCATGTAATATTCTGCGTACGTGCGTCACTGGCTGCCGAACGGCTTTGTGTGGCACTGTGGCAATACATATTATGATATAATTATTACCTTCACAGGTACTTCCCTTTTTTATGATGTTATAATTTGAACACGAAATGTAGCATTGGTATTTTGAAGTTAACCACATGGAACGGGATACGGAATATGCTACAGTCTGTATTTAATATAACATTAGGCGCTGTGACACAGCCAGCCAGCACACAAATGAAAAAATAAATATATTATAATTCATCTATGCAAATGTACTATATAATTATTTATACATAATAATTACAATATATGTCTGTATGCAATCAACACAATCAAAACTACCAAATAGTTGATACATTTCGATGAGATGAATGCAAATAGTTATTCAATTATTCTGTAACTTGCTAAATATTCGCACTACTCCGAATACGACAAAAGAAATCTAAAAAGAAATATTTGCTCCTTTTTAATTCCGATATTATAGTGTAGATATTAATTACTAATTAAAAGTATCATTAAAAGCAAAACCAATCGGAAATCATTGAGAGGACATCAAAAACCTTACAATTATAGTTATAAACATAGAGGCATAGAGGAACAATTTCCTATCTTAAAATGAGCATGCTTTAAAAAACAATTCGAACTTCAAGGCACCCTACTTAAAATTTCGGATGTCCTATCTCAAATTAGATTCAAGCTGCGGCCAGAAACTTACCGAGGGAGGAAGAGACGAGGGCGAGCCGTTACAGGCTCCTCACGACACACAAAAACTCGATTTAATTATGACTAGATACATTTGATTTTGCGTGGGAACCAAAAAAGGGCCCCTATATTAACTACCACCTCTGGCGCTTATTAGTCTCGGTACGTCACTAGCTACGGTCCAGCTCTTGTATACTTACAGAGAGGATTGCAACCTGTTATAAAGTAATGAATTATATTTGATCGTTATCGATATTGGATATTGCCCCATTAAATTGTTTTACAGAGTAATCCCGTGTGTAGAGAGTTTTAACATTTTTTGTAATAATCCGGTTAAAAAATAATTTCTTCAAAAAGTCCACAAGGAGAGAGAAACAAATATATGACCACATAACACTGAGCCGTACACATACATCTGTAAGTAATGGTTCTTAATTTTCACAATCATTTTTTACGACATTATTCCTGATTCGTAGATAACGTAATACGTTTCGCGGTAATTGAATATCAGTGATCACTGATCGGGATCGGTGATCGGCCTGTATGAATAATATTATTTTCACACAATTCTTTACTAGTATTTCGACATACAATCACCAGTATTATTCCATTATTCCATTATTCCTCGCGATACCGCAACGCGTAAAGTAAGAATGACATCATTCTGTCTTATGATATTCTGGGACTCTGAGACAGACATCAAATTTTCCTCATTTTTCGGGTGTCTGGAAGTCAGTTTACTTATAAATGTGTTCACATTAGGAATGAATGCGTAGGGGTCGTTGAGAGGATAAAAGAGAGTGAAGGGGAATGTATGAGGATCAAATACAACTAATAGGCGCATCAAAAGAAGAAAAATGGGCCACTTCAGTCTAAAGAATGAAACAAAACAGGAGTAACAACGAATGGGGATGAGCTAGGGTGAGTTTCTCTCCCCCTACGGCATCCCAGTATCACACTTACTAACCAGAGCACCAACGGGCACACGGTCTGGCCGATGCTGAACTAACTGCGGATTACAGTCCTGCAAATTTATTTGAAGGACCGATTCAAAACGTACATCTGAATATTCTATTCTGCGCCAACGATTATTGTTTGGATAATTGCAAGTTGTAGCTCATCAGAGATTCCTGGCTATGGTAATTACATTTTTCCTTAAGTCTACTATTAATAAGATATTAAATATACTCAACAAGCGCTAGTTTAGAATATAAAACCTTCTTTGTTAGATTGCCGCCATTTTTCCCTTTCCTGTGTTAAGGTGAAAACATCACTCACAATTTCCTTGACTAGATACAATTTGTTTCAACTACAGTAACCTTCGTTACGCTATTGATTCCGAGGGATATCTTTTTCCTTTTCTTACAATTTGTATAACAAATTTTTTGTTGTCGATATTAATTACATAATCAGTAAGTAATTATCAGCAGTCTAGCGACGTCACCTAAAAACTGTGTCTACGTTTAAAATATTTTAGTAAAACTTTTTCAAAATTTTTAAATTACGATTAGTTTTATAAACGCTAACTAAATTAGCCGTACAGATAATGTTGTTGTAGATGATAAATCGCTAAATAAAAGGTGTAATGTGGATCTTGCTCCTCAAATAGCGAATGCACTGCTCATCAGTGCACCAGTGCATCAGCGCATCGACCAATGTACTCGACTCGTATTCGTAATTACGTTTAACGACTGCGGATGGGCGTAGAACAAATAGTTTTCGTTTAGTACTAGTACGAGTATTATCAAGTATAATGCAATAATATATTAGTTTACGAATATATATATATATATATATATATATATATATATATATATATATATATATATATATATATATATATATATATTTATGTATTTAACAAGACATAGGGCTATGCACTTATCTCAAAAACATTTTTGTGCCTGCGCCTGTACTCCAAAAAGTTATTATATAAAGTTAGTATATCTATGTTTTGACTTAGTTCCTTTCTTATAAAGGTGAAATAGTCCCTGTGTATGTATTTACTAATTTTATAAGGTCAGGTTTTTCATAAGCGGCCTAATAGTTAATGCCCTCCCATACTGAACAGCGAACGTACATGAAGATAACAAAACACATGTTTGTCTGACTGTCTGACTGACTCTCTCGCTGCCTCTTAGCCTATCTCTGCACTAACAGCGTCAGAATTATCGAAGTATCGAAGTGCTGAAGTAGCCCAGTCATTATAGTAAGTTCACCTCGGAATTCGAGATACCCAGCTGTAAGTCTGTAAATACTTGTATATTGACACCCTAAAAGTTGTCTCAAAACCTACATATGGTAGGGTGTGCGCAACTATTAAATTTCAAGGTCAAAGGTCACAAAAATCGGTTTTTTGCGCTTTTTTTGTAAATATCTCATTTCCTATGGGTTTTTTGCTATTTGTATTTATTATCAATATTGTAGAATACAAAATTCTCTACAAATTTTGTTTAAAAAATTTTTTTATACGGTGAACCGTTTTCAAGATAGAGGGCGGAGAGCGCGCGGTCACAGGATCACTTCAGGTCAACCGGTGCCTCCGGTCGAAAACGCGCCATATATAGTTGATGAACTATCGATAAATCAATGATTATAAATATTTGTCAATTTTTATTAACTATTATATTATATTTTATCATTTTTTTCCCAACCTATCCACTTTTTATTCAGTATTAATTTATTTAACAACACTTACCTGTCCATGTAATTGCAGAAATTGTTAATGAAAATATAGGAATTATATTTGAATTTTTACCTAATTATTATTAATAACTTCTTATATGATGAAATAAAAAAGCAAATAAATTAAGAATTAATCTTTTTATTAAAAAATATCATTCAATACACATATTTTTATTAAAAGTAAAAAAATGGAATAAAGGGTACAAAAACTACAATTTATAATTTTAATCATCTTCTTCCTCTTCATCGTCGTCTTCTGGCTGCTGGTAAATTTCCAACTGGTCTTCATTATCGTCTTCAACGACATTTGTCTCAAGTTCTTCCATGAATTCTGGGTCAAAGGTTCCATCTTCGTTAATGTCGCTCTGATATGGTAGAGCATTGAGACAAGCTTGCCCATTACATTGGCCACAAGCTAAAGAGCATTGCAAGCCCGCTTTCCTGCATCCGCATCGCGAACCACAACCACTCTTGCAGTTGCAGAAAATTGTATTTAGCAAATCTTCTGGAGCAGGTGGTAAAATTGTCATGATAGGCTCCAGAAAATCGTTTCGCATTGCCCAACCCCATACCTGGGGTTCCAAATCATGCCCTAACCAAGTTTGAACTTGATAATATACACGTTTGAAATGTTGATGAGCAGCTGTACTTGTTGGTGGAATATTTGAAAGCTGCACAGGTTTATTAAGTTTTGTAGACTTGACGTAATGCCTATAACGAAGATGATCGAGACTTTTCACAGATTTCGGAGCATTATAGACTGCCAATAAGGTTTGAGTTCCACTCTCTAATAATCTCTGGGCCGAACAATTTTCTTCCTCGAATGCTGCAGCTAGTTCATCCAAATTTGTCAGTTTCTCAAAAACTTTTAGAAATGATTTAGTAGTAATATTTGCAGCTTGTAATTTTTCAATTAACATATTAATGAGCATATCTTTGTTATTTCGATTTGATAAGAATTTTTCTTGAGTAACTGGTACAACCATTGTTTCATCGAAACATACTTCATACGTTTTTGAAAGTGCAGCAGTTCTTCTCTGCTGCTCCATAGCTTTTACGTTCTTGCTGTAGTCTGAATATCCGTCAAATACAACAATTATTTTGGAACTGTAATGCCTTTGTAAATAATTCATGTATTTATCAAAAATAATAGAAAAAGTATCTTCTCTGCTCCATACAACATGATGAAGAAGAAATCCGCCATCAATAATGAACGTCACATTATTTTCATTGAGAACAAAATCAATTGGGCATAATGACGTCATACAATGACGATTTTGTTGTTTTTCTCATGCCATCATTATCAAATAGAGCTGTTGGATACGGACTCAATTCATACTGAAGATATTCTTCAAGATTACTTTCAAATTGTTTGCTGACAGTAATTCTTTGGAAGAGTAATAATGGATCCACTGCAACTTTACAATCATTTATTTTTACAGATTTGTTAACACTGGAAAGCGGCATTACTTTTTCGGAACGTTTCAACTTTATTTCATTAAATGATAAGCCGGTGATCTTCTTCATAGACTCTAATCCAATTTCGTAAGCTCTGTGGCAGTTAATTTGCTCATTTCCAACAATTCCAGAAGCTATCGATATTAACTGCGTAGTATTTGGAAAAGAATCATGGTGTTTAAACCAATCAAATAGTATATTTACGTCAGCATTGTCTTTTTTTACTCTTGAGTCTCTGGAATCTACGTGTTGCTCGGTCGACACCAATGAGATATTACAGAACTTCTCCATTTCCTCACAAATAGTATTTGTGGCGTACATAGCATATACCCATTTACACAAAACACTTTCTTTCGTACTTCGACCACGAGATACTCCTCCTTCGGTTTTCATGGATTTCATGAGACTTTGTTCGATGACCATATCTGACCATATCTCTTAATTTTTTTTTAATTTTAGGAAACGGTTATCAGTATTATTAAATAGATATAGATTTAATGCATGAAGAAAATGATAAAATATAATATAATAGTTAATAAAAATTGACAAATATTTATAATCATTGATTTATCGATAGTTCATCAACTATATATGGCGCGTTTTCGACCGGAGGCACCGGTTGACCTGAAGTGATCCTGTGACCGCGCGCTCTCCGCCCTCTATCTTGAAAACGGTTCACCGTATAAAAAATTTTTTTAAACAAAATTTGTAGAGAATTTTGTATTCTACAATATTGATAATAAATACAAATAGCAAAAAACCCATAGGAAATGAGATATTTACAAAAAAAGCGCAAAAAACCGATTTTTGTGACCTTTGACCTTGAAATTTAATAGTTGCGCACACCCTACCATATGTAGGTTTTGAGACAACTTTTAGGGTGTCAATATACAAGTATTTACAGACTTACAGCTGGGTATCTCGAATTCCGAGATTCTTACCTAATTTAAGCTTAAATGACTGGGCCAAAGTTGCTAAAGATTGAAGGCTGAAAGAAGTGCCACTTGGAAGCAACACATGCACTTATTAAATAGTATCAGTTCATTTTCAACTCTTAAAACAAGTGTTAATGTGATATCTGAAGAGGTCTTGGGTTACCTTTGTTATCTCGCTACATTTTGTAATGCTTTATGTGCTACGAATATTTTTTCAGTTAAGCGCTGATTTTAGCACCACCTCATATTTGTACAAAATTTAGGAAATATTAAATTTTCCCAATATCGTATAAGCAAGAGAAGGCAAAGGTATTTACCATCGCTACAAGTTTACTGAGATCTAACACACGACCTGACGTAAGCGGAAAAAATGCGCCAGAAGCGCAAAACTTTATTTATTAACTCCAATAAATAAATTGTTATCATATATTTATTTACAACATCATATAATATTTACAATGTTTGTCTTTCAGCGTAATGAGAATGGTTTTATTTACATGTTTTTAAAAATAACAGGTTGCTAACCGATTTATGAATAATTCATATGTACAAGTAATTATTGTGTTTTCAATTAAATAAAACAAAAAAAGAACTCAAAATGTATAGTTAAAATGGTCATATTACATTGTTATACTTGAGACGGAAATATCAATAACAAGTTCTAGCGTGCAGTGCAGCTGTTGTGTGTTAACGAGCAATAGCAGACCCACGGTGCGGGTCCTGGCACTGGTTCTGACACTGGTACTGATAAAGAAAACTGATAAACTGAGACGGTCCCATTCTCATATTCAAATCATCTTAAATAAAGATTCGATTCGATTCGATTGTATCAACCCCACTTACTATATCTTTGTCATATGCGTAATATAAGGTGTTCCCGTAAGAAGCTGCATCCCGCTGCTAGAAGGTGCGTGTCACTCTGTAGTATGTATTTCGGGAATTCAGTCGCTGTAGAGCGCTTCTCGAGAACGAGCCGTGAGTTTTAGCCGTCTGCACATGTGTCGACTGATTGCAAACTCGAAGCTTCCAACGAAAACGAAAAACGAGCCGTGTTTCATGACTATAGGTTTTTTAACAATAGCATAATAGTTGATTTTATTATGTCGTATTCTGAGGTATTTGTATGTATGTATGTATTTAAATACTTTTGAAAAGTACTTGTGCACATCTCTGCTCATGATTCATCATCAAAAGCATGCAACGTAATTGCCTTACGACATTACGTAATTGCCTTACGAAACACAGTCGCTCATAACGTGCTCAAAACCAATTTCAAATCAGTTTTGTTTCATTCGTGCCGTGTGTGTTCTTTCACTCGTATACACCTGCGTTCTCTCACTAACAACACAGTTGCATTCTCATTCGGTTCGGGCAGATTCGGGGCTCGCGTTTACAATCAGTCAACCCATGTGCAGACGGCCTTATGCGCGAGACTTTTACAAACGAATTTGTGCAATTAATGCACTAAGAAAGTTCAGCAATCATCGAGATTTACATGCTGAACTCCAGCAAAATCGAGTAACGGTAACCACCTTTCTTCTAGGACCCTCAAAAGGTCTTTAGTGTTTTTCTTCTTCTATTGTTTTACGGCGGCTTTAACTATCAGGTCATGTTTGTCGACCGTTGTTCTTTTTATGAGTTATTGAAAAAGTACCGCAATGAGAATTGTGTCGAAATCTCATATACTTATATTACATTGCTGCATAAAATATATATTTGCTTATATTTAGTAAATAATCCATTAAATGAAACAACAATCAAGCGCAAGTATAGCAGCCTGGAACTTGTCGAATACCGCTGTAATGCTTCCAACTCGAATATTGTTTTCGTTGTTATCTCAAAACTCCATATAAGGACGAAGCGTATACAACACATGCATTTAGTTGCTGGTTTATGTATCTTGCTTTATGTGTGCATTTTTCTTAACTATGATATTTGTATGGATAGGAGCATGCTCAATCATGTGCAAAGTTATATAAACATTTAGTGCTAGTACAAATTTGTAAATCAATTGTCATTTTAGTACACTGTCGCCATCTATATCTAACTGTATAACCATGAAGTAATGTTTCACCTTAAGTGATATGTGTATCGACAAGTTAATAGTCAGTACTCAGTAGCATTAGATTAATATTTGCAAGTGACCTCTTCCCACTTCCCCTGTAGTACTGTAGACCATACCGTAGCGAATCGAGCAGCACCACAGTCGAGCGCACGTAGATGTTATTTATTATATAGACGACAGAGTGATAGTATTACTGACTGTACAATAACTTTGCTGAATATGTAAAAACTGAAAGCAAAGATTTGAAGATTTATCGCCCTTAAACCTTTTGACCAGTGTGGGCGAGTGGGTAAGTGCGCGGTCTGCTACTGCTGTTCACTATAAAGTAATGGATTGAAGAGGAAGGGGAAGTAGACCAGTCCTCGTGAATCTAACCCTACCTACTCTTATAAATTAAATTTAAACTAACTGGAGAAATGCATTACACAGATTATATGACAATGACCACTGAGATATTTATGAAATTAACAAAATAATTAATTGCTAAAACATAATTGAATTATTATACAAAGTAATTGAAACACGTGTCAAGAAAACTTGTAACAACATTTTAATGTGAAAGTAATAAGATAATATATAGAAGCGTCCTACGCTGAAGAACGCTAAACACAGTTACATATATTTAAGGTTTATTTAACATAAAAATGTTTACTTGTTACATAACATCTTTTAGGTTAATATAATTTAAAGCTACGTGAGGGAAGTTTATTCTTATACAAAACTTTTTGAACTTATTTATACATTAGTACCAAACCTATAATGTCCTCTGCATTTATAAAATTACATTTTGATTTCTTAATTCAATAATTGTTGACAGTGGCAGATTCCGAACCCGTTGACACAGCAGTCAGGCATATAGCCGTGTCAAACATTCAAAAGCCGTGCATTTGTACTCATGTTTTATAATACATGCATCAGTGTCTTAACACCTACTAGAAAACGAGTATGCAACACGCATACCTTGTATATAAAACCTTGTCTTGTCTAGATAACCAAATAAATACCTAGGTAAATTGAGTGTAGCCAAGTGTAAGATAAGACGATTTAGGGTCTTCCAAGTCTACCCTAGGGAGCAGCCAGGCAGTCAGAAGTCAGGGGATGCGAATACGGGGTCTGGATTCAGCACGTCGAGGAGAATTATTTAATACATAGTCTTCTACACATGTTGGGTTTAAAAAGAAACGAGACGTGGTAAACTAGAAAATTAATTGAAAATTTCATTCTCTGTAAATGAGAGCGTATAATAATGTCACAAGAAAGACTTCTACTTTTAGTTTTTACATAAAATAACAAAATAATTTTCTTACATAAAAAACATTCTGCATATTTAAATACAAACACAACCTTACAAAAACATAAATCAATTTTCTAAATATACAGTTTTAGATAAATGATAAAACATAGAACATGTCCCTGCCTCTGTATTATAGTATTGCTGTCTTTGTAAAAATGAAAGAGAAGACTTGAATTAAGATGAAAACCAAATACCACAAGAAGGATGCAGAATGTTGGTGGATGTTAGAACTGAAAGGGGATCACAACGATAGATGGAGACATTCACATTTAGCATACATTTAAATTAGTCTTTGTCCTAAACACGAGGCACATTTATCACGATATTTTCCACGATGTTGCCCCAGCAACTATATGGTATTACAATTGATTTTAAACAGTGGAAATGGTGGAATTCTGGGGCTACATGGGGTTTATGTGTATGCGTGTACATGTACATATATACGTATGTAGAAGTACTAGAATAAATGTAAGTTACTCCAGAGAGATGTAAGTTTTAGGAACTTCTTATTATATTAATGTTGATAACGAATAGACATCGAAAGTGAAGGTTCGACCGATACGACCAGGGAATGCAATAGCAAGGTAAATTAACGATTTCGGCAGCCTGGGTTGTTAGTTAAATTTAAATTTAGTGTTTTTCTATTTGTATTGTACAACATACTAATTTTATCTATAGAAGTATATACATAAGTAAAGAAGTACCATAATTGGTTTAAGAGACATGGGCAAAATTATAAGCGGCTGCACTTATTTTGAATCATTACTAATTTTCAGTGACGTGCTCTACTTTACAGCGGCACAGCTATCAGAAATACAAAAAAATGAAGTATACAGAAATTGTAGAAAATTGAGGCCTCTGTCAAATTGATAAAGACTAGTTTAGTTAGTTAGGCTCACTATTAATTAATTATTATATACTAATAAGGAAATAATTTCAAAAATAATGTTTTCAGTCGCCATTTTTTTAAGATGGAGGCCTAAATCATTCAAATTAAGACTGGTAAATAGGAATCAGTAGAAGTGATTAGAGACACCTTTCTGAATATTTTTGCTTTATATTTACCCGTATTGTTAAAGAGATTTATGATTTAATAATATCTAACAATAAATTAATTACGCCTGGTAGATATTTATCATTAATAAAACATTGTAATCAAGACAATGAGTTTTTTTATTATTTAACTTTATTTATATTTTAATCTTTTTATATTTTTGTAGAGAATATAAAAAATTGAAATTTTAAATAAACAAGACACGTTTTGTATAACAGATTCTGATTTTATTATTTGTTTACAAAAATATAAAATGTTATGGGTACCAGTTACGTATTTGTAATTATAGATAAGGTAGAGAATTAACAAATATCAAACTTAGTGATATTAGTGTTTTTTTTTAAATACAATAAGCGAATCTATTTAATGTTTCATTTAATTAAGTCCTGAGGCGCCCTCTTCTTCAGTCTGCTTAAGGCAGGGCTGTCTTCCATTAGGTTGGTCACTAATGTATTTGGATATGGTCTTGTCTTTATATTTCACAGTTCGAGTAACTGAGTTTTTGAAATGAAACTTTTTTCGACATGATATGGTACTATCCACTACTTCTTTAGCCACCTTGGGAGCTAATTTTTAAGATTGTCACGAAGAAGCAAAATTTGAAACGGTCGGTTTACCCTTGCTATATATATGCTATTGTACTCCTTTGTGGACAGAGAATAATTACCAAACTAGTGCAAACAATATATATTTATGTATATGGGTATACATATACGCTATATCCTTCATATCATAAAGTTGATAGAAATTCTCACTATCTGTCAAAACCATTTTCTTTGACAATGTAACTTCCCTTCTTTTGTATTGTTATTAATAACAATAATAAACAAATGATTTTATTTTTCATATTGTATGTATTCAACTAATAAAAATACCCGAGGATCATCAATCATAATGAGTGATGCTTTCTTCTGAGTCTTGCTTGGCTTTCGTCTTTCGGCTTTCGCACTGTTTCACAAACCGACTGCCGACTGCCAGCTACCACTACTTACAATACATAAGAGTATTTACTCATCAGCATTCGCTGTGCCGTTGCCTGCAATGTGTGCAGCATCTCTGCATCTCAGCATCTCAGCATCTCTCTCTAACATGTCGTGCAGTGTCAGACAGTAGCTACTAGGGCCCTAAGTATTACTCACAAAATAATCCGCTTTGATGAGGTTTTATGACAAATTAAATTAAACATAATAACAATTGACTTTCTAGGGCCCCTCGTTCAGGTTTGTATGCCTTTGGGCGCGCGCGATTAATCCACCTCTGTATACATATGCAGGTTTTGGTAGTTTCTAACAAAGGGATGAAAAAATCAGCCCTTATTTGTAATTAACATAATGTATTTAAACCATTTAATACAAAATATAATCTATAAACGCAATTCAATTAGGTGATTCCTAACCCGACCCCGTCTTTAAAGCTACAATAGTTGAGAGCCACATAAAGCATAGTCAACTTTCAGATATAAAACAAAACTACCACAGATATTTCAACCTCTTATGTTGATAGGTATTTCAATTTCTTAGAAAACAACCCTTCCCTATTTCCCATTGTGAGCCACCACGCCAACCCCCAACCCCCTTTTCAAGAGTTGAAAACCTCAAAAACCAAACTGTTCACGTCTCTTGAGATACCCATTATTATTAAACATAGCATGAATAGTTCACGCAATATCTTCAAACAGGAGTTAGGACTGTGCAGCGCATATTAACTCGAACTGGCACTCGAATACGCTTGGAGCTCTCTCACGTTGGAACCGTTTTCTTGCGATTTTTTCAGTGGATGTAGTCGCATTAACACATTTTATCATGAAAGGAACTTTGCATTTCATACACCCATATTCATAATATGGTCTACTCGGTCTATACTCGGATTGGCATAGTTCCGGATCTTGCTTAGATACATCCATGTGTGTGAGAGGGAGAGCCGATACAGATATACACTGCTGACAGTACAATCCAGATGTTCAGTTGTTCTTCTCATAATTAGTTAGGCTTTCAATGATCAGTATATTGTAAATTAAACTGAAATAAAAAAGAAGTTCAAACTGCTCTTTATCTTGGTACACTGATTGCAACAAACATAATCCTGTTGTTACAATCCTATCGCAGTTCAAGATGCAACTACTTTGAATGACTAATTACATTTTTAATGACGCATATTTAACGTTATGTACACTTTAAATTTTATAGCGACAAAATTATAGCGTTTCAACTCATAGATATTTATTTGGTTGCAATAAATTATATACAATTAAAACTATAACTGGGGTACATAAACTTTATTATTAGCTATACTTAATAATTTTCAGAAGCTGACTGCTCCCCAGGATGTTGTCGTCGCGAAATAAGACAGTATGTCCCTATTCCCTATTCCCTAGTCCCTAGTCCCTAGCTAGTCCCTCTATCTATAGCCATACCCATACAATATATGCGTAATACACTCTACACAATCAACATCATGTGCAGCATCACCAGTATCTCCCAAAATATGCAGCAGTTGATGAACTGTTACGATGTTACATGCAACAATGCACCACTTTTAAGGCGCAACATGTAAGTGTATTCTTTTTTATTTAAATCGACTTTTTAGTCTAATTTTAAGTTAACAAATCAAATGAAAATTGAACGTGGCGTTCCATTGCAAAAATCCTCCATATTATTCGATAGATAATTTTATCAAGAAGAATAAGAGTAAAAAAAATTGGGTTATTAATTGTTTGGGTTATTGGGTATTAGTACATAACTGAGCATCTCAGCAATCGATGCAAATTTGACTTGCGGATTCTAAAAATATAAAATAAAGGAATTCATAATTGGCAGAACAACATAATTTTGAATTGGTATCGCTTTGTATAAGGTTATGCGCAGTTTGAATAACAGTATTTCTTACGGTGTCTTCGTTTGAGAATCGGTGACTCACGAAACCACTTCAGTTATACAAAATAATACAAATTGGTATTTTACATGTTTGCAAACTCCTAAAATCTGTTTATTAGTTTATTATTCATTTTCCTTGATATTTATTTTGCGTCTGATTTATTACAAGTTATTCCAGATGTTCATAAAACAAGATTGTTGTATTTAACATTATTAATGAAAAATGTTTACATTAAATACCCGTAGCAGGCTGGATACCCTCAGCTGACTGACTGGGATGCCAACTCTTTATTGGCATGATTACACATTAAACTGCTCCTTGCAGCAACAGCAACGGCAACGGCAACGGCAACGGCAACGGCAACGGCAACGGCAACGGAGGCTGCCTCAGGATCAACTTACCGATGATAGTTTTATTATTATATATCTCACGTTAAATTTTAATTTATATCCCATAGGAATAATAAAATGTTTATGTCACTATCAATTTTTAGCCATTTAACAATTAAAAACGTGTTTTTTATGGCACACATAGTTGGTACAGTCACGATCATAATGTCAGGGCCAAGTCCATTCATTTTCGGACCCTTATCACAGCTTTTTGGCTACTGTAAAAACTTGAACAAAATCTTTACTCTCCTCTAGTTTTCTCGCCAAATTAAGGAACTACTTGATTGTCACTAATCAATCGATAAACAAATCATGGAGTATATGGAGTAATGGCGACAAAATAAAATGACGGTGCTGCATAAAAAGCTCGCTGTAGTTGATGGTACTTGTTTGTTACCATATTTAGCCAAGTCTGCTTAAATTCAAATGATAAATACAACATTTCACAAGTTGCCAAATGTTTTGACAGATTGTACCGACTACATGTGTTACAAAACTGATAAGCGGTAGCATGAATGTTATATCACTGTAGGGTTCTGCACGCCACTTGGCAGGATGGTTGAACTGACCACCCGTCCCCAATACCTCTTGAGGTTAGGCAACAAGCAACATGGAACAGTGGAGCGGAGCATGGAGCAGTTTAATACCCTGTTGCCCCTTCTTCAAGAGTCTTAGAGATATTATACCTTATGGGACCACAGAAAACGATAGAAAAACTTTTGTTGAACTTTAGCTGCAGTAGCTGGATATCAGCGGAGGGAGGTGGGGGGTTTGCTGGGGCAGCTGGGGGATGGTCGAGAACTGTACGGACTTATGCAATATAAAACGTTTTTTTTTCGCACCCAATTTGACGTTCTGAATATCAAATCAAATATGAATTTGGAATTCATAATGTTTTTGTAAGTTAATATTAATGTGACAGAAGGCTGCACAACTCTCTGATCTTATTGTATATTGGTAAAGCCGTGCTCGAATTGTTAATCATTATCAATAATGAAACAAACTTTTCTATATGTGGTACTGACTTAAGTTAGAACACCTAAAAACATTCCGAATATAAAGACAAAATAAGTATGTTTGTTTAGCAAACTCGCCGCTAAACACAAAACATAAACACGTATGCTATTTAAAGTAGTATTTCTTACATAGCGTTATGTTTTATTATTTACCGAAATTTAACATAATTCTGTTATATTGTCATTAAATAAATGCAAAAGACATTTAAAATATTCTACTACTATATTATTTTAATATGTGACATTATATAATTTCACCTAAAAGCTAACCTAACTTTCATTATGTAATCCTATATTATATTAGCCTAAATATATTAAATTAAAATTAAACCTTTTTATTTTAAATAAATCTAACATATATGTAAATATATGTTAGTTAGCCGATTCAATTCAAACTCTTCTGCATACGTTTATAGAAATATTGATTTAAATTTATAGCAAAGAAATGGGTTTATATGAATTTAAATAAAAGATTATGAGACGCGAATTTATTGCATACATATACGAGTATATTAAGTAAAAAACGAAGGTATTCTTCTAGTAATCTTGAATATTTTCCTCACTACTTTGGAAAGGAAACTCTCACACTAAATTTCAAAAGTAGAAAAGTCACACGTTTCTACAACTACAAGGTCATGGGTGGCCCGGCTCAACTAAGTTGATTCCGGGCTCGATTTTCGAGGACAGTATATATTTAAATATTCATTTCGTGACTGTCAATGAAAAATATCTCACAAAGTAATACAATCTTGAAATGTACAATAAATATTCTATAAAATACATAATTATATAATATATGCTATAATTGTTATAATACCGTAATACAATTTTAAAAAAATTAATTATTCGAAGGGAATCGACAGGCGATATTACTGACGCATGCAACATTGTTTAAAGATAACAAAGCGCCAGCCAGACTATTCAGATTCAGATTCAGATGATTCTAATACATTTTAATATTGTAAAGATTTACGTTCTGTGCAGTCTGAGGTTATTTACGACTCCACCGCCAAGTTGGTATGGACGGTTGGATGGACTGGGACTGGTACTGGGATGACGCAGTTCGTTGCCTGCTACTCCATATTTTGTAATCAAATGAAGTAAACTAATTTGAGTTTGAAGCCAAGTTCATTTTGAAACAAGTACAGAACATAAATTTTATTTTAAGTAATACCTTATGGTAGTTAACCGGTATAAAATAATTATAAATTATTGTAAATCAAAATAATGGGCGTTTTCAAATTATCATACAATATTACACTTTTTTAAAATAGGCGGACACAAACAAATATTAGAAGGATCAGACTAGTCTTCAAGATTTTTATTTTTAGAAAACTATGTGCTGCAGAATTTGAAATTAGTGTAACATAAATTACATAAACTTATAAAAAATAAATTTGTTAAAGTTAATGAAATAACTTTATCAATGTAAATTAAAAACTTTAAGAATTTTACTAACTTTTTTTAATTGCACATTTCAAAACTTTATCGTATTTTTATATTTTCTTTACAAGTGGTTTTCGCAATATTAATTTCTTAATT
This sequence comes from Panorpa germanica, assembly GCA_963678705.1. NCBI lineage: Eukaryota > Metazoa > Arthropoda > Insecta > Mecoptera > Panorpidae > Panorpa > Panorpa germanica. The sequence continues at coordinate 47,513,743 of OY783203.1, forward strand.
AAATTTGACCACCCACTTGTTGTACATGAGATATTAAAACCTCTTCTCAAATTCTTTGATTTATTCTTCTATTTGAAGTTTCTGGATTTCGATCATAAGTGACAGGTTCTCATATTTTGTTCTCGTTTGCAGCCTGAACTAATTCATTCCTGAGTCCTGCGCATATAGCAGTAATTCCTTTAACATATTTATAAATTTCTTACATACATCTCTGTCAGTGAGCGGAAAGTTCTTCCAAGGGGCGTAACTCTTATAATCCATGTGTGTTTTAAGACCACAACTAATAAATATCTTAACTACTTTTAAAATGTAAGCACGGCTGTGTATAGCGATCAAGCTGTATGTCCACGCTGCACAAATTCTATTTGGAATACTTCTTTTCAAGCACGACGTAGAATATGCTTCCACAACTAATGTTAATGCTATCAAAATATCGGTTCATTGTATTCCTGTCATCAGCTGAACTTTGTAACACATTGGGTCATTTTGGGACTCTTGCAGATGGAACATTTTGGAGGCTAAGCTAAATAATTTCACATGATCACATTGATGCAGCGCAAGATGCTATCATCTCCGTCAGATGTAACCATATTGCAGAATGGCATTTAATGTACTTTCAACAATATTAAATAAAAAGATTCATCGTCACTTCGACGTTCATCGTGACGGTGACGGCCCTTTCACATAATTTAAGCTATTGGTAAAATAGTTTGCGTAGTGTGCATTGATAAGTCGTAAATTCTCTGTTAACGGGAGAATTATACCGAATATTTGAACAGACCCACGATCTGAAGACATTCTTGTGACTCAGATCAGTGAGAGTGCAGTGTTAAGAGGCTCTGCTCTTGCTGTATACGTTTCTTCTTAATTGCAAGTTTCTTGTGTTTAACGAGTAACTACTAAATACAATGTATATTATTTGTTGTACTTACAATGTTTTCATTTTTTGTTCCCTTTGCTTGTTGTACGAGTATCATGATCATGTACGAATGTGCATGCTGGTGCAAGGCCGAATGGATGCGTTTAACCTTTATTTTATATGTTAATAAATAAATCGTGAAGGATTTATAATGACTGCAAAGTTGATTACTAATATTAATCTAAAACATTTTCATTAAAATGCAATGGTTAATCGTTGATGCCAACTCTTTCACTGTATGTTTTACTTATACATTTTAAATGTTGCTGCACCTGCATTTCGTTAGGCTGTTGTTTGTTTTAATTTATGACAAACAAATCATAATTATTATTTCTAATTATTACTTGTATGCGGTAGCTGTATTAAACAAAATCTTAATTTTCAGAAGCTGATTACTTGTTATAGTTACGACCTGCAATATTTAAATGCAGACATTTATTATTGGATATTTCATTGTATGAAAGTAATGACAATAATAAATTTTCGTATTGATGTAAAATAGGTGTAAGTAGTTATAGTTATTCATAAATTACGTCATTTAAAATTAATGGTTTTCCAGTACCCCACTCCCCATGTAGGACCATGGTCAAACCTTGTCAATGGCTGAAAAGATCTTCGTGTTTAAAATGGTAAAATTACATCTAGTTGCGGGGGTAATAGGACGGAAGGGGCAATAGATTCAATTCATACTCATATCTTTATCAAAAATAAAATTAGGTTAGTAATACTTTGCGCTTCTTAACAATTTAACCATTGTGTAATACAGATACAGATAATAACTATCTTTCATCATATGATGCACATGCGTACACGCGTGCTTCTGCAGAACTCAACGCAACACCGGAAATACTCAAACGCATACAAGCACTGTGCTAGTGCTCTGAGCGAGTAGGTTAGCCTGATTAGTTTTTGAATGTCTTTTCTTTTTAATTTTCAGAATATTTAGTTAGATTACCATTATCCATTATCCATTTTGACATCCTGGTAACGGTAACTTCGTTATATTTGCAAATAAATTTAATTATTTATTCAATTAAAATAACAAGTAACAAACAACAAAACAGCCGTATATGTAATAGGTAACAGGTAGTACGTCCTGTTACGCGTACGCAGTCAGCACGGCTCGGCGTGGCGAGCGCCCTCCGATTAAGGAGAAGGTGTCCTTTAGAATGACAGGTTATAGAAATATTTTTGAGCAATTGAAATCCTAACAACAATTCTGAACACGGTATCGTCAGATTATGTTCACCCCTTTCAACTTGTACACTACAATATCTCTGTCACTATCACTTACTTTGACCTAAAAGGTTTAACCCTTAAGGATGAAGTCGTTTTCTTGACTTTCAGCGATTTTTATCTCCAAGTCTACAGATTCTGTTCGCAAATACTGATGGAGGTCAATCTTTCTACCATAATAAGATTACTACCCTCTAAAACAAAACGTATACTCATGTATTATATAACGATTAGGTTAATAACGAAGTTTAACATAATTTTGTTTCATTGACACTAAAAAAATGCAAAAGCCATTAAAAATCTTTTACTAATCTTTTACAAATTTGCATAATTATTAATAGACTATAGAATATATTAACTTCAGAAAATGTTAAATGTATGTGAAAGTTTACTTTTGGTTATGTGACCACATTATAATGAAATAAATTATATTACAGGTACACTCTTTTTGTTAAATAAACCTTAAATAAATGTGCCTATATTTATCTGGGCACGATGTTTCTTTGTGCCAGTATCTGCGCAGTCAATTTTCTTCCAATTTCTTACTCTAGTCAACTTTTGAAATATGCAGAAAGACACAATTTCTTCAGAGCAACAAATGAATACAGATGATATTTGATGTAGTGGATACCATCGCCTTAACACACACACTCAGCGGCTTTAGCAGCGTGCCGGGCATGCTCCGCGTGCCCGAAGTACTTCTCCGTTATAATGATATTTTTTATTCGTCCTGTATGTTATAGCTTGGCGTTCTCTACTCCATTCTAGCTACATCCTTACTAAATTTTATTACTTGTTATTGAATAATTGCACTAGATCAATAGCTTATTGCTCGGTAGGTCAAAGCGTTGACACATTTACGTCAGGTTACTGTGCTTTTAATTTTAAATCCCCAAATTAAATTGACTTCCCTTCCCTTCTTTGCTTTGTCCAGCTCTGAGTAGCGGTATTAAGGCACGTGTCGACATATCATCAACGCGACATAACTATAGCGCGTGGTTAAAAGATTCGGTGAACGTTTGATTCAAATGTTTACCTTCAACGTGCGAGTCAAATATTGGAAAATTGACATTTCATGTTTCCTACTACATGGTGGAACAAATTTTTATAATATATTAATATAACTTATTTTATTAATTTGTTGATGTTATTAACACTTACACTTGTTTAACAAAAACTTTCAAGTAAATAAAGAAACTGTCAAGTATAAAACCTTCCTTTGTTGAACGATTCGTGCAGCAATGCATGACATGTGGATCAAGTGTGTGGTGAGGGTATAAAAATCCCTTTTGACGCAACAACAGCCCGAACTTCTTCCAACGTGAACGTTGGACACACTTAGTTCCAGCAGCGTCCAACGTTGGACGGTTTCGTAGCATCGTTTGGTACAGGCATACCACAAGCATCGAACCATCGTGTCAAATGGTTTAGTATAGGGATTGTCATACAAGGGCATGCTAATATAGCATTTAAAAATACCAAAATTTTAGCATCATCTTTTATAAATGAGTTAATAGATGTTGGCAGCACATGTCTCTCGAAAGTGTCTTCATTAATGGATTAACTAGTAAGACTAATGATAACGTAAGTTGGCCCGCGGCGTTTGTTCATTGGTTGTTTAATCGCTTATTGATCACCTTATTGAACATAGGTGGACGGACTGTGGATATGCTGTACAGTCCATTACTTAGCGCAACACGAAGTCAGCCGAACCACCAAAGTGTCGCAATAGAAATTGATAGAACAGAAAATATAGTCATTTGAAATCGCCTTACTTATTTGTATAATTAACAATTTTTATATTTTATAGATATATTATTATGTATAAAAACAATAATGTATAATTTATTAAATTAGTATTCTCTGTTAGTAAAAAAAAAAGTGTTTGATAACAATAAAATGACATGTAAGTGTACAGACGATTGAGATCTGGAGGCTGTAGTAGAATAGCTGCAGCAGTACTCGCAATCTGGTACAGATTACTACCGGAGATTGTGACAGCCAGCAGGCGACAGCGCCGGTTGCTTTTTAAATAGAGGCTGCCCTGTTTTTATTCATCATAATTATAAAGCAGGCACGCGACTTCACTGATTATTTACAAATAAATTTCTTGTTGCGCTTTCTTCCAAATCAAATTATATTTGCATGATGTCTTATAAAATACAGATATATAACGCAAATAAGCGTGTAATTGATTATATGTAAAATATAATAAACCACTGGTATGTAGATTTTAAAAAGAGCTTAAAGGCAAACACAAACACTATTTATGTCGAACTGAATCCACTTGTAGTATTCAAACATAATGTAGAATACTAAAATAATCGCAACCATTGTAGTATAGTGACGTATGTACTTCGCACGGTACCATGCGTGGAGCATGACAACATACAACGTTGCCACGTTGTAATTGCTATTCCCGGAAAGCGTATGCTGTTTCAAAAAATATTAATATTCTTCTTATATAATATCGTTGTTGAAGTATCCTGTTTTCATATTTTGTAAACCAACTGCAAGTTAAGTATGAGCACTTTATTTATTTAAAATTTTATAATTAAATTAAGGAGATTAACATCACTTTTCATCAACCTATTAATCTACTTTGTATTCTCAATAATTTATTTTTAATTAAAATTATTTATATCAATAAATAAATTTAATTGAAAGAATGTTACTTTATTTTGACAATTTCAATTTAAACAGTAGAAGGTAATTATTACATTCAATTTATTTATATAGATATTTTAAAAATAGATTTAATTGATTTTAAGAATTATGTTCTGTGCATGAAAAGAAAAAATACAAAATGTAACAAAAAATAAAGAAACTGTTTAAAACAAATTAGCCATAAAATATCAAGTAATAAAAACATAGATTCCCGATCCCGTAGTAAAACGTAAAACTACTGGACCAATAAATTAATAAAACGTATACAACAAACGCAGTACACGACAGAACAGAGTACAGAGTACAGAATACAGAATACAGAATATAGGGATTTGTTCTAACGCTTGATCTGTTTCCACATCAAATGTGTCAAGAAATTACAAGTTATTTGTTACTGTTAATATTATGTACACCTATTATGAAGAAGATTCTAAATTAATTAAATGTAGTTTTTGTCTTCTTCTGCACTGACAATGCAGTAATGCGATATTACAATAAGATGTTAAATACAATTACCGTGAGGATGCAGTTCTTTACCTTTCTCTATAGAAAGAACGAAAGTTAACAGTAAATGGAACTTTTGAAGATTTATCAATTAAATAGTATAATTACTAATTTGTGCAAAGTAACTTTAATTTATGAAACATACTAAATGGGTTTTTAAATGAAACGATAAATAGTTTGTTCATAGAAAAGTTCGTAAGTTTCTAAGTTGCTAGGACGCCACTGGATTATCTGGTCAGACCGCGATATTTTTGTATTCGCGTGGTCGCCACGCTTCGTTCACCGTTTTGAATAATGTTTTTGCTACATGACAATATTTTTTGTTAATAAAATAGCTTTTTGACTTGCTCAAATGGAGATCGGAAATTTACAACTGGATTCCTATTATTTGAATGTATTTAGTACTATAAACATATAAAAAGCATTTTATGGTTTTTAAGTATTTTTATCTTAATGTAACCTATATTGAATTGTAGTACATACAGTAATAGTGAAAAAAGAAATCAGTACTCCTTTACTTCTGTACAGTATATACCAGTACGAGAGTAAAGGTACGATGCACGTGCTAGTAGGGTGCACTAAATTAAGCGTTTCTCGAGAAAATCTTACCTACTAGATACTAGTCACGTGTATACAGTAAGTAGCAGTGCTGTTGTGGGCATTACCTGTGGCATCCCCCCTCTACCTATATATCGTAAGTCTTTTTTATTAACTCGTGAAAAAAGTAAAGTTACTTGTGCATAAAAATCCGCGAGAGCTAAAAAAAGAAATTTCTTCAAAAATTATTTCTGCATTTTTTCGCTTGGCACGTTCTGTCCTATAGAGTAGTATTTAGTCAGTGCTTTATTTGCCTGTTTTTATTTACATATTTTTCTTAACTACGCCATTTGTATGGATCGTACCATGCTCTTCAACTAGCATGTGTACTGTGTACTGGCACCTTAATGCTATGCGTAGTATAAAATATACTCATTATACGTAGAAAAGATCTTTAGGACAGAGATAACAGGGAATTTATGGATGTACGACAGCCAGATATGGGGGTGGAGAAAACAAAAGGGGATGGATCAATTACAGGAGAATAATTAAATAAACATCTTTTATTAATATATTAGTTTAATATATAATATTATATTAACTTGTATAAAGTTTTCTTAAGATCAGATATATATATATATATATATATATATATATATATATATATATATATATATATATATATATATATATATATATATATATATATATATATATATATATATATATATATATGTAGCACACCAAAAATAATGTTTTTGCACAACTGGATTTTATGATAAAAAATAAAACAAATAAACATATAATAAATCTTCTAATACTTCTACCTCTATTTTAACCTATTTATATTAATTTGTCGCCTCCTCTTCGATCGCCGATTCACGGTTCGAACCAGGGTCTTCCAAGATTCTGTTGCTAGACACTTATAGATTAAACCAACATAAATTATAACATGGAATCAATTTAGTTTAATCAATCAGTTATAATTATTTCCGCAATTACACACGTCCCAGATCAACCGGCCAGTCTCCATATTGATATGCACAAAAACAGCTTAGAAATAAACGCTGTTTTACTTATAGTGCACCAGTGCAGCAGTGCAGTAGTGCATTAGTAAGGCAGTCAGCCACGTGTCAATACGATTGTCGATTGAATTAATCTGGTTTATTGCACCATTAACATTACCAATTACAATCATAATTATTGATGTATAATTTCAATTGTTTTTTTTTACTGTTTCAATTTTTTTATTTGCTTTTAATTGCATCTAACGGTTTTATAAATTGATTTAGAAAAAATATATTTTAGTCCAAAGTAATAATGTTTCACAATCTATATTTAACCAGTTAATCAAAAAATTTACATAATAGATCATAGCACATAGTTAAACTATATAATTATTATTACTAATATTTAACATATTAAAATATTTTTAATTAAAAACAAAATAAAAAATATTTCTGACTATAAGTATTAAGAACATCTTTTTTAATTCTTGTCTGTTATTTTTTATTATTGTAATAAATTAAATCATTTTTACTTGTCATTGACAATGACGTCCTTGTTCAGGGAAACCTCGAGGTGTTCCTGTCCTGGAGTGTACATAAAGCCGGGAGTTGGGAGTCGGGACACGGGTGTCTCCATCGTCTTGGCATTGCAATTACTGCACGGCCACAGCACTTAATTAGAGCCATGTTACTGCTACGTTATCAGCAAAGGAATATGTGTCCGGAAAACAGGATTGTTCCCAATCCTACAGAAACTTATCGTTTAGAATTCAACTCAGCGAAAATAGTGAGATAGAAGTATCACTAAGATATTTTATTACACGATTTTTCAAAGTCCTTTGTTTTCCAAATTTGGTTACTTTTACTTATGCCTGCCTTTGGTTGCTTTAGTTGTTGACTGATAGGTTTGGGTAAACATAACTTACCAATATTTTTTAGAAGTAGTCCTTCGAAAAATCGTCTGATATTATTGGGCGCCCTTAAAAAGTAGTAGAAATATTTTCACATTCAGTGTATTCTTATGGGTTTGAATGTGGAACGAACATACCATTATATAAGTAGATTTTTATGTTAAACATATCTTAAATACGTATCGAATATGTAAATGTATTTAGCGAGAAGATGCATTAGTATTAAGATATAATTTCTATGAAAATCCAGACGTTGAAAATTATTATGCCAAATAAATATTTTGGTTATTATTATTAATACATACAGCAAAGTTCTCAGTAGAACATAAAATGAATTTCAGTGGTCCCAATGAAGGATTTAGATTGGTGCTGTTATACGTAGTACCGCAATTGCAGCAGTTTTACCATTCATGGAATAGTTAATATCAATGCCGAGTCTAAGATCTTAAAATGGGTCTCTTGCAATATGGAGAACAAAGACAGGGATGGGGTAAGGTACAGTATCTTATGCTTAAACCTTAAACCCTTCCGCAGTGATAATGAATGACAAATTTCCCTTATGTCTTACCGTTCCGTGCCGTAGGATCTTAATGTTGCTTCTTATGTCCTTTGCATACAAAACATTTCCTGCAAATACATATAACATATATATATTATATATATATATATATATATATATATATATATATATATATATATATATATATATATATATATATATATATATACGCGAAATATATTAAACGAAAGCTACCAATATTTAATCTTAAAGGGATTGATTTTATTATTTTATAACTATTTTCAAAACCTTTTGAGTGTTTTTAAGATTCCATTTTCATTACCATTCTTTTTAAGAAGTTTTATAATTATTTTATTTAGGAGAAAGCTAGACTTATGTTTCAAAAATCCTAAAACCATGTCACACAGCGTTGTATATTAGATTAAATTGTTTACGTAACAGGTAATTTTACCAGGAATTTTCTAAACCTTAAATGCACATAACCGTGCTGAGCGAAGTATCATAAGTATAATATCTGTGTTTATCTGGGTTGGCTACGATTACGGCTGAGTTGATTATGAAGAAATAATAAAAGCATTACATTGTAGACAAGTCGTACTCGTAGCTATACACATAAATCAATCCGTTGACTAAATAATTACAGAAATAAATTACTGGAATAATACGGAATGTTCATACCAGTTTAGGGTTGCAAATTCCTCACATTATGTTGAAGCACATTTCAGCGACTGTGAGGAAACGGGGTGATAAGGGGGAGTCAATCCGCAAGGGGTTGCACACTTGCTCTATAAAAATCGACATCCAATACAGTAATATCGTTATTGCCACGTTATTGTCAGCAAACAGGTTCATATTTTATAGGTGCTTCTTATAGAACTTCGCACAAGAATTTCCCCCAAAACGAATTGGTTTTTGTTAACGCAACAAGTTAATAGTTTTCTTTCGGTTGATACTCTGCTATTTAAGAAGAAACGTCGTCTAAGCTAGTCGTCACTCTTTTGATTTTAACTTGAATTATGCATGTCCTGATGTCCTCAACAAATTGAGGAGACAGTAGCAATAAGTTTTTGCAAATGAATTTCGCTATGTTTGCTCTATTTTGAACATTTTTGATTTCTTTACAAACTGAAACCAGTTCTGATCGCAGCAGGCTGTATCCGAATCGACACATCAGCGATATACGCAAAAGCCACGGAGCGACTATTTTTTGAATACTTTATCTTTTATAAAATAAAATATTATATAAAGTCTACATATCAATATAAAAACATTCAAAGTCATTTTTCATCCCCTTTAAGTAAACGAAGCAAATTTGGGACAGGACCCCGTACTGTGATTATACTTATCTACCCAAGCAGTTCGCGGGTAGCGGAAAAAGAATTCGATGTAACTCCGGCGAATGCGATAGTGTGTGTATGTGTGTGTGTGTATAAGTATGTATCTGTCACTAGTAAATACGAAAATAAAAATGTATACTCTTTTTAATAAATTTAGTAATGAAACATTATTTGTGAACTAGTTTTATTATAAATACTTACAAAAATTATGCAAATTAGAATCGTTCTTTATTTTTATGAAAACCTGACTCATTAGAAAATTATCGCCTTTATTGAGTTAAACATTATGTTCTATATATGACGACACAGTGGGAAGTAGTATTGATGCTTGACGCTGACTGCTATGTATTCAGGTTCGATCTCAGGTTTAGTACTATATTTCCTGGGTTTGGTTGTTATTAAGTTAATACATACATCTATATGTACTCATCAGGCAAAGGTGTAGTTTACATATATAGACACTACCAGAACTGCCAACATAATAAGATGTCGTCGGTGATAGGACTTAAGAGCCTATTTTACAACTGCTTACCTGACGTATGGTAACTTCTGACGATTTTTCAAAGGCCTATATTTTCTAAACTAAGCTATGTAAGTTTACACAAAACTATCAGAAGACCTTAAATAAAGCGCAAATTGGATCCCATATCTTGAAACTGGCATAATTAGCCAAATTTATAAATTATAGGCATTTGAAAAATCGTCAGAAGTTAACTGACGTCAGGTAAGCAGTTACAAAATAGGCGCTTAAGTATCGGAAATAGACAGATGTTAAATAAATTAAATAAAGAAATTACAATCTCCTCTATCTTGTAAGGTAACTGCACTTTCAATTAAATTATTACGTGATTTTCACCCTTTCATCCACATGAATCACAACCAGAACCACGCAATTGAACTTTTACAAACCTTTGAACATCTGAAATATTATCTAGGCTAGTTATCTATGATGCATAACTTTGCATAACCTACAAATTATTTATACCCAGTGATAAATTTACTTCGTATTTTATATCTTTTGCTAAAGTCCACTTTAACGAGGGTTAATTTTGTTGGTGGCATCACAAATTTTATTCCATGATTAATTTTAAGATGACTAGTGCAGGTAACTGCTTCTTTTAGTTATACTTGAACACCAACTCTCCACCTAGTGTGACAGTTGCTTCTTCGCTTCCTCCTTTGCTATTTCCCTCCACCGAATCTTTAGTGATACTCTTTACAACCTGAAATTCGGACTGAACATTGTTGTTTAAAGTCAGCTCCTCCAGTAATCCATCACAGCTATTGCACATGCCGATGCTTTCCGGAGGGATAAACGCTTAATAATATATTTGTGAGTATATATGTATATAAATATATATATATATATATAAATATTGTATCAGTATATGTTTGGTGTTAGCATTTGTCTGTGTCGCAGAACCCGGCATCGGGACGCCTGGAGACGCCGTTGTTGGATTTACAAGTATCCAGTTGTGGGGACTTGGACACAGAATCCTATCTATAGTTTATAGAATACATAGGACTCCAAAGAAGCATGTTCGCAGCATCCAAAGCCTCACAGAGCACAGCGAGACAAACTTCCGATTACACAGTCGCCAGTGAACGGAACGGAATATGTATCTTTTAACGAAAGTTTCTTTTTACGTAAATATGTATTTTATTGTCAAATTTTCAGTGTTTATAAAAATTATATAACAAAATTTACTTATTGGCGAAAGGATTTATTTATTGTCTTAGCTGATGGAAAAAAATTCATATAGTTGTAAAGAAATTATATTTCTTTAGTTGGTATCAGTTGATATTTGGAGTCGACAGAACTCACTGTGCATAATGTTAGATTATAATAAAATTAGGTAAAAAGGAAATGAAATAATAAACTTTAAATGTCATTTCTTTGATTTCAGGTAAGATAGTGAGGTATCGAGCTCAACACACTCAATATATTTTAGGTGAAAATGCAATTCCCTACCAAATAATTTAGTAATCGACACTCAACATTTGCCTACGCGACATCTACTCCAGTAGAGTAGGTCCAAGAGATTTACTTTGAGAGTTCGTTTTATTCTAGCGGACACTTAGTATACTAACAAATATTTACTCATCTACTATTATAAAAACTTTGAGTAACTGTAGGTTATACTTAAAATCAACAATTCACATAATCAAGCTTCTAAAGTTCAGACAAATTTAAAAATTTCTGTCACAAATATATTATAAGATAAACGGATAAAGTAAAAGTAGTTCTGGAAGGTCATATATGAGGGATGGTATCTCAGAAACTAAAACGTCTCTTTAAAAATGCATTCATAATGTACTTCACTGATTATTAGCATGTTTTGATAGATTACCTCTTTGGAAACTTCAAACAAATTTATCTAACCTATTGGGAGACTAATCAAACGCCGTGTAAAGTTGTTTTAAAAATTGAACACGTGTAGCTACATTGAAGTTCATAGAAACTAGTTGGCTGGAACGGGAACGGGAACGGGCTAGGAAGAAAGCTACTCACTGAAAGATACAGAAGACTTGGTACGAAGAATGTGAATGTAGGGATACTTGTACAAAGCATAACAGTTGTGTTGTCCTGTATCCCTCTATCTCTGTATCCCTGTTTCCCTGTTTCCCTGAGGATAACTATACTCAGTGATGACAGACCATGTTTGAAAAATGAGAACAATCATTAGTGTATATTTATCTAAATAAAATAAAAAGATTTCACTTAAAATGCCTACTTGTCAATTATCAACTTAAAATAAAATGTTATCTGTAATGCTTAGAAAGACTTAGGAAAGAGACTTATGCCCCGTAATCCACTCGATGTGATAATGTGTTTTAAATACTGGTAAATGAAGGGGAGAGCTGTCATTCATCTATTAATGAAGTATATTAGTCAAAACCATTTAGCATTGTATCACTTCTAAACGTCCTATGCAGTGTCGGATTAAGATATTCGAGGACCCTATGATGGGTACTTTACGAGTACTGTGCGACCTCGTTCAAGTCCTTGCTACTTCTTGCTAAAATGACCATTTTTGTCAGAAGTCTCTGATGTACATACTTAAATTAATTTCAGTACACGACCGATATAACAAAACCCAAACTGAATAAACTAAAAATGATAATTCTATCATTTAAATTTTAACCTAGCTATTTAAATCGCAGTAATATAATAAAAAAGCAAAACGATAATTCTTTTTGTTGGTTATCGCAACAAAATTGCACAATGTACACATTTGCAATAGTAGTAGTAGCAAAAGAGCAGAATTTTTCTGAGAAACTTCAGAGAAACTACACGATAAAGAACAACACATCACTTCAAAATCTTTTACATTCTATTATATATTTTATATAATATTTTATCATTCGTTTTCTTGTTCTAATCAAACTGGAAGAACATCAACATTGAGTTGCTCCTCGTACATTGAATTGTTGGTATTACTGATGATGTTGCCGGTTGCCGGTTGCGAGCTCTTCCAGACACGTAGTTAAAAGCCAAGCACTTTGACTATAATTTCATGAATTATTAAACTAATTACAGTAATTAGGTATTTCTGAGATGCACAGAATCAACAGAATGATATTTCTTTTTAAAACAACGCACGTTCAATCTATTGCATATAAGAAAAAACAATATAATTACAAAAACTTATCACTGCACACAATTGTTAAATATAAATAAACTTATATGACAAAATGAGATGAAAAATGTACACACCCGTTATAATAATACCACAGAATGTAATGACATACAGAATGTACAGGAATTGGCAACATGCAACATTTGTTAGAAGTCACCAGAAGTAAACATCGACAGGCTTTGTGGGTACTACGTATTCACGCACACAGTTTTATATGTTAATCAATTGTCAGATCAATTGTTCAACATTTGAGTCACAACACCATAAATACTGTTAACATTATATGAGGTTGTCGTTGATAGGACTTAACATAAGAAATTGATCGAAGTAAAATAAATTAAATAATTATATTATTAATTTTATAAATACCTGAAAAAACTTTTAAAAAATTTAAAATAAATTAAAACAGTTTTATTATTTGTACTATTCAATTGTAAAACAAGGTTCTGCTCAATGTGCTGAGGCTGAGGCTGGTGTGTATTGCCCGTTATCGCAACAAATCATTGTAACATGCAATTCATATTTAAAAAATTGTTATTTATAAATTTATTCGTTTGTTGACAGAATTAACCACAACAATAGTAAATAAATATTCTTGAAAAAAGTGTTTTAAAAGTATTTTATTAGCAGCATTTTTTTTAATAAAACATTCAACCACAAATTCAATTACAAAAATGTTATGTTAAATGTTAAAATGCATTTTGCATTGTTATAATTTATGCACATATCATAAACGTCCTTGCACATTGTTAATATTATATAGTTCGGCCTCAGTTGCCATTTAAAGATTTTAAAGCCGTTAAAGCCACTGACCAAATGCAATTATCAATTGATATTTACGATACATTAGCTGTCAATACACATACATATATTTAAATTCAAGGTTAGGAGTATGTGTTAAATTTAACTTGCGTGCGAAAACATCAATGTTCAATTTTCTATGGATGTTTCATTTTAATTTATTCATTTCCTCATGTAATTTATTACGTAAATCGTAGCAGCGATTCTAGGCTCTGGGCTCTGTGGTCTTGAGTCTGGAACTGCATAATAACAAACGCATTTGCTAATAGCCCACTTTTTATTGAGAATATTTTTAAAATAAAAATGTTTCTACACACCACTACCACTTATTCAAATCACTTTGTTATAATGATAAAATAATAAAGTTAAAACTGTTCATACAGTGGCAGTTGATTAGCTACGACTTCACCAATATCGTATTTAAAATATTTTCACAGTAATTGTGTACAAGGGGAGAACCAGAATTTTATATTTTGTCTAGATCCCAAAGAAGACTTAATTCGGGACTGATTGCTATTGTTTCCTAGAACCTGACAATACTACAATATCGGCGAGCGTCGTAACAAAGGCGTTCCATAGAACAGCTTACATCTTCGTTACCATAGATAATACTTTTTTATTAATATATTCATTTTATATATTCTTTATTTAGAGATAATAAAGAACAATACATGTAGGTTGCATTAAATGATTAGTCAATATATTTCATGATATCCTGCTGAAAGATTGCGGAATAAGGAGACGTGAGATGATAGTCAAACTGTAAACATCTCAACTGAACATGTATTTCATATTGTCATAAAATACTTAGTATGAAAAAGGTGACTTTCGTATCACAGTTGATCAAGGTAAGAGTCGGATGTAATGATTCGGCGGGCCTACTTTAGATCATATTTGCGTACAAACTTACACACAGTACAATCTTCCCTCTCTCTCTCTCTCAAATAAATACAAAACATGGGAAAGTGTAAAGCAATAAATACATCTGTTATTCTTCAAAACATAAGTTGGATATTACCATTGTCCATCATTCTCTCATATTCTTATACTAGTAGCTATAATTTTCAATTTACTTATTAATATGAAATAAACATTACTCAAGTACTATAATACGAATGCACATGGTCATTTTCATTTTACCAATGATTATAAATCTTCTTTTTAAAATAAACGATAAATATCGTTTGGCAATCTCACGCTGTCTAAAAATAAATTTATAACCAATCAAAACTCATCAAGATGTAAATGGTCTATTGTCATTAATACATGGCCATTGGATAATAAAAAGTTGTGCGTCATCAGACTCGTGCACAGCATCGATGCTGGACACACACACTGACTACACAATCTTACATTATTCAGTCAGACTTCTTATTTATAAATCTAATCGTAGGTAATTCAATTTTTACTTCCTTAACTTTACATTCACTTTAATTATCTCGTTAATGTATAGCGGCCTGCAACTGCGTTTCCCCAACGCACTCGGCAGATATTGTTTCAAATTATTGAATATTTTATATCGAAATTACAGTAAATAATTTAATCATAGGCTGTGTCATTTAAACGCACCAGACCGAGAGTGATCATCGTATCGGCAGTAATGGAGATAAGTTTGATGTGTGTGGTGATTGTGTAATTCAGGTAAACCTGTCAGGTAAACCATTATCGCAGAATGAACGAGATGCATTGTTACTACTGTATATTTTTTCTTCATGTTCTTCTTCTTCATATTATACATGTTCATAAATAAACGCACTTTTTTACAGCTCTTCGTAACTCAATTGAGTAGAATTAAGTATAACGAACTATTAACTAATTAAGCAATTAATGACGGCTGCGCCTGCGCTATTCTTCAAATAATAAAACGAATAAGTTTGCACAAGCAACTTAACTAATTACAAGATCAGGGATCACTTGTTAGTTAGTAACATATAACGTCGATTTATCTAATGCTTCGTCGTGCGATACGAGTGCTGACAGTTCGTACTTCAATGCCATCGTTTCATGCTTCATGCTCCTCCAGGCTATCCTGCATCCTACCAATTTCCTGTTCTGGAACTTGCTTTGAATTCCATGTGATTTGCATCTAATGAGACTAGGTCAGTAAAGTGACAAACAACAGTTAAGCGGTATGGTTAGATTGCTATAGAAACGATTAGTACTGTAATAAAAATGTCGATAGGATTAATCCCAACCGAGCATGGGATAGAAAACGAAATGTTAGAATTGTACGTAGACTTGCGCCACCTATGTAGTTTGTGTGACGTAAAAATTAGTTGCTATTTTAGAACCAGCTGAATCTTTTTCAATATCCTTATCTCTTTAATTTAATTGATTATCTTTACTTATTAAGATCTCAAAATGTTTTTTAAATTTTGCAGTTCTTTCCGGAAACGTAAACTAAAAATCAATGTTAATTTCCTGGAATTCCCGTCCGGCACTCTCTATATTTAAGTGTTTAAAACCTAATATACTTAAATAAACAATTTAAAAATAAAATTGAGGCATTGTAAATTAGTTTTAGAACTACACTTTCTGCACTTTCAGTGCATTGTATCTACCAGACAAACACACACACTTCTTAAACCTAAAAGAATTTCAAATATAAATACGAATCACCCACCTAGTTTCAAAATGTGCAGAGTTTGGTATTTCTGTTTGTGTATACAACAATTTTAAATAAATTCATAGGAGAACAGATTTTATAATGATAGGGTATCCAAATGATATATGTTTTTGTTATCAAAATTTATTTGCTTATTCAACGTATTTCTTGACTTCTTTAAAACAGCATTCTTATTGTGATTTTAAAGCGGGATGATTTCAAAGAGTAGTGTACTCCCACTACCACTGTCCTCCCCATTCTTCACCGCTTATTAGAATAAACTTGGGTTGTACAAATGTTCTGAAAAATGCAGTGTAGTTTATGCAAAGATCCCCTTTGCTCTGGAATTACTTATAAATAATGCTTTTTCAATTTCATCCATTTAAACTATATTGAAAATAATAGCAACAAATGAAAATAACGACCTTAATTGTAGCATTTGTATATCTTGATGCGTTCTCCACTGGTAACATTTACGTAACAATTACGTTTATTGTAAGCGTAATTGTGCACTTGTAACTTCTATTGACACACAAGTAAAAGAAAAATCTACGATGAATTTATCACTCTCCTATTTTTGGGGTGTACTTCTAGGGGTTTCCCAGTCCTGCACATCACATCTAGCACATCTAAGGAACGAAACGAATGAAGGAACAGTTTCCCCGAGTTTTCTCCATCAGCTAGCATGTCGCATTAATCTTAACAGTCACAACATTCGTTATATCGTATCGTCGTATCGCTAGCTATACTCGTACACTTATACCGCTACAGTTTTCTATTCGTTGCATTACTTCTTTGTGCGCGGGTATAGAAATATCCACATTCACATACTTGTATTATTCAACAACAAAAAAATATAAAAAAACGTTCAAAAAACGGACAACTGTGACGGTTTTGACACACGACTAAAATATGCGACAAACAAAGTGACGTCATGATGTCATGATGTCGTGACGTCATTAATAATATTCGGTGTTCATATGCAAATGATTTACTTACATAAATGATACAAGAATTTATAATGTTTGGAATAAGTATCCTTATGTTTATTATCCGTGAAAAGTTCAAAGCTCAAAAGCTGATATATAACTCATTCATGGCTGCGATTCCATACGATAATCCATTAAAATGTTCATTCCAAATTTGAATATATTATAGGTAATACAAATGGCGAATTCAAGGAAACATTATTATTTTCTTGATTGAAAGTTTTAAAGCTTTATTACAAGTTATACGCATTACTAGTATCAAAAATCAGACGCGGCCTTAGGGGGTGGCAAGCAGGACAACCACCCAAAGCCTCGCTCTTCTAGGGGCCTCGCATTCTTGCGCAACAACCCAAGTTGAAAAATTAATTACTATATATCTATATGAATCTCGCGCCTTGCTCTTTAGAAATTCCACTAGAATCACTGCGTCTTCTTTTAAGGTATTCATGTACCTTAGTTTATCATCATTAATATTTGTCATCTTTGTGCTTGTTAACTTTTATAAAACTTCCAATATAAAATTTTATTTCTCGTCATCTATCATCAAAAATAAGTACTTACAATTTACATGAATTATACAAAGAACAAGTGCCTTGCAAAGATCTCCGCCCCGGGCCTTGCAAAGATGTTCTGCCCGGGGCTGTCAAAAATCAAAACAATGACAGCGATAAAACCATTTACAATCTATGATTATTACTCAGTATTCTAATCCGGTCGTCCATTTAAGTACTAGCTGCGTTCAACTCAACTTGCTATGGTCATTGAGACACTACAAATTACTCCATTTATTTATTAGATATATTTTCTTAAGAACCTGGTCTTATCTTATTTCTTATTAGCGCTAATTAAATCCTAATGCTAGCGCAATCAGCATAGTACTGGCCTATTAAATTAATGTATACAATTACATTTAAAGAACTGAACATGATGCATAAATAATAATTAAAATTTAGCTACATTATTTTTAGGTGATATTATATCACAGTTTTTCTTTAGTAGGTTATTAGATAAATAATTAAGAAACAACATAACCTATTTATCAAACAAACAGAATCAATAAAAGTGACGTCTTAAGAACTCTTAAGTATTCTAACGAGTACGTCATTAGCAAAATATTAGAATTTGAGCGAACTTATTCAAAGCCAACGAACCAACGTCTCAAAGCTTTTGGTTCCTACAACAGGTACTGTGTATGTACGAGTATAACATAACTCAGCAATTGGAGAACAAAACTTAAAATCCTCTTACAAGAGATTTTGCTTGTGATGCGGTCAGCAGACTTCAAATTCTGTTGAAGAAACGAAAACAGTCTTAAAAGTACTGGAGCAAGAGCAAACGTCGCCGCAAACATGCAGATTATTTATGTAAAGGGTTTAAAACAAATACTCGTACTCGTATTTTGCTAATGCACTGTAATGAAATATACGATAAGCATAGGGTGTTACCTAAGAATAAATTAGTAGCAATCTTCGAAATTATTACATTTACTAGTTACTAGTTAGCCCAAGCAATCTGAATAATTTGGAAATTCTGTCTGAACACGTTATTCACTTTTGTAATGGTCTTGTAACAGAAGAGTTTTTATAATCATAAGATTAGTAAAAAATAATTATTACCATACTTTTAATTCTCAGTCGAAATAAATTATAGTTATTAGAACGTTATTAGAATAGGTGTAAATAGGCACAGATATTTCGAAAGTCGTGACACTTCGTGTAATAACAAATTTATTTTATAAATTAAAAAAATGTTCCTCTATTATAATTTTAAGGTGGATATCGATTTATCTTTCACGCTGTTTTACATGTTTAAGCTTTGTTAAAATGTACATTATTACTAGCTAGTTTAAACTTATTACAATGTAGTTGTTTATTTGTGTATTTCGTGTTGCAGACGTTCAGGCGCATTGAATTAAGACTATATAACATACATGTGTAAATGCAGTTAATTGCATCAGTCTATAAATTCGTTGATCATTTCCTATAAATCATTATGTTTGTTCGCTCAGTGAAATTGAAGACTACTTTACAGAAATAAACATTTTATCGCCACTCATAAAAGTAATTGTTCAAGGACAGCAACAACGCAGCAACGGTGGACGGACGAACATGAATTTATATTAATGAATTGTGTACCTTAACACCGTGTTCGTTGATCATTTCTTCCAGTCATTTAGCTCCGCTTGTACCAATTACGAGAAGGATGTTATCACTTTCCACCTCGGCTGCTTATTCTCCCCTATCCTCTATGTTTATGCCCCATTTTTCTTCTGTTTCTAAGAATGGCACACCACCACCACTACAAATACAGTGGTTTATAGTATTAGAATTTGTAGCAGAACACTGAGATGTTATCAACGTCTCAATCAGAAGGATGTATGCGACTCTCTTCATCATACCAGCCGAGTCTGAGTGGTTAGTCTATTAGAACTGATAAATTTGCACTACTTATCCAAATTCGCTTTAAATACTATTCTTACTTTCAGCATTCTTCAAAACAAAGAAACGAATGTTTTCTTTTGGAAAGGATGTCTAATTGTTTAATTAAAATGCAACTAGACCGGATAAAGGATTGCGCTGAAGCAATATGGTTCTTTACACTTTTGTCTAATTAATAGTAAAGCGCCTTTTATTTACTTTCACATTTATTTAAAAATTAATCATACGAATATTAGCTATCAGATTAAAAATTCAATGACGTCACATAACTCTCCTATTCCTATAGGATAGTTGGCAATCGACTTCCCCCTCTTCTATTCTCCTATTCTCCTACTCTCCTTTTATCTATCGCGTGGTCCTGATGACAGACAATTTGACTTGCTGGCCCACAACTGAAATAACCTAGCACATCTTTTATATTCCAGCTCATTTTCTTAAGTAATTAACTGTGGTCTCTTTCTTTGCGACTTTCTTGTTTTCATCATAGATACGAATATGTAACCCCTAGACCCTGAGCCCTAAGTCCTGAGCCCTAATAGACACTGTTTACTACAAACAATAATTAATCTTCGACTCAATTCCCCAGTCTTCATGTCATCTTGATCTCGTCTTCCTTCATACTGATGAGACTACTACAACGGCAGTGGCAGCGGCAGTGGCAACGGCAACGAAATGCAGGGTTCCTTTCCTCATTTTCGTTTCTTTGCAATCATTATATAATACTCTGGCTAATTATGATTTTATCAAATTTATTATGAATATAAATTGACAGAACAATTAAAAGAAATCATTTCTGTTATACTTCACTGTCATAATTCTTCAAAACAAATCAGGAATTGTTTAACTTGTATTTGTATTTTGCTTCCATAAATGAAAGCGCCTGATTAAAAGAATTAAAAGAATGCAACAATAGTTACATTAATTATGCAATAACTTTTTAATAGTAAAATACAACCTTAGTACAGAATAGGTACTCGTAATATACTCGAACGCACAGTGATATGTTGTTTTCTTAAAGAACTCCGCACGCACCTACACATGAAATGTAATTATTGGCCCCTTTTCTTCCCCCTACACGCCGCGCGTCCTTCTACCCAACCCTTAAGATCAGGAGCGATGAAACGTAACAACTCCCCGATATTGGTAAAGTGATTAACAGCTCCAAAACTAATATCATCACCTAAGCGATATTTGAACGAAATGGAATTAACACGATTTCGCACAAGATTAAAACAAACGTATCGTACGTTAGGTACGAGTAATATTACAAAATGATACAATGATAAAATGAAATGTTTAGTTTCATAAAGCTAAGAAGAAATCAATACATAAACAACACAGAACACATACAAGTATTCAGAAAAGATAATATTCAAGTATTGTCCAGTGTTCAGTGTCCAGTGTTCACATTTCAGAGGCATTCATAAATTACAAATGGTTTTAAGGCGATAAATTAGGTCTCATGAGACCCTTTGGATTTCTAGTTTTCGTAGTCTTGTGTGGACTATAGACTATGGACTATGGTCCATGCAGAGATCGGTAGACAGATCAACGAAGTGGACAAATGCTTCTGCTTGGAGTCGGAGTCGGAGCGGAGTCGGAGTTGGAGTTAGACTGTTGTAACGGTTGGACGGGAACGTAATTAAGGAAAAACACACACTAAGACAAATGACTGGCGAGAGTAAAAGATGACCGAGAGATACGGCATTACAGTAAAGGTCGTGTAGCCGTGTCATACTGGGATACTGGGCATACATCGCATTAAATATAACAATACAAAATATAAAACGAATAATACAGCGGCAATGTTGAACACCACCCACCACCTACCACGTACTACTCTACTTCAAAGTGGAGAATACGGATTAGCATTTGTAGCTTAACCTGTTGCACAGATGCAAGGAGCTACCCTGGACTCCCCGATATAAATCGAGAAAATTCTTTGTAATTTTTACACAAACAAGTTGCTGTTAATTGATTTCACCGATAATACTGAACAGACTCAAATGTTCATTGAGAAATTAATATTCATTTACGTAAAGTTGTTAAAGTGTTTAACGATAAAGATGTAAGAAACAGCTGGTTAACTGTATGGAAGGAACGAACGATTTATGTTATTCTAAATAAATTCAATGGACCGAGAAATATTTACTTTATTTAGGTAAATATGAAGTCTTTTTAGCCCCTTAAAAATGTGGAATCCATCCACATTCCTTCACCGTGGCCAATGTCCTGTTATCGTTTCAGGATCGTATTACATTATCACACATACAAAATATATAAGCGTTTCAAAATCTATCTAATAGGGCGAAATAGATAAATGGTTTTGCCCATTTACCCGTATAGCCATTTAGCCATTTAGCCATTTAGCTGTTTAGCCATTCTCTGGTGTTCTGCTTATTCTATTCGTTAAACGTACATACTCATTACAGGATAATCAAGATATTGTGCAAGACAAATGTGTTACGTCGCTGGTCAACCGACGCTAAAGGGTTACTTAGCTTAATATGGATGGCAATAATGTTGGTGTGAGTGCCTGAGTGAGACTCACTGAGGGTGAACTGACCCACCCTTCTTTGGCATTCTATTGTTGAATATAAAATACGAGGAGACATGTTGACCACACCACCACCCTGTACCTACCCCTGACTTCAACCCAAGTGAGTAGTTAGATTATAGGGGTGAAATATAGAGCGGGGGCTTGAGAAGACAGCGGTCAAGGGTTATCACCACTCGATATGCAAGGACCAGGACTGTGACACATCCATAATATCCTAACTGCACGGCTAAACTTTTTATGGAAAGTATGATAAATATTACAACATAAATCAAACAGATCAAAGAACATGCACGGGTGCCTAGTAGTAAAGTAGTAAAAGGTTTCTTTCAATAACGATATGGTTTCTCAAAACTGTGTATACTCGTTATAAATCATAGAAATGCTAGATAACAAGTGTATGCGTAAATGTATGTATTATCGTATTGTACAGCTGCAGTTTCATAGCTCCTGTGATGAATTCCTTAATCAGAAAAGCTTTCCACGAAGATATAGATCAGAAGTCCATTTATTTTTAATTAGTTGCAATATAACAGAAGTTATCAACAATTAAAAGTATAATTTGAAGTGTCATTTCATTATAGAGGCAGAGAGAGTGTTCATGAGATACAGATTTTAAAGTAAGGGTGAAAAGTGTACACTGTCTACGAAGAAACTGAATTCCCACTGGACACAACGGCAGGTCTTACACAGAATATTATATTCAGATCATAATCTTTACCCTTTTGAAATACAGAGAGTAACAAGAAGTGACCCTACTACCATCTATAATTTGGTTAGATATTATATTTGTCACAGTAAATCACTGAACTTAGTAATAATTAATAATCGGAAACAGAAAACGGAAGAAGAGCTTAATAAGAGCTTGGCTGCTTGACAAGCTTAGGTCATGCTATTAGCGGAAATAATCATGTCCAAGTACACTCTGTCAGTTTATTAAGAATTATTTTGGTTTCTTATTACAATTGTTTATTTTATAGCATACAAAGTAAAATATAGATGAACAGTTGGCGAAAGTTATTTTTCTATATTTGGCTTTTATCAAATTAAATTGATTATGTAGGTATAGTCCAAATCACGATAGTTCGGCGGTGACTTATACTTAAAAGAGGTTATAAGAGCGGTATAAATCTATAATACGATAATGAATTTTATCTCATTCGTTTCTATATACATTATAGAAAAATAAGTGAGTCAGTGCTTTTTAGTTATATCGACAGTTTATACCCCACAACTTGTTTTAAGTATGAGTCGCCGCCTAACTCTCGTAATTTGAACTCATTCATAAAGTTATTAGGCAGCATTGTTGTCACGTATATGGAGCCGACTCAACATCGGAAATAGGCCGTAGTATTTTCTATACAAGACTGAGTTTTCAACTCTTTTTACCATGTGAGTTTGCCCGGTCCATGAGAAATGTACAGTAGATGCGCGAAGATAATGTGGCGCTCTCTTTCTACCTTAGAATAATCTACTGTGCTATTAAATTACAGTAGGCATCTCCTTTATCTTGGCGCCCATCGCGACATGCCTCTCGGACAGGCACTGCGCTAGCAAAATTAGTTATTGTCTAGTAGGAAAATTGCCTACTCTCTTCTTAATGTAGATTGAACTATACCCGACCTTCAATATAGAAAATAGAGGAAAACACTTTCCTCAATAGAAAACTCTATAAATAGAGATGAAGTACTGTTCAATGTTAATGCTAATAAGATGACAATACTCTAAAGATTAGTTTGATGGATTGGTTTGGTACTTCCAAACCAATTCGGAATCTGTTTGGCTCAGCATTTTAACGGAGTAGTGTGTTTAATAAACTGTTTTTATATCTGTAGTATTTTGTTTTAATTCGTCACTACGGACGAAAATAATTAGCACTGCACGACCCTTGTGCAATATTAATACATTTAACTATAATCTTATAATTATCATATATGAATAATGTTTAATGTATAATCTGCAAAGCAAATTATTCCACTCTGTCTGTCTGAATTGTACTCTACGAGTTCTACGGGTGTTCATTCTCCTTGTAATAAATCAAACATAAATAAATGAAACACAGCTTATAAGATAAATTAAATTTATTCTTTTATAAAGAACTCACGTATTCTAGGTGTACATAAGAGTAAAAGATAATTTATTATGGAAATCAATTATGTTTATTTAGTTTTATTGTTTAATTAAAAATAAATTATAAGTACTAGTAATAATTAGTATATGTATAATCATTATTATAAATAATTCTCGAAGATTGTTTTGCTGTTGCACGTTCATGTTTTGTCACGAGACGGGGTATTGCGGTCTGCTGGTGGAGTGGGGTGCTGTATGATATCATAGGGGTATTGCATATAGCACATTCACGTTGAGGAGCATCCCCACTGGTTCAACATTTCTTCACAATATTCTTTATATATTATAAATGTATTTATAATCAAGAAAGTGTTGGAGCTAGCACAGTTGGATGTAATTATAAACTGTAAATGTCATAGCCGGTTCACGTATCACAAACTAGTGCCGGTGTCCTCTCGAAGCAAGATATGGTCATGGTTTAAGGGGGGGTAAGGTTTCAACATTTTTTTTCATTTTTTTAATTTATTTATATTATTGTACAACATACTTGTTTATTGTGAAATCGATTAGAGTAAAGCTGCCGGAGATATAGAGCTTTAAGTCTTCACCTCTGTGGTCTGATTTCCTGTTACGTTGAAACTTTTAAATGCGGTTTCCCACATATAGCTTTTTCATCTCTCTCTAGCTCAAAATCTACTATACCGATTCTTTTGAATTTTTTTTCTTTTGAACTCTTTCTTTACATAAATACCGAGGTAACGCTGTCGAGGTTTTTTTTATTTATTAATTTTAACGTATTTTAAAATAACAAAGTTTCTGATTTTTTTCATGAAAAATCGGTATTTTGACTTTTAAGCGCTGTAAAAAATTGAAAATTCAATAAAAAAAAGAAAAACTCGACAGCGTTACCTGCAGAAACTTATCAACTAATGAGATCATTTTGGTTTTTCAATTTCAGAAAATCCAGTGATGAGTTATGAGTGGCACCGCCATGTTACTTTTTTTTGTGACGTCTGCAGAGATTCGCTGTCAATGCCTCATTTCTTGACATTTATTTATGAAAATTTCACAAAGTATTCTTCAAATGTCATTTTATCATGTAGTAATTATAGAAATAATTATATATTAACTGAGTCGTCAAAAAACATTATCGAAAATATGCTCCTTTTTTATCGTTTTCACCTTTGATTTATAAAAGAGATTAAGGCGCTATCCCTTCGTCTTCTTTTCCCGGACCAGCGCTATATTTTCTCCGTATACAAAGCCTACGGTGTAAACCGTAAAAGTCAACCTGAAGTTTAACTAGTAAGAGCAATTTAAGCATAACTGAAACATACATTTTTGACAGTTTTTAAGTTCTATTTATTCTGGAATAACTAGACGTTACAAAGACTACCACTAGAGTCTAAGCTGTGGTACAAGAATGTATTATTTAGGTTAAGTAAAATCTTCACACTCTATTCCACCGCCCCCGCCTCTGCCCCCGTTACTCGTTCACTAGTTCAGTCGTTCAGACTCAGCGGACAAGCAATGGTAATGATTGATTGCTCGGCACCACACACAAGTGCACACAAGAGAACAAACGACTACGGAGCTCGAGGACCTATGACGGAGAACGAGGAACGGAACAAGGACCAGGCCCACTAAGCCCTCCCTTATGTCCCTCTTCGCCGTAGAGGCTAGGGTTGAGGGTTGAGGATTGAGGGTTGGGGCTGGAAGGCATATGAGGAGATGAAGCAGTCCCCAAGTCAAGTCAAGGCTATCGCGGTGCTATTTGGCTAATCAGTATTGTAACCATTACAATAGAGTTTGTAGTATGAGAACTATGAGAAGTCAGAATCAACCATGGAACTATAGAATTTATACAGGGATGTATGTAGAAGACACGGAGCTAGAAAACTGCACTTTGAATTACTTCTATTACTTGGAATATAACATTTAATACAATGCGTACAACATAGCTTAATATTTCGATACTACATAATAAAATTTCCAGTGACGATAAAATTTTCACAATCTTTTTCTTAAAAAATGAAAGTTATATTCGCATAAGTCATTCCCACTCACTGCTTTAATTTTATTTTGTATTTAATTTAAATTGTTTGGCATACGGCATATGGAAATACGCGTAGTCATTCACAGTACCATTTTTAATTTAATTTATTTATTTATTTATTTAAGTTTTTTTAGTTTGTTTAGACCTTACAAGGTTCAATCTTTTAAATTAAAAATATTAAATTAAGAAAAACTATATTATATTATAACCTCCAAAATGTGACAATCTGTCAAAAATGCAGTAGGATTTACTTTTAGAAGAAGTTTAATGTTAGTTTTAGAAATATATAGCAGTGAAAACAATTTCTATTACTAATTGTTATGAAAAATAGCAATTTTATTTATTTCACATACAATTTTGTCGAACTGTCAAAATTTATATTACTAACGATGCATACGCACCAACTAAATTAACTAAACTTAAATTAAAACACAAATGTGAAAAGGAATACTTAAACGAAAACCTAAAATCTAGATTACAATATTAAATAAAAACAAAATAATCTTTTATAAAAATGTATAAACACTCGGTACTTATTTAATGAGTTTAGAAGTAAACAAACTAATAAAAAAAACACACAACAGTTTATGAGAAATATTGCATTAAAGTCGAAGATTTCTTAAAAAAATTATTATTAAAATAATAAGAATTATAATTAAAAATATAACTGATGTCATTGTGCCAGGTAGTCATATTTACCAGACGAATACTCCTTCATTAAACTGTGCTTTAAATTAAATGTAAAGTTCATCTTGGAATCGCCTGCACCCTGCTACAAATATCTCTTATTACGCACATACGCCCCTGCTGCTGATGATAGAAGACCGCGGACGCGGGCGGGTCGGTGGTGATGGTCGCAAGACAACAATAAACATGTTATCGTGTTATCGCGAGAGAGCTGTGTAATGTATCACATATAATATATGGATAGTGTGTGAATTACAGCACTAATGCACACACATACTATGACAGGATACACACATACACGAACAACGAACTTACAACAACCTCCTCTACTCATAAAGTAGAATGGGACGAGACCAAAAGACCCAAAAGACCTTTAATATTGTAAAACAAGAATACGTCAAAGTTTTTACCCTCTTGGCATATAGAATGGCTTTGGCATAGCATGATTAACGGTTTCAATTAATTAGTAATAGCCAGCCAACATAAGCATATACTAAATATCATCACGCGCTTCAAAATCATTCTCGTATCTAGAAAGTACTGTACTCCTTTCGTCAAAATATCCAAACAACAGTCAGTTTGCGCCCGCCCTCAAACATGCATACGCAATCTAAGGTCAAACTCAAATACGACAACCCCTCACTCACCCCCCACATCTCTACACCCGTCCTGCTCCTCTGGTTTGAGTGGGCATTCATCCTCACATTCTATAATCCATATTTCATGCAACATTTTATAATAAAACTTTACTTAAAATTAATACCCACGTCCATTGTGTATTGTGAAAGTTTTGATAGAGCTCGATGATTAAAAATACCCTTAAGTACTATAAAAAAGACACTTTTCATTAATATTCCTCTGTCATTTTAATATGGAAAAATATATACGACTACGTATATCAGTTAAAACGAAATGGACATGTTTCTTTAATCTATTTGGTTAGAAATAGGTAATAACAGTGGCGTACCAAGATTATTGGGGACCTGTAGTCGTTACCATTATCACCCATCCACGGAAAATCAATTGTATCTAGTCATAATTGAACTGAGTGTTTGAGGGCCTCTGTCCTCGGTACGCCTCTGGTTAATTCCATGTAGAATAGCAATTCTTTTGAATATGCATTTTAATTATTATACTGATTTACACTTAGGCTAAACTGATGCGTAATTATACAAAACAAACAATCACCAATTTACTCAAATATACAAAATATACTCTTTAAATTGTTTTACTAAGACATTGAAGTTGTATACCTTTGTAATATATTACTTAACTAATATAAATCTGCTGAAATGATTAGAATAAACAATGAAGATGAACGTAAGGAGAATGTATGTTGCAATGGTGCACCGATATACGAGTAGATGCACTTATGTCAAAACATGTAATTTATTTAAAGGAATAAATTAAATTTTATGGAAACGCAATGATGACTGACTGATGAATTACATCTGTAACATTTCCATTGGAACCAATTAACGAAAGCATATTACTTAATTAGCAGTTAAATGTTTTTGCTCACGTAATAAATACAAGGAGTATGGTATAGCGAATCCGCTGAGCCAACGTGTTCACCAGGCCGTTTGTACGAGCACTGAGCACTGAGAACTGAGGACTGCGATCATCGGGTATTATAAAGACCAGAAGCCAACCTAGTAGACGGTTGCCAACATTAATTGTTATAGTCGACACAAACGTAAAGAAAGAATCAAAATTATCACGAACTTATAATTTTATATCAACTTTTGTATTGCATAAATGGCTCAACAACGTAGCGTCTTAAGCAGGGGCGCATTAAGCCTATAACTTGAAGGTATCTTAAGTGAAAACTTCGGTATCCTAAATATGTGTATGTAACATATACTTAACCAATTCTCCTTTGTATAAACGGTTCTCACAATTTTATGGAATTCTGAAAATATTTTTTTTTACTTAAGAGAAAATATTGCAACTGTGGAGTATTGGATCGCCCCAATAATTGCAAGGGTCTACTAGTATCCAGTTAATCCACCTCTGAACTTAAGAGATTTATTTTTACATTAAGTCCTTAAGTTGTATATGAAGCGCGAAGTGCAGTAGCGCTGCGGCATCGGCATGCTTGATCTAAGTGTGCAGAGAGCAGAGTGCAGAATGGTACCTAATGGTGTGTTGAGAGGAAAGAGGGGCATCATACGGGAATGGAAAATGAAGAATAGCCAAGATGCTCAAAAGTATGAAAGTAAGAACAACAGTGGCACTCCAGTACTTCAGTCTCCAGTACGAGTACTGCAATCAAGTTCCATCGCACGCCGTCATTTGTAATAACTCATAACCAATGACAGTGTACACTGTCAAAAGTTGTTCAAGTGTTTTACCGCAGGTGATGATACACTGCTAATGCAGAAAGAGAAGTTACAGTTTAGCAAGACGAAGAGAAAATACTAACTCTAAGGGCGTCCGCACATGAGTCGACTGATTGCAAACGGATCTGCCCAAACCGAAAGAAAATGAAACTCTGTTGTTAGTGATAGAACACACGTGTATACGAGTGAGAGAACATACACGGCTCGGACGTAACTAAACTGATTTGAAACTAGTTTTGAGCATATATTCAGCGACTACATTTCTCGGTCGCAGGGCATTGTTGGTTTC
Organism: Panorpa germanica; assembly: GCA_963678705.1. Lineage (NCBI taxonomy): Eukaryota > Metazoa > Arthropoda > Insecta > Mecoptera > Panorpidae > Panorpa > Panorpa germanica. Next base: position 47,543,856 of record OY783203.1, read on the forward strand.
ATCAACAGAGATGTTTACGAATACTATTGAAAAGTATTTCAATACATACATACAATCAAATATAACACAACAGAATCACCTGTTTTACTATTGTTAAAAATTCTATAGAGACACGCTACACGGCTCGACATGGCTCGTGCTAGTTTTCGTTGAAAATCTCGTTTCGCGTTTAGCCGACTTGTGTGTCTTTCTCGTGTTTTATCTCATATCTCCTATCCCGGTCTCTTACTAACAACAGTTGTAATCACATTCGCTTCGGGTAGATTCGGGGCTAAGCTTTACAACCAGTCGCCTCGTGTGCGGAGGGCCTAAAGCAAAGCTGAGAAAATATTCACCACTTGTCTACGAAGGCAGACGAAAGAACACGATGATAATATATTTGTAATAATATTTATTCAAAGCTGACGGACATAGTTTAGTCACTCCTGGTTTACAACGAAAATAGGCACTTTGACAAATATTCCTTTTGGTTCTAACTATTTGGAGCCTCTTAAATGATTATCTTAATCTGTAATCTTTTTAAGAGATTATAGTAATCTCTCAATTATTTCCATAAAAACAACGAAGCAAACATTTTTTCTATGCGAATTTAAAATCGCCAGTGCTTGTACGTTCATATGATTCCATGTATTACAGAATTGTAAATTTTTTTCGGATTTAATTCGCAGTGCTGCATAGGACTAACTACAATCCTTTAAGAACTAACATATATCGTCCCGCGCCCTCCTTAAATCTAATCTCAAAATCACCCTCTCGCTGTCCTGTGAATTCAAATCATGTACATACCATACAGTATACTAGTAGTTAGTAGTAGTTACGCTGCGGGCGTTTTAGATATCTACAAAATTAATTTTAGATTGAAATTTGTGGCAGTTATGATACCATGAATCTTATGTTTTGCTCGACTTTATTCAGCCCGCACGACGCTTGACCATTCTGCTACTACATGGTTTATTTATTGTATGAGCAGTAATGTAATAGTGGACACATGTCTGGAATCTGTGGCTTTATTGTTATTTAAAATACGTCTTTAAAATACCTTATCCATTGTTTATTCAGAACTGCTTTGTTATTTATATTTAATTAGAATTACCTTTTATAAATCAAATATGTCTCACCAGTTCAATTCATTTGTATTTTTGACGATTTTAATTTAATTCTTTTGTCTTTAAGACGATTTCAACTACTGGGTCATATTTTCCACAGTGCTTTTTATAACATGATGAAGTATATCGCAGGGACTACTACATTTCCACTTGTTTATAATTACGAATTTACTCAATTCATTTGTGACTGTAATTACATATCTTAAATTATAACAAAATACATAAATATATCAAACTGAAAATGTTACACTTTTACTCTTTAGCTGTGCGGGAAGTACGAATGTTATTCCTCAGTTGTTAGGGTCCTCAGTCTTGCTTCTAAACAACTGAAACCTATACATTCACAGTCATAGGCACACACACATACTCACTCATATACCATATAACTGGTAGCTGTTAGTTTAGTATCGAAGTTTGATTGCTTTGCGATATGATAGTTTGTACTACATACTCGTATACGAGATTTTCTTTAACTCTACTTCAATAGTCTTGTATTTCCGCAAGTAGCTTACAACAGTTATAGACTTTTCTATGACCGCAATATAAATACGGCTGGATTTATCAAAATCCACAGCTTACAGAAGTATTTGTAACCTTGAACTTTCATTGGGAAGTTTTTTTTTAACAATTAATACATGTTTTTGCATACGTCATATTTATTCAAATTTTTAGACTACAATAAAGTGTGTTATATGCTTTAGAACTATTCTTTCGTTACTAAGCATTATAATAAACATATACCCAGTAAACATTTTGGAGTCACTTTGACATCATATTGAAGATGCGTCATGTTTTTTTTGTCATAAAAGAGTTCATTTATAGTTCAGTTTCTCACATTTTTTCATATAAAATGTCTACTTTATCGCCTACAAATGGCGAAATTACTCCACCTGTCGGAATACAAATGAAGATAAAGTTGATGCGAACTATAATTGAAGTGAAATAGTGATAGAAACGTCACTAAATAGGGCACTTCACCAAATTGTTTACTGGGTAGTTAAGAGTCCACGAAGGGTACGTCCGCGTGTAACATGAAGCGATAAAGGTAATGAGAGAGATAGCTGTCGTGTGTCCTATCTGTCTCTTTCTAGCCGGACCATTGCTGCTGGTTTGGCGATGAAGTAAGGAGTAAGCAAGTAAGCAGACGCTATAGTTAAAATAAAAATCACAATGCTCAGCTAGAAAGAGGCACAGAGGACACTCGGCAGCTATCTCTCTCTTTGTCTTTTTCGCAGTATTCAGCCTCTTACGCACTCTATTCTTATACCTCTATGAGTTAAAATGCATTAAAATATGTATATGCATGTTCACAATAAAAATTTATTTAACGTTAGCATTTTTCCGATGCTGAATCTTATCCCCGACAATATGCTACTATGTTAACAATTTTTCTGATTGGTGTCGAGGCCTCATATATGTGTTCAGACCGCTGCCTTATAAGTTTGTGATTATGTATATACTTAATCAATTTATTTTAATAACAACCAAACCCAGAAAATATAACTCTGGTCCCGGTATCGAATCCGAAGACACAGCAGTCAACCTCACTGTGTCATCACAACATATAACATCAATATTACCCGATTAGAGCTCTGTCACGTTGTAAACGTTCATTTTAACATACTGGCAATACTTGAACAAATGTAAATACTTAGCCAAGTAAGGTTCTAGTGAAAATTCATATTAAAATACACACAGAAGTACACAGTACTCAGTTTTTTTAATACGCAGTGTATTTCTAAATTTATGTCAACTGTTCTTTCGTCACTTGTCTTACACTTTTAGCTATGTACAAGTAATACCATCGAAATTTAGGCACTGCATTTATATACCGATACAATTTGACGACAGTCGTATAAGCCATAGAATTGGTCTTAAGGGAGTGCTAACCCATGGAGCCCCTATATAACTGTATTGAGAACAGTTTACTTCTCGTTCAGTCATGATTCTTATGATTTGGCACTAACAATTTGTATAATTCACATTATACAGGCGGACAGCCTTCAGTTCAGAATTCAGTTTTACATTTCTTTATGTCTCGAGAATGAGTATTCAACGGCTAAACACAGCAGTGCATATTTCGTGTCATTCCTCGTATTAGATGTATACAGATGTATATAAATGTTACCCAGGTAGATAATGTGACACTTGTGTTCATTGCGGATTAGCACTGCAAGACAATTTTCTACTTAGGTATATTGTAGATATCTATGTATAAATTATATTGGAATAATACATAAGATATGAAGAGGTAAATATAATTCGATATATAAGTTAATAATATTATAAAGACACGTTAGCAGTTCGCAACAGACTATATTTGACATAAGAAAAAGTTTTTACACAACAGATTACAGATGGCGTTACTAGTTACTAAGTAGTGATATTTTGATACCTATTACAATACCCCCACTTATCAAAATAATCTAAGTACACATGATTACACAGAAACAATGCCAAGTAAATTCATAAACTTATAATGTTTCAGATGACAAAGACCTTTTGTTAAAATATCTGCAGGCATTTCTTCAGTAGAAATGTACTTAACTTTTACAAAGTTGTTCTTTACAACATCTCTAATAAAATGACAACGCACATCTATATGCTTGGATCTATTATGACTCTGACTACTCGAGGCTAACTTCAATGCACTTTGGTTATCACAATACAAATCAATTACATTAAATACATCAGTAATTTCATGCATTAAATTTCTTAGATAAATAGCTTCTCTTGAAGCTTCAGAAAGAGCAGTGTATTCCGCCTCAGTACTGGATAATGAAACCGTTTTCTGCTTCCTACTTTGCCAGGAAATGGCAGACCCTGACAACATAAAGCAAAATCCAGTATAGGATTTTCTATCTAGAGCATCACTTGCCCAATCACTGTCTACAAAACCTTGTAAATTACTATTGTTATTATTGGTATATTTTAAACAATAACTTTTAGTATGCAGTAAATATCTTAATACACGTTTACAATAATTCCAATGTATGTGACTATAACAACTATTAAATTGACTGAGATAGCTAACACAGTAAGCAATATCTGGTCTTGTTAATACTGCCAGATACATCAGACTTCCAATAAGTTTTTGATAAGGAACATCAGGTAAACATTTATCAGATGACTTATCTAAATTCAATTTAGGCTCAATCGGAGTACTTTGTGTCTTACAATCAGACATTTGAAATTTAGAAACTAACTGTTCAATATATTGTTGTTGATCTACAGTAATAACATTTTTATTTTTATCTAAATTTATTCTCATGCCTAAATATTGTCTTACAGGTCCCAAGTCTTTTAACTTAAATTCTGAACCTAATACACTTTTTAATTTATTTGTTTCAAAATCATTGTTTGAAAAAATCAAAAAATCATCCACATACAGGGCCACTATCACTTTAATTTTACCAGTTATTTTTGTAAACAAACATGGTTCATATTGACTATTTTTGAAATCTAATCTACTCAAAACTTCTTTAACTCTTTCATACCATGCCAGGGAAGACTGTTTTAACCCATAAATGGCTTTATTTAATTTTAAGACCTTTCCCCCACTTTTGTTTACAAAACCTTCAGGTAATGACATATAAATATTTTCTGTCAAAAAACCATTAAGGAAAGCAGTGGTTACATCTAGATGTGTTATACTCATTTTCATTTGAACACTAAGTGCAAACAACAATCTTAGTGTAGAATGCCGCACTACCGGTGAAAAAGTATCTGTATAATCAACACCTGGTTTCTGCGAGAAACCTTTTGCCACTAATCGAGCCCTATACCTTACATTGTTTTCAAAATCATACTTTTTATTTAGCACCCACCTACACTTCACTATTGTCACATCACCTGGATGGTCCACAAGCTGCCACGCATCACTGTCCTCAAATGACTGTAATTCATCAGCCATTGCCTGCTTCCACTGCTCCCGATCAGGCCCTTCAAGAGCCTCTGAGAATACAATCTCCTCCGATGCTGGAACAGTACTGGAAACACATATGTTGCTAATACCATAGCGCTCAGGCTTCTTTCTCTGACGCTTACTTGGCACATCTGGCACTTGCTCAGGTATTGATACTGCTTGTTCTGGAACATCTTCAGTGTTTATTTCAGTCAGTGTTTCATTGTCATCAGTATGTAATGAGGAAACTGAAGAGCAATCTAAAAAATCTGTTTCTGAAACATTATTAGACAGATCCCCCACTGAATCTCTGCTCTCCCCCACTTTATCTTTACTTTCCTCCACTAAATTGTCGGTAGGATTTTCTTCATTGGATATCCAAATAGCTGACTCTTCACTGACTTCCTTGATAGGTGTTACATCTTCCATCACTATTATATCTCTACTGATCATTACAGTGTTCTTAGAAGGATTGTACACACGATAACCTTTAACACCATCACCATATCCAACTAGAATATGTTGTGTAGCTTTCTTGTCCCATTTCAAACGTTTCTGTTTGGGTACATGCACCATAATTTTGCTTCCAAACAAACGTAGGTGACTTAAGTCTGGTTTTGATCCATACCATAACTCATAAGGTGTTTTATCCAATCCTGATGCAATCGATCTATTTTTCAAGTACACAGCAGTATTGGCTGCTTCCGCCCAAAATTTCTTATCTAAATTTGCATCATATAGTAAACATTTGGCTTTCTCAACAACTGTACGATTACTCCTTTCACAAAGTCCATTTTGCTCAGGTGTATAACAATTTGTTTTCTGGTGTATAATTCCAGCTTGCTTCAAATAGCCTTCAAATTCCTTGTTACAAAATTCTAGTCCATTGTCTGACCTGATCACCTTTATTTTCTTACTCTGTTGATTCTCAACCAATGATTTGAACTCTTTAAATCTGTTCAAAGCTTCATTCTTTTGCTTCAGAAAATAAATAAAAGTCATGCGACTATAATCATCAACAAATAACAGGAAATAGCGAGCACCACTCAAAGAACTTGTTTCCATTGGGCCGCAAATATCTGTGTGGATTCTGTGTAAAGTTTCTGTACTCCGCTCACCCACATGAGAAAATGGTAATCTCATTTGTTTTCCCTCACAACAAGTAGTACATTGTGATTTGGTTATGTCAAGTGAGTTATCATAAGACAAACCATCAACAATACCATTTCTCATTCTGTGCATGTCTTGGCTGTTTATATGTGCCAGTCTTCTGTGCCATAACTTTGCACTAGCTGTAGTAGCCAACATACAACTTTGTGATTGTAATCTCAACTTATAAACACCATCAGATAAATCAGCTGTCGCCACCAAAACATTGTTCTTGTCTCTAATATAACAGTTTTTCTTTGTAAATATCACATGATTGCCATTCTGAATGAGCTCACTAACCGACAATAGGTTGGTTGTCAGGCTAGGCACACACAACACATCTTTCACTGTTATATTGCATCCAAGTTCAGAAATAATGTCAACTTCTCCGGAACAAACAACTGGCACTTTTGATTCATTTGCTACAACAATTTCTGGTATACATGGAGTTGTGTTCATGTTCTTTACCCAATCTTTATTTGCTGTTATGTGTGCGCTTGCGCCGGAGTCAACGTACCATTCGTTTTTGTTATACTTTCCGTTTAGGAAAACAACGTTAAACACGCATTTATTTGTGTTTTTCTTCAACATTGGGCACTGATTTCGATAATGTCCATCCTCTTTACATTTGAAACAAGTGATTGTTTTTGCTGGTGTATCTGCCGCGGTCTTTTTGTTCGACATTGGGTTGCCGCCATATTTCTTTGGTTTACCGCTGCTGCCAGAATTATATTTATTTCTCGCTGCAAATGCCGCCGTACCGCCAGCTGCACCTTCAAAATCACTGGTTACTTCCATGTCGAGTAACTTCGACTTTATAGTATCCGCACTTATCGAAATGCCAGAATGTTCTATTGCCATTATCATTGGAGAATAGCGATCGGTCAAACCTGCTAATAATAATGATCCGACCCATTCATCTGTTATTGTAAATCCAGTGCCATTTAACTTTTGAGCCGTTTCGATCATTTGTGTGACATAGGTAGTCATCGAATCACAGTTTTCAAGTCTTATCGAAATCAAATGTCGAAGTAAGGTTATTTTTCTTGAGAAACCGGAGTCATCGAACATGGCTTTCAATTTTGTCCATAATTCTGCCGAGCTCCTGGTATTCCTTATATGCACGTACAATGCTGGATCGATGGTCAAAATTAGCTTTGCCTTCGTTTTGGAGTCGTCCACTGGCTTAACTTCGAAGTCTGCACTAGGTTTGATGTACTTTTCCATCCCTTCTAGTACCAACAAGTTTTCGGCCGCGAAACACCACTCATCGTAATTCTCTCTGCCTTTTAGCTTTGGCACACTCGCAATATAGTTCATAGTCATGTTTCCGCGAAAAAAAAAAACGTAACAATTTATCTATTTTATACTATAAAATAACTGATAAACCGGTAAATTTGCCCATAACCTATAAAGACACGTTAGCAGTTCGCAACAGACTATATTTGACATAAGAAAAAGTTTTTACACAACAGATTACAGATGGCGTTACTAGTTACTAAGTAGTGATATTTTGATACCTATTACAATAAATATAATAATAAATAAAAATATTTTTGTAAACTTTTTAAAACGTAATGTACTGCATGCATGTTTATGCTATATAATAAATATCCCTCTATCAAAATAGCACCTAATTTGTATCTATTTGTCTATCTCCGCGTTAATGCGAAATTAATTCTATTAAGTTGGTAAGATTATATTAACGGCAGACAGAAAATAAACGTACATTACTTATCCCGTGCCGTATAATACTCGTACATAATACTTAAAAATAACGAAGCTTTGGATGTCTTTCTAATTAAGGGTAATTAGGAAAGAGGCCCGGCCCGGAAAGACGCTGAACAGCCGACAGCCGACAGCAACCGACACGACCGTATAAAATAAACGAGACTTAAACATAAATTTGCATAAGGAAAACATTATCAGATAAATTGCGACACTGACAGTGAAACTTAACGTTAGCATCACAAACTGTGCATAAAAAAACACCATATAAGAGAAAGAAAGAAGTACATTTTTTATATATTATCTTTATAAAAGTCTCATCCCACTAGGGGACTCTGTAGTCTTGGATTTGAAACACAGATGGCACTGTGGTATGTTAATAGAGACACTTGAATTTGCAATCAGTGAGTGGTGATTTTTTCTATTTTTAATTCAATAAGTATCAACTTTTAAAAAATAACTTAATGTTTAAGGTTATTGTTTAAGGTTCTCTGATAATAAATGTGATACATCTAAAGCATAGTTTGATATATCTTAACATTAACAAAGCATGACACAGTAATAGAACCGTTTTAATCGTGTCTGTAATATATATTATACTGGCCAGTATAGAAATGTGAGGTTCGTGTCTAATGCGTTCATTACGAATGTACCACACACATACGTCATGAAGCGTACAACTTTATTTTAAACGCAGGGATTTCAGCATTCATTGCCAACGGGGCTTGTGTCCTCATTTTTTAGTGGTCGATTTTTCAATTGTTGATTGAAATCGATGTTAATAAATGTGTATTGGCGTGTCTATTTTATTAAATATCTAAATATTGACGGAGATATAGCAACTAAAAGTTTGAATTGTAGTTTTAGCGCTAGAAATGGTCGGCCATATTTGTATGACGTGAAATGCATTTTAACGTCAGTTATTTGTTGAGTAGGTCAGTGCTGTGGTAATGTTCTGTAGCTGTTGGTAGTCAAATAATCAAGTCAAATCAAAGAATAATAAGTTTTTATTTTATTTAACTCTGTTACGGCAGACATAACATTGGAATTTTATTGTTCCTTGAAATAGATGTAAATAATATTTGATATTTTGATATAATCAAATTCACGATAGTTCGGCGGTGACTTATACTTAAAAGAGGTTATAAGCGGTAGCGGTATAAATTTATAATACGATAATTATTTTTGTCTTATTCGTTTCTATATACATTATAGAAAAATAAATGAGTCAGTGCTTTTTAGTTATATCAGCAGTTTATACCCCACAACTTGTTTTAAATATGAGTCACCGCCGAACTCTAGTAACTTCAACCATATATACATATATATTGCAGAGATTTAAGAGCTGTAAGGTTGGTAACCTTACATAAGGATTGTGATGTCACATGCACTTGGAATGTGTACAACGTTGAATCCCTTCAATAATTAAAGAAACAAAATGACTTTTTTAATTGTTAATATCTCCTAACCTATAAGGAGTTATTAAAAAATAATTAAACATTTGAGGTTCTAGTAACCCACTTTATCAATATATAGTACACTTTTATAGAAATTAAGACATAGAACACAAGCCCATTCATTTTAATAGTGCGTTTGAAAAGAAATAAATAGATATAGTCCAAATCACGAGAGTTCGGCGGTGACTTATACTTAAAAGAGGTTATAAGAGCGGTATACATCTATAATACGATAATGAATTTTATCTTATTCATTTCTATATACATTATAGAAAAACAAGTGAGTCAGTGCTTTTTAGTTGTTCGGCAGTGTACACCTCACAACTTGTTTTAAGTATGAGTCGCTGACGAACTCTCGTAATTTGAACTATATTAAACTATACGTAAGAAATGTGATATTGTAGACAACCTAAATGTAAGAAATAAATAACATAATAAACATAACATATTCAATATCTCACTGTGAATTAAACATAAAATAAGAATGTACACAATTTCTGAAAAATATATAAAATAAAACATAAAAGGACAGAATCGATTTGTGTCCTTAAATTTAACAAAATATTTAAAAATGTAACGAGTGTCAAACATGCACAGTATATTTTCATCCCAACACCAAAAGAGCAGTAGTTTCCAAACTGTGGGACATGGCACTTAAGGTGCACGGGAATATCGATATCAGTATACATAAATTCCTACCTAAAACCTATATTTATCAAAAAACCGAATAAAAGAGAGGGTAAGATATTGGGGAGGAGGGCGTACTACTTTTATTTATAGTTAAGACAAGTTTGGAAACCACTGAAATATTTAAAAAACACTCACCGAGCTCATTGTCACTGCTTTTGAAACCATGAAGTGAGCTGAAATTAATGAAAATTGATTAGATAAACATTTAAGATGAATTAGATTATTATAAGTACATAGTGTATATAATAGTTTGACAATCACCTTTCTGATAACATCCTAGTGCAAGATGACTCCTGTCGCTAAAGATGAACTGCCACCATAGTACTGAAAGAAATCTGAAACAATAGAAATAATTTGTTTACAACAATATTACAAATTATATGTTATTTTCCATTTCAATAAAAATAGTTTTGCTTACTTTTTAATTATAAACAATGCATGCTGAAAGCAAAGTATGCTCTTAAATCAGGTAGGCTGGTTCGGGGGCCCTGTAGTTCATCTGCAACAACAGAAAAACGTTGGTTAGAAAAATGTTATCAACATTAAGTAATAATATGATATCAACATTGAAATCTTGAATTACCTTTCTTTTAAAAGTCCAGCGCACGATGGCTCCAGCTTCAAGCCGCTCAATCTTTTTAGCACCTTAATTTAAATCACTGTTTGTTTAATTTTTATTTAAAACATCACTTTGGTTCATTGTTCATTACAGTTTTCACTTTTGTTTAAAATACGCAAAACTCTAATTGTTTTAAAATTGTTTTAGTTTATTTAAATTACGATAGATTTTGACGACTAATGAATATATGAAGAATATAATTAATACTACAATGACTCAATGGGCGAGAGATTGATGCTTGATAATAGACTTCTGTATCTTTGAGTTCGATCCCAGAACCAGAGTTATATTTTGGTTGTTATTATGTACTTACAAGATCGTATACCGGCGTAGTACACAATGTGTACTGATAATAGATGGAGAAAACGAAATATCTGCTTGTTAGCAAAAGGAATATTCTACTATAGGAATAATATATACAAAAATTATAATTTAGTACGGAGCTTCACTTTATGATATAATTAAAAAAATACATTTCTAGAATTGGCGGATGGTAGAGAGAAGAAAAATATAAAGACCGAAATAGATAAATATATTGGTTTGGATCCTACTATTCATTTAAATTATAAAGAAGAAGACGGGAAATGGTGCAGTTACTATTAAGAAATTAGTTACAAACTTAAATTAAGGTATATTGCTTCACTTGAGATATAAATAATGAAAAATATTTTAAATCCAAAAAAAATCAAACCTGGGACAGGCGTATATATATGATAAATATATGGCAAATATGTTGATGTTCTATTCGCTTATGGTATCAATCTTTAAAGAGTTATAAATACCGCGATAAGGCTCTTACTACATCGCTGATCAATCCATCGCTAACCAAGCGCGAGATGCGAAACAGTTAATCCGATGAGGTGAATTGATGAATTAATTGGTGAAATGAATTTGTGAAAGATAGGGTTTTTAAAATATCGTCATGATAATGTTTTACATATTTTTAACCCATCTGACGGATTACACTGCCCACCTGCAAGTGGATTAGGACTACAAAGAATACTAGAATGAGTGAAGAGCAGTTCTGTGATACAAACACACATTTGAATAGTTCATTTTCATTCGTTTTTATTCGTTTGTGGTTATTTATCTTTTAGAACTTTCAGACACACCCCAATATGCACATATATCGTTTCCGACACCGAAGGTCGGGCGTCCGCGCTCCATGCAATTTCCATTGAGCCGGAAAAAGTTACACCGGTGTGTATATATAATTAAAATTGAAGTTATTGATATCTCAAGCTAGAATATTCTATTTCCGACACCGAATGTCAGAAGCCGGCTATTATGGTAATATGAACAAGCAGACATAAATTAATTGGGGATAAACCATAAACCATTGCACCATACACAATGAAAAATTATTGATAGAATCGAATTATTAGTCTATTGTATAAAAGCATATATTAATTACATAATTAATTTAACTTAATAACAACCAAACTCCGAAAATATATCGCTGGCCCGGGGATTAAACCCGAAAGCAACGCAGCCTAGTGTTAAGCATCAATGCTGTTGCCCACTGTGTCAGCTAAAATTTTTTTTGGTAATCTCAAAATAAATATACTTTTTGGAATCTATAAAATCACTAAAATTATTGTATTTTTATTTTAAAGCGTAATTAATTTGTATAACTAGAAATATGGTTTTAAATTACTTGTTGTCAAAATCCATCGTAAATTAATTTTTAAGTTTAATTTAGTAATGTAAAGTCTAACAACACACACATTAAATTAATAAACACTTCAATGGGCTTGTGAACTCATATTTTAAGATCTCATATTTTTAAATTGTTGATTGAAATAGATGTTAATAAATGTAATAGGCGTTTTTATTTTATTAAATATCTAAATGTTGACGGAGATATAGCAATTAAAAATTTCAATTCGCATTATTAAGGGATAGGTAGTTATTTGTTATATGTATAAAAGCTCTGTATTACGGTCTATTGTATAAAAGAGATGGCAAAACTTAGCGGACGTGACGTTACAGAAAATTAAAATTAAAAGGAAAAAATGACTATTTTATTTGTTAATATTTCCTAAAATATAGCGAGGTATTAAAAACTAATTGGACATTTGAGGTTCATAGAAATTTAGTTTTATAGAAATTAAGACATAGTTCACAAGTCCATTAATTAAAAACTGCGAACCACGCGCATCGGTTCACGCGCACGACAAACCGGAAAACGATGCGAAACAGAAAACCGTTTGCTGTAGGGACAGGAAATAGAACAGTTGCACATTTTCAAAATATTAATCTAACCCATTAAAAATCGGAGAAATAATTTTTACAGTGAATTTAAAATATCAATAAATAATTATTAATTACTAAATTGTTAAATAATGTAAATTGAATTGATTTTTAATGAATTAGACGACACTTGTTACATAGAACCGTCACCATGAAATGAAATTGTACTTACAGTCTGAACTCTGCATACTGCTAACTGCTAACTGCTAGTAGACATCACTGCGCCTAAATAGTCGTCTGCGCCTAAGCAGCATGCCCGGTGATAGTCTAGCCGTTCTGCTGAAGTCACCTCGTAGACCTGCATTCTGCAATAAGTAAAGAAACAGTTAGAAAAAAACGTTTTTGTCAATTAGCATTTTGTCGTTTGCATCAATTAGAAATTAATCTATATTGAATTTCTTATTTTTTAAATTGATTTTGTATTTATAATCTATAAACGTATATATTATGTGACCTATAAACGTATACTAATGCTAGTCCTATCACCGACAACCTTTTACTATGTTCTTAGTTATAATAAAGTCGATGACACATATATGTGAGCTATACCGCTACCCAACAATGTAATCAAATCAATAATTACATCTTATACAATAAATAAATAAATAAAATGATATTATACGATTATAAAATGTATGAAACTTACCTATATGTGTGTACGAGTGTCATAGCTCCCAGGAGAAGGTGCATCACAGCTCCACCAAGAGTCGGAGATCGCTCGCGATATCGGTTTACGCTAGTCTAATGCCCATGATCGTAGTAGACCAACGCTAAAGCTCACTGAGTCCTCCGTCTGAAATGATAACAATATAGAGAGGATATATTAGTGAAAAGCAAAAAGACCCAACGAAAGAAAATATTAGTATGGGCTGTTGTTAAAAAGACAGAACAAAAATTAAAAAATGGCGATCAACTTACAATTCATTGAGTACAGCAGTTATACAATTTAATTTTCTGTGTCTAGTCATATAGTGAGAAAAAAAATGGCGTCATTTGTAACGCGTAGAGCTCTCGGCTGGCTTGATCTGAATATAACTTTGCCAGTCCCCTTAGAAGTGGTGATTTTCCACTATAAAAATACAAAAAAAATAATTAAATATAAGTAATTAGTCTTATCTTAATGAGAAAATGTCACTAGAATAGTTCAAAAAAGTTTTTTTGTACATACTGAAATATTAAAAAAAAAAAAATAATACCTTAGAAATTTTACATTTGCAGCAGCACAGAGGTCCTTTCGCTTGAACGTACTCGTCGAAACTAATTGAATTTATAAAAAATATTTTTTAATATACAAATATATTTTTAACAAGTTAGTTCTAATTACCCCCTCCCCAGTCATGTGATTACTCGAAAGACAATGTCCAACCAATCACCGATAAGCGTACACAATTTTAATAAATAAAGAATTGTTTTATTTAACGAATCTACAGGGTTGATGAACACGTGCACTCAACAGATGTTATTACAAATTTTAGCAAAAGCAATAAATTATCAAAACTAAACATAACTTGACAGTTTTCAAAACAATCAGAGGTAAAATAAATAAAATTACAAATATTTTAACATTGAAATTTTAAAAACAATGTATTGTATAAAATACTTATTTTCAAAACTGCAGATGTTTCTCTTTTTGAGATTTTGCCAGATTTATTATTTTTTAAATTTTTTTATATTTTTTATGAACGTCATGCTCAAGTTTCCGGGTTGTTGCCAGATTTAATTAGTTACTTTTTTAATTATATATTTATCTAAAGTTTCAAATTTCAAATACATTTTTTTTAAATATATTTATTTAACGATGCTGAGTATTATCACTGATGACCTCCTACTATTGTTGGCAGTTTTTATGGTGTCGTGTACTCGTATGTGTGGGCTACACCACTACCTAATAGGTTTATGACACTTGTGAGTTTTCACATCATCATCAAAATTCAGGAATCGAACTCAGAAGACACAGTTGTCTGGCATCAAGCTTCAACGCTCGGCCACTGTGCCGTCTAAATACATTCTTATTTGTTCATAACCTTTTTAAAATTATTTTATGTAAGCCTTTTTCGGCTACCATTCCAACGAGATTCTACTACAGTTTTTTAATGGTGTCGAAGTCTCATATTTGTGTACTGCACCGTTTCTTTAGATTTCATACAAGTAGTACTTTCTACAGCCAGAAATGAAAGATATAGTCAAAATCACGATAGATCGGCGGTGACTTATACTCAAAAGAGGTTATAAGAGCGGTATAAATTTATAATACGATAATGAATTTTGTCTTATTCGTTTCTATATACATTATAGAAAAATAAATGAGTCAGTGCTTTTTAGTTATATCAGCAGTTTATACCCCACAACTTGTTTTAAATATGAGTCACCGCCGAACTCTCGTAACTTCAACCATATCTTCTACGTTTAAATAAAACTTAAAATCTATTTGAATTATAACAGGTATTTATCATTTATATTACCTATGAAATGTTGTTTGTTTAAATACTTCTTGTTGCTTAGCAACGGCTATCTTGTTTATCTTGATGATATGTATGTAGGTGTGAGTGTATATAAGAAGGCTAATACAAAGCCACACTTGCGTGTTCGTGTACGTATGGTTAAACCGAATGTACATAGGCGAGCGCACAGTGAAAATATTCGAGATCACAAAGTAAACATTCATGTATTCGTACACGAGCTTAAACGAATTCGCTTTAGTAACACTTGTCAGTTGTATGTTACACCAATGTCACCGGTTAATGCATATTAGGCCCTCCGCACATGGGGCGACTGGTTGCAAACCTTAGCCCCCGAGTCTGCCCGAACCCAATGAGAATATAACTGTGTTGTTAGTGAGAGAACGAACGTGTATACGAGTGAGAGAAAACACAAAGCACGAATGTGGTCGAGCCTGTTCCGCGACACTATTGAATTCTTAACAATAGCATAATAGGGGATTTTATTATGTCGTATTTGATTGTATGTATGTATTTAAGTACTTTTAAATAGTATTCGTAAACATCTCTGTTGATGATGTCATCATCAAAACCATGCAACCACATGAAACCAAGGATGCTCTACTACCGGGAAATAGACTCGCGGCAAACGTACTCCAAACCATTTTGAAATTAGTTAAGTTACGTTCGTGCCGTGTGTTTTATCTCACTCGTATACACGTTCGTTCTCTCACTAACAACACAGTTGCAATCATCACATTCGGTTAGGGCAGATTCGGGGCTAAGGTTTGCAACCAGTCGCCTCGTGAACGGAGTGCGTTAGTCGACCAGTGTAGCAAACGGTTACTGTCAATATGCGTATTATTAATATATGATCAGCAAATGTAAGAATATACTCAACGCCCAATCTGACTAGCCCGAAGTCTAGAGCACTTAATCGCTCAATCTATTTGGATTGATGTACTATTACTTAAATTTTTTTTTTTAATAACATTAAATATAAAACTGCAAAACAGCTCGTTCTGAGTTACAACGCTTCGGCCTGCAAAATATTATTACGAGTGGATAAGTACTAGCATTTTGCACTGAGGAAATTTGCGGTTAGCAACTGCATTGGTCAATTGGTCAGTTCGTGTGCAATGAATGAAATACTTTGAACTAATTAGAGCGGTCAATCTCAGTGTGCAACCGCAAACATTTACAAGGATAGGCCGCTTATTGCCCTAATGTTTCAAACTCTGAAAGCATCAACGCTCAGCCTCATCGGGTAGCTGCGCTGTTACTTTTACATATGAAATTTACATCTCATTGTATACACATCGTACTACGAAATAAGTACAAAAACAAAACTTTACAAGTATTACATAAAATAATATAATAATTATTATTATTATTATACTGATGATATATATATATATAAATGTACAGAAGTAAAGATTGAACCGAAGTAAGGATAAAAACTATTCTACTGCTGCTACTGAAAAAAAAGCAGGTCCCTTTAATATTTTCAAAAATAAATTGTTCCCGAGTTAAGAGACTGCGACCTTTAGGCCTTATGGCCGCACACGAGTCGACTGATTGCACACCTTAGCTCCGAATCTGCCCGAACCGAATGAGATTGGAACTGTGTTGTTAGTGACAGAACGCACGTGTATATGAGTGAGAGAAAACACACGGCACGAACGAAACTAAACTGGTGTTGAGTACGTTTTCACCGACTCTGTTTCTCGGTCGCAGAGCATGGTTGGTTACATGCTTTTGATGGTGACATCATGAGCAGAGATGCGCACAAGTACTATTCAAAAGTATTTAAATACATACATACATACAAGTACCTCACAATACGACACAATAAAATCCCGTATTAAATAATTGCTATTGTTAAAAATTCTATAGAGTCACGAAACACGGCTCGACATGGCTCGTTTTTCGTTTTCGTTGGAAACTTCGTTGCTCGGCTAGTTTGCAACCAGACGACTCGTGTGCGGAGGGCCTTAGTCTACGAGTACTGAGACACCTCTGTTTTTGTTCTCACGCCAAAACCAATTGTATCCAGTCACAATTAGCTCATCTAAATACATCTCAAAATAACTTATTTTTAACAATTAGTATTATAGCAAAATGACAGTGTAAATTGAATAATCCCTCCTATACAAATTGTTAAAATGCAGATTTTGAGTAACATTTTGAAACACTCAGTCACACCCCATATTACACTAATCTAATATTAATTGCTATAATCTACAATTAACTATATTATATAAAAACAAGTGACACGACGTGGATTTGCAAACCCCGCATCCTCGTCCCTCCACTCCCAATCCCGAGCCCTAGCCTGTAGACTGCGCTGAATGCCCAATGTTATTATGGGTTCCATTAACAAACAATTATATTTGCATAATTTTAATATTATATTCCTCTGCCGCGACGAATGTACACAACTTGTAAGCCGCGGAGTGTGAAGCATCGACTCCTCACTCCGAGGGGGCGGAGGCGGAAGCGGAGGCTAACACCAAATGATGTCTGGCATCTTCCGTCCTCTGAGATATCTTCATTAGTTTCAATTTTAAGCGCTTAATTTGATTTTGTGTTATCTGTTTCTTTCTTTAAACGTAACAAATACAGGATGCATTTTGTGCTCCAGGCACGATTATTTATGTACAAATTCAATTTAATTTGATAACAACAAAACCCAGTAAATCTAACCTTGGTTCGGAGATCGAACCCGAAGACACAGCAGTCTGCCACCAAACATTAATGTTCTCGCCCACAGTGTGGTTTTCTTTTATTTATATTATTTAAATATTTAAGTAAAAACTAGCTCTTCGCACCATTGCCTGGCAATGGGTGTGTATTATACGTTTGTTATAGAAAGAGAAACTTCTACAGCGATGAAAATTTGTTTGATAATCCTTATTTCTTATTTGTTTAATTTTTAATAGAGTAATATCCACTATACGTTAAATTGATACAATTTACTGGCTTTTTTGTAATCTTTTCTATATTTATAGGCTTTTTAAAAATAAAAGTTTATTTGTTTTTTATGGTTAGATGCAACTACACTTTAAACATCAATGCTTTTTAGATTTCTATACGACCTTTACTATATTCATGGACATTTTTTTCGAGAGAAAATTAAAGATCTTTGAAAACTTTTGATACAGTTATATTCACTAAACTTTAAGAAAACGATCAGTGTTAATAAATTTGAAATATATTAACTATTTTGAATTTTATAAGGAGTTCTAAATTGGATGGAAATTCATGGATTTTATTTTCAAAAAGAAAAATTATTGATTTCTTAATATTTTTTGATGCAGTTATATTCATTTATAATTAAGAAGACGAACTGCGTTAAAAAATTTGAAATATCTTAACTATTTTGGATTTTATAAGGGTTTCTAAAAATTCATGGACTTTTTTTTCAAAAAGAAAAATTATTGATTTCTTAATATTTTTTGATGCAGTTATATTCATTTATACTTAAGAAGACGAACTGCGTTAAAAAATTTGAAATAACTTAACTATTTTGGATTTTATAAGGGTCTCTAAAAATTCATGGATTTTTTTTTCAAAAAGAAAAATTATTGATTTATTAATATTTTTTGATGCAGATATATTCATTTACAATTAAGAAGACGAACTGCGTTAAAAAATTTGAAATATCTTAACTATTTTGCATTTTATAAGGGTTTCTAAAAATTCATGGACTTTTTTTTCAAAAAGAAAAACTATTGATTCTTTAATATTTTTTGATGCAGTTATATTCATTTATAATTAAGAAGACGAACTGCGTTAAAAAATTTGAAATATCTTAACTATTTTGGATTTTATAAGGGTTTCTAAAAATTCATGGACTTTTTTTTCAAAAAGAAAAATTATTGATTTCTTAATATTTTTTGATGCAGTTATATTCATTTATAATTAAGAAGACGAACTGTGCTAAAAAAATTTAAATATCCTTACTATTTTGGATTTTATAAGGGTTTTTAAAAATTCATGGACTTTTTTTTCAAAAAGAAAAATTATAGATTTCTTAATATCTTTTGATGCAGTTATATTCAATTATAATTAAGAAGACGAACTGCGTTAAAAAATTTGAAAAATCTTAACTATTTTGGATTTTATAATGGTTTCTAAAAATTCATTGACTCTTTTTTCAAAAAGAAAAATTATTGATTTCTTAATATTTTTTGATGCAGCTATATTCATTTATAATTAAGAAGACGAACTGCGTTAAAAAATTTGAAATATCTTAACTATTTTGGATTTTATAAGGGTTTCTAAAAATTCATGGACTTTTTTTTCAAAAAGAAAAATTATTGATTTCTTAATATTTTTTGATGCAGTTATATTCATTTATAATAAAGAAGACGAACTGTGCTAAAAAAATTTAAATATCCTTACTATTTTGGATTTTATAAGGGTTTTTAAAAATTCATGGACTTTTTTTTCAAAAAGAAAAATTATAGATTTCTTAATATCTTTTGATGCAGTTATATTCAATTATAATTAAGAAGACGAACTGCGTTAAAAAATTTGAAAAATCTTAACTATTTTGGATTTTATAAGGGTTTCTAAAAATTCATGGACTCTTTTTTCAAAAAGAAAAATTATTGATTTCTTAATATTTTTTGATGCAGCTATATTCATTTATAATTAAGAAGACGAACTGCGTTAAAAAATTTGAAATATCTTAACTATTTTGGATTTTATAAGGGTTTCTAAAAATTCATGGACTTTTTTTTCAAAAAGAAAAATTATTGATTTCTTAATATTTTTTGATGCAGTTATATTCATTTATAATTAAGAAGACGAACTGCGTTAAAAAATTTGAAATAACTTAACTATTTTGGATTTTATAAGGGTTTCTAAAAATTCATGGATTTTTTTTTCAAAAAGAAAAATTATTGATTTCTTAATATTTTTTGATGCAGATATATTCATTTATAATTATGAAGACGAACTGCGTTAAAAAATTTGAAATATCTTAACTATTTTGGATTTTATAAGGGTTTCTAAAAATTCATGGACTTTTTTTCAAAAAGAAAAATTATTGATTTCTAAATATTTTTTGATGCAGTTATATTCATTTATAATAAAGAAGACGAACTGCGTTAAAAAAATTTAAATATCCTAACTATTTTGGATTTTATAAGGGTTTCTAAAAATTCATGGATTTTTTTTCAAAAAGAAAAATTATTGATTTCTTAATATTTTTTGATGCAGATATATTCATTTTTAATTAAGAAGGCGAACTGCGTTGAAAAATTTGAAATATCTTAACTATTTTGGATTTTATAAGGGTTTCTAAAAATTCATGGACTTTTTTTTTAAAAAGAAAAATTATTGATTTCTTAATATTTTTTGATGCAGTTATATTCATTTATAATAAAGAAGACGAACTGCGTTAAAAAATTTGAAATATCCTAACTATTTTGGATTTTATAAGGGTTTCTAAAAATTCATGGATTTTTTTTCAAAAAGAAAAATTATTGATTTCTTAATATTTTTTGATGCAGATATATTCATTTTTAATTAAGAAGGCGAACTGCGTTAAAAAATTTGAAATATCTTAACTATTTTGGATTTTATAAGGGTTTCTAAAAATTCATGGACTTTTTTTCAAAAAGAAAAATTATTGATTTCTAAATATTTTTTGATGCAGTTATATTCATTTATAATAAAGAAGACGAACTGCGTTAAAGAATTTGAAATATCCTAACTATTTTGGATTTTATAAGGGTTTCTAAAAATTCATGGACTTTTTTTCAAAAAGAAAAATTATTGATTTCTAAATATTTTTTGATGCAGTTATATTCATTTATAATAAAGAAGACGAACTGCGTTAAAAAAATTTAAATATCCTAACTATTTTGGATTTTATAAGGGTTTCTAAAAATTCATGGATTTTTTTTCAAAAAGAAAAATTATTGATTTCTTAATATTTTTTGATGCAGTTATATTCATTTATAATTAAGAAGACAAACTTCGTTAAAAAATTTGAAATATCTTAACTATTTTGGATTTTATAAGGGTTTCTAAAAATTCATGGACTTTTTTTTCAAAAAGAAAAATTATTGATTTCTTAATATTTTTTGATGCAGATATATTCATTTATAATTAAGAAGACGAACTGCGTTAAAAAAATTGAAATATCTTAACTATTTTGGATTTTATAAGGGTTTCTAAAAATTCATGGACTTTTTTTTCAAAAAGAAAAATTATTGATTTCTTAATATTTTTTGATGCAGTTATATTCATTTATAATTAAGAAGACGAACTGCGTTAAAAAATTTGAAATATCTTAACTATTATGGATTTTATAAGGGTTTCTAAAAATTCATGGACTTTTTTTCAAAAAGAAAAATTATTGATTTCTGAATATTTTTTGATGCAGTTATATTCATTTATAATAAAGAAGACGAACTGCGTTAAAAAATTTGAAATATCTTAAATATTTTGGATTTTATAAGGGTTTCTAAAAATTAATGGACTTTTTTTTCAAAAAGAAAAATTATTGATTTCTTAATATTTTTTGATGCAGATTAATTCATTTTTAATTAAGAAGACGAAATGCGTTAAAAAATTTGAAATATCCTAACTATTTTCGATTTTATAAGGGTTTCTAAAAATTCATGGACTTTTTTTTAAAAAGAAAAATTATTGATTTCTTAATATTTTCTGATGTAGTTATATTCATTTATAATTAAGAAGACGAACTGCGTTAAAAAATTTGAAATATCCTAACTATTTTCGATTTTATAAGGGTTTCTAAAAATTCATGGACTTTTTTTTCAAAAAGAAAACTTATTGATTTCTTAATATTTTTTGATGCAGTTATATTCATTTATAATTAAGAAGACGAACTGCTTTAAAAAATTTGAAATATCTTTACTATTTTGGATTTTATAAGGGTTTCTAAAAATTCATGGACTTTTTTTTCAAAAAGAAAAATTATTGATTTCTAAATATTTTTTGATGCAGTTATATTCATTTATAATAAAGAAGACGAACTGCGTTAAAAAATTTGAAATATCTTAACTATTTTGGATTTTATAAGGGTTTCTAAAAATTCATGGACTTTTTTTTCAAAAAGAAAAATTATTGATTTCTTAATATTTTTTGATGCAGATATATTCATTTTTAATTAAGAAGGCGAACTGCGTTAAAAAATTTGAAATATACTAACTATTTTGGATTTTATAAAGGTTTCTAAAAATTCATGGACTTTTTTTTCAAAAAGAAAAATTATTGATTTCTTAATATTTTTTGATGCAGATATATTCATTTATAATTAAGAAGACGAACTGCGTTAAAAAATTTGAAATATCCTAACTATTTTGGATTTTATAAGGGTTTCTAAAAATTCATGGACTTTTTTTTTAAAAAGAAAAATTATTGATTTCTTAATATTTTTTGATGCAGTTATATTCATTTATAATTAAGAAGACGAACTGCGTTAAAAAATTTAAAATAACTTAACTTTTTTGGATTTTATAAGGGTTTCTAAAAATTCATGGACTTTTTTTTTAAAAAGAAAAATTATTGATTTCTTAATATTTTTTGATGCAGTTATATTCATTTATAATTAAGAAGACGAACTGCGTTAAAAAATTTGAAATAACTTAACTATTTTGGATTTTATAAGGGTTTCTAAAAATTCATGGACTTTTTTTTTAAAAAGAAAAATTATTGATTTCTTAATATTTTTTGATGCAGTTATATTCATTTATAATTAAGAAGACGAACTGCGTTAAAAAATTTAAAATAACTTAACTTTTTTGGATTTTATAAGGGTTTCTAAAAATTCATGGACTTTTTTTTTAAAAAGAAAAATTATTGATTTCTTAATATTTTTTGATGCAGTTATATTCATTTATAATTAAGAAGACGAACTGCGTTAAAAAATTTGAAATAACTTAACTATTTTGGATTTTATAAGGGTTTCTAAAAATTCATGGACTTTTTTTTTAAAAAGAAAAATTATTGATTTCTTAATATTTTTTGATGCAGTTATATTCATTTATAATTAAGAAGACGAACTGCGTTAAAAAATTTGAAATAACTTCACTATTTTGGATTTTATAAGGGTTTCTAAAAATTCATGGACTTTTTTTTCAAAAAGAAAAATTATTGATTTCTTAATATTTTTTGATGCAGATATATTCATTTATAATTAAGAAGACGAACTGCGTTAAAAAATTTGAAATATCTTAACTATTTTGGATTTTATAAGGGTTTCTAAAAATTCATGGACTTTTTTTTCAAAAAGAAAAATTATTGATTTCTAAATATTTTTTGATGCAGTTATATTCATTTATAATTAAGAAGACGAACTGCGTTAAAAAATTTGAAATATCTTAACTATTTTGGATTTTATAAGGGTTTCTAAAAATTCATGGACACAATAAGGAATCCCTTATAAAATCCAAAATGGTTAAGATATTTCAAATTGTTTAACGCAGTTCGTCTTTTTAAACATAAATTGATACAACTGCATCAAAAAATATTAGGAAATCAAAAAAAAATTGTTTTTGAAAAAAAGGTCCATGAATTTTTAGAAACTCTTATAAAATCCAAAATAGTTAAGATATTTCAAATTTTTTAACGCAGTTCGTCTTTTTATTTATGAATGAATATAACTGCATCAAAAAATATTCAGAAATCAATAATTTTTCATTTTGAAAAAAAAGTCCATGAATTTTTAGAAACCCTTATAAAATCCAAAATAGTTAAGATATTTCAAATTTTTTAACGCAGTTCGTCTTCTTAATTATAAATGAATATATCTGCATCAAAAAATATTAAGAAATCAATAATTTTTCTTTTTGAAAAAAAAGTCCATGAATTTTTAGAAACCCTTATAAAATCCAAAATAGTTAAGTTATTTCAAATTTTTTAACGCAGTTCGTCTTCTTAATTATAAATAAATATAACTGCATCAAAAAATATTAAGAAATCAATAATTTTTCTTTTTGAAAAAAAAGTCCATGAATTTTTAGAAACCCTTATAAAAGCCAAAATAGTTAAGATATTTCAAATTTTTTAACGCAGTTCGTCTTCTTAATTATAAATGAATATATCTGCATCAAAAAATATTAGGAAATCAATAATTTTTTTCTTGAAAAAAGTCCATGAATTGAAATATTTAACTCGTTCTATATAAATTTTACAAATAAAAACAAATAATTTTTCATATAAACTGACTAAAAAAATATAAAATCTTCCATCTCGTATTTAAAACTACACGATTTTTGAGGTTGACAATGCCGGTCTTAAACAAACACACGTGGGATATTGTGGGATGTGCAAATTTCCATCTAATTTAATTTGTCCGTGTTATCCCGTGTGGCCGGCAGGATCCCGTTCGTTATTAGGTCGACTATTTACGAGTGTTGAGCATTGGTCAGGGGTTTGCAGGGGTCGGGGCACTAATAACGTCGTTAACCGACGCGAACATAACTTTTATGTAAATATCACATTGCATAACTTTATTGATAAAGTTTGACACAGTAATACTCGTACATTTATACATTTAAAACACAATACTATTGAGTATCGTAAAAGCAATGGGAAGTGGATTGGGAGTGGGGATCATGAGAAGAGTACCAGGAAGTAGGAAGTAGGGCTCAAACGGCAGACAAACCCTACAAACAACAAATAGGGACATAGGGCTTGTTCAGTTCAGAATCATTTTCCTGCCCCTGCCCCTGCCCCTACGAAAATCGTTCCCTGGGGATCTCTCGTATCATATTAACATATTAAAATTTTACATTCAGATGATATTTATGTGTAATTGTACTTTGGTACTTTTATCCCTTATTTAAATTTCCCAAATAAGAAACAAATATATAAATGTTTAAAAGTACATCGATCGGTTATTATTATCACAAACTGCATTTAACTTTACCACATAACTTTAACAAAATTCTTACAAACATGTACATATAGTTGCGTAATAATCAGGCGTGACAAATTAGCAAATTAGCGAGGAAAACAGCAAAGTTAAAGAAAAGCTCATCAGTTCCATTTTTATTTTTATTTTATTAAGTGCATTTCTACTACGACTATTTAGGTTTTAAAAGTATCCTTTTTAACTTTTTTCATACAGTGTACAGGAATTAACGTGCATCGTAATACGAGCATATCCGTATCCGTTTCCCTATCACACATAAGGCTCTGAGCTTAATCCTTTACGCTTGTGGCTGTCACACCAAACACAAACAAGCCACAAAGGTAGAACCTCCCGAACCCCTAACCTCCTTCCTGCGAGTCCACTGTAACATAGTGGGTGTAGAAAAGAATATCCCGACACCGACCAGGTCCAGGAGATCCTTCATAACATAGCCCTATGTGTTGCGTAATGCACATTTCGTATATTAATTCCTCCACATATCCTTTGTCATATATTTAATCAGTTTGTTCTTCCACTGACGTGTACGGCGCAGTATGTAATATGAAGGTGGTACGTGGTGGGTAGGTGGCGGGGAGCAGTCACACGTGGGACTAAGTCAAACAGAAATTCTTACGAACATGTACGTATAGTTGCATAAAAATCAGGCGCGACAAATTAACTTTTAAATTAATTTTACTGCATTGATACATTTGTAAGTTAAATACAATTAAGATGTCATGACAAACTTTGGATTAACCATGACGCTCATCTCCTTATGATTCAGTGCAATAAATTGTGACTGGCCGTAATTGAATGTGAGACCATTACTTGTAAAATTAAATTGCAAAATGATATCACTATGCACATTTATTTACCTAAATTGTATCTCTAAATGTTATCGTTATATAAATCTTACATATATGTTACTTAATAAAATAGTGTGTTCTCATTATATTGAAGCGTTATGCCTATACTCAGCCTTTGGAGCAAGTGAAGTATTAATAACTTTTGTTATAATTATTATAAAGCCTCAATGAGTAGGAGGGTCGCGGTGCGCAGAAGGGTCTGGTCGTGATGGACTGCCTGGAGTCGCCATCGGTGCACATCTTGGTGGTAGTAGACAATTTTCCGCTCATCATATTTTAACTGTGTGAGTCTATCTTAATAAATAATACATAAAAGGTCCATTTTACGATACGATACTTGATGCATTCAAAGCAAAATTAAATGAAAAATAATTCATTTATATAGGACGTAATATTAAAATTGTATCTTTTTATTTTTTGCATACATGAACCAAAACAAAAAATAAATTTAGAACCGATTTATTTTTGATTTACAAATCATTTTTATGAATCAATAAGCATTCAAGATAATAAACCATGATTTGCCTGGCGATGGCAATTTAGATAATGCACCGACTGACCGCTAGATGGTTCGCGTTGATCTTGTAACACTGAAGCCGTGCAACGTTTAGTTGTCGATCTTCTCAGTCGATCACAAACCAATTCGCGCCGATACGAATATTATAACAATATTCTAACATTTCAGATGCGTTTAGCTCAGGGTTGCACAACCTGTTGTTGTTTTCTAAGGACCGTCACCAGAACTGCACAAACATTTCACGAATGGCGTTTGAAGAATGTCGCACTGAGAACATATTTCCGAAAGTAATGATCTTGCTAACTTACTTTTGCTATTAATTGATTAAACAAAAATTGATTAAATATATATATGAGTAACTGAAAAGTAAAATAAAATGTACTTTTGTTCTTCTAAATTCGTTATTCTCAGCACTGTGCCCAACTGTGCGCTGCCCTGCATGATGTTGCTAAAAGTTGCACGTAATTCCTTATTGGCAGGATGTTGCTCATTGCCTGCGAACGTGGCTGCAAAGTGCAAAAACTTGCACTTGCACTGGTGCATGGATATATGTAACAGCAAATAACTTGCTTCAATTTTATTTACTTCATGATTTACATTATTATGTCGGTCGGTTCATTTTATTATTTACTGTATTTAACCAACAAGTTTTTATTGTGTTAGCAGGTTGAGTGAGGGCTATATCAAATAAATTTGTAAAATGAATTCAGTTTTAATACTTAAAACATTTGATTTGTATTTGAAAGTTGTGTCGTCTCAAAAGGCAATATTTCAAGCTGAAGGGCCTGGGCCTGGGCCTGGGCCTGGGATGTGTGTATATCTTACAATCGCATCGTACACCTAATAAAATATGAAACAGAAGTGTGTCTCTAATGAAACATATGTACCATAGAATAAAAAGCTAGAAAAATAAAAGAAAAACCCCGTCTCTCATCCGAATCTCAAGGAACTGCAACGATTAGGTTTTCCTTACTTTCTTTTCATTCTCACATTTCGCACCATCTTCGCTTGATACGGGACGGGGCGAGCGTGGAGGGCTAGTAAATATATGTGAAATAGTCGACAAAGCCCAGAACAAAGCCATTGAAGTTGTACATTGTAAATGCCAGATTGTTAAGCAGAACCACAAACGCCTAAGTAGATGCAATAGACTTCACACATATATAAATCGTAAAACCAATTGAATCCATTCTATTTAAATTAAATTTATTGTAAATATTCCAGACGTACCAAGTGTGAACATTTCACTAAAGTTACATTTTGGAAGGCTCTTCAGTTGCATTTGTTAAAGGTGGCTGTTTACTCTGATGTCAATCTATTCTGGCATCTACAGTACCGTATTAAACAATTATAGATAGATTTTATTTCAGTGTAAGGTAATCGTGACTGAGAGAGCTAAATAACTTTTTAAGAAATAAAAAAAAAATTGATTTTTAAATTAATAGAAATTATTAAAACTTAATATACTCGTATTTCTACATCTGGTATTATATATATCAAATATTAAATATTTATTCACTTTATTAATTTTGAAGGCCTAATAATAATTTTAGCTTATGGTCATCTTATCTTTAAATTTACAGAAAAGCAAAACACAATAAGATTTATGTTATACAATTTTTTTAAATTATCTGTGTAAGTGAGAATAACTATAAATATAAATAATGAAGTGCCTCGATATCCTTCTGATAAATATAAATTAGTTACAACAATTCGAGAATCATTACAACTTCTGCGCTCGTTGTAATGGTCGTTCGTACGTATGCACGTATGATTTATTGTTTGAAATCTGGACACTGAGGGTATCTTCGTTTAGGGGTGAGTTAGTGAGGGTCATAACTCAAACGCCCGCGCCGCGGTCTTGTGCAAGTGTTTTGCGTTCTGCCGGTCTGCTAGATCAGTGATCCCCAAACTACGGCTTATCGCGTGACCTGGTCACTCTTTTGCAAAAAACTGTGAAATGAAGTTCAATAAAGAACACAGCATGCAGAATAAGGAGAATTTTGAGTTAAAAGAGTTATTGTATTATAGTGAAGTTGATAAGTCGATGACTTAAAAAATATTTTTCTTAGTTCAATTTGTGACATTTTTCGCTTCATGTTTAATAACATAAAAAGGTCACAAAAATATTCATTATTCTTAAATTTCATACAATCTAAGCAAAGACACAAACCATTTTTAAATACTCAATAGAAAAAATTAGATATCTACCAATATGTGTCCAATGTGGATTCCTGTTTCCTTAGAAACAAAAGCACAAACAATAGGAGTAAAACTATTGACTATGGCACGTATTAGATATTTTTAGTGAATAAAACATATTCTACAATAATAAAAACCTTACATAAATAAAAATGTACTTCATTTATTTCAATGCATTTTTTATAACTAGTACAACTGGAATAAGAATATATCTATAAATTTGTATAAATATAAAACATGTAATGATTGTTCCTTCCTGACTCAAACAATACATGTGAACGATTAAAAACAAATAATCTTTGGAAGTCATTTATATTTACAATAAATAATCTAGTTATTCTTCCCATAATAATAATGATCATTCTTGTAGTAACCCGTAGTACTTCTATACTTTCTTCACTGATGTGTTCTAAATTACTCCGACTTTATTATTGGGAAGAAAACTAAACATAGAAACTCGTTTACTCTTCTTGGGCCTTGTCGAAGGACAAATTTCAAGTTGGTCCCTTACTCTTTCTAAGGCACTCATTGGTCGTCGTGTGACGCTATCATGAGGTAAGGCAGAACTAACACTGCGGGAAGGGCACGTTGCAGGCCTTTGCAGAACTTCCAAGTTCAAGGGAGGAATTTTAGGTGATGGAGTATTAAAGAAGAAACTTCTCATACGATTTGGTCGATTCTAAAAAAAAAAGAGCAATACATATACTTGTAAGTTATTCTTATAAAAAAAGTCAGCAATATTTTTAAAATGAATCTATTTACATTGCTAGATCTAGTTTGATCTTCTGTCTTGTGGGTTTCAGTGCGTCGAATCTTCGCTTGTCGAGCTTTCTCATCTTGAATCCTTTGTTCCCGTAAATCAGACTCTACTCGAGTATTCAAAACTTCATAATTCGTAACAATAAATGTGATCAACCAGTTATATCCATTTAATATGTTTGTATCGACTTCTGAAGTACTATTAGCACTGCATGTCTCCACCATTGTCGGGCACTGATATTTGTTAACAATGCGCTCGATATGCAGTCGTTCAACAATATCAATTTCATCGAGTGCTCCATGAAGATCTTGTTTATTTGCCAATATTAACAACGGTTTACCATTTAAGTTTTCATGGGACAATAGGTCATCTAGAACAAATTCACATTCTTCTAGTCTTTGCGAATCGCTAGAGTCGATTACAAATATAATACCATGAACCTAAAGATATAAACAAGTTTGTGGTTAATATTGTTTCAATTAAAGTACATTGACTTAAAATAAGGCTTACATCAATAAAATACCGATGCCATATTCCCCTTATTTGTTCACCGCCTCCAAGATCATAAATTAAGATTGTATGGCCCTCATGATCTAAAGTAACAGCTGAAAATCCAACAGTTGGCATCACATCATTACGACTTTCACCAGCTAGACCTTTAACAGCTACAGTTTTGCCTGCGTTGTCCAGTCCGACAAGTAATAACACGATTCGTCTAAAAAATTATGTCAATCAATATTAAACACTTTCTTGTTGGTTATTTTATGAAAATATAACAATTACTTTTGTTGTGGTTTTTGTTTAGATCGTCTTAATTTAGGACACCAGTTACCCATTTCACCTATAAATTATGAATATCCCATGCTATCTACTTTGTACACTTGCTTGAAGGATCTTTGGATGCACTCGATTTGTTTTATATTATTTGTTTACATAAAATGGACGTAACCAACAACATTACATGCGTAATTCGTTGACATTTCTCATTATAATAATTTATATCTGGTTGCCATCTATAGAGTAATAGTAGTAATACATTATAAACGAGCTTGTCATTAGGATTAGTCAGATGCCTACAAAGCAGCAATTAGAAGATTGTTTTCCTAAATCGCGAACGGAGAAGGGTACATCCGATTCCTGAATTCGAGCAAACGCATAATCCCAATCTATCTCAATATTGTCAGTTCATATTTAAGCGTATAAAAATTTAATAATTTATCAAAACTTTGAATTTCTTATGGACATCTATGAAAGGATAGGTTAAAAATATATAAGGTGTTATATTTATTCAACAGATGGCACATCAATTATATTGTGCTAAGACAGCATACAAACTTATTAACACTCTTGAATTGGATTCATTACATTGGATTCATCTATGTACTCAGTTGTCGATCTTAGTAGACCCGTTTGTAGAGAACGTGTATACCGCTCCTCTTTCACCTAACGCCCCCCTTTCACCTAACGCTAAGAAGTTCATGATTTCTCTATTGGTTTGAATGGCTTCCTTGAATTACAATATCTTTGCGGCATATATTGGCCTAGGTCGTGATTACAAAGCCTCTCAAAAGTTGATTATATCGATCGTCCAATCTTTCTTAAAACCATTGTATATATTTTAAATTTACATATCCCACAATACAACTACTTTATTTTTTCAACAACGGAAGACCATTTTATACGAGTATATTTAAAATAAAAAAACAATTTAAGAACTATTCATAAACCATTTATTATTTATTTTAAAATAATGATTATAAAGTATAAATTTTAAAATGTTAGAATTAAAATAAAGTTTGTAAAATTTGATATAATTTTGTTAATTAGACATAAAAATAATAAAAAATTGTGCAAACAATGTAAAGGATATTTATTCCCTGGAGAGCACAACAAATGGCACCAACAGGATTAAATGAAGTAACAGAGTTACTAGGCACAACCCCTGAAACAAACAATGCGTATAGGAAAAAACTCTCTGTGAATCCAAAATAATTTGCAAGAAATATTATTATAATATACATACTTTGCCAATGACACTGCTGGACTGCATGTCAGCTCCGGAAATCTCGTGGTCCATTAGCAAGCCCTGGCACTTCACCTAGTTATCAAAGAAGATATTATGCAATGACTTTTATTATTATTAAATGGGGGATGCTACTAAGTTGTCAGAAATAGAACTAGTATCGAAAACAAGCCAATGTTAAATAAAGTAAATAAGTAAGTATATATATTTTCTGAAAAATGAATCTAACGTGTAAACTAGTGCACCACCATCATGACACATTAAACATTTTATTTATTACATAGGATTATCAATTAAAACAAGATAATCTCATGACCAGACACTGTGAATCTTCTTCCTCATATATGAAAGATATATGTCGATGGGTACTCATAATGGCATCTATATTATAATATATTTACCGTAATGACACTATTAATGACGCTCTTCAGAAGTTTTAGCATTACTTGAGCCCCTTCCTTTCCACAAAGTTTGGAACTTTTAATAAAGTAACATTGTGAAATGTCGTTGTAGGCGCTAAAATTTAAAAAGCGTTTTATTTTTAATAAACATCAATGAATAAAATAATTCATACTTCATACAAGCCTCTACCTAACCTCAACTTTCACAATCTCAGCATATATCAATGAAATCAAGATAATATGAAAATAAACTGAGGAAATACTATCTGGTAAATAAATGCAGCAATCTACTATTACATTAATTATAGGCACGTTTATCGCTGAAGGTTATATACTTTAAATCATTGCAATAATTGAATAAATCTTCTTTCTAATTGGATTATTGTCTGAATTAAACACTTTGTTTAAACTTCCACTTAATATAATTTCTCCGACCAATCAAAATCAATTTAGGCCACTTAAAAAAGGTCATCAATTATTGCTCTCGGAACTAACACATGGAAATTTTTGTCGCCTGCATTCTTTTTATTTTGCTCTCATTCTGAATATAACTCTTATCTAGTGTAAATGTGCCTATAATCTCAAATGTATCTCAAATCTAGGTCAATTGGCAATTATATTTGTTGTTACGAGTGCATCACTATTTAAATATCCTGCTTTTGCAGCGCCAAAACATTTCGGTTTGTCATTTTATGTTATTATTTCGTTTTAATAATTTAGGCGTACTTACTGGCAAACTGATTGAGAGTTAACACTTTCAGCCCAGTCTGCAGGCCCCGTGCAGTCCTCGAATTCATCATGCAGCTGGTGATAGCACCCAAAGTATTTGGTGAAACCTGTGAATTATTACCAGTACTGGTGTATCATTTCCTCATACGTATAATTTAATTGCTAATATCCTATATGGCATTGTGACAAATTGCGCAATAAAAAGGACTCCAAGAAATAACTCTTCAATGCAAAGTACTCACTCGCTTTAAATTCCTCATCCAAGCACACGGTGGCGTGTAGGGACTTCACTCCCTGGATGAGCTGCATGTACAGGTCCTTCTCGTGCGGCGGATCGCAGGTTTGAAAATACATGTTCAAATTATACAATCCTAAAGTTACACGCCTGAAATCATGTGACCATAATTACACGAGGATTACATGGAGCATTTTAAATCAGTGAAAAAGACATTAAATTTTCTAGTCTGTGAGATCGGACAACGGATACGTGTCCGTCGACAATTCTACGAAATGTAAAATACAATAGGCATTTTTGTCATACTTGCAAAGAGCGTCGACTTCTTCTGCAGCCGCCAGGTTGACTACACTTTCCGGGTTGATAGCCTGCATTTGTGCGAGGTAGTTCATCAACTTATCTTCATCACAAGGCGCCAGCTTTCCTTGGGTGCCTTTGATTATATCTTCATGATTTGTGTTCTTATTGGTATTCTCCTGCAACAATACACATTTTCGAACAAAAAAGATATTTCAAAATATTTTAAATAAAATGGTGTCGATATCATGATCTATATTTGCAATACTAACTACGCCTCCTCGATAATCAATATGTGTATAACATATGGGATTGAATCCTTATTCAACTCTACTGAATATAAATGTGAGATTTTAAAAATTATGGACTATTTTGCTGTTTCCAAAATTTTACGTCTCGTTCTCAAAGTCAGATTAATTTTATGTAAGCCCCCAGCACCTACGCTCTCACACTTCCAACTTAATTTACCTTCACTCCTACCTCTCAACGTTACCACCCTTTAAAGGATCCTTTCATCATTTATACGAACATTATAAGTAGACATATTAATATATACGTAGTAGTGGAAGACTATCTTCAAGGCGTAAGAATGTTTAAAATCAGAATTTAAGGTTTTAAAAAAGGTCATTAGCGAACCAATAAACTAAGCAAATTTTACAATTTGAATTAACATCTTTGTTTTAAGGTTTACTCAGCAAGCGCATTTATATTCATAACTAATTTCATCTAATTAAAATGGAAGAATTGATCAATTTTGAGAAGATAACATTTAAATGGATATTTACCTCTTCCTCTTCATCCTCAAACGGAGATGTTTTCGGCATCGGGGCAGATCGTCTTCCAAATTCGTAAAAAAATTTACTTAGGTTTTTTATTCCAGAATCATCCGTAAATCCCATTTGGATAATCCCCAGAGCCACAATGAGTATTGCCCAAGATAAATACCTCATTTTTTGATAGATGCTACAAATAATAAAAGCCCTCGTAATTAAAGGATATTGAATATTAAAAAAAATGAAAACCTATGTTGAAATAAACAATTTGTAAAACAAAAGAAGAATATTATTACTTCTTTTTGAAATTAAGAATTATTTAAAATAAAATCACAATACCAAGGAAATTGCACCAAGAATATTTATATCAATATACCAAGAATATGTGATCATATATGATTAAATTGAATAAATTTAAAATGTCCATGCACCAACAATATATTCTTATCAAATGTTAGCAAAACTTAAAAAAAAACTATATTTCAACGCACAGAGAAATAAAATATTATTTAAATGCCACTAAATGCATACCTATCGTACGACTGCACTTTCAATACTGTAGTAAACTGAAAGTAAACTAGATGCAATGGACCCATTCAATAATTTAATTGAAACATCCGCCTTAGCATACATTACTACCGTTACTATTGGTTCTAACTAAGTTTAAATCATTTCAGATCATTTCAGATCAACAAAGAGAATGAACTATTGAATATATTATGATATTACTATCATCTTTATTATCCATTTAAAATACATATTTAAATTACAATTGTAGTTTTGCATAAATATATACAAAATAATTTGAAAATAAATTTAAATATTCTTTTGATGTAATTTAAAGTTTAACCTAATCAAATTAAACTTACACAAATATCAGTGTCATTATTCTATAGA
This sequence comes from Panorpa germanica, assembly GCA_963678705.1. Classification (NCBI taxonomy): domain Eukaryota; kingdom Metazoa; phylum Arthropoda; class Insecta; order Mecoptera; family Panorpidae; genus Panorpa; species Panorpa germanica. The sequence goes on from OY783203.1 coordinate 47,578,798, forward strand.
CTATTTTTTAGGTTTGACAACCTTTATCTTTACAATGCTCTGCATTTTTTATTCACAATTTTTTAAATTAATACATTTTATTAAAATCAAAAAAATGTATGTGTTCTTTTGTAATGTTATCTACTATAGATTTAGCAATGACCTACCTACCATCAGTATTAAAAATATTGAAATTTAATTTGGAAAATATGTAGATAACATCAATAATATAACCAATTGATTATCTTGGGAATGTTCTCCATGGAGATCAAAGAAGGTTGTACTCTTGTTAAAATTGATGAATATGTTGGATTTTTAAGTTTAGCAAAAATAAAATTTTCTTAAATTTATGGACATTTCTTTCTAAAAGAAAAATTAGATTTCCCTGAAATTTTTAACGCAGTTATGTTCGTTATGCTCTAAAATAAAGAACTGCTGCTTTACATTTTAAATATTTACGCGATTTTAGATTTTAAGCGAAGAAATGTTGTTTTTTCTTTTAGAAAAATATGTCCATGATTTTAAGAAAGAAACTTTAAATAAATTATTTAAAATAATTTATTAAAATGTTAGCCTATGTTAGCGACATCTATTGAAAAGTAGCTTAAAATATATATGGCTTATTATTTTATCAATAAATGATGCCCAGATTTATTTGCGCCAAGAGTGTATGCAACCTAAGTACGCTGTTTGGAAATTTAATTTAATTTAAATATAATAGATAATAATGCTTATAGACATACCTTTCAATTTCTCAAATAATTTTTAATGCTGATTTCAAATTTACAATTAAATTTTAACACAATCTTTTTTAGTTTTTTTATCAAGCAAATCCGAATCCGAATTTCCAGAAACCATAGTTCAGACATCGGAAATAGACCATAGTTAAATAAATTTAAAAAAAAGCTTAAAACTATTGTTTAATTTGTTTTTATCTTTAACTTAAATGAAGCTTCTTAATTCGAACTCAACGAACTCAAAATAAACAACATATAATATTTATATATAGATATATAATATTTATTGAAAATAAAATTGTTTACATTCATTAAACATTTTTTTTAGATTCAACTATTGCAGCTTTATTTAAATATTTACTTATTTCATGATAACTTAATACCTAATTGAATGAATAGTGATTTTAATAATTTCTGCCAATAAATGCCAAAGAGCTAATCAGAAGCTCTAAAATGATATTCTTATTATTTTTCTTTACATGGCAGGTAATTTGGCAATTTCACATTCTTTTTTTTCATATTATACAAATAGTACCAAGTATTCATCCTAAAATCATTCTGAATAACTAATACATATAATAATAAATAAATCTTTGGTAAATAACATACAATTAAAAAATCTTTGGTATATATAATGAAATCATAAACGCATTTTTATCACAAACATCTAAACACACTTTAGAATGCCTTCCATTGTTGATATGATGAGTAGATGTATAAGACACGTTACTTTTTTAAGACCTACTTTTAAAGTAGTAAATTGGAATCAAATTATATTATTTATTTAAATTATAATTCTGTGATCTAATGGTAAAAGTAAACTATTGGAAAAATATACTTATAGGTGCATAATGATGTGTGTATTGTAAGATCAGGTGAATATATTTATAGCTTTTCTATTCTAAAACCTATTAACAAATTTTTGAAGACACTTTCTATTCTGAAGCACTTATAATAAAATAATAAGCTTCTTATATGTATTTAAACCTTTCAGCATTGGTGTTCACGCATTGGTTATTTCTTTCGAATATTTGTTCAAACTACTGCTGAAGGGACTAGCATACATTAACAAGCTGTGGATGAACATTTACATTTTATTAAGAATTGTAAAAGTATAATGAACAAAAAAAGCAGTGACGGCTCGTCCATAATGGTAAAGGTTTCGCGGCTGCAACCTTTACAATATTAGATAAAAGTTCCTGGTTTATTATCAAAAAACAGTTCTTTTCTTGTTTGTAATATAATCACTCAATCGTGTTTTTGTCGTTAAATGCAACCCAGAAATAAAAGTGAACATACTGTGAATAACGAGTTATTTACGTACAGTTTACGTGGATAACACTATATTGTAACAGTTTTACCGTTTTTTGTCCACACCGAAATATATTTATGTGTATAACTTGACTTTGTAAATAAAATATATTTACTACATACTAGTAGTTTTATTATTGATATATTTTCTTTAGCTTTCTGCCACAGCCCTACTACAAAGTCTTACGAGCGGCTACTGCAATTAAGTTTTCATTATTACGATACAAATCTCAATTATCTATACAATATATTCATCTTTAGGTGAATTAAAAGAGTATTAGATTTTGATGTGTAATACTATATATAAAGCGGGGCTTCATTTCGTAGATGTTAATCATTACAACAAACTTTTACGAGACAGGTGCACATCAATAATTTAAAAGTCACTTATAATAATACTTGATGATGGTAATGATTCAAATAAGATTCAAATATGTATAGAGCTTTTTACATAAACACGTCTTTGATGTTTTGAAACTTGCGAACAGCGAGGTCCACTGGCAAGTCGAATTTGAACTTACTAAGTCGATCTAAACTTTGCAGGCTGTCTAAAAACCCTGAAAATTAATCATATATTATCAAATAATAAACAATACACACATAGTAGCAATATTAATAACAAAAATATGTATTTAAGGTTTATTTAACATAACAAAATTTACTTGTAACAAAAACAATATTTCTATTATACAATGTGTTGTGACATATTTTACTGGTTTTTGAAAATCTACCTTTTTGTGAATTAAAATTTTTTAAGAAGACCTTTTTAAAGGTTTAAAAAGTTATAAAGTGTCTTTATAAAGCGATATTAAGCTAAATTTATACGTTTTAAGATACCACTACTATAAAGTTTCGCTTTAGTAAAATACGAGTATTGCTTGAATGTAAGGTACTGTCCATGTTTTGTCTTTAGCGAGTAATATAAAATTAACACATGACCATATGAAAATGTTATTAAACTTTTTTTATATGTTAACATCGACAACAAATAATAAAATAACGGTTATTACCTGTGCGAGATACGTAACTCCATGAAGAGTAATTCATATTGACAAGCTCTGTGCATTGGAATATTAGATGTAACCACTGCACCAGTTTATTAGCACTGAAAATACCAATAATCATATATTTGTAAAATTTATTTAAATTACAACATTATAATAATGACAATTTTATATTAGATAAAATAACAATTTTGAAACTTACTTTAGAGCTGCACAAACAAATGCCTTAAAATGAGTATCATAACTACGCTTGTATGGACTGTGGTCAGCTATTACACTTGCAATTGCACCCAATAAGTTCTAAAAAATTGAGTTAGTTACCTATAGCCATTCTTATTAATTAACAACTTTAACTGTAGCAACGTATTTAATTGCCCGCTAAACACAAAATGTAAATATTACCTTAAATACATTTAAAATTCTGTTTAAATGAAACCTACTAATAATTTTTTAAGAAGATTTCAATTTTGCCTAAAATAAAATATTTTAACGATTCTAAAGAACAACCTGAGCACATGAGCATTAATTTTGAAAAAGAACATTTTATAATTCCCAATCTCAATTTGATCCCAAAAATGTTAATTTTATGATTCCAATAGAAATAAAATAGGCGAAAGAACAGTAATTTTTTTATGTTAAATAAATATAAAATACATATAACTGTGTTTAGCGCGTAAATGTGAAGGCAAACCTGTTTATTTGAAATCGGAGTTCCAACGACAATGTTTAGGTTAAAACTTTGTGATAACCGCCTAGCCGGAGTTGAGTTATAAATTTCACCGTTTTTCAAATGATAATATTCCAGAATTAATTCCCAAGGATGTAATTCTGTTGTAGATTGTTGGCTTCTTTGAGGAAAGCATCCAAGGAAAGGTACAAGACTAGTGCTTTGTCCAATCTATTATAAAATTATTGTTGGTAATGATTAGTTCACATACTGCTATTGCTTTAATTACTATTTTAGTTTCTAAAGTGTAATCATTTTCAATTACTCACCGGCATTAATCCATGTTGCATTAAATCTTTTATACTGGTAGCAAGTCGTTTTCGAACAGCTGTGGTTAATTGTACGTTGAACATCATAACTGGTCCATCCTCGGAATCACTTGAATAATCACCAAATGCAGTTAGCTCGTCTCGTACTGTATTTGATCTTTTAACTATGTCTAAAACTTCTTCAACTGCTATTTCCAACCTTGCTCTGAGATCTCTGTGAAAAAAATGAACAACATAACATACATTTATCATAATAATATAATAGGTAATATAATATGATTTCAATTTATTTTATTGTATATCGTGTTTTTGATATTCCATTAACTGAAGATAAGCAACACGGACTATTACAAAGTTTGTATAAAAAAAGCAAGAAGAACATAAATATCTTGACTTTTTTAATTTGGGAATAAACAATACCCCAATAGTAAACATATGAAATTAAAGATGCATAGATTCATTTTAAAATACAAACCCCCAATGATTTCCTCTAACGGTTTTCTTAAGTTTATTTTTTCTGAAATTATCACTTCCACATCCAAATTGTGTTGTAGCAAAGATTTGAAGTAAAGCTGCAACTTTCTGCATTATTCCAATAGTATGAGCACGTATCTTCTCATCACTTTCTTCACAACGATGACTACAAAGATAAATTATATGTTAACAAAAATATAAAACGAATGCAACATAAGAGTGCGGGATGCTTAACACTAGATTGCTGTGTCTTCGAGTTCGATTTCGCTACCAGCGCTTTATTTACTAGATTTTGAGGTTTCTTTCAACAAATTATATGCATTGTATAATCATTAATGTACCATACAGTGGTGTAGCCCACATATTCGAAGCCTCGTCACCATATAAACTACTAACATAGAAGGTGGTCGTGGACATACACCGACGTTAAATAAAGAAATGAAAAAAATATATACTAGAATACTAGAGAGAGATAGACTCGTAAATACCTATCATGACTTGAAGACTGTTGATTTGATGTGTTTTTATTGGAACCGTATCCGTGCTTTGAACATTTACAAGTACATACGTTCCTCTTTACTTCATCGGATTCACCTTGTAAAAAATTAATAAATCTTTCAAGATCTAGAATTTGAGTTTTAAGCTGATTCACAAGCGTTTCTTTCATTTTTAATGGACTGACTAATTGACCTATAGCACAATCCACTTGGTGGCGTAATTCATCGGGTGACAACGTAGAACGATCCATTTCATCCACATTTAAATTTATTTTACTTTTAAGTTCATCTGAAATTATAAATTACATTAAATATATTAAAACAATAATTATTTTTCAAGTTTTAAAATAGGTAGTAATATTAATACATTTTTACCAATTATAACTTTTTGACGTTCCAGCAAAACTGCTTGGGGGAGACCCGCTTCACCTGTTTCATATGCATAGTTTTCAAGATCTTCAAGTTGCTGTTTTAACTGATCAATCAACTCTTGTTGTCGGCGTCTTTGATTATCTACATTGGAAAATTCAACAGACATCAATTCCTTATTAACTCCAACTTCTGGCACTCCTCTAAAGGCAAATTCTTCTAAAGCTTTTAGCAAGCTTTCTTTATCATCAGGTGGAGCATCAACAATCTGACGAAGGCGAAATTGCACCTAATAATCAAAACTTTCATCAATTCATTTCAGAAGTAATAAGTTTGTAAATTTAAATAACATCTATTGTAATTTGAATTTTTGATAAGTCTTATTTCAATAATACCTGTGCAAAATGCGAAGTTAAGGAAAACAGTGAAGAAGTAAGAATTTCTTGTTCTTCTTCTAAAATCTGAAGTCTATCCCGTTCTAACTGTGAACTACAACATACAATATTTATCTAAGTTTTATATTTAAAAAGCAATAGTAGTCTTTAAATGAACAGGTAATTTTCATACGTATTCCAAAGACTGATTTTGCGAAGAGTTCCTAAATAAACCTACCATTGCAATAACATTGGTTCGTTATTAAGATTCAGACCACTGTGATGAGGAGATTCACACACATCTTGGTCATTTGGTGCTCCTAAAGGGTCCCATCTTTCTCCAGACGGTTTTTCGTCATACAGATCTAAGTCATCACCATCACGACATTCATCGACCGTTACTTCAGACATTCTTTCAGATAATTATTGCAACTTTAAGGAGCATATGTTTCTTATTTTCTAAACCATAATGGATAACTTCAAGCATTAATTTTGCTTCTATTTATTCCTATAAATAACGTAAAACTTTATAAATTATACAACAAAATAAAGTTATTAACCACATACGAACAAAATAATAGAATGTCAATAATGTAATTAAATATTATTTACAGTAGATATAATAACAGATTATCAAAGTAAAAAATAATTAACCTTTTGACATGTATTATTGTGTATTATTACTTTCTTTTACCGCCACTGCACTAAGTATCTATTTAATGTTATTTAAGTAATCACCTATACTTCATCCTTGCCAAAACAGGTTGTACATTGGTATAATGATTGATTAATGATTGCATCAGGTAATACAGTTTACATACTTTCATTCAGTTGCTGTACATTGTACATGCTGATAAGGGTAAATCAGGAACAGGAAATAAAACTGGAAATGCGCGCCTTAAATGAACTTCATTCATAGTTATATTTTATTAAATTAAATTTATAATGAAATATCAGTACTTCGGAAGTTATACAGATAGGAAAGATAGAACACTTATAGTTTGGAACATCTTTAATTACACGCAAATTATTGCAATTGAAATTAACGAAAAATATACTTGGTGTTTTTTTTTTAAATCATTACGTAACTTCTCCAATTATTAATGTAGTACAAAACGTTAAAAGTTGGTCTCACAATGTAGCCTACTATATTAAAATAGAACTACACCATACTGATAAAATCGCCAGTCGCATGAAAACGACTATTAGTCGACATAGACATACTTTAAAAGTATGCTCCCTATACTTCAGAGAGCAAAAAAAAAAAAATACCGTGGTGTAATAATCCTACTTTTTGTAAAAAAAAAAAATGGACATCTATACTTTCGAGGTATACATATATAAATTGAAAAATCATGTATTATAGTTGTATCTTTTAATTAATATTCGTATTCTTCGATATATAGTAATTACAAAAATGTAAAATATTATTCATTTTATTTACAATTTTTACATAGTTGAAAATGTCTACTTAAAATAAAATGTTTTGTAATATTAATTAAGGTATTGATATAAAAGGAGCATAGAAAACTTTAGAATATAAAAAGTTCACTATTTACTTTTTGTTGAAGATATAAGAACGTTGATTATTGCTAGAAACCTCCTCAAAACTTAAATTTAATTCTTTTGCTGTATTTCTGAAATAATTGATTTCTTCAGACGTATATATTCCATTAAAAATCATTTCACTCTCAGTTTCATTTTCAAGAAATATATTTAAAGTGGCCTTTACTTCTTGCATAAATTCTCTAGTAATATTACTGTCTAATGACTGCTCTTTTGAAGAAGGAACGACTTCGTTCTTGGTTTTTTCGGCCACTTCGGTTTCTAATCTAGTTAGTTCGGCTTTGATTTCATTATTATTTGGTTCAATTTTCAAAGCTTTAAGCAACTTTTCTTTCGCTGACCCATATTCTTTAATTGCAAGTAAAGCTCGACCAAATTGAAAAAGTATTTTAGTCTTTTTATTTATGTTAGTTAATTTATTTAATTCATTACACATTGAGCAAGCCTTGTAAGGTTTTTTTTCTTTATTATACCCTACTGCTAAGTTTGTATACAATTTAATCAATAATTCCTGTTGTTTCTTTTCTTCTATATCGTTAACCATTCGTGCTTTTTCTAAAATATCAACGGCTTTTTGAAATATTCTAATAGCAGAACTACATCTTCCTAATTTGAAATCAGTTACCCCTTCTGCATGTAATGCTGTGGCTTTCTTTAACACAACCGGAAACATCTGACTTTCTTCTGTGCTTGGCTGTTGCACATAAGGACATATTTTAATAACTTCAATCATGAACAAAGCATCTGCTTTAGGTCTTATTCTTGGAGGGCAACCAAGTTCCCCATACAAGAGTTCGTATGATATAAGAAATAATGCTTCTTCGCGAACCTTCATAGACAACACAGCGAGTTTTATACCAGGTAATAGTTCATCTTCATTTGGTAGAATTTTCTGAAATACAAATATATACAAGTGAATAATATATCACATAAAATTATGTATATAGATAATATTTATACGAACTTGTGGAGCCCCTCTCATGTAAGTGGAATCAAAAGGAGTTTTTTCACCTTCCCAGAAAGCATTGTAATGAATGCGAATTTCAACATCATTAGTTACCGTTGGACCACTACCTTGTCTGAGTATACGTTTCTTGATCAAATTATTATCCTGTAAATTCGACATCTTTTTAGCAATATCTTGAAATGACTCTGCACCTGGACCCCCCTTGTTAACATCTCCCGCCAATGCACCTTCATAATCGTCATTAGTAACAGATAAATCACTGAATGTATCTACTAAATAATTCTGATTTTTAGAATATTCTTTAGGGTCGAACTCAAATATTGTACCGCCTTCACAGAGTTCACTAAATAACAAAATAAAAGTAACTACTTATTACTGGAAGTAGGTGTTTGCTTGAGATTGATATTTAGTGGATCGATTTATGTGTAAATACCTTAAATCAATTGGTTTAGATAAATTTGCTTTACTTTTTTCAGACATATCGTTCGTACCTATAAATGATATTATATATAGTCAATACCACTAATTTGTAGACCACAGATCATTGAGATTAATGCAAACGATAACATAGGCTACACAGTCACACAGTTATCTAATAATATATAGGTATATATTGCTCTTATGGACATTACCCAAACCCAAAACAAAGGTATCAGCTGTTTATCAAAGCGAAGACGTTTACTCATTTGTTACGTTTAAGGTTTGAGCCCCAGATAAACATAAAACCACTTTTGACTGAAATTTATAAAAGATGCAATTATAACGCAATAAATATATTTGTAAGAATTTCTATGAAACAATAAAACCTTAAAAGCAAATACTTAATATTAAATTAGTCTTTACAATCTTTCTTTTTTTATCCAAATGTTACTTCTTTGATTTGCGTAGTATATACTTCCTTTTTAGTATATGGGGCAAATGTTTATTTCTTCATTCGCTCAGTTTTATTATATAAATTATCTGGTACTGTAATATTTTCAAAGACGCAGATTTGTATATATCTCTAAATTATTATTATATATGAGATCTTATGTTCAACTTGCATAATCAACTCATACTGAAGTAATAAAATAATTATGTGTGCCGGTGTATGGTAGACAAGTTGACGTATGAACTGACCCTATATGACCCTAAAAAAATTGTGTTGTGAAAAATTGTGTGGAGAATACAATGTCGGATATTGGCAGCGGAGACGAGGGAATTTCTGGCCAGAGTATGTTGTTGTTAAGTTTAAAACAAATTATATTAAAATTAATAAATCGCAGTGTGTCAATTATTTTATGTTTTAAAAAGTGATAATTGTTTTATGATGTAAAATTTAAATATTTTGACATCTGGATTTGTACATATAATTTCAAAATGGCGGACATATTTTTGCTAAATATCTTGCTTTACTTGTCCCTCTTATTATATGATACAGTTTGATTGATTCTGATATTACTGATTTTGTAAAAAAATATTAAAATATATTTATGCCATTTGCATAAATACACCATAACTTCCGTTATAGTGATTCTATTTGCATATTTCTTATATAAATTCAATATACAGTACATAATGACACAAACGACTAACAATAATAAAGGTTAGTTGGCATTGTTGGTGATAGTCAAGATGTGCAATTAGTGAAAATCTAAATAAATGTGTTTTTATTAAAGTAATTGTTCACAGTTTTAAATTAATAATTATTAATTTCCCAGAATACCATGGTCAGGGCATGGAGTCGGCGGGAGGTGCTGATTTTGATTCCGGTGAGTTCTTGACATTTATTACAACAAAATAGTTTCTCGTGTGTTAATGATGAGAATAATTTTTAATATGATTCTTAATCTATTTGATTGATACATCGGTTAATTCAAGTTTATTCTCTTTTCTGACACCTTTAATATATTTTATCAATGTCAGCTGCAGTTATTTTGCATGACAGGAGTGGCCCTGTTCCTAAGTGAATATACATTTCAAACAAATCTGTTAGTTTACTTAATCTGAAACTCTTAAGATTTTTTTTTTGCGTAAATGTCATTTCTTGGACTAACTACATAACTAACGTCATGTATACAATATACCTTACTTGGGGCCTCTAAGCTCCCTTTAAATTTAACTTTAATGAATTTTGAATAATTGATAATGTATTTAAATTATTTAAATGATATAAAATACAATTAAATGAAATATAATTTTATCTCAAATATAAATTCTTTTAATAAAATGAATTACTGTCATAACAGTTTGATTTTGGAAATAAAATTAGGTCACTGTCATTGTTCTTGCAATTATTTATACATAGAACTCAGTTCAATCTGTATGACAAAATAATGTACATGTACATCATTTCGTTGTGCCCTGCAGACATAAATGAATTAAACCAATTAACAATGAACAAAACAAAATTATCAAATGCATTTGCTTATATTTTTGGAGATTTCACAATATGCTTTAATTCTTACAATATAATTAACGTAATGCGCTCTTTTATGATATAAATACGATAGGAATGGTTTTTATTGTGAAATGTTGTCCCAGTATGTTTTTCGTCTAGTACCTGCCGTCGTGGTGTCGATACATGATAAACTATGAGTATATTAGGTTTGTTTCAATGCTAATAAATTCCTTTGTCTTTTTGTTTAATTTATGAAGATTCGTTCTTTGTCTAGACTCTTGATATTTTGTTTTTTTAAAGATAGTGTGCCATTCTAGAATTATTGATTAAGCGTGTTTTAAATAATTTTAATTGAATTGAGATCTTTTATTGGTCATATATTTGTAATGAGCAAGAATGACAATAATTAATTTTTGCAAAAATTAAAAAGGAGCACAATAATATTTTTTTGAACTTATTATTCAAATTTAAATATTTCTTTGTTCTCGTTAAAATTGCGAATCGTTTAAACACTATTACTTACTCTATTTTTTTATTGCCAATCTAAAACAATTTAAAAGCACAATCTAATTTGCATATATACTGTTAAGACAAGAATATACATATATTGGTTATTCACTAATATTCACCAGAAAAATTATATGAAAGTGTACTTCGCAAGAAACGTAAAAACTATTCCTCTTTCTAACACTGCACTATATATAATTTTATTTTAGAACAATAATTCACCTTAACGAAAAAAATTTCATATCAGTTGCTTCAGGGTATGTCAGACTATGTTTATATGTTTACGCGATTTGTATGGTGTCTCGAAAACGTCTTCAGGGAAGTTTTTAAAAATTTCTTATTTCGTAGAGAAAGAAATTCTTCCTGAATTTTCTGGAAACCCGCAATTTTGGAAAAAGAATAGGCACTTTTTGCAGTATGACTTCTAATTCGTAACTGATAGAAAGTTGAAATTTTGCTATTTAATGCGAGTACGTTAGAAATTCAAAAGTTGATAAAAGTGGCGCTGAGAAAATAAGGGGTCTCAGGTAGGCATCTTTTCAATAGTTAAAATTTCGGATTGAGTATCTAATTAATAAAAAAATAATTCAAAAATTAAAAGTTTTCTTTGAGGGCACGTCGACGGTTATTTCTTACCCTGTTTAGTTTGGTGCCTAATTTACAAATCGAAAAAAAATTCCCAAATTTAAGAAATGAGTTGCATAAGCCATACATTTTAAAAATTGAAAATATTTCTTATTTTGTAGAAAAACATATTTTTTTTTAAATATTTTGCTCCTATGAAAAAATATGTTTAATATTGAACACCTGTTCATAATTATATTCAAGCCAAATATTTCAATTTAAAAAGAATGAAATTATGAATTTATTGAATTTAAATATATACACTAATAAACAGACGTCGTTTTGCGACGGAGTAAATACTAGTAATGCTATAGTAAACAATGCCATACTTTCTGATCTTAAGCTATCAAGTGATTATAAACTACATTTTATAAATGTTTCATTCATAAGATATTTTGCATTGATTACATATTTTAGTGTGATGTGGTATTTATAAAAAATGTAGCTATTTTTAACGGAATTACTTTATATATTTAATATATGCAAATAAACACAAACATTTTTATGTCACTGTGGACGAATATTTTAATGCAAATATTCAGAACATTATTAAATTTTTGACAGGTTCCTAGGTGGAAAAATGGTACAGTCGACTTTTTAAGAAATATTTATTTTTTCAGAACTTGGTTTTGAATTCATTTTTGAAAGTCGATTTTTTTATTTTTTTAATGAAGTATAAGTTAATAACATTTGTTAAGCGTTGTCATTTTATATTATAGCTATTTCAGTTAGATAATTTTAATTTTTACAGCTTTAGTCTTAGTCATATTTTCTACCTCCCAGTCTGTAGAATAAGTAATTGATTTCATTTATCGTTGTATACCACCTTCATAAAATGCAACTTCATGTGTTGCCGAGGCAGCTGAAAGTATTATGTTACATTTGATTATGCACTCTGTTGTATAAGAGACAGGGCAGTTCATAAATGGGTTAATAATTTTTTTTAAGAGGGTACAGACGCAATACTTACTTAAATTTGATGCGATACACAACAATCTTTACTAATATTTTATTTTAATATAGTCTTCAAGATATAAAGAATTTTCTCTAAAAATCAGCATCCTAGAATATCAACAACGGTCAAACTATATGCGGTAATCAATGTAGTAGAAAATGTTAAGTGTACATAGATAATTTCGAATATTTTTTATTTATAATTTAAATTTTAAACTGTTATATTTTCCTAATATAGTTACTATGCAACTTTTAAACCCCTATTGGTGGTTATAAGGACGGTTACGTTAACCTACCATTCTCGATACTCGGGTAACGTGTTGATGTAACCCAAGTTGTGTTATTGATTTTGCTTTTCACGTGTTAAGCTACCAAGCGTTGGTTCTCACGTTACTAAACATTTTCTGTGTAACTTGTTGCTACGTAATATATGTGATATTTATCAGTCTTATCAGCTGATTATTGTCTAGGGCGAGAATTTTACGTAATTTAAATAAGCCTAATACATTTCGGGTAGTACTCGAATACTAGAAATTTTTCTTCTAATTTTAATTTATTATACAGGGTGTCCCAAAATTCAACGATAAGCCGGCAGCAGAAGGTGGTCCTGCTCATGACTACACAAGAAAAAAAGAAAAAAAGAAAAAAAAATCTCATTTTTTAAATAGAAATTTTTTTTTCGAAAATCGAAACACCTTAAGATTTTTTTAACTACCATGACCACAATTTTTGAAATATTTCTGATTTTTTTTTTGTATCGGCAACCTAAATAGCACTGCTATCCACCTATAGGATATATTTTTAACCTTACAAGGTCTGTAGAATATAATAAGAATCGAAGTTATTCATCGTTTTATCATCATCACATCATTATATGAAAAGTTGTGTTGCCGCGATAGCTGTTAGCATTTAAATCCGTATCTATTTTACACTTGTTTACAACAATTGTAATCGTAGTGGAGAGGGGTGAGAGGAAGGAAATAGTATCAACAAGTTTGCCATTTTTTTGTCCTTTTAATTTTTAAAGGATAAAAAATGACTTTGATTAAAAAAAATAACTTTATATTGGCAATGAGAATATTAATGTTAAATACATTGTTTTTTTGTTTGTTTCTTTTTAAATAGCTTATTGATTTTTTAGGCCAACATGGTCAACAAAACGAACAAGAGTTGGCAACTAAAATGTTGCAAATTCAATCAAAGAGATTTTATCTTGATGTGAAACAAAATCGACGTGGTCGCTTCATTAAGGTTGCTGAGGTAAGAAATGTTTCTTGTTAGTATTCTATCATTATTATAATAATTTATTAAAATAGTTTAAATGTATTTTTACGAAATGTTACTAACATTAGTTTAAGAAAACTAAAGGCAGCAGTTAATTTCATCTATGAATTTTATATAGGCAAATAATGTCAAGTTAAATCATTTCTCAAATAACTGTTTTGATAATTCTATAGATTGGAGCTGACGGGCGACGCAGCCAGGTTTTTCTAGCTCTATCAACTGCTGCAGAATTTCGAGATCATCTTTCAACGTTCAGCGATTACTACGCCTCTTTAGGTATTTTATTTATACATAGTATTTTTAAATGTATATTATTATAGTTTACTTTTTTAATATTTATGTATGTTTTATTGTTAATGTATACCGTTAGGCTTTTTTCCTAAATTAAAATTTAATTACATTTCATTTATTCTTCTTAAACTTTATTTACTTTTTTAAAAATATCAGAACTCGTTTAAAATAATATTGATATTTTTATAATACAATTTAATTTACCAATTATTAAAATAAAACTGTATATTATCAGGACCACCAAATCCAGAAAATGTACCAGAGGATGGAAAATTGAAGTCGGAGATGATGATTAAAGATAATAGACGTTATTATTTGGATCTAAAAGAAAATTCACGCGGTCGTTTTTTGCGGGTTAGTACTGTCGATTTTACATATCGATCGTCCATTTCATTAGTGAGACACCTCCGAAAAATAGAAAATTGAGTTGAGTATATATGCAGTTATACTCTCTCAAATTTTATTTACTATGTAATTTAATACAAATACAATCAAACAAATAAGAACTTGTCGAATTAACACTGGAATGCATACCCGAATAGTGTTTTCGTCGTTATCTCAATTTTTTTACCAACGAACTGGACGATTGATAATACCATATGTTTAGCACTTTTCAACCAACTTTCTAAAATATATTTTTATTGTTTATGTATACTTTTAATAGGTTATACGTAAATTTTTATGTGTTTAGGTATCGCAGACAATAACGCGAGGAGGACCTAGATCTCAAATAGCTATACCTGCACAAGGAATGATAGAATTTCGTGATGCTCTCACCGATTTATTGGAAGAATTTGGAACCGATGACGGAGGGTAAGTCCTAGATACTAAAAGAATCATTAATTGTTTTATATTCTTACTTAAAATCAATGTGATTACTTTATTATTAGATATAAAGGAGAACTTCCAGAAGGACGTCACATGCGTGTTGATAACAAAAATTTCTATTTTGACATTGGCCAAAATAATCGTGGCATTTACATGAGAATTAGTGAGGTGAATACATTTTACGAGTTTCTTTTTTTTTAAATAAATAGAATACCTCTTTTATTTGTAATAAATTTTTAGGTGAAAAGTAACTTCCGTACTGCAATTACAGTTCCCGAGAAATGTTGGTCTCGGTTCCGGGACATTTTAGCAGATTATTGTGACAAAATGAAACGTGCTGGCGAGTCTAGCACTTCAGAGTTGGTAGGTTCATTAGATCAACCATCCAGCACTATGAAATAAGGCTTGTGATCTTATTATATTATGTTAATGATTATTAGTGGAATGGATGATATATGTTTATATAAAAATCCATCTTGAATTTATGTTTCTTATATTTAATAAAAACAAGTTTTGGTGATCATAATATATTCGCCGGCGAATTAAAGTAAATGCATGCGATTTGCCCAATGCACCAAAATCATTAACATTCTTATCATCCAGCACTGATAATTGTAAAAAATAGTAAAGAAATACAATTTGTTTTCATTTGAATTAATATTTACGATATTTAAGATTGTTTAAAAAATACCTAAAAATGCCATGCCAACCAATTTTTGGTATATGGAGAATATATATATTTTTTTTTTACTAAATTATACTAGGAACAAAATAAAGTTTTAGTTTTAGAAATAATATGCTGACAAAGATAGACGAGTGTTTATCCTTGGCCAATCACTAACCGTACATTATTCAGACACGGTTGTCGACCTGCAGTTTTCTGGTGCACAGAATGAAAGGATTATATGATATTGTCATTGTTCAAATTATTATTATTTTTTTATAATAATTGTTATATTTTGAAATTTTATTTTTTATTTACTTTTAATAGGCAATGCCATAAGATCTTTACTTTTCTGCTGCATGAATCCTACTCCTATCACTGTTAGTATCCCTCTCCACTAATCCCACATGTGTATCATCCAGATCCAAATAACTACACCCAATACCAATACCCCTGTTTCATTCTCACTGCATGTAAAGTGAGCAACAAAATTTGTTTTAATTTTTTTAAACATGGCCTATCAGTTATGTTTTTATTCGTTTTGCTCAAAATAGGTTATTATCATTTTATTTACACATATGCAACCGTACCAAAAATATGGTGAAACGATTACATGTGAAGTAAATTATTACGTTATTCATAATCTTGAACTAAATGTATAGTAATTCGTAAATTACATTTCAGAAAATACGAAATAATTATAAAGCACATCTATAAATTGAAAATATTATGAAGTGACCTTCATAATTATGCTGTACTTTTTCGGTAGCATGTTACGGGATAAAAATTAACAAATATTGAATATGCAATCATTGCCAGGTTTTGATTTAGTGTTCAAAAGCTATACAGTGGTGAGAGAGCAGTGTCAGATTATATCTATAGAAGCTTAATTATATTATATACTCATTCCATTCCTATTAATCTTTAATAAGCTTCATTCAGTTGTTTTATAATGTTCGCAGCTATATGCAATACACACTGACACTGTTATAACAGCATATTGCTATATTTATATATGATATATAAATATATATAAATATATATATATCATACATTTATATGATACCTTTTGTAAATATTTAATATTTAGATTCTGCTCTTTGAATAAAGATGCAATTTACTTATCTTTAAATTAAGATGTCATATGATTACCGAGAAAGATTTTAAAATGTCCTTTGAGTATTATAATAACAAACGTACTTTGTTTTTAAATCTTTAAATATATTAAATAATATAAAAATTTCAAGTCGTTGTAACCGTGTGATCTTATTGTCTCGTATATCGAAAAGTAGTAAATAATTAATCTTCATACTACTCGGACTTGTTTCATTCTTAAATAACTATATATGAAATGCAAATGCTCGGAACACTTAATCATAACAAGGGTATATAAATTAAAAATTATATAATTTTTCACTCGATATATTTATTTTGTAGATTAATTCTTTTTAATATTTTTTTTATTGTATTTAAAAATATACATAAAATATCATTTGTATATTTTGCGGATCATTATTTTTATACTTATTGCTTTTTTTATTTGGTTTGAGTATTCTATTAATCAAAACTATTTAATTTGTTCTAGCAAGTCAGTCAAATTTTTCAGTCAGGATTGTTAATAATATATAAATACAATTTTCTATCCCTCCACCTCCATATGGCGCCTCCTTATGCATAGTACTTCCTAAGCACTATTAAGTCTGCAGTTTTAATTATACATTCTTGGACTTGACGACATTGCACTTATCTTGTTTTAAGTTGTATAATACTTCATAAAACTATTTTTTTCCATAACGAATTTATTTAGTAACATGAACCATTAAAATACCATTATACTATTAACTATTATATATTATGGTTTCGCATTTCTGTTATAAAATATGCTATTTAATTTTTTAGTAGAAGATTGCTTTACAATACACTATTGTAATTTAAAAATGTGATAAAAATTAATACATAATTAACTTCAAATTTATGTTGTTATAAAGAACATTATAGGAATAAGCTAAGTATTTCACGCTTGCTTTTGTCTTTCTGTTACAAAAATTGTTATCTTTTAAATCGTCTTTGTCGTTTTTTACTTATAAGTTTTTATTCGGGCGAGGCCACAATTTTGATGGATCTCGTCCACCGTCCATCGTGGTCTCCTGAAATTTGTTACTTCCGAAAAATGAAACGACATGCATTGTAAAAATATATTTATTAATTAATTAACAATTTTAAAGTCTTCAAGACTTAAAATATTTAAGTGATATATTCAGAAAATTAATTACTCGACAGAGTCTAAAAATTAGTTAAATATGCTTGGAATTTAATTTAACAATGTACATATGATCTATTATCAAAACACTCATGATGATAATTTCCATGTTGAATTTCTATGTCTCAGAACTCAGAAAAATAATTATATTATTTCCGAAGTGTTTGATCATGTTTCTCTGTACATTCATGTGTCAAATTTTATGTATTGTTATGAATATTGAAATAACTGTTATACCCCAATTATCATGTATATTAAAGATATCACTTTTTGTTCATGCAAATCGCGCTACGTTTATTTTTATTATAGTTTGTAATTTGTGTGTGCTTATTTTTTTCCTAGTGAATATTGAAATACCATTAAAGTATATTTATTTTAAATATTAGTTAGCTGCAAATCTTATTTGACAATAATCGTAAAGGCGTTCTCGTAAGTTTGTAGCTAAAAGTTGCATTCTCATAAAAATGTCAAGTAATGTTTGTTATTGCAGTTAAATTACTCCAAATAGTTGTTTCAGCCAACGTTATAACTAACATCCATTATAATAAGCTAAGATAAAAATGTAATAGCTACAATGATGGATACAGGATTGTGGCTGTCAATCTGTCATCTGTTACCTTTGTTATAAATATGTATTTATTCTCATCTAACACGGCGAGGTATGATTTGTTGGTGGTGGAGTAGATATTAATTTAATGTACAACTGCCAATAAGGTCAGTTTCATTTGACATAAATCTAGTTTGTTTAATAGAGATTACACTAAGTTGCCCAATATCTGATCCATTATTCAGTATTTATTTTTAATTATATTTTTCTTATAAAACTTATAGCCATGGAATATATATTGGGCAGTGATAAATTACATTCATATTATATGTGTTAAATATAAGTTTTGGATCGGGTGAATGTAAAATGCAAGATTATATAAAGTAAACGTTTTGGGTGAGGTATCAATTACATGACATTATATACATACTGCACACACTTGCTATAAGCAACCACCCGCACCCAAACAGGGGGTCGTTGTAGTTTAAATGTCCTGCGAGTGGGTGTAGTATACACCAGTTTTAATTACAATTAATTATTAGATAGAACATCATGTTACATCAAAAAATCGTTAATAATAAAGTAATCAGTCGTGTGCATTTCGAACCTAACATGGGACGGGCTACTTACGCTGCCTGTTTCAGTGCCAGTATCATTTTTGTTTGCAACTTTAATTGTGTGCACTTATTGTAATGCTTCTTTATTATTGAATTCAATCTTTATTGATTTTGATTGATTTATTAGTTCATTCTGCTGCAATCAATGTATTTGTATTTATAAGTGTTGAAAAGTATTTTCATTTTAAATAAAATTGTCCAAATTATTCAGTTTCAAATCACACATACTCGTACTTATATACATAACATCAATAATCATTATTATTACGAATTACAGAATTATATATTAGTTTTTTTACAATCGTTCCTAAATTAATGATTAAAAAATATATAATTTTGCTTTGGGTTGCATAATGCTTAATTTATAAATTCATTCTAATTTACATTTTATTAAATTTATTGAACAATTTTCAAAATAATAACATTTAAACTTTGATAGTTAACTTTAATAAATGAGCTGATATTTTCTCTGCGTGATGTAGACGTTTAATTTCTATAATTTGTTATTATATAGGTAAATCAAATTTTCAGAAGAATTGAAAACAAGTAATTTTTTTATTGTTTTATAGTTTTCCATTTTGAAGTTTTGCAGCATATAAATCGCTAAACAGAAGCAGGGTGTAAAATCAAATAGTTTCCTTCATAAATAAAATAAATGGCAAATTTTATCACTGAACTAAGCAATAATGCAACAATCTTTATTAATAATTAACCATATTGGTGTCTAATTAAAACAGTTGTAGGCAAACCGCGCGTTGGGGCCGTCTAGCTGGGGCCAGTCCCATGTTAGATTTGTGCATAGTGTATTAAAAGATACGAATACTAATGAGTACATATTTGAGATGCAAATTTAAATGTTTAATGGTTATAAATATCACTGCCATTACAACAACTTATAGTTAAGAAATTAGACAGTTTTCGTTTTATTATTTGAAAAAAAAACACTAGAATTTAAAATCAATAATAAACATCTTTTAAAATACCGATCAGACACAATGGCATTTAAATATAAATCTATCGCAGCTACTGTAACTAATGAAATGTAATGTTTTGTATCTGGCAAACCACTTTGTTGTGACAATTCACTTTTGACTACGAAAATATATAAATGAACAATTTGAAACAATAGATGTTAAGATCGTAAATAACATAAAGTTAATGTATCTTTGCTAGGGTTAATCATCCGATGATACTCATATGATGTCAACCCTTCTTATAAGATCTAGAAGATCACAGCAAACATTGAAGGTAGGAAAGTTTTGCATAGTCCAACCATAACTAAAATAATTTTTTTTGCCATCAATAATTTTAATAATAAATACGGAGATAAAAACGTATGTAGCTTTTGGTGACTGCACTGTTTTCACAATACACCTATAACCAGAACCGAGCCTTTGCGAATATGCCGTCAAGCCTGGTTAAATGGACGCCTGTTATGTTATATTAAACTGCGTTATCATTTCATTACGAGAATATTAAATTTTAATGGAACTATACCCAGAACACCATTGATAAAACCTCGCTGGTGAACTTGCAGTTCGTCGTTTTCAATTCTCAATGAGATGTTACATTAAAGACGAAACTAGTTTAAATTCAAAATTAAACGCTCTGGTGACGAAATGCCTCCAAAGTGCATTCCGTTTAAATTGACAGTTGGATTAGACAAACGAAGTATGAGTAAATACTCTTGTACTTCTGCATATTTAGATTAATATAAATTCAAAGGTAATTTATGTGGTTCGCTGGGTTTTAGCAATAAAGTTTCTGATATGACATGTTGTAATATAACTAGGTGTTAAGGTTAAGAAGAGCATATGTCTTAATACAAAAATTCGTTTCACTAACATTTTATAGTAACAATATAGTGTGAATTCAGCGTGAATCCTCTGATGCTTTCCTTGATAGTAACATTTACTAAAAAAAGCTCTGGATACATGCGTAGCCACAGGGTAAAGACAAGAGCATGCAACCAACACGCGTTTACGCGTTTTACAAAATTTAAATTGACATCAGTGCTTGAGTATAGGTTGACGTTAGTTTATTTGTATTATAGTGTATTTAAACTAAAGCAAACTTATGTTAATAATAAGAATTATTATTAAACACAATGGATTTTATTGAGTATTGCGAAAATTAAAAACAAGTCAATTTCATAGTAGCAATTAATTATTCATTAATTGAATACTTCAATGGCACTTATTTTTTAAATTATATAACATGCAATTACTTTTTATGAAGTATCAATCATTTTAAAGCAATTATTTTAAGAAAAAAAAATATTCTTATTGATTTTAGGTTTTGTGCTAAGAAATGTGTAGTCACTGACTGTGCATGTGGCATGAAAAGTTCTGGTGGAGACCATCAAATTTATTGAAATCCGTTTAAATAATACGGAATTGTGGTTAACGAAATAAACATATAATTACTTGTAGAAATATATATTTATATATATATAATATGTATAAATATATATTTTGCCATACTACTTATAATAATAGTACAAAAACCACTTCAGGTGTTTTCGGTTTGGTGGTCTGCTTCTAAATTTTTCAGCATTTTTAAAACAAATGAAATTCTTGGATTAATTTTGAATTGTGTAAAAATCTCTAGTACCTATGGTGGCCTCCCTACTGGTATACTGTTTGGAATAATGTCCAGTTGGGAGGGCACTACTAATTTAAAATAAATATTCTATGTTAGAACTTAACATAAAAATGTTAATATGTAAAAAAAAAATAATAAAAACAATTTAAAAACTATCAAATTCTGTCGTTTTGTCTATTCTTCATTTTTTACATGTTAGCACTAATTATCAAAATATATAGAAGTTGAATGGGGTCTAAAATAAATTCACACTGGGTACAATGGAATCAATTGTAGATTGATTAGAACTCTAGAACTATAAGCAAACCTGAGATAAATTTAGACTTGTAAAATAGAATCTGAGATAACTAAAGTTTACAAATTCGCACTGGATAATATTGAATCTTACTATATTGGTTTTTAGTAAAATAAAAATTTAGATTCATTTCAATATTAATTTCAACTCAAACCTGCTTAACGCAAAATATGAATATTACATTACATTCATAAAATATTTTACTTAAAACAGAACTTAGTAATATTTAAACTAAAATTAGACTAATTGTATAGCTAATTTAAAAGCCTTTAATCCTTGATAAGATGTTTTTAAGATTCTATAATCGTTAAAATTCTTAAAAAGTTTTATAATAATTTTATTGGGCAGGATAGCGCTAATACGCAATTTGTTTTGCAAAAAGCAGTAAAATAGGTCACATTAAATAGGTCTATAGGTATATTGCATATTAAGTAAAATCGTTTATGTAGCCGATAACATGTCTTGTGTTAGATAACTTTAAATAACAAGACTATGTTTAGCGAGTATATATTTCCTTTTTATATTACATACACCACATAATGTCTTAATATTTAATTGGATTGGAGTCGGAGTAGGATATTTTTTAGCGACTCCGTAGGCTCCGGTGCATAGAAAATATTATGCGGTGAACAGATATCCGTCACAAAAGACAATATTTCTCATGTTATTAATCTGTATGTGGAGAATGTGGTTTGCAGTAACAGATAGATCACGCGTTTTCAAGTATCTTCTTGGCTTATATATTTCCCGCACTTATTCATCTCCGTTTAAAGCTGTGGTAGTGGTAATGGTGGTAGGAAGCAAGGAAGCCAGTCGCATTGGAAGCATACTTGCACATGGTTGCCAATTGTATCTATCTAAAATGACGGACTCGTTTAATTGCGTTTCAGTTAAAATAATATTAAATATACTGTTATAATATTTAAAACATTTTGACATTCATTGTGATTTTAATAAATAATTATTATTTTTTGTGCATTTTATATACGTTATTTTTTTTTAACTTCTGTTAAAGTGTGTTACTAGAAATGACAGCACCGGGTAATGGAGTTGTCAATTGTAAATCAAGTATGTTTGTTATTTAAAAAGAAAAGAATAGTGTTTTCATTAAAACTGTTTTCTCTTAAAAGTACATTTTAATATAAGTTTATAAATTGACATGTTTATATTTGCCTCAATTTCTTATACATGCTGATGGAAACTGATTAGATTTTGAAGTATGTAAATATTTACTGTCAGATTATACATATTACAAATATTTTTTAATAGGTTATGTTTATAAAAACAATACAAAATTCCTCTTTAATAACCTAATATGTTTTATAGATTTTGTTTTATTTATTGTGATTTTTATTTTTAGAATTAATGATTCTAATGTCGTTAATACGCTGCGTTGTTAAGTCAGAAATATTTGAATGTGAAATAAGCTGAACATGTTTGGAAGTAATCAAGAGAGTTCTACTTCTAGTTCATCAAATACGAATGTCTTATCCGAATGTAAGCCAACAACTTCATCAACAGCCAATTCATCTGGTATGGACATAGATGTTTTTATTGAAGGAGGTCGTGGATTTCGAACTAAGAAAAAGCAAACTGATCCTACTTGCTGTCCTGTATGCAGTATTACTGTAAGAGAAACGGAATTAGAATCACATTACTATTTAGAGATGGATAAATTAAATAAACTAAGTGTTAATCGATCCCGCAAACAACCAGCTACTAGCAGTTCTGTTACGATTATGCCACAGGAAGGCACTTCAACTGCTCAGCCTGAGAAATGCTGGGACATGTTTCAAAAGGTGAAAAACAATAGGCAAAGCAGACTTAAAGTTAAGAATAGAAAACGAAAAGTCGATGAATCCGTTTGCCCTATTTGCGAGGAGCGCACTACAGATATAATAGCACACGTTGAGTTATGCTTACCAAGGTGTGATGTAGATATGGAACGATGTTCTGTTGATAATGCAACTATGGAAGATAGTGAGATCGATGTTGAAGGTGATGGAGAAGCATTTGAAGAATATGAATGGGCAGGTCAAACCAGAGTGCGAGCATCTAGTTTGCTTCAAGGAGGCTACGCTGCAGCAGGAGTAGGGACATCAGTAACCAATAGAAGAGCTAGCAGTGAAGACGAAGATTTAGTGGTTGATGGAGATGATTCTCATGTCTTTGGACCATCGCAATACAGTGAAAGAGATGTTATCGTTCCTATTCTTGATGGTTCTATGTCTAAAGAAATAAACGCTTTAAGAAGAGCAATAATAGGTACTCCAAAAAAAATAACGAACGGGTCTAGATCAAGTATGTCCGGTACCTGCTCCGAAACTCAAACATCGAATAAATCAAACACAATTTCAAAAAGTGGAAAAGATGCTTGTGTTGGTTCATCTCCATCAACAAGTCCAGCTTCTTCTTCTTCATCATCCAAAATGGATAATGGTCCTAGTGTTAGTGGTAATTCAATTCGAGATCTAGCAACTGCAGAGACTCAAACGAATACTGCTAAAAGCAACTCTGATATTAAAGAAGCTAATATATTAAATACAGTAACATCGAAGTCCTGCGATCCAATTATCGAATCTCTGAAGGCAAGGATACGCGAACTAGAAGTACAGTCAAGTGCTGTGCGTCCTAATGACTATAAATGCCTCATTTGTATGGATTCCTATCAAACTCCTGTTGTATCCATTTGTTGCTGGCATATTCATTGCGAAGAATGCTGGCTCCATACTCTAGGAGCCAAAAAGTTATGTCCGCAATGTAATATGATTACGTCACCTTTGGATTTACGCCGAGTTTTCATGTGAATGACCCAGATTAAAATATATTTCAGTTATGTACAATATGGTGTAATTGAAAACATAGTGAAAATTATTCAGTTGCTATGCAATAATATATTACGTGCATTATATTATGAACTTTCTCCACTCGTGCAACTTTTACTTATACCATTTTTTTTATATTTTACTCACACTCACTTGGTTGTACTTTGCGAAAGTGAAACAAAAATAATGTTGTAGATAAAAGTTGTACCATTGGGATGCTCACTTATATATACGACATAAAATCAATCAATTGGTTTATAATATTGAAATTTTATTCTAATTATGTATATGTATATTTATATATAGATATTAACGTTTAGTACTAGTAGATAATACATAAAAAAATATATTTACTATCTCCTTTTTTTTTTTTAAGGAAAAATGCTTTATTTTAGATACTATTAGAGAGTTCATTTTTGAACGTTACAATTTTTATTTTGTAATAAATGTTAATAAACGTAGTTATCCACTTATTTTAATAATTAAGAAATAAAAGATAAGTTATATAATACTGGTTAACAGAAACTAAGTATATTTTGGAAGATTATGTCATAATATAAAAGAAATAAAAGAATTTTCTGTAGATAATGTTCTGTATTAGCTGTTATTAGTTTCCAGGTCAATTTCTACATCATATTTGTAACAACTCGGTCACGTAGGTAATAAATGCTCGTTTGAAACAAGTTTTACATTGGGTTCTGATTAAACAGCATTAATTAATTAATTAAAACCGGCAATCTCTTAATATATCTCTTAAATTAAGGTTTAACAGAATTCTTCAACGAATATTACGTTTTCTATACCGTTCCATATTATTTTAAGCAATTTTGATAATTTAAATAATTTATATTTGTCATAATAAAGCATCCTCCACCGATTTCTGTTGTTCTTTTGAGGTAACTAGCTCGTATTCATTCTTTTGCTGTAACTCAATGTCTGACACAATGTCAACTTTATATGGGAGAGGGCCAACTATACTTAAAATAGCAGGCAGCAAAATAACTCCATTAAATAATCCAAAAATTATAACTAAAAGAAATATCTGAAAATTATTAAAAGTATAAATTATTAAATATTAAAAAGTAGTTAAATAATTAAAATTAATTACACAATTTTATACCTTAAAAAAAGCTTGAAATGTGTAAGCTTCTGAAAATGATAACATTGATAAAGCTAATAATGTGGATCCTCCGCCATAAAATACTGCAGCTCCAATATGAGAGACTGTGTCCAAAGCTCTGCTAGATCTATTTCCTTTTGATATCGTGAGAAAGGTATGGCCTACATGCGCGGCGTAATCAACACATAATCCTATAGCCAATTCTAATCCAATACAAGATACTAGATCTATAGTCAAACCCCACCGTTGCATCCATCCGCATACATTAATCTAAAGTACACAGGTATTTTAGCACAGTACAGAGGCCAAGAGCGTTATAGTAGCAAAATTACCAACGTAAGAAGAACACATAAGAATATCCAGAAACACATTTGGAAATCCGCTATTAAAACAATTGTACAGGCCATTACGCATACTAAAGCTAAACCCAAGTTTCTTATTACTTCTACTTCAATAACCTGCAAGATATAATATTTTTTAAATTAGCTAACTAAGAAAATTAATACAAATTATTAATTAATAAAAAACAATAAGTTTACTTCATCAGTTATCCAATTAGCAAATATTTTCGCCCAAACTGTAGAAAATTTGTCGCCAGTCTCAAAAGAAAAATCTTCAACAATTTGGCGTATGCGTTGCATAGCAGCAACAGCTTGAGAAGAACGAGGAAAGATTTTAAATCGAAAACTAATACTAGCGACCTAAGAAATAGTACTGAATTAAATAAACAAAAATATACAGTTAAGAAATATTCAATATCAAATTACTTTTAAAATTCCAGCAGGTTGTCCACATTTAAGTTCTGGACTAAACCTAAATAAGTAACTATATTTTGCACCACCTGGACTAAATAAATACTTAGATATATACAATCGCCAGTCATCGTCAGTCAAAATTTCTCTTGTGATATCTAAAAACATTGTTTCTTATTTGAAAAAAAAAAATCAATTACACCGTATACGAGAAATTACAAACATAATTACGATATACCTTTATGGAAATGCATTTTCATATATTTCGCGAAACCTGTAGTCCATGTTTGAACTTCGTAAATAATATCTGTTTGTTTTTCTAATTTTCTTGACATACTAATTATTTTAGGTAATTCAGCACTATAGTTCAACTTTCCCAAATAGATAGCAGCTTCAGATCCTAAATAATAAAGACATTGTTATATATTACATTTACGATTTACATTCGAAAGAGTATATATAACCGATGATTAAATACCCATGTTCGGAAAATATTTTTCTCGTTGTTGTGTGTATTTATACAAATATGTACGTTCCGGAATGAACCAAATCGGATCAAACTTTTGTTCTATTTTAATTGCGCTTTCAATGGAGAATCCAAGCATGACAATTGAAGAAACAATGATGAGTGTCTACTTAACAATGAAAATGTTACAAAAGTTTTAATAATGAAAATAATAAAAGAATATAGTTAAAAAAAGTATTGTTTTAACCTTTCCTAAAGTTGTAAGAACAATTTTGCTATAAAATATCCGAATTACTTTATGTGTATATTTTTTCTGGCTACACTCATTCCTAACATAATTTTTGTGTTTATAACAAGGAACTAAACCATTTCGGTTTTGTTGTTCCCTTCGTTGATCCAAGGTAAAGCAAGCCACAAAGAACGTGACTGAAAAAACAAAGATCATAAATACTCCAACAGCAGCGTAAATACAAAAGGATTGCAATGAAGGTAATATCTAAAATAAGAAAACATTTGTAAAATGGGTGAATATAAAACATAAATATATACGAGTATACACATATTAAACATGTTAAATAATATAGATAAATGTTTACTATGTTATTACCGTTGAAGCGCCAACTAAAAAAGCAGCAATATCGGTAAATGATGTTACAGTAATAGATGATCCAGCATGTGACAACATTAAACCAATTTGTTCTTTTAAAGAAAGTTCCTGATTATGTTCTGAAACGCGATTCCAGCATGCCATCATAATAAACATATCATCAATACCTGCAATTACAAAAATATTTTATTTAATTAACGCCATTCGATATAGAAATAGAGATTTGAGCTTCCAACTGAACCGTTTGTTTGAGAAAGTTCATAAGACAGTATTTTTGGCAAAATTCCTTCTTTATAGAAATGTGTAGCCTATTAGGATACACATTACAGATAAAAAATCTCATAAGTCAAGATAATCGTAAGGAAATATGGCAGGTTGAATACCTATAGTCAGTGCCTTACTGGGTTTCTTAAATAAACGATTCAGATATTATAATGAGTCATAAGTTGGGAGTGTTGACTTTAATTACAAAAAAAACTGACTAAAATGTATATTTGACATTATTACCTAAACCCATGAGCAGAAATGGCAATGATGTGTGTACAGGTCCATATGAGACTCCCAAAATGGAACAGATGCCTATAGCTGCTAGAAAAGCCATTCCAACACACAATAATCCTAAATTTCCAAGAGCTGACTGCAAATATATATATATATATATATATATATATATATATATATATATAAATATATATATATATATATATATATATATATATATATATATATATATATATATATATAATTTAATTTATTTAACGTCGGACTATTTCCGATGCTATTGTCTTATCACCAACAACCTCCTACTATTTTAACAGTTTTTATGGTGTCGAGAACTCATATATGTGCACAACACCTCTGCCTAATAAGTTTTTCTGATTAAGTAAGCAATATATTTATGCAATACCCTCTGTTCAATCCAGTTGCATTTCGATAGTATAATATGAATATAAATGAACATCAAAACGATTCCCAATATCAATTTGTCAATATCTTGGAACATTGTCGCAGAACTAATATCACCATAACTTAAAAAAAAATTAAACAAATAAAAAAATATAAATATGGAATCAAATCCAATTATGATGATCAATTACTAACCTTCGTTTTGCCTCGAAAAATATTTGCATGTCGCTTGCAGTTCTAGATATATTGTTCATTGTATCAATAAACCGCTCTTCCCAAATTTGGGTAGTAGTGGTGGCCTACAATAACGGTGAAAAACTATATATATAAATTCAAAGCTTATAATACCAAGTATATATCATTTAAAATATCTCAAACCCAGTCTTCAGTGCCAGCATTATTTCCCGTTTTATCCAAGTCTACCGCAGAGAAATTAATATGCAACATCCATTGCATTAAAACGGATTTTGCAGATATAACATGACCTGTATTGTTGTACTCAACCCCACCCAGCTGTTCGACATAATTCATAGGATGGCCCAAACTTGGACTAAAATAAGAAACTCTATTAAAGGGCTTTAAAAAATTCAAAGAGTATTTTATTACGAAAGTGCATGTCAATAATAAAAAGGCTTATGTAAAGTTGAACTGAAGAAATTTTACCTTATTTTAATGGTGTTTATTTTATGAATAATCTTATCCTCAGACACTGTTGCCAATTCATTTGTATTATAGTTCCACATATCTAATAAGTTATATTGTAGACATCCTTTTTGCAGATTATTTAGTACCATGCAGTACAAATTAGCATTAATATCTACGCTAGGATCAAATGTCTTGGGTTCATCAATTAGCGTATATTCTTCACTTTCTCTATTTTCATCCACAATATTATCAATAATATTTGGCTGTGACGAATTTGAGATTTCTCGTTTTACAAAACGTGAAAATTGTGCTATTATTGGAACCCTAAAAATAGAAAGTAACTGATTTCTTAATTAATCCACTCTAATTTTCTTCTCATGTATGATACTGTTATCATACTTAAAACAAACATCACGCCATAATAATGTAGCTCCGTTATTATCTTCAGAAGTAACTTTTAAAACTTTTTCTTGAATTTCAGCCATCTGTAAAGGGAAATATTAAACTTTTTTTCTTTTAATATAAATATATAAGTTTAAAAAAAATACCTGACGTAAAACTTTTGGAGACAACACATTATCAGCTGTAATAAGAACATTTTGTTCACGAAATCCTGTCCCAAATTTTTCAAGGAGCCATAATGTATCTCTAACAAATAGAGAATCCTGAGGTACCCATAACTTCAGTGGATGTTTCTCTTGATAAAATTTGAAAAATCCAAAACTACATAATCCCACTACAATCCAACATATAGAAATTGTCGCCCAAGGAGCTGCTGCCACCTTGTATCCTAATCTGAAATATAGAGATTATAGTTTAAACTGTTTTAAAGACTGACTGCTATTTTTATATTTTATTTATTATCTGTTAATTTTTTTGATACTCGAATTTGTTTACTAATTCCCGAATTTCGTTATATGTGAGCACTTTATGGTGTCGAAGCCTCGTAAATGAATGTAACACTATTCACGATATCAACGTTATAATTATACAAATGTGAGCGGACTTAAGCGGACCATTATGGATAATGCGCACCGGAAGTAAATATGGTGATACCCCAAAAGAAAAATGTAAACCGGAACTAAGACACAACCAATGCAGGTATCGAAAAATTAATATATTTTCAAATATGTGTAAACTTTTTACAATTGGGTTGTTAACCATAACTAAATTTATATACAACTGCAGTATATATATATTGATACTGAAGTTAACTGTCAGATCCTATTTTAGAGTGCCTATTTACTATCGGTGGAAATTTATTATGACCGAAACTTCGGGTCTTATGCTTTGATGTGTTTTATCTACTTTTATTGTTCGCGTACGGATATATAAATTTTTACCCTGTGAAAACGAATTATGAGTGCCACGTTTTCTTGTTACTATTATTGTGTGTCCGTACCCGAACACGCATGTGTGATTCAGGTCTGAGATTTGAACTCAAAATACCGAATTCTTGCACTAAATGCGACATCATAATTTTATCATCTTTGTTTCAATGCCTAAGAAAATTAAGGAACAAATATGGTTAAGCAGGGACCATATTCCTGACTCTCGTTCATTAGTAACGTCATGAAGCTCTATTTCTTTTTCAAAACATCATACGGAATTTATACAGAATCTATTCAAATTATACATTATTACTCTTTCTATTAGTACCATTTAAATATACCGCTTCAACAAAGAACGCTGGTTGGTTCAATAAATTTCTCTAGTTTATTAATCTAAAAATGTCTAATTGTTATTAGCATATAAATAAAAACAAAAGATGTTCAATCAGATTCAATCTTTTAAAATAAAATAAGAATATGTCAGTGATTAGAAAATACAGTTGTGTCGGTTTTTAATATAACTGTTTCACTGTAAAAAAATAAGAAATAAAATATAAATAAATCGACTTACCTATAAAACAAACGTTCAAGTGTATGAGAAATAAAATAAGACAATTTTTTACAACAAAATTTTAGCTTATTAGTTTGTTCCATGGTTTCTTTACGTATTACTACAGGTGAGTTTATTAAAATACAATTTATTAAAAATAATTAAAGTAAATTACACAATAATTTATATAAAAGTTTACTATAAAGAGTTTTAGGTTAGGTTAATGTACATTGTACAACGTATTATTTTTATTTTTAAACATTTTTGTTGGTTTATTTTAAAAGTAATATAAAATATTATTGTTTTTGTATATAATATTATGTAAAAAATTTAAATTATAGAAATAAGTATAAGGAATAAAAATCCATTTATAATTCTAGATGTTATTTGTTTAACACTAGCAGAATATGAAGTTTGAAGTTTGAATTGAAGTTTAAAGAATAGATATTTTGACACAATTAAAAAATGTGTATGTGTAAATATATTACACTGATTAGTGTACTAGATTTACCTTGATTATCCTCTTTTGTAGTTTATATAATAGAAATAGATATCTTTGATAGTCATTCATAATATATTAAATATTATATATGTTTAGTGTTTAATGACCTTATGTTTTGTTAATTTTCGTGAACAAATTACTAGTATTAATCAAAAAGGTTGTAAATAGTAAGTCTTATTTTTAATTTGTTTTTACTTAAATAATATACCAAAAACAATAACATTTGTACTTTACTACACATCAGATTAAGTAATCTTACTGCTAAGGAATAGTTGATAAGATATTTCTTATTAATCATTTTCAGTAATTGATTTTAATTTACTATATTAATTGTATCATTATTGCTCCTACGTGACATTAATGTGAATTATTAATTAAACTTATTAAACATTTATAAGTTACAAATTTAGTTTATGATTGACAAAAGAAATTAGTTAACTAATCAATGGAATGTTCACACAAGAAATATAGAGTAGACTAACGTACGTGGTTGGTCTAATAGTTTGTTATCTATATCTATTTATTTTATAAGTGTGCAATGATAGCCGTAGAAAAATTGTTATATCATGCGAAATTGGATTAATAAGAATGTACTTTTGACAACGTTTGGTAAAGACTTTAATGGAATCGAGCAAATTTATGTTACTTTGCGCATAGTAAACACAGTTATGTTTCATTTATTTATTGTTTTACAAAACTTTTTCCAGATATTTCAAAAAAAAAAACTAATAAATTTTACATTCAAACGTTTTTCTATGCAATATTAAACGACTATTTAAAAACAGTCCAAGGTTTTTACGAAATCAATTCGACATTCAAGACAATCTGTTCTCGAGCCGCAACATTTATTTATGAAAATCTTACGGAGGATGTGTAGGACTATAATACAATTTTTAAACAATGAAATTTGAGAGTCCTTTTTATATTCAATTTATCTTTTTTTTAACATTGATTTATTTTTTTCTCATCTTATTGTATTTTACTCTACAATAATATCATTGAGTGTTGCATGATTATAATTTGCTCTTGGTGAATGATTAATCTCTTATCTACGACATATTTTTATATTCAAACTTCCGCTTTTTAGATAAGTTATAATCACTATGTCGTTATGGCATACCCAGATTTGAAATTATTTACTTTTTAAATAAAAATACCCTCTAAATACAGTTATGTAACGTAACGTAAATGTTACATTTGTACTTACTGGGTAGGCTGTTTATTTAATGAATATGCATCATATTACTGAAATATATAATTTATTAGAAAACAACATTTTTAAACAAAGGATAGCAATCAATATGCAAATACATATAAATTCGGGCATCCGTATTATTATTTAGTTATTTTTGAAGTAACTATATTTTAAATAGAAACGTTGATAGATTTTTTTAAAGAAGATTTTACTATAGTACTATGCGTTCTGATCTTGCAGTAAAGATTACCATTAAAATTACCTTTTAACAAACTTCAAATAAAATGTATGTACCATATGTGCCAATTTAAGGTTTCAAGTAGTAAATACTCATGCATTATAGAGGATTGTTCGGTTCATAGGAGTATGAGGCAAGAATCTTTAAATGGTTTCATCTCCACTCGGTCATTCACCCCAAAGATTTTGAAATGATGTGTGCGGTTGAATACTGACTTCTCAGCACACTGCAGTAGCTTGAAGTTTACATAAATGAAAAACTTCTTGGCAAATAAACAATTATAAAAATAAAATGCAATTATAAAAAAAAATTATTGCACTATAAAATATATTTTTGTTTATAAATATACATTTCTTTTATATTATTTTGTTGTGAATAGATTTTAAATGTTTCAATGTCTTCCTTAATGAATTTCAATTCTATTCGCAAAATACCTTTTTGCAAAAATTTCATATTCCGTCTTTTGCAGTGCAAACTATTATAAATTAATCGAACATATAAAAATAGAAATATGTTTAACTTATTTTTCTGAGTTATCATGACTAGTTTTTAATACAATATTATCAGCTCTTTATTCCCAATTATTTTATTGCGTAATAGCATATTATAACAGTACCGGATGGTTTTATCTCTGTAATTTTGGATGAACTTTTGCGACCCTTATGTTAATTTTAATCTCGATTATAAAGTTGTTATCTGCTTGAAATGATGTCATTCAGGGCTATTATTAAATTTCTAAATTATATCTTACTACTAGAGTTGAATGATTCTAGCTTTCTTTATATCACATATGAGTGTATGTATTTAGTCAATTGAACAAAATTAGGCTAATATTGTCTGCTATAGTTTTAAAAAATAATTATCAATTGAAAGCATTCTCAGTAACAGATATTACGTCATTATATAAGTGTATTACTTTATTGTTATTTATAAATATTTATTCAAATATACAGCGATAATTATTATTTGTTAAACAAAGATATATACATATGTATTATGGACAGAATCATTACAAATAAACATTATTATCGATTTGCTAATTGTTAATGACTAATTTCAACATTTAATAGAAATATGCTCGTAGAATTATTTAGATTATAAAATATGCATTGAAAAAACATGGAGCATTTTCACAGGTAGAAATTTAAGTATAGGTTGTTAAGGAATAAGTTCCAATTTTGGTTACAAATATTACAGAACAAAATATTTTTTTTTGAAATTGAAATTTTGTTTTTTGAATATTAGGTCATTCAAATTTTTTACCGGTTGTAATAGTAGTAGTCAGATGTATTGCTCATAAGCGGTGACGTTTCGAAGTGACCCTGCTCTGTATATACCCTATTTACAGTTTAAAAGTACACTGCGTTACTTCCAGTAAATAATAAAGCCGCGACCAGTCCTAATGCTACTCTTAAACCTTCAATGGACGGGAATGCATTACTGTTGTATAAAAGAGATGGCAAGTCGTCGGATGTGACGTATAATGCATTGGAATGCCTATTTTAATTGTGAATATCTCTTAAAATATAAGTAGTTATTAAAAAATAATTGAACATTTGATGTTCTGGTAGCCAATATTATTTTGTGATGGTTCACAAGCCCATTTATGCTTGTACAATATATTTTGATTAATACAATAATTATGACTGACGTGAGCATCGAACGAGGTACTCCCGAAAAATAATTCCGATATATCCTTTGTACACTGGACATTCTATAATGGAATATATAAATGTAAGAGAATTTGCCATATTCTTTTTACATGTATTAGACTATGTTATAATCAATAGTGTATTATCAGTCAACTATGAGGTCGTATAGGATCACATGACTTCCGGTATGTGCGGGTGTACATCCAATTATTTAACTTAGATACATGTTAGACAGTTACAGACTTACGAGTATTAATATAATTACAGCTTAAATAAAACATAGTTAATGTATCAGGTTCAGTTTCTAGAATGTATACGTCAGTCGACATAAACCTGAGAAGACTGAGAATCTGTAACAATAAGTCACATTTATAAAAACGAACACCAGCACGTACAGCAGCGTTTCGACACACACACACACACACACACGCAGCTGCACTAGTCAAAATGCAGCTGACCTCCACAAGTAATTTTGGGTCAAAATTTGAGTGGTTTTGGACGTTTTTTAATTACAGAGCACAATGCGACTTATGATATTTCGATCCGAGTTCCGTATAAGTTCATCCTCAGCCACTGAGTTATTTGTAAGAATCATATTACGCTCACACTTGAGGATCTTATTAGTCAGCATTCAAATTCAAATTATTATGTTTTTACAACGAGCACAAATTTGTAACTCACAACATAATAAAATAAAATAAAAATACCATATTATGCGCAGTGACGGACAATGTTTAAAGGGTTACGACCATACGCAGACCGGCTCATATAAAAGTTGGTCTTCAGCGTATTTCGAACAACAAAATAATTAATTATTACATTTAATTGCGCGTAAATTGTATAGTAAATAATCAATTATTTTAATAAAATTAACAATTGTTAATAAATTTAAAAACAAAATAAATTGCTTCATAAACTTTTTTTTAAATTTTATTTATTTAACGACGCTCTAATCACCGACGACCTCCTATGTAGGTAGTTTTCGGGTTTGTCTGGTTTCATTTTTGAGAACTTCACCGCTGCCTATTTCACTGTGGCTTATGTATGTACATAATCAAAGACAATCATGTGTGATCAAGCACAGAAAGAGGTGTGTTCAATTTTGATCAATCTTTGATTTATTGTTAATTTATGAGAATGAGAATATTAATGAGAATTATGAGTTCAATTATTTATTGATTTGGATGATCTCGTTAAGTCTCGTTAAAAAGATGCAGAGTTACCAATATAATTGTGCCAGTATTTAACGCGTCCTGCGGTCTACTGAAAACTGCACCCAAATCTATTTTTGGGAATCTATGAAAAATAAATTCTTAATGCCGAATTTGATTGTATTAATGTCTTAAAAATCTGTGGAAAAAGGCGCTTTTTTAGGTAATTTAGAATGGTCAAAAATAAGTAGACGTAGAATTGTGGCTACATATAAAAGAGTATTCACGTTCTAGGAAAAATAAATCACAAAAGCGTAAAGAATCAAAAATAGCGTGACAGTAAATGTTACAGCACATAATTATTTCGTAGGTCTCACGCAAAAAAAATAAATTGTAACTAGATACAATCACCCTTCGTCAAAATCGTATCCAGTCACAATAACTCAAGGCTTATTTCAAATGTAGGCCTGGTGGTTAGTTTTTTTATATTCGCATTAGTCATTCGTACATGAATTCGGCATAGTACAAAAAGACGATTAAACAAATTCATTTCGGGCACGGTTGAGTTAAAATTAGCTATGTCTTTCATTCATATTGTACATGTACTAACTTAATAGGTTTATATCTTATTTCCTAACTGATAAGACAATCCATTTATGTCAGACATTAATCTCTTTACGTCATCCATTTTACTGATATAAGTTGTACAAAGAGGACCGTTTGTAGTTAATGTTTAAATTTTTAATTACTTTGTATGTGTATGGGATAGAAAACAAGTATGTCAAGTAGCATATGTTGTTAAGGGCAGACTGGTGACTAAAATAAATCCGAGAGGTACAAAAAGTAGAGTATTTCTAAGAAAAGAAAAGACAAGATTTTACAAAAATATCAAGATCATTAAAAAGCAGATCAACCCTTGCTACTTGCTAACGGAAAAAGGCCGTGGTTGTTTACATGTGTTACATGCACAATGCACAGAGAAACTCATTTTTTTATCAACATTTGTCTTTGCCTATACTGTGTATCACTGTGTATTGTGGGATAAAACAAATGCAGTAGCCTAGCCTACATACTTGAGCGCACTTGAGCGAGTTCCTGCTGGTTCCTGAGAAGAGATGTTGAGAATTGAATTGTACCACAGAGAGGGGGACGTGCTCGCTGGATAGAATAGCTTTCCGTTTTGTACAGAGAAGAAGATATTTGTTAGTAGGAGACGGAATTCTGAACTGTGAGCTTCTTAGTGTTGGTGTGGTGCTTTTGTGATTAAAAACAATAAAACTCATGTTTTGTTCAACTAAAGCAGTTAGTGCGGGGTTTGTTTAAATGTTGTAAGTCAACTTTAAATTTCATTATCCTTTCACTCATAGTAAGAGTGGTAAAGTTGGCGACATAATATTGGTTTTCAATTTGAATGTATGAAGACGTACATACCTATTTTTATCGTGTTTTTGTGAAATCAGTTTTAAACTTTTGGTGTGCTTATTTAAGATGAGAATGTGCTATTGCACTTCTGCTTTTCACTTGAGATACATCTGTTTAACAGATGTGAAAAAAGTTTATGGCACAAAGATTGCAGTTGTAAAGAATTCCAAAAATCAAGTTTATTTGTACACTGAATTTACAAAGTACAATTGTAGAAAGTACATTTGAAACATTGGCAATTATTTCTTTTTAAAATCGAACTTGTATTATGCTTTTGTTTATATGTATAACTATGTTTTTTTGCATAGTTCAAATATTGTTCTGCATATAAAACGTATCATTCGGCATTGCATCTGACTGAAGGCATTCCGTCAGCTTCTTATGTCATTTTGACATTTTACTTATCAATTATTTGTTTATATGCTGATTCAATTAAAATAATACACTTAAATGTCAATGTAAGCAAATTATGAATTACTCGCAGATCAAAGTCAAACAAGTTAAACAACAGCAATTTGTTTCTTTTTTATCAATATTATTTGTTATTTTGGAATTTGTTATTAAATTTACAAAATTTTAATCTGATAAGTCGGGGCAGTGACAGTACACTGGGCAAACTGGATTAAAATTGTGGTCAAAGTAGAAAAGGAGGGCCGATTCAATCATTTTTTCCTAAGTCCCGCAAAATTGCCTTGTGACACTGATTAAAAATACGAGTATTGTGTCAGATAATACATTTTTTTTGGAAACGGTGTGAGGCAGGGCTGGCGAACCTTTTTATGAGTATGTGACAAAAAAGTAAAGCCTTAAACTTTTTTCAATGAACTTTTTTTAGGTCCCACGCGAGAAAAATGAAGCCGTTGGTGTGAGTGCGAAAGTTTTTGGTTCGGTAGCCATAGTGTTGGTTGTTCGTGAAGGATTTCACTACATCTTAATTGAAATCCTGCAAATAATGTGAATCGATTACTACTATCTTAGATTTGTTAAGAAAACTGGTGGTTACATTGATATGGATTAAGAGTTGCGTGTAGCTGCTCTGATATTTTATCTTTATCATTTGGAGTCGTTCATAAACTACGTGGTCTCATTTTGGCCTCTTTAGAACGTTGGCCCTCCCTGCCACACGTAGCTTTTACCATGAACCCCACTCCCCCTGAGTGAAATTTTTTTTTCTTCTTATTTCGTACGTATTTCACGCTAATCTCTCCCCCCCTCTTCTCCAAGCCCAGCTTTATACTTAATTGTTACTCCGTTAGCCTATTGGATCACAAATTTACACTAGATAAAATGGAATATAGAATTTTATAAAATGTCCTTTCTTTCCTAAAAAATTTGCTACAAAACTATGTAAGTTTTAATTTATAACTTAATTTAATTTACAGATAGGCAATCGCTAGCTTATTTATAGTGGGACAGCTGATCCTGCGCGGATGATCAAATATGGCCGCTACCAGATTATTATATTGTCTACTGCTTATTACTATCACAGGTATATTACATATTTAATAGATATAGGTATATTTTGAAGTAATTGCAATTTAAGATTTATAGCGCTCATCTTGTTTAATGGACTTGTGAACTTATTTTTTAAAATCGGATTGTTTCCAGTTTTATTGAAATAT
Organism: Panorpa germanica; assembly: GCA_963678705.1. NCBI lineage: Eukaryota > Metazoa > Arthropoda > Insecta > Mecoptera > Panorpidae > Panorpa > Panorpa germanica. The sequence goes on from OY783203.1 coordinate 47,617,911, forward strand.
ACTCGTATAATATCAAGAAGTTGACGGAGATATAGCTATTTGAAATCGGAATTTCTGCTTTATCGCTTAACTTTTAAATATATTTTGACGTCACGAGTTTAATATTAATGTCTATACAATCAATTCAAGTAATCGATTTTATTTATTTTTGTTCACAACTTTCATAATATCAAAACGTTGTGTGTGCAAGATGTAAGTAATAATTGAAGTTCGATTAACATCATTCGATTATGCATCTGTTAGTTGCATAAAAGTGATGACAATTTACAGAAGGGAAGGATAGGATATGACGTCGAGGGATCGCTTTTTTTTTTAATACTAAAGGATCTGAGTAATTCAATTGTTAATATATCCTATAATATTGGGACTTATTAAAAAATGTTTGTACATTTGGGATCCTGAAAACCAACTTTATCAATATGTTCACAAGCTCATTATTAAAGTATGCAAGGGGCGATCGGTCCATATAAAGCTGATATCAGACGGTTCACTTTTTGTTCATTTCTGCCATTAATTCGAAATGAAACGTATGAACACTAAATAAATGTTCGCGCGGGCTCAGTCTTTTTATCTCTTCTGTGTTCTGTAGTGTAGAATCGAATTGCAATACGCATAACATCGCTTGACGACTGTTGACGACATAGTACGCTGTGGCGTGTGGACATGCAATGAAAGGAAAATGAATGTGTGATATCGGCTTAAGACTTGAAAGAACTGCTTGTTTACCCTCAGTGTTAGAGGCGGTTTCGTTTACACAAATTTTAAATCGTAAACCGCGCGTGGAGTCTGCAAATATGCATTGGTGTTATAAACAAATTTGAAATCTTCTTGAAGTTAAGATTAGTTTAAAATATGAGATAAATAGGGCGGAAGAAAGATGAAAAATTAAAAAAAAATTGATAAAATAGCTATACTTATTTTAATACATGGACCAATCAGCTTTCTAGTAACTGTTTGGAAAAATTTTAAAACTAGAAATTATTGTATAAAGTGGTAAATAGAAAACAATAATTTTCTCAAAGGAGAAAATAGCTCTTTAGTTTAAAATATTGAATTATCTTTGCCGTAACTAAACAAGTGTATGCATAAGACACTACCAGTATTTAGGTAATATCCACGTTTGCTGGTTATCGAGATTGATTCTTGTTATTTATGTGTTTAAGGTAGTTGTATCGTGGAATGACTTTTCAAAGGATTTTAATAAAACTTCATTTAATTGCTCTTTAATTAATTATAAGACATATTGACCTCAGGTCGATTAAAATTTACCACTCCATTATTGAGAAAAACGATATTAAAGTTTTGTTATTTTAACACAGGCTCTTATGGGAAATAGTAATTTCAATGTTATTTTTATCGAATAAAATAAAAACGATTCAAAGGAATTCAATAAAAATTTAATATATTATAGAAACAGTAGTTATTAATCACATAAAAAAAAATGGAAATTATTGTCCACGCCATTACAGAAATAAAATTTTGTAAACATTGAAAATTTTTATAAAATCAAGAAATGACTGTGTATTTGTATGTACGTGTAGATACTATTTACATGTAGTGAGAACAGTGAGACTGTACTTTCACAAAAGTTTTTAACGAGACTATTTGACACTAACGTTTCAGCTACATTATAATTTTAGGTTGCTGAGTTATACTTTTGAGCATGACTATCACGATACAACTACCTTAATTTAAATTTATTTAACTGATTCTTTTCGGTTTTAAAGGTCGTGCCTCTCCTCAATATTCTCCAGCAGACCGAGTAAGGACGCCCTCTCGAGGTTAGTACTTATTTTGATTAAGTAATTTAATTTAATAGGATTAGAATTGTTTTTAATCAACATACTCGTAATTAAAATATATCACAATATTTTTGATAGCTTATTATGTTAATAATATGACGAAATTCGTAAAAAAAGCATTTTTTCTTACTCATGTATTACAAATTATTTAGTTTATAAGAAATTAATAAAACATACCAAAATAAAAATAATCACCACTGCTAAGAAAATCACGGAGGTACCGACATAGTATGGAAGAGTAATGGAAGCGAATGTTTGAGTCGTTCCGATAAATTTCAATAAATATGTTATATAATATATTCTGATAATATTTGGTGAGGTTGAATAAACTCAGACCGTTACAAATAGGCAAATTTAGCTCTCACCATCTTATCATCCGAGGAGATCAACCGCCTCCTAACGATCCCGACGACTATACACCTATATCGTTACATACTACGACCACGACTACTCAGGCTTCTTTGCGGAGAAATCCTCTAGTAGGAGAACTACATCCGCTAACTGAACTTGGGAGTAGATGGCATCCGAAGTCTGGCAGCCCTACGCAATGGAGAGGTCAGCCATTGGTTGGTCACTTAGTCACTCTCTTGAGGCGTGGATTTTCATATTAATCACCTATATTTATATCCTTTAAACACTGGCAGCTAATTGATCCTTGATGTTTTATATTGCCATTGAGCTTTCAGATTCTGATAAAAATCCGTATTTCATTTCATTAACACAAATATTAATTATTTTTATTTTTGTGGGGTTGGTTTTGTAACCGATGCACGTGTTTATCACATTTAACTAATTTGATCTGATTTATTATCGGTAATTAACAAGTTCAAAAATTATTAACACATTATTTTTACAGAAAGTCAGGTGACTGTCTGCTTAAAGAGTTTACCTTGCATTAGTTCGAATCCCGATATCAGCGGCAAATTAAGTGAGAAGTCCCCTACAAACAATTTGTCGTATTTTAGTCAACAGTAGTCAAACAGTGTTCGGGAGAACCTTGGCAAACCTCGTTTGGAAAATATTAGGAAGGCAATCAGAGGGGATACGGAGCGTTCCGGCCGGTGTAGACATGCTGTCCAAAGCTTCATGTAATGTCTAATAGGATTCCAATCACCATTCAGAGTGATACGATTCGCATCTAATTGGATTCCGATCAAAATTGTTTGTAGGGTCCTTATTTCCATATTTAATCTCTGAAACCTGTACGAGGAAATTTATTCACAAGAATAAACCATGGTTTGTTCATGTTAGGCAATCGTTCGAAAAGTGTTTTTTGTAATATTGTATTTATCTTATCATACTATACACGTATAGGTACAATATTTAAACATATCTTATTAAGATAAATCTATTTCCTTTTATTAATAAGTTATTTAATAAACAAGAAGGTGGCAGTTCGAGAAATAACTGTAAATAACTTGGTGTGGTTTTCTGCACTAACAGATTCACTGCATGGACTGAGTTTATTGAGGTGCTAAACAGCTATTGCTACTGCCCTTTAACTATATATTACTCCATTACTATATTTGTGTTGTTCAGGTTACAACCAGGTCCGACTACATCCGTGTGAACAAAGTTCCTGTTATCCAGCTACAGGAAATCTTCTTATTGGCAGAGAATCGCGACTGACTGCGTCGTCTACATGTGGAATTAATGGACAGCAACGCTATTGCATAGTTTCACATTTAGAAGAGAGGAAGAAATGTTTTTGGTGTAACACATCACCACAAACGGAAAATAATCCTTTATTGAACCACAGGATTGAGAATATCGTATATAGAAATCAACCAGGGTAAGAATTTTAACATAATATCTTAATGTAGCAAATTTGGGTATGTGAAAGTTAAATGTACATACTTTTTTTCTAATATAGAACACGAAAACGATCTTGGTGGCAATCTGAAAATGGAAAGGAAAATGTTACGATACAATTAGACATGGAAGCAGAGTTTCATTTCACTCATTTAATAATAGTATTTAAGACATTCAGACCAGCGGCTATGCTCATTGAACGGTCGTATGATTTTGGAAGAACTTGGCGAGTATATAGATATTTTGCTCATAATTGTGATGAAAGTTTTGTTGGAATTCCACGTGAAACATATCCTAGAAAATTAACAGATGTTGTATGCGAATCCCGGTACTCTAATGTAGCACCATCCACAGAGGGAGAGATCATATTCAGAGTTCTTCCACCAAATCTACAAATTGATGATCCTTATTCACTTGAAGTGCAAAATCTATTAAAGATGACAAATTTAAGAATTAATTTTACCAAATTACATACGTTAGGGGATGACTTATTGGATAACAGAGAGGAAATTCAAGAGAAATATTATTATGCAATAAGTGATATGGTTGTGAGAGGATCATGCTCTTGTTACGGACATGCATCTAGATGCTTACCATTACCTGGTGTTCAGGCTAAAACAGACATGGTACATGGTCGTTGCGAATGCACCCATAACACAAAGGGATTGAATTGTGAAGTTTGTGAAGACTTCTTTAACGACTTGCCTTGGAAACCAGCTATCGGAAAACAGACGAACGCTTGTAGAAGTAAGTCACAAGTCACTTTGAATACGACGCAGTACGATAATGTTAATGTTATATCACTAATTGTATTTCTTTAAGGATGTACATGTAATAATCATGCTACAAGTTGCCACTACGATCCAGCGGTTTATGAAGCTACAGGGGGTGTGAGCGGTGGCGTTTGTGATGGCTGTCAACATAACACAATGGGCATCAACTGTGAACAATGCAGACAGTATTATTACAAAGATCCTCGACAGGACATTCAAAGTCCAGACGTATGCCAACGTGTGTATTATTTCTTTATTGTTCATAACACTAGCGTATTTTAGCGTATCCTTGTAAGATCTAATGCAACAAATATTTCAGCATGTGATTGCGATCCTAGAGGCTCAGTAGATAGTGGATATTGTGATTCCTACACCGACATCGCTAATAACTTAGAAGCGGGTCGTTGTCACTGTAAAGAAAACGTTGAGGGTCGTCGATGTGATGCTTGCCAAAATGGATACTGGAATTTCACCGATACCAACCCTGTGGGTTGCCAAGAATGCACATGCAATATCTTGGGTACAATAAATAATCAGGTGTGAAAACATATTCAAAAGAAATGATGTTTTTATTAGCAGATGGTGATAATTTTATAATTAAATGAATTTAAATTTTTAGGGATGCAATGTTTATACCGGTGAATGTACTTGTAAGCGTTATGTTACCGGAAGAGATTGTAATCAGTGTCTTCCTGAATATTACGGTCTCTCAGATGACCAGGACGGATGTCGGCCATGTGATTGTGATTTAGGAGGTTCCCTAGACAATGACTGTGATGTAATTACAGGTCAATGCAGGTACACATATAAATACATATGTTTTTTGACTATAATTGAAATGGCTATTTTTACCACACACTTCTAATTTTAGATGTCGAGAGAATGTTTCTGGACGTACTTGCAGTACACCTAGTCAACATTACTTTATTGGATCGCTAGACACTTTACTGTACGAAGCTGAAAGTGCCAAAGGATCAGATGTATGTATGAATTAAAATATTTTGTAATTATAGGTACATTATGCGTTTAACAAAATTTATTTTAGAACTGTCAAGTAGTCATTAAAGAACCTTACAGAGATGGTCGAGAAAATACTTGGACCGGTGAAGGCTTTATGAGAGCACTGGAAGGTTCATATATTGAATTTGATGTGGATAACATATATACTAGCATGGAGTACGATATCTTAATACGATATGAACCACAGGTAGTGCTATTTCCTTAATGTAAACTAATGTTTGTTTAAGATAAATAGTTCTTCGTTTTTACGGTACTTTAGATTCCGGGTCAATGGGAAGATGTTACAGTGACAGTTATCAGGGACTACCCAGTTGATCAGAACGGCAATTGTTCTAATTCGATACCCGAGGATGATATTAAGCGTACTTCATTACCACAAAGTAGTCGACATGTTAAAGTTTATCCTCCAGTTTGTTTGGAAAGAGGAAGAACATATAAAGTTAGATTAGATTTTAAACGCCACCATGGAGCTACTGACAACCCTACCGCTTCAATTTACGTTGATTCGGTGAGTTGTATGTTGTGAATACTAGAAAATACTGAAGATCAGCTAGATGGTTTGAACTAATATTTCAATTTTAGATTGTTTTAATTCCGAGGATTGAAGCTATTCCATTTTTCAAAGGAAACCCAATTGCGGATAATATGCGTCAAGATTACGAACGCGCCCGTTGTGATCAGTTGTATTATGAGGTGACGAAACCTCACATTCCGGAAATATGTGACAAATATCGCGATAGCATTGGCTTATATGTTAACAATGGTGGCTTGTGTAAGTTATATATTGTTGTAAATAAGAAAACGTTTATTTCAGATATCTTTAACAAATGATTGATTTATATTTCAGATTGTGAATGTGATCCAACAGGCTCTTTGAGCAAAATATGTTCTCGATACAGTGGAACTTGTTCGTGCAAAACAAATGTTGTCGGTCGACGTTGTGATAGATGCGAACCCGCTACTTTTGGATTTAGCCCAACAGGGTGTAAAGGTATTTAATAACACGCCGTACTAATAAGATGTCGTTACACACGTTATTATTTGTTTCTATACATTAACCAGTTCTGTAATATAATTTAAATTTTTTGTAATTGTTTAGCTTGTGATTGTAATAGTATTGGCGCACTTAACAATTTTTGTGATGCCGAAACTGGTCAGTGTAAATGCGGTCCAAATACATATGGTCGAGAATGTGATCAATGTCAACCAGGATTTTGGAATTTCCCCAATTGCCAAAGATGTGAGTGCAATGGTCACGCAGATATATGTGATTCTCGAACAGGCGCTTGCATTAATTGCCGTGATTACACTTCAGGACATAAATGTGAAATGTATGAACATATTTATTAAAATAAAATACATAATTATACTATGTATATATAATATATATATATAAAATTTATAATGTTCAGATGCATTGAGGGACATTATGGCAATCCTACTCTAGGTAAATCTATAGCATGTCGGCCATGTCCTTGTCCGGAAACAGTTGAATCTGGTCACTCGTATGCTAATCGTTGCAGTTTAAACCCGGAAACAGAAGATGTCGTATGTGAATGTCAAACAGGTTATGCAGGTATGTTTAGTTAGGATAATAATTCTATGCAAAACGCTCAGCATCGGAAGTAGACTTAATATATTACATATGTAGATTAAATTATTTAAAAAAACATTAAGTATCATTGTTTCCTCAAAGGTTCACGTTGTGAAGTATGTGCTGATAATTACTATGGTCATCCAGAAGTACAAGGGGGTATATGTCAGCCATGTGAATGCAATGATAATATAAATATTGATCGTCCTGGAAATTGCGACCCACGATCTGGTAAATGTCTCAAGTGTCAATATAACACTGAAGGTGATCATTGCGAAGTTTGTCAAGATGGATATTATGGCAATGCAACTCAGCAAGAATGTGTCGGTGAGTAATAATACACAAATAATTTAAACTAAATCTATAAGTGTTATTCAAATGTATGTTAATATACATAGCCTAAAATATAACTGAAACTATTTACCTATAGAATGTGTTTGTAATGTACTTGGAACTGATAGTGCTATTGGCAACTGTGATAGACAAACTGGACAGTGCCCTTGTTATCGAAATGTTATTGGATTATCGTGCGATCAGTGTAAACTTAATCATTGGAAAATAGCGAGCGGGGAAGGATGCGAAGCTTGCGATTGCGATCCAATAGGTTCGACACAAGATCAGTGTAATGAAGTAAGTTTTCTCCTAAAAATTAGAACATATACCATAAGCCTATTTATGCCACATGGAATATTTTATATATTTCAGTTCGATGGACAGTGTGACTGCAGAGAAGGTTTTGGCGGTCGTCAATGTAATCAGTGTCAAACTAATCATTGGGGAAACCCAAATGTAGAATGTAGAGGTATTTACCATCAATCTGGATTATTCCTGTTAACTATTCATTTATGGTAATGCATCTAATATTCTTGAATATGTTTTAGCTTGTAAGTGTGATCTCCAGGGCTCACTGACCATGCAATGCAATCGTGAAAATGGTACATGCATATGTGTACCTGGAATTGGTGGAGAGAAATGTGATCGATGTGCTCGTGGATATTTAGGACAAGCTCCTACATGTGACTCTTGTGGTGAATGTTTTCAAAATTGGGATCGGATTTTATTAGATCTTAATGGTAAAATTTAATATGCATATTACATATTTTTTTAATATTGAATTTTATTGTTAATTCTCCGGGATCTCTTTTTAAGATTATACATTAGCCGTTATTGATGAAGCTAAAAAAATTAAAACGAAAGGTGCAACTGGGGCTTACTCTAAACAATTCACAAACATGGAAGCGAATATTACGGAAGTTAAAAACTTACTAAAGAATACAACAGTTAGCACAGTTGATGTTGAATATTTGGAAAATTATATTCATAACTTGTCGTTAGTGAACATTTAATATTGCCTTACTTTATCTATATGTATATAAGTTTTTAATAATTTAAGATTAATTACAGACAAAAATTGAATTCTTCTACTCTTGAGTTACATAAAGTTGAAGGAAGGTTAGAAAACACAACTCAAAAAATAAATCTTGCAAATGTGAAATTGGATCAACTACATAACGCAGGCGAAAGACTGAAGCAGTCTTCATTAGATTTAAAAAATAACAGTACGCGTCTTCAAGAGGCTAATGTGGAAGGGGCTTTAAATTTAACTCAAGAAGCTAAACAACGTGCAATTTTGGCAGAGGATAATGTTAAGCATACACAGGTAATTCTTTTTATTTTATAACTACTTTTTATGAATATGTATGTCTTTTTATTAAGTTGTTATTTAACGACAATTACGATGTAAAATGTTACTTTTAATAAATGTTTTATTTAGGATACTATTACTGTGAAAGTAGAACAACAGTGCAAGCGGACTGAACATTTAGTAACTAGGGCAGGACAATTACATAATGATACACAAAAAGAAAATGATGATCAGTTGATTGATCTTCGTAAACAATTATCTGACTTATCAGAAAAAATACCAGATTTAAATGAGAAGGTACTGATAACAATATCTCTGATTTGTTATATAAATTTAATGTTATTAACATTTATTAGAGTCGTATGAGGTTTTTTTAAATTAGATTTGTGACAAAAGAGGTAAACCTTGTGATCATATATGCGGTGGTGCAGGATGTGGTACATGTGGAGGAACTGGATGTGGCAATGGCGCCTTAACTAAATCAGCTGAAGCACTTTATTTAGCACAAGATACAATGGAAAGTATAAAGATAAGAGAAGATAACGCTGATGATATTTTACGAGAGGTAATTTTACGGTATTATTAGTTTTATAATTTCTTTTATATCAGTGTTGTATCCAATGAGTTAAAAGCAAAAAAGATATCATTTATGCGATATCAAAGATTCACTGCGTACTAACAGTCTAAAAACAGTGAATGGAAATGAAACTTAATTAACAGTTATACCAATAACGTTGTTAACGTTAATAATATTGCTACCAGAGATAGGGATCTTTCAAAATTTACGGACTAAAAATTATTACCTTTGGCAACATTTGTTTTGTTAACTGTGTTTGGTTATCTATTATTCCATAGATTATCCTTATCTCTGGTAACTATACGAGTATGTATAGTTAAACTACAACTAAACTATATATGATATGATAACTTCCAAAAAGTAAGGCAATCAAGCTAGAGCACTGAAATAGTATGATCTATCCTATATAATTTATTATTTAAAAAATGTAATTTTAGATATCACAAGCTAATGATAAAACATTGGAAGCGTATAACAAAGCTGATGACGCATTCGATTCCGTTACAAGTAGTCTTGAGTCATCGGAAGCACTTCTAGAAAGTGGAACAAAGGTATTGAAGGACCTTAAAGACATATTAAATGCTAGTCATTCAACTCCAGCCGAAATTAGGAAGTTAACAAGTAGTGTAAGTTTATTAAATTATGAACAAAATATTATCATTGAGATGTGTACAAATCATTAAATTATTAATTGGTAGATTATGGATATGAATATTCAACTAGAACCACAAGAAATCAAATACTTGGGAGATCAAATCACTAATTCTGTTAATGACTTAACAAATATTGATGCTATTATAAATGCTACTTCAACTGATTTAATACGAGTAGAAGGTTTAAAAAATGATGCACGACAGGCCAAGTAAGCAAAATGGTATGGGAAACGAGAATTCTAATCAATAAAGTAACCTTTCGTTTTTTCATAGAAATCAAGCCGAACAAGTGTTAGACACTGCAACATTTGTTGTAACGGCGTTGGAAGGTGCAAAGGAAGCTCAGAGTAAAGCAAATGAAGCAATTAATCAAGCTAATAATGATATTGAAGCTGCAAGAACTGATTTAAAACAGGTACCTTAATTAAATAACAATATAAGAAAGCTATTTCCTTTTGCTAATATATTCTTCCAAATAATATTTCATTGCAGTTGTTATACATTTTATAAGTTTTATGTTATAATTTATGTAGATTAATAGTGAAACAATAGATGCCCAAAGAAAAGCAAATGAAACTGATGCAAATGTGAAAAATCTACAAGATAGACTTACCGATTTACAAAAAAGTTTTTCGAAGAACGTAATAGAAGCCAGGGTTATAAAAAAAGAAGCAGATCAAGTTATGTACGATGCAGAAAATGCACTAGTCAGTGCCAGCGATGTAGGTTTCTCTTAAAATTGAAATTTAAAGACAATTTCTTTATCTTTGTAAACCTTTTTATGCAATTTTTAGTTACGCATTGATTATACACGCCGTAATAAAACTCTGTCTGAAAAAGTGGAGAGATCGAAACAAGCTCGAGATCGAGCACATACCCTATTAGATAGAGCAACAAAACTAACGGCGAAAACTACTGATAAACTTAAAAAATTGTCAGGTATATATAGTTTAATGTTATATATTTTTATGGATAAATATATTTTATATTTTTAGAATAGTTAATAATAATCACTTCTTGCAAAAATATTTCTTATTCGTTTTAAGTATTTCTGTGTATCTAAGTCTGAGACAATTTTTTTTTTGTTAGGTATGGAGGATCATCATTCCAATCACACCAAAACTCTTCAAAATCTTACCTCAACAGTTGATCAATTATTAAGGCAAATGGAGGATCATTTAAAAGTTATTCATAAAAAATCTGATTATTATAGGCAATGTACATAAAATATTTTAGCATTTATAAAATTTAATAACCATTTAACTATTTTAAGACTTTTATAATTACTAATACTATATTTTTCTTTGTATTATTTCATATATTTTTCATGTGCCATTATTGTAATTTTTCACTATATTGAGTATTGAGTTTAACTGTCACAGTATAAAAAGGCACACTTAAATTCTGAGATTGATAATTTGATATAATGTACTTAAAATGTCTTTTTTGAAAGTCATCCATTTAAATATATTCTTAAAATTATTTTAGAAGCATAAACAAGTATATATAATATAGAAACATCAAAACTCGTATAATAAAATTTATTTTATTAGTTCCAAATTTTAAAATAAAATCTATTGTTAAATGCTCTTTTTTTAGAAAATTTATGTAGTTACGTATAAAACACTGCCATGATGAAACTTTTGTATTTTTTATTACTATAATAGACAATAAAAGTATATAACTAGTTTTATTTTATTACAAAATGTCTTACAATATTTGGAAAGTTTATGATTTTAGCATTCAGTTAAATGAGTAACTATAGAGAAAGTTCAAATTTTGAATTGTTAAAAAATTAAAATTTTATTTAGGCACGGGGGCCCGTTTTTGCCTACAGGAAAAAGTAGGCATTTTATTTATAAGCTAACTTTGGTACCTAATATAGAAATCGAAATGTGTATTGTTAAAAGCTGAATGTGCTGCTATACAAGCTAAATAAATAACGTAACTTTGTAGGAGTTACAATCTGCAAAGATCCAGATTACAACTAGCGACATCTATTTTTAGTAGATTAGAATTATATGGAGTTCAATATTTGTTCAACAGATGCCACAATAATTTAATTGCGCCGCGATTATATGCAACTTAATTACCACTGCTTAGATTTGTTTGTAAAATTCATGAAATACATTATATATTTGTTGGAGTATTATTGTTATTTAAAGAATATTTTTTTTAAGCCGCTGTATAAATTTTAAATTTAAATTTCCCGCCATACTTGCATTGTATGTAACGTAACGTCACGTCAACGTCAACGTAACGTCACGTCAACGTCAACGTAACGTAACGTAACGTAACGTAACGTAACGTAACGTCAACGTAACGTAACGTCACGTCAACGTAATGTAACGTCACGTCAACGTAACGTAACGTCAACGGGTAAGGTAAGGTAAGGTAAAAAAAATTCTTTTTTGTTTCTTCCAGAAAATTCATGGTAACACAATGGGCTTGTGTCCTATGTCTTAATTTCTATAAAAGTGTACTATATATTGATAAAGTGGGTTATTAGAACCTCAAATGTTCAATTATTTTTAAATAACGCCTTATATGTTAGGAGATATTAACAATTAAAAAAGTCATTTTGTCTCTTTAATTATTAAAAGGATTCAATGTGGTACATATTCCAAGTGCATGTGACATCACAATCCTTGTGTAAGGTTACCAACCTTACAGCTCATAAATCTCTGCTACATGTATTTATATATTAAAATATCAAATATTATTTACAGCTATGTCAAGGAATAATAAAATTTAAATATTATGTCTGCCTTAGCAGGGTTAAATAAAATAAAAACTTATTATTCTTTGACTTAACTTGATTATTTGAATACCAACAGCTACAGAACATTACCACAGCACTGACCTACTCAACAAATAACTGAAGTTAAAATGCATTTCACGTCATACAAATATGGTCGACCATTTCTAGCGCTAAAACTTGCACAAAACTTGCAAATAAATTTACAATATATTAAAAATAGCATATATACAATATGAGATTTCTGGATAATATTGCGCCTGACAGAGTGGCAACACTACTTACGAGCCAAATTTACTCTAGAACAAAGTAATTAATTTCGCAATTATTTTGTGACAATATTTACATACTGAATGTAACAACTAATTGGGGATGTTGTGATGCAGTTACGTTATTTGGGCTTTAAAATAAAGAACTGCTTCATTACATTTTAAAAAACTAAGCGCATCTGGCTTTTATGTGACCTTTTTCAAATTCATGGACTTTTTTTTCTTAATTTTTTTTCTGGATTTATTGAAATATTTTGATGCAGTTACGTTCTTTAGGCTTTAAAATAAAGAACTACTTCATTACATTTTAAAAAACTAAGCGTGTCTGGATTTTATGCGACCTTTTTTAAATTCATGGACTTTTTTTTCTTAATTTTTTTTTTGGATTTATTGAAATGTTTTGATGCAGTTACGTTCGTTAGGCTTTAAAATAAAGAACTGCTTCAATTCAAAACTTGCAAATAAATTTACAATATATTTAAAATAGTATATATACAATATGAGATTTCTGGATAATATTGCGCCTGACAGAGCGGCAACACTACTTACGAGCCAAATTTACTCTACACATGGACTTTTTTTCTTAATTTTTTTTTTGGATTTATTGAAATGTTTTAATGCAGTTACGTTCTTTAGGATTTAAAATAAAGAACTGCTTCATTATATTTTAAAAAACTAAGCGTGTCTGGGTTTTATGCGACCTTTTTTAAATTCATGGACTTTTTTTCTTAATTTTTTTTTTTGGATTTATTGAAATGTTTTGATGCAGTTACGTTCGTTGGGTTTTAAAATAAAGAACTGCTTCAATTCAAAACTTGCAAATAAATTTACAATATATTAAAAATAGCATATATACAATATGAGATTTCTGGATAATATTGCGCCTGACAGAGCGGCAACACTACTTACGAGAAAAAAATTTACTCTACACATGGACTTTTTTTCTCAATTTTTTTTTTGGATTTATTGAAATGTTTTAATGCAGTTACGTTCTTTAGGATTTAAAATAAAGAACTGCTTCATTATATTTTAAAAAACTAAGCGTGTCTGGGTTTTATGCGACCTTTTTTAAATTCATGGACTTTTTTTTCTTAATTTTTTTTTCTGGATTTATTGAAATGTTTTAATGCAGTTACGTTCTTTAGGCTTTAAAATAAGGAACTGCTTCATTATATTTTAAAAAACTAAGCGTGTCTGGGTTTTATGCGACCTTTTTTAAATTCATGGACTTTTTTTTCTTAATTTTTTTTTTGGATTTATTGAAAATATTTTGATGCAGTTACATTTGTTACGCTCTAAAATAAAGAACTGCTTCATTACATTTTAAAAAACTAAGCGTGTCTGGATTTTATGCGACCTTTTTTAAATTCATGGACTTTTTTTTCTTAATTTTTTTTTTGGATTTATTGAAATGTTTTAATGCAGTTACGTTCCTTAGGCTTTAAAATAAGGAACTACTTTATTACATTTTAAAAACTAGGCGTGTCTGGATTTTATGCGACCTTTTTTAAATTCATAGACTTTTTTTTCTAAATTTTTTTTTTCGATTTATTGAAATGTTTTGATGCAGTTATGTTCGTTAGGCTTTAAAATAAAGAACTGCTTCATAACATTTTAAAAAACTAGGCGTGTCTGGCTTTTAGGCGACCCTTTTTAAATTCATGGACTTTTTTTGTAATTTTTTCTTCTGGATTCATTGAAATATTTTGATGCAGTTATGTTCGTTAGGCTTTAAAATAAAGAACTGCTTCATTACATTTTGAATATCTACGATTTTCTGGCTTTTGAGTAAACATTAATAAAGTCAAAAATCAAATTTTAAAACGACGATTATTCGAAAACTGTAAGAGATAATTGAAAATGGATTTTAATTTTGAAATCAGCATTAAAAACTACGTTCGAAAATATATATCATATGTCAAATTAAAAAAATGTTTTTTTGAAAAAGTAAGAAGACTATACTCTTCTTACTTTTTCAAAAAAAGTAATTTTTATTTTGGCACATGATATATGTTTTCTAGCGTAGTTTTTAATGCTGATTTCAAAATTAAAAACCATTTTCAATTATCTCTTACAGTTTTCGAATAATCGCCGTTTTAAAATTGGAAGTTTGACTTTATTAAAATTACTCAAAAGCCAGAAAATCGTAGATATTTAAAATGTAATAAAGTAGTTCTTTATTTTTAAGCCTAAGGAACGTAACTGCATCAAAATATTTCAATAAATCCAGAAAAAAAATTAGGAAAAAAAAGTCCATGAATTTAAAAAAGGTCGCATAAAACCCAGACACGCTTAGTTTTTTTTAATGTAATGAAGCAGTTCTTTATTTTAAAGCCTAAAGAACGTAACTGCATTAAAATATTTCAATAAATCCAAATAAAAAAATTAAGAAAAAAAAGTCCATGAATTTAAAAAAGGTCGCATAAAACCCAGACACGCTTAGTTTTTTAAAATGTAATGAAGCAGTTCTTTATTTTACAGCGTAACAAATGTAACTGCATCAAAATATTTCCAGTAAATCCAAAAAAAAAATTAAGAAAAAAAAGTCCATGAATTTAAAAAAGGTTGCATAAAATCCAGACACGCTTAGTTTTTTAAAATGTAATGAAACAGTTCTTTATTTTAAAGCCTAATGAACATAACTGCATCAAAACATTTCAATAAATCAAAAAAAAAATTAAGAAAAAAAGGTCCATGAATTTAAAAAAGGTCGCACAAAAGCCAGACACGCTTAGTTTTTTTAAAATTTAATGAAGCAGTTCCTTATTTTAAAGCCTAAAGAACGTAACTGCATTAAAACATTTCAATAAATCCAGAAAAAAAAATTAAGAAAAAAAAGTCCATGAATTTAAAAAAGGTCGCATAAAACCCAGACACGCTTAGTTTTTTAAAATATAATGAAGCAGTTCTTTATTTTAAATCCTAAAGAACGTAACTGCATTAAAACATTTCAATAAATCCAAAAAAAAAATTAAGAAAAAAAGTCCATGTGTAGAGTAAATTTGGCTCGTAAGTAGTGTTGCCGCTCTGTCAGGCGCAATATTATCCAGAAATCTCATATTGTATATATGCTATTTTTAATATATTGTAAATTTATTTGCAAGTTTTGAATTTTAGCAGTTCTTTATTTTAAAACCTAACGAACGTAACTGCATCAAAACATTTCAATAAATCCAAAAAAAAAAATTTAAAAAAAGTCCATGTGTTGAGTAAATTTGGCTCGTAAGTAGTGTTGCCGCTCTGTCAGGCGCAATATTATCCAGAAATCTCATATTGTATATATGCTATTTTTAATATATTGTAAATTTATTTGCAAGTTTTGAATTGAAGCAGTTCTTTATTTTAAAGCCTAACGAACGTAACTGCATCAAAACATTTCAATAAATCCAAAAAAAAAAAATTAAGAAAAAAAGTTAATGAATTTAAAAAAGGTCGCATAAAACCCAGACACGCTTAGTTTTTTTTAAATATAATGAAGCAGTTCTTTATTTTAAAGCCTAAGTAACGTAACTGCATCACAACATCCCCAATTAGTTGTTACATTCAGTATGTAAATATTGTCACAAAATAATTGCGAAATTAATTACTTTGTTCTAGAGTAAATTTGGCTCGTAAGTAGTGTTGCCACTCTGTCAGGCGCAATATTATCCAGAAATCTCATATTGTATAGAGCTATTTTTAATATATTGTAAATTTATTTGCAAGTTTTGTAATGAAGCAGTTCTTTATTTTAAAGCCTAAAGAACGTAACTGCACTAAAACATTTTAATAAATAAAAAAAAAAATTAGTAAATAAAGTCCATGAATTTAAAAAAGGTTGCATAAAAGCGAGAATTTTAAATTAATCTGTTTAAAATAATTCAACAAAATGTTGAGCCTCTGTTAGCGACATCTAGTGAACATAATCTAATCAAATATTACTATTAACATTATAGAAGCGTCTCTTTATAAGACAAAAGAATTATGTATGCTCGTTGGAGATATATACATATTTCATATTTAAATGTGAATATCCAAACAGTGTTATTTAGGTTGCATACACTCTTGGAGCAAAGAAGTCCAGTTGAAGAAATAATAAAACATATATTTTTTAAGCTACTTTTAAACAGTTTACTTGAAATTTTTGGGTTTTATGCTACCTTTAATGGACATTTTCTTCTAACAGAAATATACCTTTCTTTCAAATGTTTGATTCTATATTCGTTATGATGTAAATGAAGACCTGCTTCACAACATTTAATATATCTACGCGATTCTGGATTTTGGTGGGACAAAAATTTTAATAATTTAACGGTAGGAATAAAAGATCACTCTTAAAAATAAACTTGCAAATATATTGAAATAGCATGTATACGATATGAGATTGACGGACATTATTGCGCCTGACTGTGCGGCAACACTTTCTACGATCACAATTTACACTACAGCAAATCGAATGAATGCAACTCGATCGTCTATTTTATTTTTGAATTATTTAATTATTCAAACGTTAGCATTAATTATCTTTTAGGTATTTTTATAATTATAACGTGCTTATTTACCAAGACTCTATTTACTTTTTTTAATTTGGAAACCTTTTACATTACAGATAAGGAGATATCTTACTACTATCTTCATGTTAATTTTGGGTTGTGAACTCATTTTTTTGGAGTCGATTTTGTAATTGATTATTGAAATAGATGTTAATGAATATATATTGGCGTTTTTATTTTTTTTAATTATCATAAATTGATGGAAATATAGCTGCTTGAAATTTGAATTGCAGTGTTGCCGCTAAATCTATTAGTAAATTTTGACATCACTTCTTACACACCACAGTGACTCAATTAAAAATATGTTGTCTATGGTAATGGTTGCTTGTAGTACGCATGCATTAGGCTTTAAAAAGACTAATAAATAATATATTTTATTTTTTATTCATTACTCGCTTAATATATTAAAACTTTATGTGTTGATAGAAATGTTTGACATTTCATTTATAAATACACAGTATATATGCTTGAAATACTAATATTTTAATATGGATATAAAGTGAATAAACATTTAAAAAATGTAAGTAAATATATGCATATACATTAATTTTAATTATTTAATTACTTATATTTAAAAAAAACCATGCAAACATGTTTGTTATGTTCTACATTTATTGATTCTAGGTTAAAGAAGACGCAGAAAATTTGGTGAAACACAAGTTAATATATCTTATAGTTAAGTCTCTTATTAAAATATAAAAGGGTATAGTTCCTTATATTTTTTTTACTGCCAACCTAATTAATAACATGTTAAGGTTTCACCTAACCCTTTCGAGGCGAAATTAAAAGACCACCTAGTGCCAAAGCTAATGAAAAAAATGAGCAAGGAAAACGTTTTGACAACATGAAATTGCTGCTTTGCGAGTACATATAGAAAGAAATATAAGACGTGTGAACTATAAGACAATTTTAAAACCCCATTCGACGATACATCACAATTTACTTTCCTCTGTTGACTGATGTTCAATACCCCATAATAAAGTCTGTTACGTACTCTATAAATAAATAGTTTGTACATATTATTTTAATTACTTTTATTTTTTCTACAAAATAAATTACCTGAAATTTAAACGTGTCATTACTATTAATTTAATTAATATTGCTAGTAAGTTTTTTCTTTTATTGATTACTCATTAATTCTAATTCTTTGTGATATATATGATTAAAAGTATGAGTAAAAAATTAAAATCTATTTAATTGGCTTTGTTAATAATAATTTAATAAATTTGCAGTACCCTCTAGTTCAGTTCAGTAAATTATGTTTACAAAATTATATTATTCCTATGAGTTACATTTTTCGTACAAAAAAACAATGTTATTGAATCATTTAAATTCTATATTTAATATGATAATTGCTTTATTAAGAATCTATTAAGTCTTGTATATATTTCTTCTCCTCTATGTCAATAACAAATGCAGTTACTTTTTCTGTCTTCTCTGTCTGTAGAAATAGCAGAAGTGGAATACAAATAATTGAAGGTCGAGTGGTCTCAGACACATTCCGCAGATCTGAACTTCTATTTTAAATATTTTGGAAACAACTTAAGTTATGGAAACCTGTTTCTCCAAATTACGGCCACTCTTCATTGCTTCCGTATCTCTAGTTTTTGTACAACCTATCAGTTGATTTACTAATTGATTTATGATTTATCTGTTGATTAACTAATGCTCCATCAGGTGTTTTGCAGCGAAATGCCTCATATATTTTTGATTCAACCAACAATGGGCTATTACTTTGGTCATGGCCAGACTGCATGTGGATGCTTGCATACTATTTGCTGCAAAATCAATAAAATTATTATTTTTTCTACATTCAATTATTAATTGATGTAGAGACAATTTAAATGTATCACTAGATCAATTCTATGTTAAAATAGAGGGTGTTATAAATACGCTTACCTTCAATATGTCTCAATAATAGTCTCTACATAGTCAGATACGTCGTATGTCTTCCTACGTCTACTACATGGAATTCTCTACTAATTATATCTTTCACAAGACTAAAATTTTGTGAACCAACAGAAGCTAATCGTGGTTTTACCCAGTAACACTCAATTTCTGTAGGGATGATTGTTCCCTTTTGCGGTGGATCCAAAACAGAAAAGCCAATGCATGTTTACACCCACCTTAAATAACAATAAATAAAAATTATAAATATATATATAAACAATATTTGTATTTATTATTTGTAATTAAATATTCTCACCTAAAGCTGCAGTACAACAGTAATTAGTTCCACCACATAATTTTTAATGTTTATACGATGTTCTGGACATATTTCAGCCTGAAATACTTTTATTACCTTGGAGTTGGAGCTGGAGTTTTACACATACAATGGCAGAATCTCCATAACTTTCACATGAAAAACTGTAAATAAATAGAATGTTTCGTATTTTAGAATACAGTTTATGATTTAATATTTTCAGTTTAGTATAACATTCCATGCGAGACATTCATATTTTGAGGTTAAGTTGTTCCAAACCCCAGAGTATGAAGAACAATTTATTAAAAACAAACAAATAAAATTTATATAATTTTACCTTTGCTCTTTAGCACCACTTGTTTTGGGGGAACTAAATCTAGAATCTCTTGTTAAAAAAGTTATTAACATATGTATCTGTGTCAACTTTAGGAAGAGATTCTGAATTAGCCTTTTCAAAGTTGTTTAACTTCATTATTATTACAAACAAATAAAATCTGTAACCAAATTCTAGATTGTACCACGTGTAATACTTATATTTGTGAAGAAAAAACAATGTTAATTTACTGAAAAATCACTGTGTTATGAGTTTCACATTTTATTTTGTTTACTTCAGCCATTTTAACTATATAAATATGTCATCTCTTTTCCAACCTGTTGTAAGAAAGAAATGGCAATATAATGTCGGTGTAGAAGGAAGTGACATCATGCGCTAAAGTATTTTTTATATATTTTTAGCCCTTTAATCTTTAAATGGCCAAAAATGACTATTTCAATCGTTAATAACTTTTCTAATATAGAAATTTGAATGAAAATAATTAGATATTTGTGATTTTTATGGCCAAGTTAATCAATATACATTGCAGTTTTATGTAAATTCAGTTATGGTTCACAACCCAATTCAAACTTTTAATTGCTATATCTCCGTCAATATTTAGATATTTAATAAAATAGACACACCAATACACATTTATTAACATCAATTTCAATCAACAATTGAAAAATCGACCACTAAAAAATGAGGACACACGCCCATTTTAATTACCCTGTTGGTAAACTGTGGTAAAATAAACTCTTAAACTTGACTCGTGAGAACGCGATTTTAACTACATAACTTCAAAGAAATATTTAATCTGTGATATCTAACAATAACGGGTTCTAGTCTCATCTATAACTTACTGGTACTATGCTTACCATCTTCTTCCTCCCTTGCTGACCTCTTAAATGTGACAGTTGGCGACGATAAGTGACAGTGATCAACAGTGATAGAGTGATTGAAAAACATGGCGGCGCACTGGGAAGAATTTTACGCTACACATTTACCTCCTATAGATTTTGAAGACAATCGGTCTCTATTAAAAGAATTTTGTACTCGTCATAACAAATTGGGGCAAAAAATTGTACTAGTAACGGTACGGCAATGTTTGAAGCAGTATGAAAGTGATTGTTACATTGGAAATTTGTAGGTTATGTATTATTCTAAAATCTGTTTTCAGTCTGGTGGAACCACCGTACCTCTGGAACATAATACTGTCAGATTTGTAGATAATTTTAGTGCTGGAACTAGAGGTTCAACTTCAGCAGAATATTTTTTGGAACATGACTATGCTGTAATTTTTATGTATAGATTAAAATCTTTAGAGCCATTTATTAGACATTTTAATGGACAAA
Source organism: Panorpa germanica (assembly GCA_963678705.1). NCBI lineage: Eukaryota > Metazoa > Arthropoda > Insecta > Mecoptera > Panorpidae > Panorpa > Panorpa germanica. The sequence continues at coordinate 47,639,217 of OY783203.1, forward strand.
AATTTATGGATATGCTAGAATTGCATGAAGCAGGTGATAATACCACTATCACTGGTAAGCATTGGAATGACACTAATGCATGTCTTATGAAACATGTAATGTGGTCTACAGGTGGTTGTATATATGTATATATATATATTTGACCAAATAATATTTCGGTTGTTTAGCTAAGGTTTCAGCTGTAAAATGTATTTATATTTCTACCCTTTATCATAGAGATTTATGTTTTATCTCACGATAGTGTAGTTACATACTTTTCAACTAATTTTTAGGAATAATTTTCACTTCAAAATAGCTTATGAATATTTATAGTTCAGAATTGTTACCTTTAAAATAACAACAGTTTTAAACAGAGCAAATAAATTTATACTTGACAACTAATAAATAGGTAATACTAAATTTTTTCAGTTAAACCAGATAGTGTAGATGTCCTAGCGCCTGTTCTTGCTCGATATCGCTCAGCCCACGATGATGGTAGACTCTTGTATGTTAGTTTTACCACAGTATCAGACTATTTATGGCTACTTCGCGCTGCTTGCGAATGTCTCGCAGCTTGTGGATCAAGGGCGCTACTTTATTTAGCTGCTGCAGTTTCAGATTTTTATATACCATCGGATGAAATGGTACGTAAAATAACTATTGCGAAAGAGTAATAAATTATCGTACTTCTTTGTTGTCATTTGAATCAAAGGAACTAGTTCTTAATCATGATATTTATTAATTTCGCTACAATACTACGAACATTTTAAATATATTTATCCATAACTTATCAAATAATTTGTTGCTTTAATAGCCAACACACAAGATGCAGTCTAACCTCGGTCGACCAACCATTTCATTACAACTGGTACCAAAGATGTTAGCGCCGCTAGTCAGTGTCTGGGTGCCACATGCTTTTGTTGTTTCATTTAAGCTTGAAACTGATGAAAGTTTACTAATTGCAAAGTCCCGAGATTCTTTGAATAAGTATAAGCATAAGGTAAATTGAGTAGACTTTTCATTCAACAACAATCAACAATGATTTGAAAATAAAATGTTTTATTATTTTTAGCTTGTAATTGCTAATATATTGCAAACTAGAAAACATCGAGTGGTTTTTGTTACGCCAGAATCCAGCTATGAGGTAAGATTTTTAGATTTTTTTTATGAACAAAGTTCAAATTTGTTGACAGTAAATAGTAGATAACTTATCTACACTATCTATACAATTCAAGTTTTCCAGCAGAATTTATTATTATAGTTTGTTGTAAATCAGAGATGCGGTAATAATATTATTGTACACCTTCGAAATATAACATACTATAGTATGTAAACACATTTTTCTATTCCAAATATGCACGTTTAATAACGTTTCAATATGCTTAATATAAAACCATATTACTAAATATTTAGTATTTGCAAAATGATTTTCAAATTTGTATTTGCATTGAGATTTATATGTATGATAATAAAACATTTTACGTATCTTATTTCTTTCTCAACCCTTAATATGTAGCAATATGATTAATATATATTATTATGTCTAAGGTATTATTATCTCGAGAACAAATGTTGGCTGGATTGGAAATCGAGGAGCTGATTGTTGACGATGTAGTTAATCAGCACATAAATTTTATTAGAATATCTCGCTGACATACTGGAAAATAAACAAAATTGTTAATGGAGTAAATTGTACCAAACTTTTTAAGAAATTCTATTGGGAATGATCGACGTTTAAGGTGCCACAAGAATCTACTATTTTATAAGGACTTATTTTAAATGTTTTAACGACGGGCAATGGTGGTTTATAAATTTTGTATTAATTTATATTAGGACATGTTATATATACATATTTATATATGTATGTATATATATATATATATATATATATATATATATATATATATATATATATTATATATGTATGTATATATATATATATATATATATATATATATATATATATATATATATATATATATATTATTAATTTGTTTATTTATTTTTTATTGCATTAAGCATTTGTTACAAGTGATTATTTTACAAAAGCTTAATATTTGTTAATATTTATTTGTTAATATATTTGTAAATATAGATTGATTTAGATTTTTTATCAAACGAGCAATCAATTGTTCCATATCAGACAGAAATATTGAACCTATGTATGTAATTTTGCAATGAATTTTATAAAAATATTTTTGATACCCAATGTTTTGTATTAGATTTCTATATGTCTCTGATTATAATGTGAGATTAATACTTGTAAGTGTTTCTTAAATTTATTTCGTATCGAAAAAATATCTTATTAATCCGTAGTCGAAAAGTAAATTTACTGAGTAAAATATTCCATTAGAAATTAGCTATTTGAGTGAAATGTAAAAAAATGGGCTCATGTGAATGAACTTAAGTAATTTTGATTAGTTACTTCAATTTACACTTACAGTCAATTTATCAAGCAATGTATGGTCTTAATATGCGTGCATTATATTAAGATATATTGAGGTATTCAATTTCAATCTTTCATGTTTTAAAGTAATTTGCACACATATTATTGATTTTATTTAACACTACATTACAAAACTAACAAATTTAAAATTAAAAAGGTAAATATGTTTCTGAAAAATTCCATTTTAACAAAATCTTCCAATGCATGTTAGAATCGTTATATTTTCTGCAGAGTTTGTAGTATTATTGTAGTTAAGGTAGCCAAATTAAAGTTAAGGTTCTTAATGGTATAATAATAACTGGGGCTATTTCTTTCAATGAATTTTTAATCTTTAAAATAATAATCTAATATAATTTTTTTAAAGTTTATTTAAACGTTTACATCAATATATGAGGGTGGTCCTAGAAGTTGGAGTACCGATCACACACACTTTCACATATGCCGGAGAAAATAATTTTAGCTCGGACTAAATCAAATTCCTAAAAATTGTACGAGTACCTGCATTTTCTTCACCTTGAAGTCAATCCACAATCGCTTCTATAATAGAGTTAATTTATTAAATTTGATAAGTAATAAGCTTCTTTTATTGATCGCCTTTTTTATTTCTATTCCATTATTATACGTAACTTTAATTCATTTGACTGAATGTTAAACTTATGTTCTGTAAATTATTATTTGAATCTGAAAATTGTTTATATGAAATTCGTCTGTATATTAATTCTTACGGCTTTAAACAAAATTATAAAAATGACATACATATAGTAAAACTGTATAGTACATATACTATATATATATTGATTTCAAAATTCTTGTGGCACTTTTCAGATCAGATATTTGTTGTCTAAAATAATATATCTTGCATGGTAATAATGTAATCGTATAATTAAATGGAAATGTGAAATACAGGGTTAAAATTTAGATGATACTAATGATTACGATTAATCTTCATATCATTAAATAATGTTATATATCTCATCGATTAATCTAATATTAATCTTTAAAAAGAAATATGGTTTTTTAAACAATTATTTTAATTACTCTGTTGGCAAATATTCAAATCTTAATATTAAATATTTCATTCCTTCGTATTTAAAGGAAAAATCTTATATATATATATTTCAATAAGCACCAGTACATGAGTGCAAAGTCCTTTATTTAAGTCTTTTATTTATAAATATAAATTTGCCACTATATTTATGAATAACTTAATATTTTGATTTTCTGAGATTTTTGTTTGTTATGTATTTTAGAAAACACATACAATAACTAAATTCACATATCCTTATAAATGTTGTGTCAGAATTCCATGTTTTGTCGTTGTTAATGTTCTAAGTTTTATGTACGGGTTATGGTTATATACGTACAGTTGATTGGTGTTTTACAGTAAGTAATATCAGTGTTAGGTATGTTACTTTCTGTTCTGAAACTGGAAGAGCTTGAGACAAGCTTAGAAATCTTACTTTCGATGTCATTTACATACAAATTAGATATTTAAAGAAAATATTTTCGTATCTAAATGCTCTATAAATTTGATATGAATTAAATTTATATACGTAAAAGAAATTATCAAGCGAGACAGTTATTTAGCACATATGTTTAATCGTGATTTGTTTTTATGAAGGAACTGGTTATTAAAAAGAAGTTGATGTGTTAACCTGCTAAGAAATTCATAAAAGGGTTTTGGTTCCTAGTTTTCTGTTTTCTATTTTCATGTGTTACGTATTAGTATTTAAAAAAAAATCCAAAGTTTGATTATTTAGTAGAAAGCTAGGGTATATGAAATATTAACCCCTTCGGACTAAAGACTAGCAGTGCTCACATTTATGTTTATGTAATTTATATATGTATATGTATTTTTCATATATGATCGTTTTTTGTTAATGGCGGCATAAATCTTTTTATAATAGTAGGTACAGTCATGATAGCAATTTCTATCTATTTTAACAATTTAATGTTAATGGTTTATTTAAATCTATAAAATTTATTTTCGTATATTGTTGATACAGGGTCACGGGTCAAGGGTCAAGGTGTTAATATGTTCACTGTTATTATAAACTTTTGTTGAATGCAATTATATATTTTATAACTATAGTTTATTTTTATGAGGTTTGTAGCTTATATAAATATTTCAATGGACCACGATTAATAAGGGATCAGTTGCCAAATATATTACAATGTTGTAAAAGTTGCATATAGTTATTCATTGTAAAACTATTACAAGATAGTCTTAAGTGTTTGAAATTGGATTTTGAAAAATAGAATTTTTTTAAATTTTTTGAATGTGTTAAGGAAGTTAGTAATTGTTAATAACTTCATAACAAAATAGAATACTTAAAAAATGAAACAAATTAAAAAAATGTGTATGCCGTTTCGGCCTGTCAAAATTGTTTGCTGAAATAAATTTCCCGTTTAAAACAAATGACTAAATTGTATAACTGCCCATGTAGTTTGTCTTTAAGATAAATACTATAGTTTGCAATTATGTGTAGTTAATGAATGTACTTGCAATGGATAATAAACACCCGGTAAATAATGAATCTGTTTTATTAATTTTTAATGAATTTTCTATTTAAGTTTAATTCCATGAATTATGTGTTATTGCAACGATAGGATTCTGAAAACGGATATGCCGCTGCCTCTCAGAGAAAGCAGTTGGAGCACCAGCAGGTTAGCTCCGTGCTGAATAATGGAGATGCGCATGGAAAAGCACAGGACACTAATAATCCCAGTACATCAGTGATGTTAACGTCATCTGATAATCCACAAAAATTTAAGAAGGTAAAGACCAGAAAATCGGTGAAATCTGCAGCAAGTATGGACGATTACGACAATAAAGACACAAAGCAAACTTCTGCAAATACTACTGATAATGCAAATGCAGTTGGTAGCTTAAGCCAGCGTCTAAAAAAATGTCAACTGGAATCAATTACAATTGAACCCAGATCGAATTCAAAAATAATTTCGATCAAACATGATGAATGTTTATCGGCGAATCAGAAACTTAAAAAGGATCAATCGAATAAAATATCTGTAGAAGTTGATTCTGCTTCACAAGAAAAACAGTCACAATCAGACCAGCGGTTATCTCGGGAACAGATGCAACCGTTACTTCCTTCACATGTATCACCGCTTACGCATGAAGATTTGTCATCACGAACAATAGAGTCTTCAACTCAGACAAGTAAAACTTTAATCCCCATGCATGCTGCAATTATTCCCGCTTTGAGCTTGACCCAAAATGCAACGACTAATAACGCTCCGACGAATGAATCCAATTGTGCCACGGAGTATCGCCCGCACACTCCTACTTTATCCAGGGATCACATAGATCTGCATGGGTTTCCATTATTCTTACATTCCCCATGTGAAAACTTTAATAATGTAGGCGCAAATGGTCAAGAAGATTTCTGCACACTTTATTCGCAGTCTGGAGAAAAATTTGAAGTGAAAAAAACAACTCCGCGCTTAAAGTTACCTCCAATTTCGCCAAAAAGGGCAAACAGATATACCAAAGCATCTCCTCGTATAAGACGTATGTCATGGTCACAACCCATGATCACAGGACCTGTAGATGATGGAAATGAGGCTGCGTACATGAATGTACCATTGACAGATCATGCATACCGGAATAATCCTCACATTCTGCCTGGCTTAAATAACAACATTCCACAAAAACAGAGGCAAAATCAACGCAACGTAAAAGGAGATTCTGGCGTGACTAAATCCCCATCGACCGTTAGAGAGGGGGACCGGCCCCTCTACGACCAGTGCGAGCCTCCTCATTCAGATAACGCGACCACGGATGGAGGTACAAGTACTTTTATAATCATTTGTATTTGCTGCTCTACCATATATATATTTATGTATGACCGTAAATACTCGTACATATGCAATTACATATTTAATGTATTTTTAAGGACACTGCTATTTTTAGGTAACTATATACAAAGCGTGAATTCAAATTATTTAGTTACATTTTACTGGTGAATTTTTACTTATGTAAAATTTTAAATTTTAATATTTTTGTACAATGTTGCAAATTCTTTACATATGACTAATTATGCTTCCGATACATGTTATGCTTAGTTAACATTAACAATTAAATAACAATGTTCATATTTAATTTCTGTTCGTTTAACAGTATCAGAACAAAGAAGCCGAAGTGAACCTTTTATTTTACCTGCCCTAAATAATCAGAATCGACCCGAACTTCAAATCTTGCAACGTCTTCTCCCGCCAAATGTGTCAACGGGACCTGAATTTTATGATGGTGCAGAAGCCGGTGATGACGTATCTCCCTTCACGAAACTTATGCCGGAATCAAAACATATGCAAGAGAAAATATGGCGCAGTGCACCACCGACAAACCGCTCGGAAACAAATAATGAATTTTTTGAATTAAAAAGGGCTGATGATCTACCCCTAAATATGTTTAGTCCCCGTTCTAATACACAGCAATCAAATTTATTAGTCGCCAGGAGTAAAATGTGTTTCAGGACTAATCAGAAGTTTAATCAAACGGCATCTAGTCCTAAGAATGATTCGTTCTCTATTTTGTCACATCGAACAGGTATGAACTTAAGTTATAGGGGGGTCAATTCTAGACCAACGTCTGGTTCTGTTTCCAAGAAACGACCTTGCAAATACAATGTTGTTCTCACACCACGAAATCCTCAACGACGCCAGGCTCAGAAGAGCCCCCAAGATAGAACATTGATTCAACCTAACTGCGATTATACGTATTCTCATATAGAGGTTTGTTATAGGTGTTGTTGTTTCAAATGGGTGGAGCCCGATTCATAGCCCGATTGATTAATTAATTCAATTGTACTCGGTTTCGTGTGTTTCAGGAACTTAACTTGGCTTCAGAAACGGAGTCTTCTGGAACCACAAACTTTACTCAAACTATGGAAACGGTTTCTCTGCCAAAAGCGTTGGCACATGTTAATAGTGCAGATTGGTAAAATAATCAAACTTCATGAAATTATATTTTCATTGGTACTTTACTTTAATGATAATAAAATAAATAAATATTTTAGGGAAGTAGCGATGAAGGGACTTACGGAAATTGTCGAACTATCACGACACTTGGAGTTTGAATGTCTCGAACCTGAAATGTCTGCAATAAATCGTAGGATAATACAAATTTTACGATCTCCTCGATCACATGCTTGTCGGCTGGCATGCGAAGTATCTGGAGAACTTTTTGTTACTATGAAACTTACAAAAAGACCGGTATATAAAAATTATTCCATTCAATACTGACTTTCAGTGATACAAGTTGCTATTTGCATGTAGGCATGGCACAAAATCAATTGTATCCAGTCACACCAAAAGAAATGACTCTTTTTCATCGCGTGAGAGCTAAAAGAGAAAGTAATTTCTTTTAAAAGAAAGCCATTGTGACTGGATACAATTGCTCTTCGTCAAAATCCAGTCACAGTTGCCACCTTTGTCTCTGTTAATGCGGTCCTGTATATATAGGAGTTTTCAACTTAGATCTGAAAAAAATCTTTTATTTCAGCCCGATATTATTTAACTTATAATTTTATTTCTGAAATGATCTTTTCTTTCTGTCAAATCGTAGGCAAATTGATTTTTTTATTTTTTTTTGATTATGAACGATTTGATGTCATTTACGTATCTATTTATATTTAAAACATCATTTTTATTTAAGGAATTTGATGAAATTGTCGATCTTTTGTTATGCAAAACTGCAGATACGAATAGATTTATTAGGAAAGATGCTAACATTGCTTTGGACAGGATGGTTACCTACATTCCTCCATTTCATGCTGTTAGAGCACTCTGCTCTAAGGGTCCCAGGTAGTTATTTTTAGTTAGGGTAGTAATAACACCAACGTTAAAAAATAAAAGTCTAAAAGTATTTTTCATTTTCATGTAACAGCCATAAAAACCATCTAGTGCGATGCGCCACGGTCAGGCTGCTGGTTTGCATTGCTGTTCTGGCAGGAACTGATAATATTTTGTCAAGCAATGAGTATACTAGAAAAAGAATATTTCTAACTATGGCTAAATTTTTAATGGACAAACATTTAGAAACTAGAAAATATGCCGAACGCCTATTTAAAATGTTCAAAAGAAATAAATATTTTGAGGAAATGTTTTATCGGGATGTTGATATGGATATTGTAGAAAAATTAGGGAAATCCCTACAGCGTTTATGTAGGAAGTAATATTTTTTGTATTTTTTAATATGTATATTTTTGTAAGTTGATTTTATTCTGTGGTATTGTATTTTAGTTTAATGTGTTTTAAAAAAAGAATTTTATAATGTTTCTATATAAGTTGTAAATTTCATGAAAAACGCATTTTAAATTGTTAATATTGTTGAACTGTTTTCAGCTCTTTGTTATAAAAATAAATCTATTGAAATTATTTAATGGGTAAATACTAATTTAATAATTTTTTTTAGATATTTTCATGCATTTTCTTTGGTAGAAAAGTATATATATGTCGTTTTAAATTTAAATTAAAAAATATATACTTCTTCTTAAAAACAATGTAATTTGGCATTTATACTTAACGCCAACTCGGCCAACTCGGATCAGCGCTATATTTCTGAGTTTAGTTGATAACAAAGTTAAATTGAGTCTATGATCTCTGTTTCCCGCTCTTAAATTTAACTAATTAAACTTAAAACAAATCGTCTGGTAAATATAGAATTTATTTTAATTTTATTAACGATACACACACATAAAGAAATAACTATAATTACATATAGATTACGTCAGTTATTTTGATATAAAATAAAAAATAAATTAAAACAAATTATATTACTTTAGCCACAACCATAAAATAGATAGACTTAGAGTAACTATATTATATATATTAAAAAAATCTTACAACAATCCTTCCGTGGGATGACTAGATTTAAATATACAATATGATATGATATTAACTTTAATAGTAAAATATAAATATACACAAATATATACTTATGAGGATAAGTCTATCAGTAAAACAAAATGCATAAATTGAAACGCCTTCTGAATAAATAATAATGAATGATAATTAAAAACTATTTTTTTTTAATAAATTCTGCTAATTTCATATTTAAAAAATATTAAAAATTCTTCACTTTACTCTCTTGGCAGCTTTAGGGGTTTTATTACGGAGAAATACGTTTTACATAATAGTTTTTTGTTAACATAATGTAAAATTATGCGTTATTTTAAATTATTATACACATATTAAAAAAATGTTGACTGGAATATATAGTAATTAGATCAGAGAGTTTGGTTGTTTTTGATAACAACTACTACTGACTACACTACATAAGCATAAATCCCTTTCATTTACTTGGATATCAGCTTAAGTTATTCTACTAATAGGGTAGGAATCTAGTAAGCTCGTTCGACTGCAATTGCACCCCTAATGCCACAGAAGTTCTGATCTGGAAATTTTATGGAAGTTATTATATATAACAAATTTACGCTAATGTCATTGACGACTCCTCCATAAGAGGTGCGGTACGTATTGATCTCTTGCTACAACCCCAACCCCAACACTGAACGTAAAAAAAAGTAAACGAAAAGCTTGTGAACGAATGTTATAATTTGGATTTTTTATGTTTTTATAGAAAGGTATGCTAATATTGCTATTGGCTTATTTCATTTGTTTTACATATCTAAAAATTGATAGTGATATAGTTATTTATGATTTGAATTTCTTTTAGTTATTAAAAATGATTATTTTAATTGTATTTATCTCTTATAATATTGTGACTTATTAAAAATTATTTGGAAGTTTGAGGTAATACTTTTACCAGTAGCAATACTTATTTTACAAAATTTAGGATATGGTGTTCAAGGCTATTGTGGAAGTGAGCGTTTACTTTAAATTAAAATTACAAACCTTTAAATTGAGTTAAATGGATTAGGCTCTAATTATGTGGCTCTCCATTTGGTTTTATTTCAATGACATCTGCTTTTTCACTTTCAATGTCCTTATTTTGATTTTGAACCTCCTGAGGTATATCAACGTCCAGAGCTGCGTCAACGTTTTGGGCAGCCGGTGGATTATTTTTTTTCTTTTGCTTCTTCATTTTTTCTTCCATTTCTCGAAATTTAATTGCCAAATATCTAAGCAAAGTAAACAATTAATATACATATTTGCTTTATAACTGACAATGGATAAATGATTAATGATATATGCCGCATGCTAATCTCGTTTACTTGTCAACTAGAGGGCCACTGTAGTCTTCCGGGAATTTGGGCGTGAATGGTAGAATGTATTTGTATAATCTCTCATTTAATACGTAAAGCTGAGCAGTGGACGAGCATTTCACATTGAACCACCAATCGCACGTTAAAGCCACCTTCAATATTTCAAATATAAAATGTTAGGTTCAAATAATGTACTTTTATTAATTTGGTTAATTTGGTCGAAACTTTGCCATTAACTACTTCCGGATATGGTAAAATAAATTCAACAAGTTATTTATGAATGAATTATTATATTATACCTGGCTGAAAATTGTTCCATTTGGACATAAAAAGGAAGCCTGTCCGCCGTTGAGATCACAGTAATGCCATACCTAAAATAATACGAATTGTATAAGTTTTTGGGCTGGTCATTCTTCTTTTTAAATAAATACACTAGAACCGTATCGATGAAATCAACAAAATATATATTAAGCTTAATTTACCTGGCAGTGTGTGTCTGGATCGCCAAAGAATCCTTTGTACCGCTGCGATTTACAACTAAAGACTGTTTCTGGAATTTCAGAATAATTGGGATAGTCGACTCCTGGTCTGCCCGATGTCGGTCCCGGAAAATTGGCTTGAGGAGCATCTAAATCTGAATTTTAGTATAATTAAACTTATTGTTACAGCCGAAAACGAAATAATAATCAAAACAATTTCAACCTTTAATGTTCTCGTCTTGTTCTTCGGAAATATTTTCTAGTTTGCCGGCATTGTCAGAATCGTCAGGATTCTCAGGAATTGGTTTCGGATAGTAAGGATCAATTGGAGATTGTGTTGAAACTTCCACATTTTTATGTGTCTGCTTCAAATTATTCAAAATCTGAACCAATGTTTTGATCGAGTTATCGATGTTGTCGGCCGTGAGAGTTTGTGGCAAGGTATTGGATTCTTGCAGGTTTTTTAAAATTTGTGCCAAACTATTCCGGGATTCGGTAAGTTCATCCTGGTTTTGCTTCTCATCTTCTTCAGCATCTTGAATATCGGTGTCATATGTAGGAGTTTGATATTTTTCTGGAACGGTATTTTGTTGACTGATTTCATACTTCGGGTTCACATATTGTTGTTCATTTTGAGCATAATTGTCATTGACTGCAACTGTTGTCGGAAGATAATTCTGCGTCGACGGTGCTACAGTGTAACCTTGAGGTATAACGGCCACTGGTGCCAAAGTTGTAACAGTTATTGGTTGAAAGCCTCCGTACTGATTATTATATTTCGCTATTGGCGCTACTGTCGCTATGTTCTGATCATATGTTTTGATGGTTTGATATCCTTGCTGTGAATTGTACGCATTATAGCCGTCATTTTCGTAACTCATTACATTTGTAGGTTTGTACTCAATTGCATTTTGTGCAGGTATGTAGCTGATGTATTTCTGCTCATAATTGCCGTTGTACTCTGGCACAACTTGATGCTGTTGTTGTTGTTGTTGGTGTTGTTGTTGTTGTTGGTGTACTTGTGGTTGCGGGTGTTGCACTGCATGCTGATATTGCTTCAGATGTTGTTGATGATGTGTGCGATGGTATTGAGGCCGCACTTGATTGGGATTGTACTTGTCATCATGATAGACTTTATTTCCTTGCGGGTTGGATTGAAACACTTGTTGGATTGTGTTGTACTGCTGTGGCTTCTGAATATAATTGGATTGCGTCTGTATGGGTTAAGTATTTATTGAAATGTTATGCATATAATTAGTAATAATACAATATATATTAAATGACATATTTATTTAACTGATTAAATCTTTTCTTATAGCATGTAAGAAATTTGAGATTCTACTGGTTGTAGTTATTTTGGTTATAAAGACTCACATATGTTACACGATAACAGTTTTGCACCTCGACAGCTTAGAGCATATACGAGTATATATGGAGTGTGAATAGCCTACGTTTTTTATAGAATAAAAGTGTGGTCAAAAATGTGTGCGAGAGAGAAAGGTATATCTTCCTATTTGTACTCTATACGCATGCGTCGAAAATGACAGCTGTCTAGATATAATAAATATTAATGTTCTATTAAGATATAATAAATAAATTATATTTCTTTAGTTGGTACAAAGCTCGAAAACATATACTCATGAACGCCATAGATTACGCTGTAGGGATAACGGGTAACACAGTTGATTTTTGGAGTGGACAGAACTCACGGTTTTAGTTATATTTATATTTGTATATAGTTTATTTATATTTATACATATCTACATTATTCTACATCAATTAATGCCATATTTAACAACTGTCACGTATTATATCTAGACAGTTCTGACTTGACAACTGTCATTTTTGACGCATGCGCCTAGGGAACATATACCATTCTCTCTCGCATACGATATTTTACATATGGCTATCACAGATACGCAATCACATCAAATAAAGACATCTTTTTAAATAAAAAATAGAATAAATTTAATTTAAAAAATAATTTTCAATTTCAATTTTCTTAAGAGCGGGATGTAACTTTCGCTTATTATGATTTGAGATTTATGTTTCAACGTGACTAGAGCCGCAAGAATGCTGTATCTAGTCAAGAATGAGACTGTGGAGTTGTGGCAGTGCTTTAAATTTGTCTACACGACGACTGTCATCGTGTATTTGAGCCTTAAGAAGAAGAGGTGATTCCTAGATCAGTACCCATGTCCAATCTGTGTGCTATTGTTTCAGTAGCTATTGGAAGAGAGCACCATTGAGTTTTTGTAACTATGGAGAAAGTGCAGTACCATTGTTTTTGAATGGGAAAACTTGTGTAGGCTTCACAGAAAAGTTGGAAGTTGTTTGTGAGAACCTTTCACTTTTGATCACAGCCATCAAGATTCAAAAGTGAAAATAAAGATCAATCATCCCCGTACGCTGCTCTGGGGTGGAAATATACATACCTGAATAGGTGTAAATTGACCGGGTAGTTTGTTGCTATGCATGAAAGGCGTAAACTCCACCTTAGGTTGATATTGTACATTTGGTTCCTGGTTGGTATTGTAATTTAATCTGTATCTGACATTGTTTTGTGGGGCCACATTGTAATTCGATAAACGATTGCTTTGATATTGCGGCACATTCTGATATTTTGGTTCCTGGATTAATATTTTATGGCTCACTTTTTGTACTACTGGGGTGTATGCTTGATTCTGCGGTATTTGTTGATAATCGGTAGATAAATAGAAGGTCATGTATGGAATTAATCGGCGATAACGCTCGTTCAACTCAATGTTGTTTGTCAAATTTACTCCTCGTAATGTTGATAATTTTTGGCTCAGTTTTGTTTGGTTAGTGGAACCAGTGGAACCAGTGGAGCCTGTGGAGCCGGTGGAGCCTGTGGAGCCTGTGGAGTTGACGGTTATGCATTCCACACTCACTCGTAGTGTTTCACCTGTAATTAATGACAACGTATAATGAACATCAAACGTGTACGAGTATATTTTCAATATGTTTCAAGAAAAGCAATTTTACTATATCTATCTTACTATACTAAACAAATATATGAAAATATAAAGTCTTCAAAAATATTCGCTGCTACTGAACTAAAATTTTGGTTTTTTACTCAGTGCTACCTTTAAAGGTACACACAACAATCCTAATACACCAATACCCCAAATTTCAATTTTCTATCTTTTTCAGTTCATGAGATTTTAGCAAAATAATTTTTTTTAATTTTTTAGTATTCCAGAGAAAACTTATTTTCCCGTGAAATTCAGGTATATTTCCTTGGTTTTTTAGATTGCAAATATTATAAATATGTAGCAAACTAAATATAAATAGAAATGGATTTGGTTTGTTTCTTAAATAACATATAAAGTAACTATGTAGATGGAAGCACTAGCAATAAATCCAAAAAGTTCGGCGTAATATTTTTATATAAACACAAAAAAAGGAGAAGTTTTATTGTAACTAGTGATGTACTAAATTAATTATTTATACATAAATGCATTCATTCATCAGTATTACTAATAGTTGAAATAGCCCTAAACAAAATGTGCCTTCAAGCTTCACTATTGTTCCTTTATAGTGAATTTAAAAATTATAAATGTTCATTTCAAGTGGAATATTAGTTTAAAATTAATATTATATTTAGCTTATACCATTCGTGTTGCTAGATACTTATCTCTATTAAATATTTAACTATTGCCTGTATTAACACTATTTTAAGATTAGATTAAATAAAAGAAATGGCGGGGAATTTAAAACATTGTTTTCGATTAGATTAAATAATTAAGCGTAAATATGATAAGTTTAACAATTTTATCGTAGGTTGGATTATCTAAAATATTTTGGAATTCAGTTCGCATGCAACATAATTAGTAATAATTTAATCCCTATTGACATTAAAAACAAGTGCTTTAACATAATGATATTCAAATTTCTATTTTACATACATTTTCCTCCTTGTTCAAACAACAAATACATTAAAATGAAATGAATAAAATAAAAACAGATTTATTCACGATAATTACCAACGCGATTTCAATATTAATGGGAAACGTGATTCAATCTGATTCGAACGAGATTCCGTCACCGCCACCGTCACCGTCGCCGTCGCAACGCCATCGCGTCAGAATCAAATGAGTTTACGAGAAAACTAGAATTATTCATTCGAAACAAACGCGTCACAAATATAGTTACATGTATCCTGCATATATT
Organism: Panorpa germanica; assembly: GCA_963678705.1. NCBI lineage: Eukaryota > Metazoa > Arthropoda > Insecta > Mecoptera > Panorpidae > Panorpa > Panorpa germanica. The sequence goes on from OY783203.1 coordinate 47,654,504, forward strand.
AGAACAAATTTAATTTCAAAAGTTTAAATATGTATGCATGAGTATAATAATTTACGATGCCTTATATTCTCGACATTTATGTCGTATTATATATATTGTGATGTTCCAGGTGTATGTTTATATTCTTATACGCTTGGTACTGAATTTTGTATGATGGTTCGAAAACGGCTAAAGGCTTATTTTTGAAAGTACGTGTTTCTGATAAAACCGTCCTCTTTGATAACTTTTTTCTAACGTTTGTAACACCAAATTTAAGGCAAGGTTACGGGACTTTGATCATGACCATGTGCAGTGGGTTTGTATAATGCATATCGTATATTTCTGTATCATTATAACATTTGGTAGTACCGTGGTTTTAATCTCGATATACCGATGTATTTTCTCCATCTATTTATCGTAATTATTTAGAGTTTAAAATGACTTTAGAAAAGTTTTATTCAAGGTCAAAAAGCAATGATTCTTATTTAATTATTTCAAATTTCACATGTGTTAAATACATAGCTTAAATAAACAAAAGAGTAAAGAGAATGGTTAATTAAACAATGTGTACGCGCTCCGAGATGAACACGTCTGATAACGTCAATAATTAGTTTACTTCTACATAACATTGTAAACAATAAAACAATGTGCATGTGTATCTAATTAAAAATATATCAAAACTATAATAAAGAAAATAATAATATTAATTATAAAAATACTTTTGTTAGTTTGGAATAATTGTAAGGAATGTGTTTTGAATATGAATCGTATGAGTATGTACTGGGAAGGTTTGGTAAAGTAAGTTGTATTATGGGTCCGCGTTGTTCCGTTTCGGTTCGGATCACTCGGTGTTTGAAGCTATATAGCAGAAATATGTACCCAATGTACAATGTATCACAAACATTACAGCGCCATAAAAAAAACAAGAACGAAGACACTCAATAATAATAAAAGATCAAGGTGTAAACATATAAGAGATATTCTCGTACTATTTATATAAGACGTTGACAGAAACGTACTGCGGATAGTGGCGCCATAACATCTGTTTAATAAGTAGAACTAACGGTGGCAAATTGATATAAAAAGAAATACTAGAAAATGATAAATAATGAAATTATACTTAATAATTAAATTAATATAATATAAAATTTAATTTAGTATGCGACTTACTAGAATAAATTTACAATATATGATTTTTATTTAAAATTTGTTGATAACATCATTGTAATTTAATTTATTGGCTAACTCAGATTCGATAGATAAAAGGGCCAGGAAAATAATTCGTTCTTATCTTAAACGGAAATCTTAATCGTAAATATAATTAAGTGTTACCTGTTGTAACATGGAACGATTTTATAGAAGAACTGCTCTGAAATAGTTTTATCTTGGGGGTAATAAAAGTGTGTAAAAAAATTTAATTTAATATTAAAAACATGGGTCCTAGTTTTATGACAGTTTCGGGTATTGTTACACAAACTTCCAATAATTAATAGTTAATATGCTTTGATAACTGTATTATGAAGTTATATTTCTATAATTAAATAATAGTTGCATATTTCTCTATTACAGTAAATTATATTAGGCTTTTCTTCGAACTGTGCTCCAGACTATCCTTATGCTATCGCTTTTATCAAGTGTTGGTAGCTATCTTCAGTTGTTGCATATGGTCCTTAAAAGCGGCAGAATCATGGGATAGGGAACGCTAAACAACAAACTACAAACATTTCTAAACAACACAATACATATGGTAGTACCAATTTAGCAACTTATAATTAGTATACAAGTACTACAGTACCCGACTAGCCTTGTCATAATATGGGCCATTCTACGTGAAATCGTACAATAATTGGCCTGGTATATTTTAAATAGATACATATCGTACTTATTGTTCATTGGTTTATTTATCCTTAAAGTTTATTTATTGTATGCTTCACAATTTTTAAGTTTTATGCAAGGAAGTAAAATATTCATCATGGGTACACACTTCGTTTGAATCTAAACAGGTTTTCATATTCACGATATGCTTTTCGGAAAGAAATGAAGTGACAGGATAGAACAACCATCAATGTGGGGCTTTACCAAACATTTCTCCCTTTCAACTTGAAGAGAGTAGTAAGGTTGTAAGCAAAACGTTGCAGAGCTATCTGAGAAACTTCCCTAACTAGAGCTACTGTAGTAAACTACAGCTGTTGCACAATATTTCATTTATTAAATCAGAGCTTGTGCCATCATGAGTTGTTCGACATATGTCCCCCTTGCTTACTGCTCACTACTGCAACTATTAACTCCTTAATGCACTCTTAAATACTTGACAAAGTTTACTACGAATAGTCCGAAATAGCGTTGAGCTCGATGTGACCGTGACGTGGGCGACTGCTTGACTGGTAGAACATACCAGTAGTTTACATTTGTAAGTCCCGTCAGGTATTCGCATCAGTTAAATGCATGTAAATTAATTCAAATGAAATTTGTTAATATGAAAGTCGAAACTGGTATAAAAGATGTCATTAATTTTCGAGTAATATCTACCTGTTTAAGGCTGCCACTTTTACTTTTACTTCATGCAGCAATTTTTTTTCAATTCATGTCTTGTAAAAAGTTTTTTTTACTTTGTATAATGTTGCAATTGTTTTTAAACATTTTAATATGGATTACATGTAGTCGTATTATATAAAATATTAAGTAGTTTAATCCTATCTCGTAGGTTTATAAGTCTGCAACTTGCACGAACTGACTGTATTATTCTTGAATCTACGGACACGATTTTGATTTAAAGACACAGTGACGTAGTTTCTAGGGTGTCTAGCAAGCCTATGGTGGAGCAGTATTTTTTAAAATAGTCCGTCACTGAATGTACTTTCATATATCATAAATGCGGACCACCCTGCTATTTAATTAATATATGTAGGAGTATACATATTTGGCATATATAGAATCAATAAAATGAGAAATCGAAACCTATACTTAAGTGCAGGGCTGGACCGCGAATCGGAAGGAGGGGCCAGCCTTTTTGCCCTTATAAGAGTCGTCACTGTCAAACTTATAATATGGTAAGAAATCTAATGCTAAAAATCTATTACAATCTATGATAAATAAGTATGACGCATAATAGCACAATACTGGATGTATCAGACAAATAGATTGCATCAACTCTTAACTGCAGCCACACCATTCACAGTCAATCTTAAACTTTTACTTCCAATTCTAATCAATAGCTGCAGCTGCAGGAAGTCCAGAGCTGGGTAACGCCGTGTGAACGTTAAGAGTAACGGCGAGGGTCATAGTTATAAACTGATTAGCACACTACTTGTAGTAAGGTAACAAGCAAAAAACATTTAAGACTTTAGATATGAGAAACTTAACACTTAAATAATACCTTGAATTTATAGTATAGGTGTACATATCTACTAACTGCATGCTGTACGGAAATTTAATTATTTTAACGATTACAAAAAATAAAATACTTTAGAATTATTATAGTTCCATAATAAGCATAACCAAGTTTCGTGTCATAACAGCGGCAGCATGAGCTACTTTTACACTTTGTACAGCGTACAGTTAACTAAATTGCTTGGCTCTTGTGTCTTGGCTGCATGTTTTCTATTAATACTCGGATGTATCCACCAACATAGATTGGTAAAATTAGGTTTTATTTTTTTGTATGTTAATTACCAAGCATAAATAACGTTATCGTTGAAACAGTACCTATGAATTTATGATTGTGGAACTTAGATTTTTGTAAATACTGGCAATATCATCTGTATATCATCTTCTACAAATCTTTACTGTTTACCACCAATACGAAACAATATCAAAACCCTAAAAGTATGGTGCTATTCCTGAAATCGATCCAGAAAACAGCAGTCGGGTGAAAACAAGTCAATTTTTCGGAGTGAAGCAAGATTCCCACTTGATGCCTTGTTAAAACTCTCTCTTGCTTATTTGTAAATATTCAATAAAAGGTAATAATAACTGCTTTGTATTTAAGCCATTAATTTTAATTTTTTAATTAAGAAAATGCAAAGTTGTGTAGTGCAATTTTTTTAAAATGGTGATTTTAATGACTTTCTAGGTCTTAGGAAGACCTTACTGTGTAATTTGTAATCTGCAATTATTAAAAACAGGTATTATGCAAGTTTTTGTTGTTACTTCTATGACCTTAGTGGTTTTGGTGTTTTACAATTTATTTTAATAGTCAGTGACAACCGTTACTGCGAATAGTTGACAGCCACTGACTGCACAAGATCCGGTTGGTAAGGTCCAGGTCCCATTTCTCAGTCATATCTCGTGCCTATGACACGCTCCACCGGATATCATGGAGCACGAGTACCGGTTAATTGGTGGCATTCTCAATCAAACAAAACTTGTTATTTGAATATCTTACTAACACAGCACTCAACTTTACGTTTACTCTAACCTAAATGAAAGCTAATAGTTTCCGTCCTATATTACACCAATAAGCGCAATAAGAACATTTGTGTTTTTTTGTTGGTATAGGACAATAATTGCCCATTAAACAAAACATGCTCGTGTTATAGGCTTAGTATAAGTCATAAGAAATTACAAGTTATACTAGAAACCTCTAATTTTGGGACGTATAAAAAACTAATAGACTAATAAAAAACATATTTCCTTTTAAATAATTTTATTCATTAGTTATTATGCAATAATAAAGGCTATAAAAATATATATTTCAATGTCGTAGATTACGTAATAGAAATGTACTATCAATTACAACGGTCGGTCGGTCGGTCGGTCGGTCAGGTTGTATTTAAATAATTCTATTAGAGCGGAAATCAGTAATACAACACGACTAATAGCGGAAACAACTCTATGTAACAATTTGTACTTAAAATTAGGATATACTTTTAACTACGAGTATAACTTTACAGTGAAATGTAAAAATATAGAAATAAGATATAAAACCTCGTATATACGATGCGGCAATAGCGGATATTAAAAGTTATATTTATTTTGCTCCAAGTTCGTATTAGATTTAAGAAAAACTTAATTATCTGACTAAGGTTCCTTTTATGCGAAAGAAACGAGTGTAGCGCTGAGACCACACACATTATTGAAGATTGTTGTATGCATTCACTTGAAATGCACGATTCACTTTGCTGTTGTGAATAAGGTTGGTTCAAGACTCCCTTTAAGCTTAAGAGAATCTCTTAATCCAGAAGTAAACTTAGATCTCTCTATGCATGTAGTGATTCAAATATGTTTGCATTTAGGCTCAAAGAAAATTTGTCTTTTATTATTTTTTTTTTTTTGCCTTTACGCGTAATGTACATCGAGTTGCGAACATGCTTACAGTATCTCAGAAAACCTAATTACATCTATGGTATACTACGTCATGCCTTGCTTTATCATGCCTTGTTTGTATATAGTTTTAAATATTAAATTATTTTGTTTTCCATAAAATTGACGCGTCGCGACGGTTGACGGTATTATAATTACCCTTGCACTTGCTATTTATATTTATAGCGAGAGCATGGCACTGTTTTACAAAAATTCGTACTAAGGACACTGCCCAATTCAAATTCTTAGAAATATTTTGAAATAACAACAGTCGACGTAAAAGTTTCTAGTGTATGAACTTTGACTTCGATAATAAAATGACCGCAACAAACATATATGGAAAGTTTCTTCATTCTAAATTATTTTTGCTGGAATTATATATCTGCAATATATTACCATACCACATATATACGTGAACATTCATACACACATACATATACCTTCGCGTAAGACTCTTCAGACTGAATAGCGCTTTCATTATAGAGACTATATGGTAAGACCATTGTCTATGGAATAGAACTAGAGCTATATTTAGTATACGTTTAATAAACTATATCAAATGTTACATAATAATTCTATTGGATATTACGAAATAGACAAATGAATGCATCTTGCCTTGCATATTGCAGCGCATATGCATGATGATGTATCTCATGGAGCCAATATATGCAGTTGTGTAGGATAAGTGAAATAATGTGCACACTGTAGCGCTGAGACCACGAACATGATTGTAGATTGTTGCCTGCATTCATTTGAAATGCACGATTCACTTTTGTGTTTTGTGTTGTGCATAAGGTAGCTTTTATTAATCACGTACAGGTACACGTTGATCGCGTTGCATTGAACTAAGTACCGTGCAGTGTGCAGTGTGCAGTGTGCAGTGTGCAGCACACCCTGTATTTAACCCTCTACATTCATTAGTAGTTTTAATTTACAGAGAAGGATTAAACTGCCGCCAAGTCTCCACAATCTGCCGAGTTCTTTAATTAAGAAAGAAACTGTGTTGGTGAGTTCAGTTTAAGAACGCAAAACAAGCAACAACAAGCTAGTCGTTTACCGAACACCGTTGCCAAGATCGTTGAGGCACAGATCGTTGATGTTTTATAAAGGCTATTATCTGGTGTAACAAAAACTTTAGCGTATTTAATTTTGTTGGTCAATACCGACATGTACAAGCTATCTGCTAGAAAAGTTATGACAATCATTGCAACAAATAAATGCATACAAATCACATGTATGTTTTGCTAATAAGCAATTTATTGACATATGTATATAATGTGTTACCCAGATACATTTGATGTTACAGTGACTAGAATCGAAATAGTTTAAACTTTAAAGCATGAAAAATAGAGAGCGTGGTCTCATACTCATACTCATACACCCACCTCATTCCTCAGTATTAAACACTATACCTGTAACATTTACGAAAATGTTCAGTTGCGTTCAGTTATATTTTTTAATTCTTTTCAAAGTTCAGCTATAAATTGTTTTAGTAAATTCAATACATTCCTTGATAATTTATAACATTTACTTTAATATACAACATGGGTATTGGTATTCACAACTCAAATATGCAGATTGCGGAATACATTTATATTACGTATTAATAAATTATAAAAGATGAGCCAACTTAGTTACTGTTCAACCTTGAAGAGAATTAGATTTGACATAATAAATGTTGACAATATTTAAATGTGAACTAATAATAAAATATTTATTTCTTTTTTTTAGCGTTGCTGTCACTGATTCTAGTCCTGTTATTTAACATATAATTAATTAAACGAAATAGGAGCATAGTTATATTACCGCATCGTTTGTGTCGTACGAATGATAATATGCCAAGACAATATGGTAATATTTATTAGTCTGTCTGTAAGTTTTTCGAAATTCTTCTTTGGAAAGGCATAACAAAAGTAACTGTCATGTTGATTTCAATTTAATAAGTAAAGTTTCTTTAAATGAATAAATAAATAATGATGAAATTTGTTGTTCTCTGTAAAACATTTGGTAGTCTGTGTTTTAACGTACCTCATATTTAATCAACCATTTTATGCTCCACATTAAATTATAGGTTTCTGTCTCAGATTTCTTCTTACATTCATACACCAACTTACATTTCATAATCTTGTTGATACATACTCGTAAAGATTACTTTCAAGTACTTAATCACTTTACAAATGAAAGTACTTTTAATATTTTGATTGGTCTATAAAATTGAACGTGCTATAAACAGACAGGTATTCAACTTAAAACATTTACTAACATCAAACATTCCATTCCATCCATTCTCCATTGACCGTTACAATTACCTAAGTCACAAACTTTATTAATCAAATCCGTGGATTCATCAATAAACTTTTCGAACATACTATGTACCAATATATTTAATGATGATATTAAGAGCTCGAACTTGGTTCTTTTCTAACAATAAAACCAGTCGATTGATCCATTTTGTAATTTATATATTCCTAGGATTAAATCTACTCATATCTAAGAAGCTACAGTTATGGATGTACCCAAGGGACGTCGTAAAACTACGTAATTTAATCGAGCAGCAGGTCACGGGTCGCGGTCCCTTGGATATACGAGTATCCACCGAACGTGTTTCACGCAACGTACTTTTGCATTTTCAAGAGGTTTGAGTATCATTCCCACCTATTTTTTAGATATAGTCTCAATTTTGTTTTTTAGTTGCTTAATCGTTTCCTCTATATTTCTTTATAATCAATTTAAATTTTACAATCTATTCTAAAGGGTTACGTTTCATCCGAAGTCCCCCATAAAGCTGAATACGGCTCTTCACATAGATATGGAACTTGTAATATTTGAGTACAGGATATTGACATGAGAAATGGAGATATCTTCACAACTATTTTTCATCTAAAATGCGTGATGTAAAAATATTTTAAATATGAATGTTATTTTATATAAAAAAGTTTGTTTTAAATAATTTGTTTAAAACATGTTTGCGGTACATTTTAACGTTTTAATGAAAGTTCATATTACTTTTATGTTAATTGAATTTCAGTTTAAAAAGAGATCCGAAACTCGAAAGATGTGAAACGTAGATGTGTACATAGCAACAGTAAAATAACACTGCTCAAATAAAATATCTCCATTAGATTCGAAAATCAATACCAAATCATTTTGTGTGACGCTTAAATATTTCTTTCCTCCTGAAATTGACACACTCAGTGATAAAAAGTGTCAAATCTTTTTATGTCGATTCATCATTCAGTCGCTTAGCTTTATATTTTTAGGATACGAAGAAGCCCACAACACTTCAACAGCGATGCGGGAATCGAACCATATCATATCAAATTGTGGTATGTTATAACCAGATCACGACTAATCATTTAATTAATAAAACATTACAACATGAAATAGTAATTTTAGTCCAAGGATTTCTTCGAGGCCATTGCATACAATTGCTGTACATTGTACATTGTACAAGTACTCGCAACTTATTATTGAATTTAATGACTGTACAGTTATTGCGGTGTAACAATAACAACCAAAATATAAATATTATTTCAAAAATTAATTAAATAATTATAATGATTAATTAAATTAACATCAGTAATTTTGTTTTAACGTAACTTAGTTTTAATGACATACTCGTACGCTATCAACATATAGTCGTACCGCGGAGATACGAGTATAATAGAAAGTACTTCCTTACATATTTGTTTAGAAAGATTGTTGACTCGATTATACAAATGGTGAGTTAGACTCAAGTTAATGTAATTGTAAAATAGATTAAAGATTAGAGAAAGATAGTATTAAGGAGAAGGTATCCCTGATAATGCAAAGACAGAGGCGGACTGTGCACAAAAGTATTAGTTACTAGAAGACAAAGATCAGAAAAGAAACTCATTAGTCTCCAAGTTCGTTTGGTGAATGTCGTTTCCGTTTTCATTTAAAGTTACAAGTGTTTTTACAAAAATATGATAGCTCCTTCTCCTTAACCCAATATTGGAATAAAGTTTGATTTTAGATAACGTTTAGAATGCGCTCTCTCTACTTAACTGATAGTATTAGTTAAGTGAGTAATGTTAAACGAGTAAATAGAGTAATGCAATGAGCCAACGAACAACGAACAACCTGAATGAAATCACTAATTTTTTACTGCTACGTTTAAGTTCCAAATTAATTTTAATATTGAAATGGTACGAAAGTTTTTAAAACCACTAAAATAACTTAATACAAAATTAATAAATTCCTCGAAATAGTCAGAGTGCGGTTATTTGTTAAACTATTAAAAACCAATACTTTTATCGTTTGAGAAAAATTAACATTGAAGCATTCTTTTTAATGATAACATTCTTTCTTCAAGAAAGAAATGATAGATTATGTTGTACATATCTTTTCCGTTGTACATACTTCCATGATTCCATGGAAATAAAATATTTTAATTTTTAAACTTTTTTTAAAATTTTACAAGGGGTTAATCTTTAAAATTTTATAAAAAATTGATTGTCTCCTATTGTAAAATTTATAACAGTTCTTATTGGAAAAATTTATGCTGATTTCAAATCTGCAATTTATGTTTATTTATTGTTTATTGTTCGCCTTTCGGCTTTACAATCTACATTCTCAATACATACTTCAAATTACAATCAAATTTACATTATTCTCCACCAGCTTAATTATTCTCCTGTTCTTCCTTTCCTTCTTACTATTTCCGCCATCCACCTCTTTCCTTCACTGCCTCCCTTTAATAGCTGGCCAATATTCCTTTCGCTCGCTACTTTTTCCTTACACTCAAACTTAATGTGCTCCAGTGTTCGTCCTCCGCTCCACACATTCTACACTTTCTTTCCTCACTCTTTTCCCAGTATCTGTTTTCTTTTTCCTCATTTCCCAATCTAAACCTTGCTGTTCTTCTTATGTGTTTTATGTCTTTTTCTATAAGGTACTGAGGCACATTAATTTCCCATAACCTCTTATATCTTTTAATGCAATTTATGTTTTAGTGGCACTTCCGGTTTCGAGATATTAGCGTTTCAAAAGTTAAATAATGGAAATATTTTAAAATGGTTTTCAGACTTGGAATCAGCTGGAAAAGGTACGTTTAAAAACATATTCAAAAGTTGGAAAAAAATAAGTTTAGTGTTTTGATCTTTATTATGGAAGCCCCAGGGCAGTAGCCTGCCCTCCCTCAAATCCAGGCCTGATTATAACATAAAAATAGTATTTATGTATGAGTATGTAGGTTATAAATATGGATAAAAATTAATATTTTAATTTAGAAAGTATGAAATATACATATACCTAAAACGGCACGTAATATTACAATTTAAATTAAAAATTATGCAAGGTTTTATTTCGCACATTTCTATATGCTATATCATTTAAATTAAAATTAAAACAGTAGCTGAGAATGATACTGATTGTTAAAGATTGGTTCCCTAGTTGACAGAGGCCAAAAATAAGATAAAACACTTTCATTTGGGATGTAAACAATATGCCAAATTCTATGCACTCGCATACAATTATATGTACTGATAAAATTAACTATCAGAATTCCAGATGTGATTCTTATTAAATAGTAATATTATTGAAGATATAAGCAATTGAAGTGGCAAAACTCTACAAAAAATTAAAGAACTTTTAGTGTCATGAGTTCATTATTATTTTATTTATACTATTTAAATATTTCAGTAAAGTTGTAGAAATTTAATTTGTCCACTGCACGGAGTTGAAGCCGAAGTTGGAGTCTATATACTTTTCCGACTCCGACTGTGTAACCCTCTTGAATATAAATATAAATTGAGATCTTAAATGCCATATGTAAAATTTATAAAAATGTATTATATTTTTTTATAATTTATGTATACATATATCTTTCGCGTCATTGCGCAAATAAGAACAGGGAATTAGTTTGTACAAGCACGGTTCTAATAATTTGTGCATAAACAAATACAATAATGGAAGTTTGCTTCGTAAGTTCGTGCAGTTCCCGTCCCGACTCTCAAACCGACGCTATCCGTCGGTTCGCATTCGTACTGATTCGTACCCTGTGTACTTTGCAGGACTGACTGCTGTCTGCTGTTGCTATAATGGGCTTGCGAACTGTTGCGAACTCATGTGAATGCTGTTGGTTCATCAGGTTCGATTTCCCTACTAGCGCTATGTTTTCTACGTTCTGTTATTCTTATTTATTTCATTGGTTATGTCCATGTCTTATTAGATACCGGATAATACACATATTACATATACGAGAACATTTCGTTATTACCATCAAAAGAGCGGTGCTGTTCCCGCTTAACCACATTATTGTTTAAATGAACAAATATTTAAATCTTACAAATGAGTTAATACACACACGTATGTTGATTTGAGGTTCACTTTAGTTTAGTTGACAAATGCAGACACAATTGGATATTTAACAGCAAAACAGTTCGTGACATAGATCTAAATGTTTGGATCATATTCAATACATATTTATGTATGTATATTAAATTGTGTTAAATGGACACGTCTATATCCGACGGCGATGATGCGATGATGCGACGATTGATGTGGTGATTGGACAATACACAGATCACCAAAATGCAAACCATTGATGTTACTCGATTAATAGCATTAAACATAGATATTACAATAATGATTTTTATATAAATAAATGTGTTTAAAAAATATCCTAAAGGCAGTAATGGTAAGGTAATTATTATTTTTCTTTTAATTTTATTTACGGTCGCCCTATTTCCGATGCTATGTTCTATCACCGACGACCTCGTGCTATCTTTTTACTACACAGTTTTTATGATGCCGTGATGCTTCTTCAAAAGTATTTATGATTATGTGTGGCACATAAACAATTTAACTTTGTTGATTAACACTAATCAGGGTTGGAACCCGAATATACAGCAGTCTGTCGTTCGTTCAAAAAATTAGATTTGAAATAATTAAAATTTATTCTTTAAAATACAAGTACCACTACTCCTTACAACTGGCTAGCATTCGTACTTTGCAAATAAAGAAAAATAAAATCGATTATTCAACTTTTGAATAAGAAATTAAAATCTAAATTACAGATCACAAATTTTGGATAGAAAATGAAATTGAAGTTAACGTGCAATACAAACATATTTTGATATTTATATGCACACACTAATTGTGGATATAATCTTAATGGAATACAAAGTACATATGAAGTTTTATTCCAAATGACAATATCTTTTATTATTGCGTGCCGTGAAGGCGACCGTGCTTGTTATTCGAATACAATGAATCCAGGCAATTACAAAATAGTCACGTTGCAAATTCCTATAATAATAACAACTGTCAATAATGGAAAACTATATAGCATTTAAATATTAATATAAATTTATATTTTAAATAGCAATTGGGGACCCGGTATTTTATCTGTTGGATATTAAAGTTTCTCAATAAACATCTCGTAAACATACTATGATTTTAAATTAAATACTTCAGGTAATTATTCTAAGGTAACAATAAGAAAACTCACCTGTTATCAAAATTAATAATATTTGAAAATACTTCATGTTTATACTTTGATTAAATTCTTTAAGAACTATTATTAGAATTAATTGAAAATATAAAAACAATTATTAATTATGTTTAGTTATTAATTCATTAATGACACAATTAAAAATAAACATTATTAAAACAAATCAAAAGAATATAAACAAATATACACGAGTATACGCGAATGTGTGAGTAACTGTTGTTTACTTTTTTATGTTTTTTTTTTGCTGCGTGCACTCGATGGTGCTTCTGAATGTTAACTGGTAAATTCAGAATTGTCTGGTCTGCCTTTATGACTTTATGTTGACGCTAATAAGAATCAAATAATTCTTCATAGAAAGTTGGAAGGCTGTGTGGCTCTGAGGCTCTGAGGCTCTGAGGTTCTGCTTACCATCGAGGAGTAGCAGAAACTGTGTCGAAAACACAACATTGCTCTTAGAAAGTAGTATTCAACATTTTGTTATTGTTTTTTTATTATGTTTTTATAATACTTGACTTGATATCATTTTTGTAGCCTCTAATTATATACTAGTTAATAAAATTGATTAACTTCAGTAATACACAATACTTTATTAGAATAATATTACAATATTCAGCTTATGGTACAAATTGTCTTTGCTTCTCAGCCTTGGGACTGAATTTAGTAGTTTCTAGTTTTAGTACCATGTGTTGCACTTTTGTCTATACTGTATTAAATTAAAGAACGAAAAAAGAGCCTGACGTTATTATGTTATTAATATGGATTCGTTTTTTTACTATTGCCTGTTTTCATGGTTATTTGTTCTAATACCCGACATAAAATTGAATACAAATAAACAGTACTTGGTAAGAAATAAAATGAATCACAAGCTAAAATAAGTGTTACAATCTCCACTTCTGTTTAATGGCCTCAAAAGACTTTGATGGGATTCTGAAAATTAAGAATGTGATGCGGTACAGTGAGCCTGATCCGTCTTAACGCATAGAAGAGTAAGACAAGTTTCTGGGACCCGTAATTTGGAGGAGCCTGCTATGACTAGATTCAATCATACTCGTATATCATTTTATTTAGTAGCATTAATAACAGTGTCGCTGATTGTTACGAACATCTTCATTAGAACAAGACGTCGACATTATTTATTAATACGGCGCAATTTTTATTAAATAGTTTAAATGTTATACTATAGTAGATGCACAGCCATATATTTTTCGTCATAAACTTAGTGAGTTATTCTACATTCCGAACGTTTCGAGAGAATATTAGTGACTAGTAATTGCAATAAAATGCAGTACCAAACTGTTGCACTTTAGACAAAATTAAAATCTTGATCCAATTGTATTCGTTTAAACCGTCAACCGTAGAAAGAAGTCATTTGAGTACAAAACTACAAAGTTTTAAGTAATTAATATACTCGTATGTTGCCAATTAAAAACAAAATTTAAAACATCAAAGTTTTTTTGTTTTATTACTCTTGTTGCAATGCACAAGCACAAATAAAATACATTGCAGCAGCAGCAGCGGCAGCCGGATCGAGGTGCACTCGTATATATGATTTCATTAAAACATGTTTCGATCAAAACAAAACATAATTTAAAACTAATTTGAATGCACACATTTTTGTTGTCTGTTGGATTCGCTGAGTCGCATGGAGGCCCCCGCGTTGCCCCACGACACTGAAAGCCCCACAACCCCGGTGCACGGCCACGAGTCAATGTTTTTATTGAAATGAGTTATACAACTCTGTTGTATTTTCAGTTTTCTATAGGTTTACGTTGTATGGTGTATGGCGTATAGTGTAGTGTATGCAATGCAATGCAGATGGCTCTGTACATAATACATAATATTACAATTCAAAATAGTTTGCAGCTTTCCTAATTACCTTGTTATTCGTACTCGTATTTCTGATGACAATTATAATCCAGAAGTTGTGATATATTATCAGTCGGCGCGAATACTGGTGGTGGATGGACAATTACTATTTGTTCGTTACGTCATATGTATCCCAAGAGAACAATGTTTGTAAAGGATCGTCTTCACTACTGCATGTTTTCTCTACAACACTGCAGGACAAATACAAGGTGTTGCATAATGACTGACATTATGAGGTTGCATTTTCAATTTAAAATATGTTAAAATGTGCACAGTAAATACAAACAACCTCTAGGTACTGCTTGCGAACGACTAATGCTTCAAATTATTATTAAGTTCAACAAATTAATCTTTTGTATATTTTACTCATATATAGAATGATCAAGTGGAAAACAATGATATAGTTCAAATTACGAGAGTTCGGCGGCGACTCATACTTAAAGCAAGTTGTGGGGTATAAACTGCCGATATAACTAAAAAGCACTGACTCACTTATTTTCCTATAATGATCATGATGTGCACTATAAACTAATATAAACTGGACTATAACTAACTGAACTATCATGATTTGAACTATAGTCACAATTTCTTCATTTTTGGTGAAATAAAGAACAAGGAGTCTGTCTCACAAAGTGATGTAAGTTTACAGGAAATGCTTTTCTAATTAAAATAACAAATAATTATATATAAAAAATGTGTTTAATGATATCGATAACTCTTTAAAGAATAATCATTTTTGCACAACGCCTGAGATCGTTTTTCGACTTTCGGTTCTTATTTTATACAACTCATAAAAACGAAATGTCTTAGAATTGCTGTTCGTCGCTATTTAACATTTTTTTAGAGAAATGAAGTATGAGCAAACACTTCCATCCCTATATTTCCTTTGATTACAGATTTACTGCCTGACTGCACTAACTTCCAAGTGCATCGAGTACATGTATTACGCAATATATATTCCGCTGATGCATCACATGCAGCACTGGTACGTCCGTACGTCCGTACAAACGTATTACGTAACGCATAGCGGAATATCTTACTGGAGACTTGAGACACCTGCGAGAAGTTTCTAATACGAAAAATACCATTCTAGTCATTATCTATTTAAGTTAATCTGTTATATTTTATATAGGAAGGAAGAAAATTTATATATAAATTAATTAGCAGAATGCATCAACTATTTATTTAAAGAAACAAGTAATTAAGAAATGCGTATTGCGCTCATAAAAATCAGCGGATGTGAGACGAAGAAAGATTTCCGAGTTGTCCAGTTACCGGGTTGTCCGCTACCGGGTAGTCAGCTTCCGTGTACGTGACATTGAATTTGTCCGCGTCACGTTTTGCAAAGCACTCTGCAGATCTCTGCAACTGAAAATCTTTCTTCTTCGGCTTCCACTAATTTAAGCCATCAAGAAAAGTGTCATCAAGTGCCGCGTGTGCTACGCCCCTGGACGTGGATACATGTTTATTTACATCTGTCAAAACACTTATAATAAATTGTAATACAACGGTAAATATATGCAATCCAAATATATCCATATAGCTTTTTTTAGACGATCAGTTCAGATTCAGATTCAAGTTTCTTTCGTATTCGTGTTATTGACAGCATGTTTGAATCTCAAACAAATTAAAGATTTCATCTGGTCGTGTAAAAGGCCCGCAATATTTGACTCGGAACTCTTTTTACACAATGGCTATAGAACAAGGGCTGTACACAGCACACAGTACACACACCCACACTGATACACATACGAGCATGCTACTCCGAGTGTAGTGCATATACCCGATATCTGTTACCCAACAAATTTATGACTTAATGTATGTAGGTAATTTTGATTTTTGCAGGTTACGGTTTTTAGTCAAATGTTTATTTTAATTTTTATTTATTGTTTCATACTTTATTAATTGTGTCATTGCTACTATTATTTTATATAACATATTTCGATAATTACTGCAGATGACTGTTTTTGCAACATTATTTAAAATTTGGGTTTTCAACGCTTAATTTGTATAAATGTCTAAATATGCTTTTAATAAAAGCACCCAAAAAGGAATAATAAACATTCAACAATGTTTTTAATAAAGAGCCACCTCTATTATTGCACCAGGCAACTTTTGCCATACTAAAAGTTATCAGTCAATTAATACATATGTATTATGTAAATTACATTCAAAGAATAATTAGTCTTAAAAACGGATTTTTACTAATGGTTTTAATGAAGAATTTACTGTATCTAACAATTGTTATAGAATTTTATGCAAAACAAATTATTAGTAAATATAAACGGAGATCTGGTAACATTGTCCTGTCAGGAACGACATAACGGCGAGTGGCGGAAGGGTGGGGGGTAGATCTGTTCCCAGCTGATAATATGTCTACTGGAATAACAATCAGTGTATTGTTCTGACGGTGACGACGCCGACTAGACAATGCAGCAGGTGCTTAGAGCATTGCATAACATTCAAATATTAAGATACGAGTATTTATATACGGATACGGCTTTATATCATACACTAGGGACGCTCAAACTCTTTGAATCAACGGGCCTCATTGAGGTATTAAAAGAAATACGCAGGCTATCTTGAGTTAAGGTGTTCGGTTATAAAGCCTAGCACACATTTCGGAAAAATGAAACTAAAAAATATATACATAGCGCATTGTGACTTCTTTTGGTTTTCAAATATGAAACGAAACATGTGATCAAATAAGCAAGTCAAGTGAACGACTGCATTAGTTTATGAATAGTTTAATTTATTATTTTATTTATTGTATAAAAAGAGTCCACGGGCCGTAGTTTTGGCACCCCTGCTTTACAGAACTGACCACTATTATATTGTATACTTTTCACATAATTCTTTACTAAATATTAATTAACTTCATTTTAAATATTGCGGCATGAAAATGATCAATTCAAAAGTTGAAGGTTGTTATTGTTTCAAAATTAATAATTACATATTTAGTTTATCTTAATGACATAGTTAGGAATGTCATAAGCCGGTCTAGTATAAGGACTATAGTCTATGAGAACTGTGGCAACAATTAATAGTAAGATTTGTCGTGCTTAAAGGTTCCGAACATTGCTGAGCCCGGATTTGATTCTCGGCGACGGTAGTTTTCTGGTACTGGAAACACATGTTTGAAAGCAATAATTTCCATGTTTACTGGAGAAAAATGTCATTCAAATATCACCAACGCGTTTAGGAGCTGCGTTAAATAGGTTAATATGTAGTGAAAACTCTCAAGTGGCCAACCCAGCCGATAAATCCGTTTAAACCTTTACAAAAAAATAATATAATGATGAAACTTAATTATGACAAATGAAACGAATGTCGTTCTGAACTAATCGAAGTATTTTAAGATATTCCACTTATTCAACGTTTTAATTGTAATTACCCTCTTGCTAGCATTAATCTGAATTCCTTCCTAGTCTGTTCGTAGGTTTCTTTAAACTAATTAAACCTTCATCAAATTTCACTAGCATAACTTACATAGTATAAGTAGAATAGCGAAAACTCGGTTTAGAGAAATTAAAACTACTCCTAAGAAGCAGTTATTTTAGTTTTTATTATTGCCGTGTATATTGACATTGCGGAACTTGTTTGTCAAGATTACTTTTCTATAAAATGTATAAGAATACTCAATGTGCTACAATAATTTTGCCGGGTCCCGCCATCCGCGGTCTCACCATCCACGGTCTCTACATTTCGCTGACCAGTACATGTTTCTCTTTAAGGTCGCTTCACGCTCAACGTAAGATACCAAAACTTGTCAGCGTCTTGTTCATTTCTTTCGTCGAGTTGTTCCCTTTTCTTCGCTCCAACATACTTCTTATTTCTACGACACGTTCGCATCTATCTCACGTCTCCATAAGTGCGACTCCAACAAGTGACATCCAACATTTGTTAGTAATAAAACTGCCAAATAGTATCTGCCAAATTTCACAGAAATATTGCGTTTTTATATTGATTTAAAATGACCGCTCTTGTTGAAAGACCCTATATTTGTATTTTGTTTTATTTATGACTAATCAATACAGATACCACTAAAAATGTTAGTGCTTGCTGCACTCACCTTTTCTTTTCCACGTACGCTTACCTTAAGACATACTTTTAGGTGCCCAAAATTATATTAATTAAAAGATATGTTAAATAAAATATAGCAAAGGAAATACAAATTAAAATCTCATTAACTTTTAACACGAAATAAATTAACTTACAAATTCATGTTGTGTGTGTTACTTGAAAAGTGAATTCATTGGTAAAAACACGTTATGATACGGGTACGAGCCAACGAGCCATCGAACCAACGAACCAAAGAGCTATGAGCTACGGGCGTTTAAAAGTGGTTCAAACATAATTCGATGCAGCAATTTCTAGTTCTTCTTCTCAAAGTGGAACATCATTTCACTCTACTGCGAATCTGTAGCATGCATGAATTAGTTGGCAAGAATGAAGACGATCTTAATGTAACATCTATTCAGGAGCAGTGCCGTATTAAACACATATAAATTGTGTCAATCAACCTGCTAATTTGTATTTATACCCCAATATTAATATTTCATACGTTTCTTATATACGGTCAGCATAAAAACTTAAAGTTACTCATCCCTGGCTTAAAGTATGACATCTGCATAATTTATATAATATGTGGAATATTAAGTACATATAATAATAGAAAATAAATATAGCATGTACCTGTACGTACACCTACAACGTACAGTGTACATTGACGATTATGTAACAACATACTGACATTGTTCGATTGCTGGGAAAAACTGAACGTGAGATAGACTTAGTGCATGTGATAGAATAGTGTTCGGTAAGCAGGACCGCTTTATCTCTTAGGAGAGGCCTAATGTTTTATAAGGCCCGCGAATTATCGATTTTCTATTATTAACGTCACATTTTGTTCGACGCCTCTTGGTTACTTTTGGAGCCCTTGATTTCAACTTTGCCACTAATGGTAATCCGACGCTGTCCTGTACTTATGTTAGCCTATTGACGTATGATGTTGAATTCTGTTGTTATGCTATGAATGAAATATTGTATTAATTACTAGTAATTAAAATATTCATATGAGAATATTAGAAAAATTGTTTTCCCAAACGCTATTGCGTAATCAATATACC
Organism: Panorpa germanica; assembly: GCA_963678705.1. NCBI lineage: Eukaryota > Metazoa > Arthropoda > Insecta > Mecoptera > Panorpidae > Panorpa > Panorpa germanica. Next base: position 47,674,256 of record OY783203.1, read on the forward strand.
ATTTAATAATAATACATAAAATATTTTCATTCCAAATTGCGCTCTGTGATAAAAGCGCACACGATATAAAGAATATATAAATAATTTATAATCTTTCGTAAATTTTATATAATAATTTTTGATCCTCATAATGTACTAATCATATATTCAGTCTATGAAGTCTGATTCAGTTAATGCCTTATGGTTTTTTTTAAACAGAATGATCAGGGTCGGCACTACCAGTAATTTTATTAAAATAATCACTATTTATCATTTTCATGCACTTCTTATTACCAGTAACAATTTGTATCAATAGAATCAATCAATCAATCAAGAGTATTACACTATATTAATTTGTCAGATGTGAACGTATGCCTTAATATACATGAATTGTCAGAAACACTAATTCGTTATTTCAATCCTGTCAATCCCTATTACAACCACATTTATTTACAATAGCTAAAACAATTAAGAATATTTAATTTTAGCACTAATCTTTCCGTTTAAGTATCATTTCCATCTGCTGTTTTAATTTTAATTTCCATTTTCTTTTTTAACCTTTTGTACTTAAGCGAAACCTAGAATATTTAATTTTAAAAGATTTAAATTTTGTTTATAATCGGAGTACAAAGATACTTTTTAACCCATAAATTTACTTCTAATGGTGTTACAATCCTTAAAAAGTTTTCTGAAGTAGTTTTATGAATAAACTAATATAGTAAAGAGATAGATATAAATTAAAAAGCAGTAATAAAATCACAAAACGTTGTATATTAGCAACATTGTTTAAGTGATAATAACTTTTATTATATTAGAAAACCTTACAATTCATATAATCGTGTTTAAAGTCAGGAGCGTTTATTTCTGGGTACAATACAGCTGACATCAAAAGAAAAAAATGAGCCTCTAAGTAGAAATCACACTCTACTTTGAATACAGGGAGTAATAAAGATCCTAATGTTTTTCATGCCCACAAAATATTAAAAATACTGTAAACTGTATACTTCTTTTTCTTATTTATCATTTTTATTGGTAATTTATTATATATATAATGACAATTAATACAATAAATTTATACATAATACTATGAGGCCTACATTTTATATAAAACTTTCATATTAATTTAATGGAATTTACTCACTCACCCTTTTAATTTAAAACTATTACATTTTGTATAACATTACACATAATAGAAATTTCTTATGTAATACAAATGTTAAAATATTTAGTATTGATATCGAACGCCTAACTAAATTAAGATGCAACTAAACTAACACTTTTTTTATAACAAAGAGATAATTTAAAATTAAAATAACTTAATTTTTTCTTAACAATATCATACTAACATATTCAATAAGGTCAATAAGTTTTAACGCAATGAAAGGTAAAGAAAATCTTTGTAATGAAACTTTTGGTAATTCTTTTTACACACAACGACGCACAAAATGCTGAATATAGTTTTACTTGTTATTTATAAATTATAATCGATGTAAAATGCGATTTGTTAATTTAATGTATAACATTTTTCTTTGTTTGTATAATAGATTAACCAGTGACAATCATCCGTTGAGTGAGAATAGCAGCTGTTCCAGGTCCAGATCATTTGGCTATAGGATCAGTGACAGAGTATAAATGAATTTGGCGTGAGTCAAAAAATTAGTCCTTTTAACTTGGTATAAAAGTACAATATTGACTGGAGAATAACTGTTTATATTTAAGTAAATAGGCCGTTAAATAAGTTAAATTACAAAAAATGTAACAAAGACAAATTATAGCAATAATTTTTTTGGTAGATTTTGAGATAAATGGTATCACAAAAAATAGCACTCATAAATGTATTCAATAACTATAATGTACAATTACTTTTATTTATATTTTTATTGGTTGTTTATATATTAATTTTTGCCTTATATAATATATTTGTCTGTAAATAAAAGTAAACTTCCAAAATAACTAATATAGGCTTATAAAAAGTTAAAAGACAGAACGTGAGAGTGAAACATCTGAGTAAAGAATCTATGGACTGTAGAAGTCATATTAGTCCAGTTCGTTACAATGATTAAAATGATTTTGCGTTAGAAATGTTTCGATGGTTTCAGTAAACAAGCTTTGGTGAGTCCCAGTGGCTTATATTCTACTTAAAACATAGGTGTAGTTTATTGAAAGCATACTTATATTCTTTACTACGTAATAAACAAGTGTAATGTAATTTGTATTATTATTATTGCTAATATAATAAATTGGTTGTTTGTTTAAGTGAATAATTTGTTGTTTATCTGGAGTTAAAGATTGTCTCTAAAAGTTCTGGAGTAATCACTCGATGAGGTCTAGCTGGGTCAAGTTCTTGTGTTCTTCGATAGAGACGTGCGTTTATGCTGAACAGCTGTGGGCTTAAATCGCATCTTACATTAAACCACCAATCACAGACGAAAACTGCTTGTGAGAATTGCGTACCATTAGGACACAAAAACGTTGCTTGCCGTCCATCTATATCACAGTAGTGCCACCCTGAAAAAAAGCCAAAGTAGTATTTGATTAGACAAATAATAATATATTCAAATTTACTACCTGGCCTGACAAGAATAATTTTACATTCTGGTGCTTTAAAAAAAAAATTCCGACACCTGATTTAGAACAAAGGGTTTGAAAATCAGGTTGCTTTACAAACCTTGGCATCTGGTTTCCATATCAGCAAAAAATCCTGGATACGGTTGTTCATCGCAATAGAAGTTTGTATAAGGAACATCGGCAAGAACAGGGTAGTCAGTACCTGGGCGCCCTATTTGGAAATAAAGAAATCTATTAGTACTTTATTTCAAACAATTATTCTATGACCGATTTAATTATATTTATAATGCACAGCAAAACTGCCTTTGCTATACGTGTACGTTATAATATTGTAGTTTATTTTAAAATAAATATTTTCTATGTACCTGTACTGTTTCCATACACAGTTCAAACGATATAAAGAATAACAAATTATTGGAAAAAAACTTCGATTAGCGACAAAAACAAAATAAATACAAAAAGTATAATTAAAGTTTTTGTAAATGACATAAATAAATTAATTACCGTTATTATATGTATGATATTTAAAAATTTAATTAACTGTTATTTCATTAGAGAAAATAACAATTTATTTTTACTTTGATAATATTTTTTCGATATTATAATTTAAAAATGTTACTTGTTTATATATTGGTTTGGAGACGTCGAATATTGAATTAAATTAATCGAACAGTAATGGCTTTTCCGCTATGTTTGTTGTTTATTGAGTTGAGATGTGTTTAGTAGCACATAGTACTATTATCCATATCAAACAAATAATACTTTTAAGCTGCAGTAAATTAAACTGTAGCTCACACAAAATACAAAGACAAAATGTAAACGTATTCTACAAAATCTTATAATCACAAGTACTTAAGCTTAACTTAAAATTTATTATAGTAGTTTGTACGGTACGAGTATGTTTATGTACAATTATTATATTTGATACTACTGTTTGCATAATATTATACAATAATAAAACTCAAGCGGAAGCTGTTATTATTAATTATTTCTTAGAAAATACCTAAACGTAATAACCAAAGAATAAAACCTAAACAAAAAAATAAAATTAACTAAAATTATTACGAAAAGGAATTTATTACAAGATTGAGAAATATTTGATTTTAAATGCTCAGCATTCGAGCTATGTCAACTTTTCTTTAAAGTTATTTACCTGGTATGGATCTTCCTAGTTCCAGATATTCACGTACAGATGGACTAAGAAATCCTGGAGGAACACTATTCTGTGGGGATGCCAAATCATTATTCCTCTCCTCTGTGAGGCCCTCTGCACTGTCCGTATGTCTTAGGTGCTGTGGGGGGTCTTTTAAACCAAATGGAGACTCTGGTGCTCTTGGTCTTTTTATGCGAATTTTCTCTTTTCCACAATCTAAAAACATAACATAACATTAAATTGATGATAGTAATAATGTAAATTTGAAATTGACAGTTTAAATAACCCTGTGGTTGTATGATCAAGTGTGTTGGATTTAAATTTAGCGCCCTCTCGGTATTGACACTATTTGTATCTTACTTTCTACACACGGTAATACTGTAGTTAATACTATAACTCTGTAATACCGGCCCACTATGTATTCTATACTCAGTGACATCATAACTAATGTGTACATCTAATTAAATATAATAAACCTGATTAATATAAATTAATAGTTTATCTCTGCTAAATATAACAGGTTATCGGCCCAGATAAACCTAGAGACGTTTAGTGAGTGTTTTTCGGAAAAGTGGATAAAGACTTTTAGTGTGGTGAACATAACCTTAAAAAAAAACGTGGCTGTTGAAACTGTTTCTGTTCTTCTTTGTGTATAAAGTGTTCTCAACGAATAAAAATGGCATCGAATAATTCACTGGCATTAATCGAGAAGTTAACCGGCCGTGAAAACTATTCGACTTGGCAATTCGCAGTGAAAACATACCTACAACACGAAGAATTATGGGATTGTATTGAGGTTAACCCGGCGTCACCCACAGATTCAAAACGTGATACAAAAGCGAAAACAAAGTTAATTCTTCTGGTTGATCCGATCAATTACGTTCATATCCAAGAGGAAAACACGGCCAAAGGAGTTTGGGACAAATTGGCTGCAGTGTTCGACGACTCAGGACTTACACGCCGAGTTGGTCTGCTACGTGATTTATGTAACACATCGTTAAGTGGATGTCAAAGTATAGAAGAGTATGTGAGCAAAATTATGTCAACTGCTCACAAGCTGCGCAACATTGGCTTTAAAGTGGACGACGAGTGGCTCGGGACATTGCTGCTATCCGGTCTGCCCGAATCATATCAACCAATGATTATTGCGATCGAAAGCTCAGGCACAAAAATAACTGCAGACGGTGTTAAAGCAAAACTATTGCAAGATGTTAGAAATTCAGACAACAAAACAACGGCTTTTGCTGTCAACAAGAAGTTTCATAACAACTCTGTAAAGAAGAAGTTCTACAAGGGTCCGAGATGTTATTCCTGCAATCAATATGGACATAAACGCTCTGAATGCAACAAATACAAAACCATGAACAAGACACAGAAACCTAGCTCTTCTCATGCTGCTGTGTTTGCTGCATCATCCCACTATGGTGATGCTTGGTACATAGACTCCGGTGCTTCGGCACATATGACTAAGACCAAGAATATAATTGTAAAGGAAACTACCCCTATAACAAAGAACATTCGTGTTGCTGATAACAAAGTGTTATCTGTGCAAAGCTCAGGAGATGTCAGCTTAAACATTTATGACCAAAACGGGCAAGAGAATAAGATTCTGTTCACAAATGTCTTATATGTTCCTGAATTGGCAACTAATCTGATATCTGTAAGCCAAATTATTAAAAATGGAGGCCAAGTGAAATTTGATACCTCAGGCTGTGTGATCATGAACAGCAAGAATCAAATTATAGCAACTGCGAGCATTGTAAACAACATGTACCGACTGAACATGTCTGAAAGCCTTGCGCACATGTCCAGTGTTGAACATGAAAAAGATGCTTTTTGCTGGCACCAGAGGATGGGACATCTTAATTTCCAAACTTTGAAAAAATTGTCTGATAACACAGAGCATTTAACTTTCTCAGGAAACACAGAAAATCTGAAATGCATAACTTGTAAAGAAGGAAAGCAGACACGGTTACCTTTTAAAAGTGATGGATTAAGAGTCACCAAACCACTAGAATTGGTTCATTCTGACGTATGTGGACCAATGGAAACCCAGTCTCTCGGTGGGAGCAGATATTTTTTAACCTTCCTAGATGAATATTCCAAGAAGATTTCAGTATACTTTCTTCACAACAAGTCCGAAGTGCTCAGTAAATTCAAAGAATTCAAGCAAGAAGTTGAAAATCAATTGGATGCTCGTATAAAGGTTCTTCGTACAGACAACGGACTTGAATACGATAACAAAGCCTTCTCTGATTACCTGAAAGGTGCCGGAATCATTCATCAGACCACCACACCATACACGCCTGAACAGAATGGGACTGCGGAACGTATGAATCGGACACTGGTTGAAAAAGCGAAGTGCATGCTACTCAACGCTGGTCTGCCGAAGTTGTATTGGGCAGATGCAATACACACTGCTGCTTACATCATCAATCGTTCCCCAACCAAATCCTTAGCTTTCAAGACTCCTATGGAAATCTGGTCTGGACGCAAACCAAATGTTAATCATATGCGTATATTTGGCTGCGAAGCAATGGTTCATCTACCTAAAGAAAAACGCAGAAAATGGGATCCAAAGGCTCAAAGAATGATCTTCATCGGATACTGCGACCATACAAAAGGATACAGATTCACATTACCAAATACTAGAAAGGTAATAAAGAGCAGAGATGCTACATTTCTTGAATCCTCAGTGAAAAGAGATTTTGTTTCGGTAGAATTGAATGAGACAGAAACTGAAAATGACAAAACAAATACAAGAAAAGAAGATGTAAGAGAAAATGCAACAACGGAAGAGGACAGCTTGATTGACAACGACACAAATTCAGAAAGTTCATATGAAACAGAGAAAGGAAACAGGTCAACATCCGACAGTGAATACTTACCTAACACCAGAATTGATTCTCCTCCCGTCAGTAATGTGACATTGAGACCAAGAAATAAAACAAAAAAGAAGAATTTCAACTGTCCATGTACTGAAGAACATACTCATCTGTGTTTATTCTCATCCTGTGTTCCTGTAACATATGAAGAAGCAGTACATTCAACAAATAAAAATGAATGGAAAAAGTCAATCAATGAAGAACTTGATGCACATAAGAAAAATGAAACCTGGACATTGATAGAAAAACCTCCAAATGCCAAAGTGATCGGTAGCAAATGGGTGTTCCGAATAAAAGAAGAGTCAACGGGTCCACGGTTCAAATCAAGACTTTGTGCTAAGGGATTTGCACAAACCGCAGGTATTGACTACACAGAAACCTTCGCTCCGACTGTAAGGTATGATTCAATACGTTTATTACTTTCCATAACTGTTCAAAATAAACTTAAAATCTTACAACTTGATGTAAAAACTGCATTTTTATATGGTGAACTTGAAGAGACTATATTTATGACTCCGCCTGAAGGTCTATCCTGTGAAAACAACATGGTATGCAAGCTCAACAAGTCGCTGTATGGTTTAAAGCAAGCCCCCAGAAGCTGGAATAAGAAATTTGACTCAATATTAAAGAAATTTGGCTTCATCAACAGCAAAGCTGATCAATGTGTGTATGTTGGTCATGTCAAGAATGAGAAATGTTATCTTTGCCTGTATGTGGATGATGGCCTACTATTTTCTAAAACTGAATCCACTCTGAAAGAAATAACCAAGGAACTACAATCTGTGCTGGAAGTAAAAATATTGAACACACCAAGTAATTTTGTGGGCATGCAAATTGAGATAGTTAGCAACGGTATTTTTATACATCAGACCAAGTATGTTGAACAACTGTTAGAGAAGTTTAACATGACTGATGCTAACCCGAACACTGTTCCAGTGGACCCCCATGTCAAGCTACAAAAGGAAGATGGAGAACCAGAGAAGAACTATCCTTATAGAGAAGCTGTAGGTTCTCTTATGCATCTGGCTACAGTCAGTCGACCAGAAATTATGTTTGCCGTAAGCCTGGTAAGTCGATTTTTAAGTTGCTATAACAAATCACACTGGAATGCTGTCACGAAGATCTTCAAGTACCTGAAGGATACTAAAGATTATGGCCTGAACTACTCATCAACATCAGAGCCACCAGCTGTTACTGGTTATAGTGATGCTGATTATGCAAACGATATTGACACAAGACGCTCAGTTACTGGCTATGTCTTCATAAAGAATGGTGCTGCTGTAACATGGTCAAGCCAACGCCAACAGACGGTTGCTCTGTCAACAACAGAAGCTGAATTTATGGCCGCCTGTGCTGCAACAAAAGAAGCCATGTGGATAAAGCAAGTGTTAAGTGATATTGGTGAATATAAACAAGACACTATGTGTTTACATTTGGACAATCAAAGTGCCATCAGTGTAATTAAGAATATAAATTTTCATAAAAGATGTAAACATATTGATATTAAGTATCACTTCATAAAAGAAAAATATTCTCAAAAGATTATAGATCTTAAATCTGTAAGCACTGCTGATCAATATGCAGATATATTAACTAAAGCATTGTCAAAAGATAAATTCCAATTCTTAAGATCTAAACTTGGTATGTTTAACTACAACTCTTTTGTTAAGTGATATGTTAGAATATCTTGTACTATAACTTGATTAATATTTTCATGTTTTTTGCACTCAATTAATCATAATTTGTTGTTAGAATGTCTAAATTTAGAGGGAGTGTTGGATTTAAATTTAGCGCCCTCTCGGTATTGACACTATTTGTATCTTACTTTCTACACACGGTAATACTGTAGTTAATACTATAACTCTGTAATACCGGCCCACTATGTATTCTATACTCAGTGACATCATAACTAATGTGTACATCTAATTAAATATAATAAACCTGATTAATATAAATTAATAGTTTATCTCTGCTAAATATAACAAAGTGATTATATGACTTGCATAATAAAATGGTAATTTATAATGCCCTAGAATCTGATTTAATTCTTTATAACTCGCTAATACTATACCATATTCACATTCATAACTGTATTAAAGCATATCTTTTTAAGTATCATTATCCATTTGTTATAATATGTAACGGATGGATTTGTTGACTCGACTTCAGTGGGTCAAATTCAGGCTTTTTATTAATCTAATTGGTAAATTAGATCTAAATTGGACATCAATAGGAACGAATGTATCTCACTGTTTCTCACTGTTGTACTAGTGACTCTTTTAAGCAAGATATGTATTATATTATTGTTTTAATTGAATGATTTGAATAAATCTAAGCATAATTGAATCTGGAACAAATATTTAGGCAATGTGAGTGTTATTGCAATGACTAAGGACATACATACATTATAATGATTAAGCACGCTCAAAAAACCACTTAATAATAATAGTACAGATCAAATCAAATTGATTACATTGAATTCTATTTATTCACTCGTACTTTTACATTATTTTTTTAACTATTTTTTTTTCATATTATTTTTGAAGGTTTTATGTTCCTGATACGTGTTTAAACAATTCTTTTACTTTTTTGTGTGTTGAGCTCAAATCTTTAAAAGAATTTAATATCAGTCCTTACACTGTTAAAGCGATAGTTTATCAATTATTTAGTACAATACTGAGTTAGTTTTATCTCGCTTGTTTATTTCAATATGAGGACTACTGTTTTTTGGAAATGCCTTACCTACAAAGAGTTTTCTTAGAATATTTTTTGGAAAAATCAATTCATTACGCATAAAATCCTAATTTAAACGATACTTCAAGAATTCTGCACACACAGTTCGTCAAGAAAGTTTTTTGTATTAAAACAAAACGCTAGATGGCATTAATTGCAGCTCATAAAATTGTTTATTAAATTATAGATCGATTACTTATTATTACTTTATTATGCGGGCAGGTTATGGTCTCGAATGAAGTTTACGCAACAATCTCTTATTAGTATGTTTATATTTTAATGTAATTAATGATACGGCACAAACACCCTGTCTATAGTTTCCTTTTAAATTATTATAGCAATAATATTTTTTCTTGGTTCAAATTATGCACTACGAAAGCTTTTACCTCATAAGAATACACCAAAAGGTGTGTTAGAAAGTTGTTTTAATAATGGTATTGTCATTTTGCATACTCGTACCATACGCAAACGTAGCCATTCAAACGGCAGGTGGCGGGCGACGGATTGCGGGGTGCAGTACGGAATAATAACTATGACTCCTATGTCGTACTACGTATGCAAGTATGCATGATTGTGATATATTGTAATAACACTATAAAGTGTAAAGTACACGTTAGGAGGGCTCCTCGGATTAAGCATTAGATAAGGCAAGGGATCCCGCTAAGTGGGACAAATTGTCTGAAGTGCAGTAACGAGAACGCTGAGATGCGGTTGTTTCTCTCTACATTTGAGTTGCTTCGCATTAGCACACTTTATCACGAGAGCAGTGCATCGTCTTTAATCATGATGTACTTCAACATTTTAGTGGACTAAAATGCTCAATGGCGAATGTTGAAGTCATATTATTCGTCTTATTTACATCGAAGTCTTCTTATTTAGAATTGCCCTACACGATAAACTAGTAAATATTTTTTTCTTGTTTACAAGTAAATGTGCTATAGTACAGCTAAACATACAATACGATACAAAGCGAATTATAAATATTAATTTAAAATCTTATTAAGTTTTGAATGTACTTTGCAGCACAGCTCGTAACTTTGTTGTACTCATAGTTATTAGACTCCTTCGGGCTATCAAAACAAGCCACGATTTTCAAAGCACGATTTTTGTTGAGATAAAGCAATAATATGTTATTTTTTATTGTTTTGCTGCAATTTTTTTAAGTGAAATTATATTACACTACCAGTTTCATGTTTTTGACGTTTTATTATTTTAACGCTTTTATACAATTCAGTTAATAGATCTCATACGTACTACTACACAGCTCAAAGCAAAACTAAAATGTCAGCCAGTAGTATTGATTGATTGACAGGGTAATCGTAAAAAGAATGTTAAATACCAAAACACAAAATAGAAATATACGAGCACTAATTATACCAGCATTTTATAACCGAAACTATACCTGTTTTTTTTATTAGGTTCGAGATGCGCACTTCTAACAAGTTTTGTTACAAAAATTTGTCCTTAAACCTCTTACATTTTGTATCAGTTTCAAACATCTTCCCGACATGGAGTTTGTAAGGTCTAACTTCTAACATGTATGTGAACGCATTATCAGTTGGGTATTTCTGATTGGGTGTTGTACGCAGACTCACTAACCCCAAACAATTCATACTAATACAGGAGCAATTCATTGACTTATTCACAAATGAGTGCATGGAAACCAATGTTTGATCCAGGATACCACAAATACGGTTCAAAAACAAATACCAATTATAGGCCATTCTACAGAAGCTGTTGATTCTTTTCCCGTCTTCCATTTTAGTAGAACATGGACTTGCAGTAATTAGCTTCATAACGAAAATATTTATGTTTTACAAAGTGGACTCATATATGTGAGCTACAATCAAATAAACTCGGTTAAACCAAAACCCATAAAATACAGGGCTGATCTAAGAAATGAATCTAGAAGACACAAAAGTCCATAAAACGAAGATTCAATTTTTTTGTTTTATTGACAGAATCGAATTAGTTTTTGAGTAATTTACAACTTCATGAACTTGCATGAATTTTTAACTTGCGGTACTCCGATAAAAAAATAATTTGAAGTAATAGTTGCACAATTAATATAAACCTGATTTCTGAACTATAATTTTATAAACGAGTTTTATATACTAATATATTATTCATCGCATCTGCAGATGATAACTTCTAGAATAAGTCAAGTATTCAAATTTAGTGCTTTTGATGTTGGAACACTATATCCTTCTGGATTATTTTTTAAACTCGAGATCTTTCATTAAAAAAACAGTTCCTTTTCAGTCCACTCGCACTTAGGGCTAGACCCCATTGAGGAATAAATCCGCGAGGTTTTTTTTCACGGGTTCAAATGCTAACAGATACAATTTAATTACATTCAAATTGCGTCTGCTCCGATATTACATCGCGTGTGCTAACTTGTGCGTTATTTCACTTGGTGAGCACTCAGCTTTAGACTTTTAGTTACAAAAGCAGGAGCCCGAGCGTGATCTCTCTGTAACCCTGTCTAAAAGTTATGACTTGTGTGCTTGGTCTCACTTTCATATTTCATGGACAATAGACACTCCATACTCTTCACACTACACTACACTGTATGCTGTATGCTGTATGTGTGTATGTGCAAGTATAGTTATAGATCAGCAACAGATGTCAACACACGTTTACAGGGTTACAGATGTTCAGCGTGCAAAACATTGGGAACATTGTTGTCTTTTGGCGCCCAAACTGTGGAACATTCAATTACTTGGTTTAAAAATTGTGAAGGTTATTGTTGATTTTAATATTGATAATTTAATTGTTACTTTGAGATAATATTAAAATGTATATTTTATTATGTAAATTATCGTGACTTCACGCTTAGATAATTAGATAATACTTGAAATTTGGTAAAATTATCTTTTGCGAAGGTTATAACTTTGTATTTTACATGTATGTGTTATATCAGGGGCTCCCAAACTGTTAGAGCTACCCACGAATAAAACATTTCAAATTCGTTAGTCATTTTCAGAAAGTCTCAAGTTACAACTTATAAATTCCTCCATTATCCAACATTATTTTTCTCAGTGATAGTACACAATAATTGAAAAAAATAATAATTCAAGTAAAATATTTGCATTCGAGTGTATGTGAAAAACATTTAGAGTTACGTATTGTAGTTTGCAAAGTTGGATTATGTTTATTAATTTAAAAAAAAAACAATACACACAATAATTTTAAAACTTACATGAAGTAATTTAATTAACTACAAATATATGAAAGTTATTTCAACAAAGCAGTGTTATTCGTTTATTTACTGTATTCGTGTATCTGTAACCACATTCAGGTTAGAATTATTACAAACAAGTTTCATTAGATGGGATGTGCTTGTTTGTACATGCTAAAAAATCAGGAATAGTTCCTGATTGTGAAATTAAATGCCAGGTCTATGAACGCAAATGTATTTATTATAAGCAAGGGTATATACTCGTACACAAGGTGTTCAACAAGAAAAATCAAAAATTGGAGTGTATCTTCTTTGATGCGCGCGTTGTGTGGGTTTGTTAACTACAATGGACCATTTATTGGCGGTAAATCATTTTTATAAGTAAAGGAATAAGTCATATTTCGCATTTTGATTAGAGGGCTAAATCTTCCTGATAATAATACATTTTTTGTCGTTAAATTTGAGCATCACCAACTTTATCAAGATAGACGCGGTATGATAAATGTGAAAATTAGATTTATTTAAGTACGTGCCTAGAATATAAAATATTTAAAGAAGTAAAAGTTGCTAATATTACTTAAGAAGTTAAAGGTCCCCGCAAATCACAAATATGGGTTTACCTTACATTCATATTTTACTTAATCAAAACCTAGTAATATTTAATCTAAAAGCGTCTTATTTTGTAGTTATATTTATATTAGTTTAGGTAACAGGTAAGTTTTGTTAAATTACATAACTGTGTTTAGCGGATATAAATGTCTATTCGTTTGTCAATGAATAATAAATAAGAATGGTAAGATTACGTTGACTGCCTTCTCTAACTTTTGGTAATCCAAACGAATGTTTTCTGTTCTTCATCGTCTGTAAATAATATATTTCACAATTTTCTTTATTCCCTGGACAACTGTGATAATTACGGTACAGCTACAGCTGATTACGACACACATTGAGACGGCTATATGTAATAACTCTATGGTCTAACCGTAATAAAACATGAGGTGAACATAATAGATTACGCCTGCGTTGTGTGCTTAATCTGAGAATTTATTCTGCCTACCATGTGTAATGTTTAATGTGTAATACCAATCGTGATTGTATTCAAATACAAATAATGGAATCATTAACGCGTGGTACTCGAACTCTTGTACCTGTATATCCAGTACACTACGAAAGCTAGGTTATGTACCCGTATAAAATGAAACTAGCCTTTATATTCTAAAAAAAACAGGGGCACTCCTGTACACGGTGTGTGTTGAAAGGCAAAATGAATTACGAGTATGTCAAGTTGTTAAAAAATACATATTTGTTGAACGGATACCATAAATATAACTTTAAAGAAAAACTACGCAGATTCAAATTAATAGTAGATTTAACTTTTAACAATCAGCCTAAAAAATGTAAAGAAATTATTTCCTTTTGTAGGGAAACAAGCACATTTCTTATTATCCAGTCATAGATTCTGTTACATCTTATTCTTTGGTCCTTCAGTGTCACAGGTCTATTTACTTTTTTATACCACCACAACCAAGTCCATTCTATGTTCTTATGGTATCCTTTGATATTTAATAATTTTTGAGGATTTTTACACTGACCTCTTAACATTTTCGTCAGTAGTCACAAGTAAAATCAAATGTGACTTCTTGTATAGTTTGTACAGTATTTTTTACTTTCTTCACTCATTGGCATAATATATTTAATAGTAATTAATGAATTATTTAAGGATTAGCTTCAAGATTAATTATTGTAATGGGTGTTAACAAATTTAAAGAAAACCTAATTAACATAAAATCTATTATTAATTAGGTACAGAGCGCTTCACTTCCAACGGTCCACAGAAATAAAAAGAAAAGAAAATAATTAATTATTCAAAAATCAAAAATCAAAAGTAAAGTTATTTAAGGATTACCTGATATTGTTATAATAAATACAAGCATCACAAATAACACAACAAAATAATTATTTAATTCTTTTAAAGTAAACATATTAAAAAACAAAAACGATTTATTATTTGAATATAACACAACTGAAATTTTGTAAATAATGAAATATCACTTTATTCACTCAAACATTATTTACTTTTTTAAATAATACCGAATATTACTACCAAAGTAAATATATTTAAAATAATTTTTTAGGTATGTAATCCTTTGGGTTTGACTGTTTCGTAAAACACAATTTGTAATTTCATAAAGAACTTCCACGATTTGAGTCTTTACGGTTTCGTTAAACTTTTGCTGCAGACATTATTTGAACGTTGGAAAGGGACACAAACACAAACACAAACATAAACATAGTGGGGTCCAGCCTGTTGCTGTGGTCCATGCCCATGCTCTATGGGAGTCGTTCAAAGTGAATTGATGATATATCGTGAAGAGACACACACACACACAATACATGTAAATAAACCAGTTTTGCTGGTTATACATGGTATGGTGTGGTTTTTATTTATTTATTAATATGTAATATCTACTAGAATGACATGAGTATTTAAAAACAACTCATCTAATTAAAATTAGTAATTGTGACTCTATGGTATTTTACTAATGGTGGGTAGCCATCCTTAATTAACAGTACTACTGTACCAGTTATTTTACGAGTAAAGTTGAAGTCAAGGTGTCTTAAGTAGAACGCTAAGTGTTCGAGGTAATATAATGCAAATCCAAGGATACGAGTACATAACGCGTATGTACGTACTCGTATATACCATACATGCACGGAGGATGTCTTGCTTTTGTACCATTTAGAGTAAAAAGAAGCGGTCATAGAATTTTTATTACGTGCCCTTAGATCAAATTTTTTGGGTTTTACTGGTACCCAAATTTCTCAAATAATTACATGATAGTCAGGGGCGGCCTTAGCGGTTGCGAGGCCCCGGGCAGCAGATCTTTGCGAGGCACTTGTTCTTTGTATAATTTATGTAAATTGTAAGTATATATTTTTGATGACAATTGCCTAGAAATAAAATTTTATATTGGAAGTTTTACAAAAGTTAACAAGCACAAAGACGACAAATATTAATGATAAAAAACTAAGGCACATGAATGCCTTAAAAAATATATGCAGGGATTCTAGTGATTTCTAAAGAGTGAGGCGCGAGATTAAAATACATACATAGTAATGAATTTTTCTACTTGGTTTTTTGCACGAGAATGCGAGGCCCCGGGCGGTTTCCCTGCTTGCCACCCCCTAAGGCCGCCTCTGATGATAGTATCCAAAGATAGAACAACTTAATAAACCTCGAGCCAAATTAATGAAAATTACAATTCATATTAGTAAAAATGAGTAACACTTGAAACTAATATAATTTACTTCTTTCTGCGTATTGTTTGAAGCCTTCACATTAAACAACAGACTTCACATTAGACTCCATTCAAAATCATATTTATTAAAATCTATGAATTTATAAAAGTCTAAATTTTAAAACAGTAAAGTAAACAAAACGTATAATTAACATTAACATATATGATTGGCCCGGGAATCGAGCTCGAAAGCAAAGCAGCTTGTAAATAAAATATTATATTAAATGGAATACGTAATACGTAATCAACCTATTTATGAGCGATGTGTGTTTGTAAAACTATAAATTAAAAATCATGATATATGGTATACTCAGTACACCAACATGGAGCTATGCAGAATTCAGGGGAGCTACAACGTGTTACCAGGCGAAGTGCATAGTACGTTTACTGCATGACATTCGGGAAACAGCCCCTGAACGTAACGAAGAACAATCTAGAAATACTAATGCATCTATTTACTCTGAAAGATTCCAGAAAGATTCTGAAGACACCAGAATTTGGAAAATGGAGGAAGAGAAGAGAAAAACTCGCAGAACAGACAGCGTGTTACAGCGATTTACTGAACGAAGTACCTTTTTTACTATTGCAGGGTTGACCGAAGTAATTCAGTTTACGTAATGTTATACATCATTAAACCAACTATGCATGTGGTACAAGGTCAAGGCCAAGGCCGATGCTTTAGCACGACAAAACAGGGCAGGGGTGCTGGCTCGTGTAAGCGAGCAGAGCTTCGGGACGCCATCCATTTCAATCTGTTAGTACATACTTCTAATATAGTACATCGTACCGTATGTACGTACCGTATGTATGTAAATAAAACTCTCAAGATACTTGCAGCAAGAATAACGTCAAATTACGTTAAATATTTTAACTTTCAGGAACCGTGCGAGCATAATTTAACCAGGGCTTCATACTAAGACAATTAATGGTGTGTGTAAAATTAGTCGTAATATTATTGAAGATATAAGCAAATAATATAGCCATTTAAGTAACCGGTATAATTAAAGGATCAAAGCCTTACAAAAATGACACTCTAAATTTAATTTCTGAACTGCACGAAGTCGATATTCAAATCAGAGTAGGTTCATTTCTTCCTGGGTAGGTCCTGCTTTGATCAGTCGACAAAAAGGCTTCGCTTGTTTTTAAGGGAGCATGTACATCGATTTCAACATGTATCATAAGTTGGTAATCTGGTTCAAAAACCAATCTAAAAACAATAGATGTCACTTCTCTTGATAGAAACTGCTTTACGCTTTCTGATTGATTATCCTCAGTCTCTCCCTCCCACCGCAGTACTTTCCTGTACACAGAAGCTTTACCGCTCCACTCACTAAACGGGATGTGGGTTAATCTCAGCTTGGAACAACTACAACTACAACCACTCCCTATACATAGTCTTTACTCTTCAACATTTCTTCGAGAAGACTTCAAATGTACATTACTTATAAATCTGTTTATTTACATTATTAATGATTCTTTAGCAACGAAGACAAATTATGCATTGTAAGTGTAACACATATATTTTTCATTTAGTTCTTTTATCAAACAATTTGACTTTGACGGAACTGATCATTTTAATAATAAATTATTTTATCATAGAAAGGTTATCTCACAATAATCGAAGTATTGTGATTAATGCAAAATCGCTGTTTGTTAATAAAATTACAAACATAGTAGGAGGGAGAAACAGATGCTGACGTAGTGTGCAAGCGAACGGGTGATTAAATAATTGAGTTCAGTTTAAAAAAATAAGGAAATCATCAACGAACATCGAGCACAGGTAGGCGATAAACAATTAACAAGGATTTATCTTTCAATTCTAAAAACAATTTAACTGTACACTGAACAATTCTTTAATTAGGCGAGTATACTCGTTCACTTCTGTTCTGTTTTGAACATGAAATAAACTAATCATTTTCTACGTTGCAGACTTTTTATAACATACCGGCATGGAAACTTTACACTTCATTTGCAATTTCGGTTATTGCTATATCTTAAGGACCGTCTTCATTGATACTACTTCTTTTTTGCAATAAATAGAAATAACTATTTGATGTATTATTGTAGTTGTGTTATTAATGAAACTATTGCTATATTCTCATCGGAATTGCGGACCTTTAAGACAAATTGTTCTCTGTGTTGTTGAAATGGGTCTTCAAATATGTTGAACCCTTACTGAAAAAAAATTGAAATGATTGGAGTTGTAGATTAGAGAATTACAAATCTATTATTATTATTTTTTTTTATATTCATTTATTTATTTGCTTTGACTTTTATTCGTCATAGCCACCATCAAACATTTTTTTTATACAAATCTAGTACATATTTAAAATAGTCCAACATTAAGTAAAATAATTTGTTTTAATGTTGGATGTTGCACCAGTAGAGCTGTTCTTTAACTCTTCATCAAAGAATTCACATTTTTAATAAAAGTACTGATTTATTTACAGAGAAATAAAATATATTATTAATTGCAATTTTCAATAAAACAAGATTTACTGTAAAAAATACTTTATGATATATTGATTTTTATAGTTATATAGTTTTTTTTAATAATCACTGTATCTTTTTTGTGTCGTTTGTTTGATTTGCCATAGCCGGCCCCTTGTAGTGCTTTGTACCAACCAAATACAGTTAATTACTTATTTTTGCTTCTGGCGGAAATGTAAAGCGCGGCCTGGCATTCTCGATTACCACTGCCGCCAGTCTCCCGCCCCTGACCATGCTCCTGCCCCTGCCCCGCAGCAGGATGTCCTCACCGGCATCCCCCCTCAGTGTTTTGCGAACAGGTGGAATGGCGCAATTAATGTACGAGCATGAATAAACATTACATGTTTACAATTTATTTAATATACGAGTATATATTAAATGTGGGCGCCCACACTCGAATATGCTGGACTCGGCTCCAAATTAATATGCGATATTAATATTCGTGGAATTTCATTTAATCAGCAATAATTGAAAAATAGAAAAATTAAAATAAATTTTATTGATTGATTATCTAGACTTCTGGTGCTATGCAGCAATTGTGACTCGATACAATTGACTTTGGTTATGCAGTTGTAACTGGATTCAATTCATTCCGGTGAATTCGTTACATTGTTACTTTAGAAAAAGCATGTTAAAAGTATTTGAATTTTCGGAACGAAATATATTCTGAAAGTGTCTGGTTTTAGTTAGTTTTCATTTTTACGTATTTTGCAAATTTCCATGCTGCATACCTACAGCGTGCTAGGTATTTGTATATACATACATGTACGTACGATATGCAGCTTGTGCGAGATGCACTTGTTTGTTTTCTAATTCCATCACGTAATGCTGATTTGTGACAAATGAATTTGCACTGCAATTGTTACATTTATTAAGTTATAATTTGTTATTATAGTATTATAGTAAAATAATCCATAAATTTTGATTAAAATAATAATAATTATGTACCTTTATATATATATATATATATATATATATATATATATATAGCAGGCACAGGCTTATGCATATGGGGTATTGGTTATGGGAAGTAAACATGTTTGTATGAATTTGCGTTAATATATGTATAGTATGCATATAATGTTAATTTTAAAGAATATTTGTTTATAGGATTATAATAATAATAAATTATTAAATGAATTTTAAACAATTCTATGAATACGAAATATATTACAATGATGGCAGAGCTCGATTTGGGCTCTTTTTCATTTCAAAATCAAAGATTGATTATTATGTCTGTTCCAAGATTATTATTATGAATGTAAGTCAACCTTAGGCTCTCCGCACACGAGTCGACTGATTGCAAACTAGTCGACTCGTGTTTCGTGACTATAGAATTTTTAACAATAGCATAATAGGTAATTTTATTGTGTCGTATTTGTATATATGTATGTATTTAAATACTTTTGAATAGTATTGGTGCACATCTCTGCTCATGATGTCACCATCAAAAGCATGCAACCAAGCATGCCTTGCGACATAGAAACACAGTCGCTGAAGACGTGCTCAAAACCAGTTCAGTTTCGTTCTTTCACTAACAACACAGTTCCATTCTCATTCGGTTCGGGCAGATTCGGGACTAAGGTTTGCAATCAGTCGCCTCATGTGCGGACTCTACATGACCATATTTATAATGAAAAAGAAAAAAACGAAAAATTTAGTAAATTGTTGTCTTGGAAACTATCATATAGAAATATTCACATAACTTCGGAATGTTAATAAAATGTACAAATTTAATAACACTTTATTAATTTATTTGATCTATTATTAATATATTCCTTTTTCATAATTATTTTATTATTAATTATAACTGTGATGCACTCAGCTGAAATGAACTGCCTTATTATGTATTCTTCCGCAAGTTTAATTTCATTTTTATATGTGTCACTTATATAATATTCAGGTGTATTTGTCTTGTTTGGTTTTACATATGTACGTACATACGAGTATGTACTTAGTATACAATCATTTACGAGTGCATTGAATCTATATCACTAAAATTAAGCAGTAAGTATCTCACATCAGATTACAACTAGAACTAGCAATATTATACAATCGTTTGTAGTAGGAGTGACAGTTGACAGATACTCGTAACTCGTACGCACAACGCAACGGACTCTCGAACTGCCGAACTACTCGAATCTAGAGTAAGTTACAAATACATTTATATTT
Source organism: Panorpa germanica (assembly GCA_963678705.1). NCBI lineage: Eukaryota > Metazoa > Arthropoda > Insecta > Mecoptera > Panorpidae > Panorpa > Panorpa germanica. The sequence goes on from OY783203.1 coordinate 47,694,716, forward strand.
ACCCAACCTATACTCTCTCTCCAACTTGGTGCCATAAAGAAAATGTCATAGAAAAAGTGTAAAGTTGTGCTTTTGCACAGTTAAATTCGCTCTGGGCATCACTGGGATTAACTATTCAATAAAATATTTTTACAGAATGTTTTTGTTCATTCATGAAGTTGTCGTGCTATAAATCTTATCAGTAGAATGTTATACATTTTGTTTAATTATAAGTGATATCATTGTTTAATTATCCTTAGAACTTGAGATAAATTGAATCAAAGCTTGAATCATTTGCATATGGATAAAGAATTAGAGACCAATACATTTGACATGTGGTAACACCAGATTTTTATTTTTAATAAAAAAAAACGTTAGTTGAAGACTCAGAAATCTTCTTGATTCAGATCAACTAAAGCACAACCGGATTCACCAGTTTTCATTTCTAGATTGTAACTCAATACTATTCGACCTTTATTCGAATTGACAAGCATTCGTTAATTGAACCAATAGGCAATAAATTCACTGCTTCTTCTCCATGTGAATTTAAAATCACAAGTGCTTCTTAACTGATAGTAAATATTTAGGATTACTGAATATAGGCGTTAAATCAAAATGGCGTCCTCTCAAAATTAGAAATAGTAAATATTATTTATTGACAAAACCATGTTAGGGGGATGAGTTAAATCTGCAGTAGTATCCACCAAGGGACATTTCATACGCAAACATAAAAATGATTTTAAATTAAAATACAGTCTACAGTTAATTAAAATATTTATTTGTACATAGTACAGTGCATATAAAAAACCTATAAATTATTACGTATTTCCTCTCGTTCCATTTTAGTTTAGTTTAATTAGTTTATTAAATTGAAATTAAAATATATTTCATATTAAAGTTCTATGTTAAAAAATGATAATTGAAATTTATAAGGTTTCGTATTATTTTTAATAATTTCTTAAAAAAGTTTAGCTGCGTCGTTGCAGTACTTATGATTGTTCATCCGTATATCCAGTGGCGCGGTATAATATCATCCCTACGAAAAATTATACTCGTATCTCTATTTTCTTGAAGTTCTTTATTTCTGGAGATCAAGACATATTTTCCTAATTTTCCTTGCTATCGTCTTCTTACAAGTGTCCGCAGTAATGTGCGCTCAGCCAATTCTATCCTACTCTATAACACAGTAGTTCTGTACAGTGACGTAGCTAGGTAACCAAAGGCCCCGGTGCAAAAAAAAACTGGGGCCTTAACTCAACTGTTTAGGTTTTATCTTTTAGCCCCCTGAACTTGACTCAAAATATATATCTAAGTGAATTTATTTATAAATTCTAGGCGAGTAAATTTTGAATTTGGCGCGTATATCTCTATCTAAGAATTTGACACAAGAGTTAAAATAATGAAACTGCACCTGCCCCTTACACCTCTCTTTCCACACTATCAGCACCCACTCGAATGGTTTGTCATTCAAGTTTCGACTTGCAAACGAATCAAATATTTTTTTAAATTCAAATAAGTACGTAGTTCCTAGTTATTCTATTAGATTGATCTGGAAACTATATTCATCTCTTTTCTTCAACTGACAATTATTATTCCGTCGAATATGTCTCAGACTCGTGTTTATCTGCAAGACTACCACCGACATAACCCCAACATTAAATACAATTGTTTACTTTATAAATATTTTTAAAATAATATTGCTGTCTCTTTTTTTACATATAAAAATATTATATAAAACTAAGCACTGCTCTAACACATTATAAAAATATTTCTTTAAAATGAAACATTGAAGAAAAATTAATATAACTTGATGGTGCACGTGTTAAAATATAAACAAAACACTGATGCGTTGCCATAGTTACATAAATTATTTACTTTATAAATATTTTTGAAATAATATTGCTGTCTCTTTCTTTTACATATAAAAAACTTAAATGAAACTAAGCACTGCTTTAACACATTACAATAATTTTTCTCTAAAAATAAACATTTCAAAATAATTAATAGAACTTGATATGACTTACCGGTCATTGATCTCTGACCGACAGTACTACCTTAAATTCGTGTTGCAACCTATTTTATTTACATTCCAAAGGTTGGAGAATTTTTAGGTAGTACAATATGAGGTTTGCTGGTCTTGGTCCGAGGGCCCCCTGAGCTTGAGGGCCCCGGTGCCCAGCACCGACTGGCCCACACCTAGCTACGCCAGTGGTTCTGTACATAAATTTATTCATTCATACGTTACAGGATCTACGCATAATGCCCTTTACTTGTATCAGCTCCAATCCTGCCATTACGAGTACAGTTACTATAAAGAACAAGTTATATAACTATAATGAAACTGCCTTAACTTGAGCAATTGCTCGCTTATGTTGATGAATTCTTACTCCACCCCTGCTTAAATCACAACGTAAGAATCATTATTAAACAAAAATACGCTTGCCTGTGTTTTTATCGTAGCTCACATATTAAAATGATTACTTAGAAATACATAATTATTCCTAGTTTGTTGTTTTTGTTTTTAATATCCTTCAACTTTATGAGTGTAATGATATACGAGTGAAGAAGTACCAACGCGAAAACAATTTATGAAATTTCTCAACTAGTCTACTACAGTCTGAGTGAAGTAGTTACGAGTTCGTTTATAGCTTCCGTTAAGTCCCTCTTACCTTGCACGATAAGATGCGATACAGATAAATAGTTTGTGCAATGAAAGTTGAATATTACTTGAATCAGTTTTACTGTCACTTATTGCATGTGTGTGCAAAAACAAATTCAAGTAATGTCATTTATTTATGCCAAAATTCTTTTTCTTTTAGGACATTCATTTCTATTTAAGCTTAGGATGTTTGTCTTCACTTTATACAATTTGTATTTAATTGAATTATAATATATACACTTTCTCTTTTCAACATAAACATATACACCTGTATTATGATATAAGATTGCTATCTGTCTCATTCACAATGTACGAGGTACAGAATATTTGAACGAGACATTTCGTATAGAGCAGCGAAGTCTGAACAAACCCGTTTATTACTTAACTTCGAAGATTTAATTTCAATGAACTTGTATGAAGTTTACCAGGCTGTGTACTATATGATACACGACACATCTCAGTAAACAATTTGGTGAAATGTCATGCTATGTGAAATTTTTGTTTCATTTACACTTCAATTATAGTTCACATCAACATTTTCCTCGCTTGGAATGGGAGAGGTGAAATGGTTTCACCATTTGTAGCCAATAACTATGATATCTTATACTGTGAGCAAACTCTTTTATGATAAAAATTTATAAATTTTAATAATTATTAGGGTAGAGATAGCATTATCACACTTTTACGTTTCTTTATATGTTGTAATGGAGCGTCTCCACTAATATAACGTTATTAGATTTTCCAATAGGCATTAAATTTTTTGTGTGGTTACATTTCACAGATGTCGCACTGAATATGTCTACTCTTTTGACATTTGAAATCTACTAGTATTGACAATTTTTAAATTATTTATTTTATAAATTATAAACACGATATTATTCAGGCCCGCATTTGAGGGAGAGTGTGCGAGGTATCCCTTCACAAAAGAGGGGCCCTCACAATAGAGATAAAAGTAATAAATTTTTGAAAGATTTGACGGAAAAAAATTATTCCTTTATTCGGAAAATAATTAAGGCTCCGCTCCTTCGTTGCCACAGGGCCTCCACACCTCCAAATCTGGCACTGATATTATTTACACGTTAATTACAGCAAACGAATGTCCTACATATGGAAACTCGTACCCATGTCATTGAAACTCATTATACACGACTGTATCTATTATAAGTTCATTAGGATGGCTACAGCCTATAACAAAAACATTAATTTCATATTTGCGTAAGTGTCACCCCTTATTTCACTTCTTTTTGCGTTGGTAATTCTGGAAAGATTACTGAAACCTTACACGTTCCTCAAAGTGATTGATACTTTCGATTTTATAAAAGAAACAATTTTCTTTATTTGAAAAGAAACATATGCTTGAAAGGGTTTTAGAAATTTAGGCAATATTGTAGGCAACTCGCTGTTAGATGTTATCTACTGCTTTGAGTCATTACGAATTACAAGTGACCTGCAAGAAATTATGTGTTTTCTATTGGATATTTTCAGATTCTTAATTATTAATTAAACCATCCATTGTATGTATACATAGTTTTAATTAATATTGTCACCGGTCGGCGTAGCTTAGTGGTTCTACACTTAACGCATAATCAAGAGAGGAGGGTTCAATTCCTTCCCTTACATAGTTGATCGTATTTTTTCAAAATAATTAGAAATGTTTGGTTTCTGACATCTATTGTGTGAATTGTTTATTAAAATCAAATTATGGCGATTAAGTCTTTTAGTTAATTTTCTATTATATATTCACTCTTCAAATATATATCTTGCAAGAAAAAAAAAAATAATAAAATATATATATATATATATATATATATATATATATATATATATATATATATATATATATATGTGTGTGTGTGTGTGTGTGAGTGTGTGTGTGTATATCTACGCACCGAGTATTGCATGCATTCGTTCATACGTTTGTATTACAAGCTTTTACACATACCAGTCGCTTTATTTCGATGGCGCTCGCAAAAGCTCGGTGCCACTTCTGTTGCTATAGGAGATGAAAGCAGTGCAACAAAAGTGCATGCGCTAAATAAACAGAGCCTTTATTCACGAACCATATTTATAAAATTTATTTAATAAAAGCAATGTGCTTTTGAGGCATCTACGAAATAATTTCACAATTTAAAAAGACAACGATAGAAGAGGAATTGGGACACAGTTTTAATTTTGTTTATTTGTGACCATATCAGTATTTTGGTTGCGAAAGTTTGACTGTGTCTTCTAGATGTTGGGCGGATAACTCTATTTGAAAGCATGTTTTGTCTTTTACATATTTAAGCATTTGCTTTTTACAATAAATAAACTAATAGTGATAACAGGTCATTTATAAAATTAACCAGGTCAACGCGGTCATTTTTGACAATATTTCTTGTTATCGGTTCAAATGCTATATTCAAGTTATTTTTAACAGTTAATGTAGTGGAAATAATTTTCTAATACATGAAAAAAGGAGCTGTGGAAAATTTCCCCCACCAGTTTTTCCAGTGTGAGTCAAGAACAAAATATTCTCTGCAATAATCTGATTAGTTTGATGTGAAATCTGCTTCAACGCAGTCGAAATTGTCCATAGTATACTCTACCATACGAGTAAATATTATTACAATTCCGTAGTCAAATTTTTCAAATAATTTTTCTCATTTCCAATCTGTTTCTATCTCTAACACTTACTATTTTTCAAGTTTTTTCCAAATTTTCTTCCATCTCCAAATTTTGTCAAAGTGATTTGCGTTTTGATAATATTTATCAGGTAATATTAACCACTATTTTATCTTGTAATTACTGATTATTAACAATTAACACCAAATATTGTTCATTGTGTATTAAATTTATAAATCATCTATTTTAATTATTAGAATTTGTATTTATTGTGAAACTTCCTAGTCCCGACTCAATGTCTGCTTTAGTCCCGACTCTAATTCATCTGTCTGCTTTATTCACAGCACTTGCCGTTCCGAGTTCCATTACTACAGCTTCCAAGTGCAAGTTCAAGGCCACAAGAGCAGATTACAGCTGAGCAACAAGTCCACACCATACCATACCGTATTGAATAAGGTAACGATTTAAATTCCTTTAAATGTTGAATTGTGCCGGGTTAATCCGGAAAATTGGATCATTATTAAACAAATGGCTTTTAAGACTACAAACAACTAAAGAAGACATCATGCAACTTGCCCGTACGAGTCAATTTTGGAAGATTACTAATTGTCCACTAAAAAATAAATTGAAATTAATTCATATACAAATATATTATTCAATCCATTTTAACTTATATTATTTAGGAATTAAGGAATCTTCATAAATCATGATTTTGCTTTTTATTTCATCTCTCTTTGACAAAGAAAATGTAATAATTTAAAATAATTCTTAATTTACAAGTAAAACTATATTTTAGGTATGTAATTTCCCTTTTCTTAATGTCCATTCAAAAATTTTCTTGAAGATATTACAGTGTCTTGTATAGTGTCAACATTCAACAATCCAATTTCAGTTAAATTCAGGAGTAATTAATTGAACAATTAAAATCTTAGCGAATTCATTAAGGTACTGTTATTTACTTATTTCTTTTCTATTTAGAAATTGCGAGCATAGTAAATATTTTTAATCTTAAATAAATATAATTAAAATATACAACAATAGTTTCCCGTACAAATAAAATATATTCAGGAGTCCGCACAGAAAACGTAACCAGAATAAGGTATGGTAACTTGTTTATATTTCCGTGTTATTTTTATTATGCATCTCAGGAATAATAATGGTATATTTTATGTATCAGTAACATAACATTTGAACTTAGTCTTTTTATTAAAAATGTACAAATAATTTGTAGGTGATTTGCAGATATGTAAAAAGATGATTTTAAAATAAAGAAACTATGAAATTTGTATTACGCAATTTATGGATGATTCGTTATGACGTTTTTAATATATTATTTATTAGTACGTACGAGTATGTTATCCAGATAAACACAAAACATGAATATTACCTTAAACCAATGTAATATTTTACTAAAAAGAAAACTAATACTATTTAATCTAAAAAAAAATTAATTCTATTTAAAATCATAAAGAAATTACATGATTTTAATAATTCACTGAAAGATAGATTTCTTATCAAACTTTTCTTTAGATAAACCTGAAAAAACATAACTGTGTCGACCGAGATGTTTCGCTATACATTTTATTTTTAATTAATTTCTTACGGCAATTAGTTACGATTGTGTCGCATCAAAATCTGCGCGTTCTTGAATCTACACTAGAGCGTAAAAACCACGCGAACTATGTCAAGCGTAATTTCAAATCTGTTAATTATTAATTAATATAATTTTGTGTGCACTACTGTATTACTTGTATAATTTAGTACAACTTAAATATACTCTTACACATAAAATACAACAGCTATGCTATGTACATTTCTACACACAACAGATCTGGTATGAGATTTTTTTACAACTTATTGAGGCCAGTAGTGAAGCACTAAGTTTTTCAATTCGAAAGACCGTGCCCTAAAAACCACAAAATTATTATCAAACTTAAAGATGAATTTTTTTGTGAAATTCGGTTTCGTATTCCGTCGGAATGGCAGCCATTTTAATTGCTCTTGTTGCGATAGTATAAATCTGCGCATTGAAGCCTACATCAAAATATCATTGTCTTTAGGTTATCTTATTTAGGTCTGTTTTATCTGATAAAAAAAATAAGATAAAATTTTAATGGTTGCCTCGAGACAGTCGTAAGTAGTATCCGACATCCGACGTATAACTGGCCTTTTAGGCATCTCTTTTACTCTCTGTTGTTCAAAATAGATAGCAATTCATAAGAGAGAAAAAGGTAGGGATTACTAATTTTTTTTATCTTTCGTTCTCTTTAATGATTTAGAAAGCAAAAATGACTATTTCAATTGTTAATATCGGTCAGGGTACAGTTTTATTTTTTACGTAGGCATAAACCATTTTTGTAATTTTACTCTAGCCTTTAAAATTTCTTTAAACTTTAAATATTCCAAAAACAGAACTACCGGATAGAATTTTCATCCAACTAGACTGTAATTATTATCATTTTAATTATAATTCATTGTAATTATTATTATCAATTTGTTGAAAAATAGAGAATTCTATTACAATTATTATTATAATATTTTTCTATTTTAGCCGCGGTAATTTTATAAAGTTGGTAAGATGAACAGTTTCTTATTATCAAATATTATTGCGACATATAAATAGCGAAATAAAACGTATAGTTTCGTTTTGTACTTGGCAAACAAAATAATAAAAAATCTTAAATTAGAAAAGAAACTACTGCAGTTCTAGTCTAGTATTGTACTGGTGGTAGAGCTAGAATATTGCAGTTTCAGGGCTTCACTCGTGGTTCGACGATATCCACAGTAAACGACTATCTAATAATGCCAACTTTAGGGATGCCAACCATCTGAAGACACTGCTTCCTTCTTTAAGGTTATTTTGTTCTTCTTTTGTGTTTTTAACCGTTTTACTCTTTAGGTCTTTCAACATCAGACACACTTGCATTTATTTGTTGTGGATGACAGAAATTTAAGCTTTGTATTTGACAAGTATCCTACCTAAAAGTTGGTAGCCCTAACCGGCATATTCAGCATTAGATATGAGTAGGACCTGATCAAGTTTCGAGGAGGCCTATACTAAAAAATGTGTTCAGTTTCTTCACTATTGATTGCTTATCGAAAATTCTACATCTGGTTCAAAATGCTCTGTTGGACCTTATATATATATATATATATATATATTTTATCAGTAAATGCGGCCCTGGATATGGGGATATTGTTATTCGATAGAACAGTGTCCGATTGTCTGTAAATAAGAAACAGCATTGTTTAACAAAATAAGAACAAACAAAACTTAACTGTGTACAACTCATACTTACTGTATACTCGTATATATATAAAAAAAGTTTATATTTCTTTACTCGTACTCGTACTCATCTCCTATTATCTGCAAAACGTTATTCACACGTTATATGTACGTACAGACTGTACTCTGTACACTGTACTTGTACGTACATAAACGAATATCCTAATTGAACAATATCTCCCGCAGTTAAGTTTTCATTACCGTATTATAAAGGTGAAAGTTCTTAAATTGAAATTTGTCTCCCCATTTAAGCATGGTTTATTTTTTACAGTAAATATACTTATTTTGTATATACATATTCATATTAATTTGTTTTCAAGTACTATAAGTATCAATTCACACTCACACATCTATATACACACATGTACGTACATATTATAAAATTATATAAATATTTCCTTCCCTACAAGTAGATAATTTAACTACTATTCCGTAGATGGCGTAGCGGATGGCGGATGGCTCTCTCTACAGCTTTGATTGCTTTATTTGAAAGATTGTAAAACTGTAAAACACAAATTCTTATAAATTTTATGATTTCTGTCAATTTATTTTATGAGACTGCTAATCTTTTCTGTTCACGCCCTATAACTCAATATTCTGTAAATTTTATCACAACCTTTGTCAAGTGATACGGCTAAACCGCACCGCGAATAAAAATCGCGCCAAACCAAAATAAAATCCTATCCGAAAATATTTGATTGAATAGAGATAAAGAATTGTTGAGAACCTTTGTTCAATTCAAGTCAGGCACACACGAGTGCACTTCGCGCTCGTTCTGCAGGACGCTAATACACAAACAACCAAAGCCGAAGGTGGAGGTGGGGTGTGAGGTGTGAGGTGTGAGGTGTGAGGGTGGTGTTAGCCTGGTGGGTCATTGCAACAGTTGAACAGTTTCGAAACTGTATGTACATGAGTTGATAGAATCTATAGGACTCTATAAACAGGGTCACACTCAGAATATTTCAATTTACATATGCATGTATATAGCTATACACATATATCCAATACATGAATACATAATATAATTTGAACTAAAAGTAAATAACATGAAAACAGACATTAATATTTTAATGAATTCATTGTTTTCTAATTATTTTGAACTAAAATCTGCATTTAATTTGTAATATTCGCGTTGAATGGTTTTTATTATCTAACGGCACTTCTATTTGTATCCAGTACTGACCTGTTTTCTGTAGTTAGAATATTTGTTACTAGTTGCTATTGCTTGCAACACCGAGTTCAACTCCCCTATGACCAAATCTCATTACATGAGTGCGGAAACTGGCGGCAACTCCGTAACACATCTCCCTGTTCCCTGTACCCTGTTCCCTGTTCCCTGTTTTCATTTCTATCTAAAACTGATGTCTGGAATACTAACAGAACAAACTCGGTGTTACGTTGAAAACGCATTCACTTATCCAACTTATGGTAACATTGCACACACACATACACATACACGAGTGTACGAATATATGCTCACATCACACGAGGAATAATTTGCTCGCCAGTTAGTTAAGGTACGGAATCCAATAGTTTTTGTTTGTCCCCTTGTATCTCGTCCCATCGTCCCATCGTCATCGTCCTGTCCTAACACATTCATATAACTTTAACGACTTGTAGTTCGCTTCGATTCTGGAGTTTTTTGGAATAAATAGAAACAATCGCTGTTCATTGCTAATGTTTTAAATTTACTACTTTTCATTTTAAGTTTTTATAACTGAACGTTTCATCAATTTTATAATCGAGTGGTGTCAACCCGAAGCTGATTATCCTACATTATTATAAAATGGAACAATACAGCTTGTGGCAACATCCAAAATATTTATCAATTGAATCAATTGTGCAAACTCAAGTCCATCCAACTCTCGGTTTACTCATTTGTTTCATTACAAAAACATCGTTGTTGATATTTTAAAAATAGACTTGATAAGATTTATTGTTATTGTTTAATTTACTAACAATAATCACTGCTAAAGAAATAAACAACATTTTTTATGAGCTATTTTCAAATTGTTTGTTAAAGTAGATAATTTTTTTTTAAATATTATGTGTATTATGTGTATTTGAGGTTAAAAAATAAGAATCAACGTTTGAGTGCAGCTGAACTATGGTTCTACAAGAATCAATACAACAAGCCGCAGGTGATTTTATTGTGTCGTATTATGAGGTATTTGTATGTCTTTAAATACTTTTGAATACTATTTGTGCATATTTCTGGTCATGATGTCACCATCAAAAACATGCAACGTAATTGCCCTGCGACCAAGAAACACAGTCGCTCAAAACGTGCTCAAAACTAATTTCAAATTAGTTTAGTTTCGTACGTGCCGTGTGTGTTCTCTCACTCGTATACACGTACGTTCTCTCACTAACAACGGTTCGGGCAGATTCGGGGCCCGCGTTTGCAATCAGTCGACCCACTTGCCAGGTTTTCAAAACCCTGATAGTTAGTCATGTTATGTAAAATAATATTTGACTTGCTCAACAATGAACCAACTGCATACCAACTGACAATGAATGACGAATAAATTATTTAATATTTTTCATCTCATGTCTGATAGTCGTAGTAATGTTATAAAACTCCTGCAGTTTCGTATTCATATTTAATTAAACATTTCAAACATATACTTATGTATATTTAAATAGTTCTATTTATTAAAGACGATACAATACAACAAGTCATAAAAGAATGTTTACAAAAACAAATATTGAATATAACACAGCGCAGGTGTATGGCGTATGGCGTATGGCTTATGGCGTATGGCGTATAGCGTATGGCGTATAGCGTATACGGTATATACCATGGCGTACACCATCTACGTCCCGTTCCCGTATTAACATTCAGAGAGACATTAGCAGCGTAAGTACACGGCTTATAATGAAATTCTTTCACAAATATTCAATGAAATGCATACAACTAGAAATGCAGTTAATAGTAATAATTTATCTCTTACGTTCACATCTATTTGGACAGAGTTTCAGCATCCGTGTACCAAGAAAGCACGGTCAACCCGATGCCAACACGGTTGCTTAAGACATAGTAAATCACATCACAAAAATTTCACGTATCGTCAGACATTGTCACTTAATTGAAAAAATATTTTCAAGATTTTTTAGCTACTAGGACCTCAAAGGTTTCATTAATTGTTAATTAATGTTAATAGTTTTTATATATTTTTCAAAATTAAAGTGACTTTTTACCGACCCGTCAATCTTTATAATTTTATGATAATGATAAAGATACCAATTAATAAAGAAGATTGAAAGAAAAATTGGAGAAAATGTGGACAACATTGGAGGAAGAAATAGGAAAAGAGGGTACGTCCTCCAGTAAACATTTTGGAGTCACTTTGAAATCATATTAAAGATGTGTATGATTCTTTTGTCATGAAAGAGTTCATTTACAGTTCAGTTTCTCACAGTCATTCATATAAAATGTGTATTTTATCGGTTACAAATGGCGAAACCACTTCACCTATCGGAATGATATCTATCTTCAGAGGCGGCCTTAGGGGGTGGCAAGCAGGGCAACCGCACGGGGCCTCGCTCTTATAGGGGCCTCGCATTCTCGAGCAACAACCCAAGTAGAAAAATTCCTTACTATATATGTATTTGACTTACAATATAAAATTTTATTTCTCGGCAATTATCATCAAAAATACTTACTTACAATTTACATAAATTATACAAAGAACAAGTGCCTCGCAAAGATCTGCCGCTTGGGGCCTCGCAATGGATAAGGCCGCCCCTGTCTATCTTTCTATGACAAGAACAAAATTGTTTTAAGACAATTCCATTTTGCAGCAGCTCCAAGCGAATAATGTTGCTACAAATAAACGAAACGGTGATAATTCACTGTGAATTCTATGTGAATTAAATAAAATGTTAATTGACTAACGACTGCGTTTTTATAGAGGGTAACCTTAACCACATCCCCTAATTGTGTCCGGATAGATTGTTTACAAGCATATTCAACGAGAATGTCTATTAAACTCATGTACTCGGAATTGGCCTTTCATTTATACAGTATATTTTAGAGCAATAAATAGCTTCAACTTTACATATCGATGCAATCATATTATATTAATTCAAATTTACATGCAAATGGTTATTATACGAATACATGTGTTATTTATTTATTTGAAAACATATCTGCATACATTATTTGCTTACTAGTTTACACACACACACCCACACAAACACACACACACACGTACGAGCAGTTAACGTGTATGTATATGCTAAACACCAAAGTTTAAATGTATATTATATTATTTAAATATGAAACTCATTACGCAATAGCAATTAATTAGATACAAAATAAAAATTTTAATAATATGTGATGACAGAGAACACAAATTTAATAAGTGCCAGCCAGGGGCAATTTTATTGGATTTAATGTTGATCAATCCTGTTAAACGCAGTCATGCTTCTACATGGTACATATTTTTGTTTGAGTTTGGGATTATATAAATTTATATTGGATAGAATTATGCTTGGATGGTTTGTAAATATTAGGCTGCTCACACATTGGAACAGTACGCGCACGAATGAATCGTCACCGCTTATGTCGATCTTTTCGAATTCGGAGGCCAGAAAAGAACAGACATAGTCGTGCGACAGAAATACGTACGTATACGCTTAAAATGGCTTTTACAAACATAACACTGATCTCAATTCGAATTGTAAACGCGTGTATCTTTATCGCAAGACTATGTCGGTTCTTTTCTGACTTTAGGACCGACATAGATTCACACACGTATAAGGTTTCAATGTGAGTTCAGCCCAAGGGATTAAGACGACTAATATTTTACCCCATTTTAAATTTAGGCGTGTTTATAATGTGTAAAGACTCGGACTTTTCGACACATAAATAAATAGGGCCTTATGTATAGAAAGGCAAAAATGAATTTATAATCCATACAATTAGTGTAAGATATACATAATAAATAAATCCAATAAACACAAATATCAATTTAAATATTTGTAAGAACCTTTGAAGCAGATTGATACAAACGGAATAAAGTCCACCGATAACGATACCGATACCGATATGTTGTTTGGCGTCAATTGCTAGCGAGGACAAAGTACTTTGCTTATTGTGGCACATTTGAGGTGCAGCGTGCATCCAGCATTGAAATAAGAACCTACTGCCCTTGGCGGTTCTTCATTGATTCAACAGATAAGATAAAGTCGAAATCAGTATTTTGTGGATTTAAAACTTTAGATGATTTGTGGCACAAGATTGGTTGTAAGTAAATATGATATAGTTTTAATATATTTACGTAGTTCATTTAGTTTCTCGTATTTCAATCTATCCCCTTTTTCCGTGAATTGCTATACAAATTTTACACACAAATTTAATGTTCCTTGCCAATCTAAAACTAATTATTTACTATTTTGGTTATAAACATGTTAGTGTTCTTGGATACACTCGTGAATATAAATATGTAGATATTTATACATAAACTTCTTTATAAATAACAAATTTATTCTAGAAATTATAGTAAATATTATTTCAAATATTATTATGTAATTCTAATAAAATCGTGAAAGTTATTTTCGTAAGTCATAGATGTCACTCCCATTATTTATAATAAAAATATTTAATGCGCAACCTAAGTAATTATAAAATACAGCAAAAGATTTGTCTTAATACTCAAAGATGTCGCGCACAGTATCTCTTTAATTTTTAGCAATGAACGCGACCTACTTAGTATTTAGCGAATAGAAACACGTGTCAATTTGCATTACTAATGACCTTTCTACGACCAAAATTATGGTTCAGGGTCATATGTAGTCTGAGGCTTATGTTCTATTTGTGCTATCAAAGCACTAACCAGTTCTAGTTATATTAATATATCAATTTAGAAATTAAATACATACATTATACATACACACTTTATTAAGTTAATATTTCTATATTCCCATTAACAAATATATTATGAATAATATATGCCTGAATTTATTATTAAAAAAGGAAGAAATTTAGTTATATAATGTATTAAATTATATAAACATAAGATATGCTTTTATGTAAACGTAAATTAAATATATTTGTTTTTTCAAACAGTATCTACTACAAAGACCATAGTAGTTTCGTCTTTAAATAAAGTTGAATTAAATATTTTAAATCAATTTATTATTTTTCAATTTATTTTTATATCAATATCCATTTTTTACAAAAAATAAAATTGTTATCAAAATTCATTCATATAATGGAATTCTAAAATTATATCTCCCAAGAGCCAAAAAGTTAAAAACGGAGGATGTTTTTATTTCAAGAAATAGATTTACATTATTTTATATAAGTATATCTGTTCTACAGTATTATTAAGTACAGTATGTTATTAAATGTAAAATGAAAGAAACCTTGCAAAAATAAATATGTAGTTAAGTATTATATAGCAGTAATACATCTATCAACATGGATACTGAAGAATAATCACAAACAGCAATCAACATAAAATATTTAATTAAATATATTTATTTAAAACCCGCGCCATTCACTTGCTTGTACCAACAAAAATGTACATTCATACACATGGCCACATATAAAAACAAATACTGTGAAGGCCAAAGCAGTTTAGACGGAAACTAACTGTTCAACTTCAACCTATAGCAATTCTAGCAGGCAGTGCAAATTAGGGCTTTTGTTGGCCGTGGTGATGGCAAAAATTTTGCAAACGGTAAGTGTATAATTAATAATTTTTATATAAAAGTACAAATGATTAATAGTAATATGTGATAATTACTTAATTAATTAATTAATATAGACCAAATTCAGTTACAGAAGTGACGGAATATGTTAGTGTTTTAAATTATTGTGATGTGTTTAAAAAGCATGTTAAAATTCGCGAAACCCTCTTAATGGCTGTCCCCGTATTTGTGACATGTACTACGTATTTTTAAAAAAATAATTTATAATACGTGTAAATCACGTGTTATAATGTTAATGACCTAAAATATATACAATTCTAATATAAGTATCATTAAAAATTGCTATGTGATGTATATAATATTTGGTACATTTTTTTAATAATAGAATTATTTTGACGTGTGCATGTATTTGTATTGCAAAACTGAAAATACAAATACATTGGCATTTTGCGAAATATTTTAGTTTTAGTTTTAGCAATAGCAGTTATACTGCCAAACTTGTTTATATCTTATGTTCAGCTTAACACAGCCTCAGGCTAATAGAAATACCGATACTTCAGCCTGCATATATTTTTTGTTATTGCAAAAATATTACATTTAGAGAATCTTAACCTTTAACATAATTTGATCTTAGAAAAAAAAATTATTTAAACTTAAATTGAAAGCAAAATTGTTAATTTTCTACGTTTGACGTAGAGTACTGTTATGTGACATATGCAAAGATATTGAGCATTGATGTCGTGTATATTTGGGTTACAGTATTTGAAAATATAACCTTAAAATGTGTTGAGGTATGTGGTTTGACAGTTATTTAAAATATGAGTGCTATAAAAATTGTTTTTGTTTTAAAATAACCTGATACCTTAGGTAAATAATATCTCTAATAAGAATGTTTCATCTGAAAGTGACAACAGTTTGTTTTCTTTTTTAATATCAGTCTATTAATATTATACATATCAAAATTATTTGTTCCGATATCAATATGTCAACCGGCTTTTTAAGTAAACAACTGTTTTTAAATATGTCTTAATATTTATTAAAAAATATTAATTGTTTTATTAGTTTATAAATTTTTTGAAATTTAATTTGAAGTAATAACCTTCCGTAAAGTAACTGGACTTCGTCTCTACAATAATGATCTTCAGACTTGTTGCTTAACTAGCATCGATCTCAATTAAGAATAACGTGAAAGGATAACTAATCCACATCATATCTGAATCATGCATATATGTTGCATTCATACGAGACGATATGTGCAACATAGATTCAGCAGTATATCCTTTTTTAATTAGTGGTCCGTTTTTCGCAGAAGTACTGACAGTAACAATGGACCAGCAATTTTGTCTCCGCTGGAATAATCACCCAACAAATCTGACAGACGTATTGGCGAGTTTATTGCAGCGGGAAGCACTTTGTGATGTAACATTAGCTTGTGATGGGGAGACGGTTAAAGTACGTTATATTTTTAATTCATTATTCTTTATTTCCTTGGTTTGGATATATTATAATACCTTTGTTATATTTATTTTTAAATGAATGTTGTTACCATAGCGCACCTGTGGTGCTGTTACTAAATTTTGTAATTTATAATTTAAATATAATACCTTTTATAAAACATAATTTTCCTTGAAATACAAATATTTTTTGTAAATAATATTAATTAAGGTGTTACTTTCCAGGCTCATCAGACTATACTCTCGGCGTGCAGTCCGTACTTCGAGAGTATTTTTCTGCAAAACTCTCACCCACATCCTATAATATTTTTGAAGGACGTTCGCTTTAATGAAATGCGATCTCTTCTGGATTTCATGTATAAGGGTGAGGTTAACGTTGGTCAGTCTATGTTGCCTATGTTCTTAAAAACGGCGGAGAGTCTTCAGGTAATGTAGCATTATATGTTCAAATATATAACAGTTCTTTATTTAGGAATATTATATCAATAACTTACAATCATTCAAATGATTTATAGGTTCGTGGATTAACTGAGAATAATAATATTTCGTCTCGATTGGAGGAACGCACTCCAGATAACCTTTCAACTGGAGTTCGCGATCGTGAAAGAGATCGTGATAATGTTCTTTCGGGCAGTGCTCCTGAGCTTAAACGTCGTCGAAAAAATTCTAACTGTGATATTTCTTTGACAAGCACACCTTTAGAACGTCATTTTTCTGAATCTCAGGTAAATTTTATTTCAGAAGTATAATATAATTAATTACGATGTATATAAATAAATAATATGTGTTCTTTGCAGGCCTCATCCCACAGTTCTTATAAATCCAGTCCTTTACCAAAGCTAAATCCTATTCTACATGATTCTCCGCCAATTGATGAAAGTGCTATACAATCTCGAGTTTTGCCATCTCCATTGGCACATGCTGGACATGGAGGTACTAGATCCAACACTCCTGGAACAAGCACACCTACACTTCCTGGAGGCCATCCTTTAAATATTAAACAGGAACTTCCAGATCATATTCATGAACAAAAACCGTATGGACTACCGTCTGAGTTATTGCCGGTAAGTTCTATATTTGTCTATAAAAATATATAGACAGAAATTTACATACAATATTCTTATTTGATTTACGCAAATAAATAATATTTCGTAATATATTGTTTCGGTTTAAATGTCTGTTTAACAATATATTAATATGATGTATAAATTATCTACAGCTCATTACGAAAATGTGTACACGTTATTCTCTGTTTAAAAAAATGCAACAGTGCAATCAATATAGCTATGTTTTCTTAACTTCAAAATATTTAATTCATTGGATTTGTAGTTGTAACATAGCTAAAATTATTTCTATTGGTGAAATGTCAATGCGTTGTTATTATTGGTATTTTATATTCTATACTTTTATTAATAGTAATTGTTAAGGTTCATACTGCAGACACGTTTTTAATTTGGTTGAAATAGGTTGTAACTGATACTTTAATATAGAGTTTATTGTTATTTAGTTATCGAGTATTTATAGTTACATTGTTTTTAAAATATGTATTATAAGGCTATGTTTAAATATTTAAGTAACAATAGCCATCATTTTTAAAATAAATAATCCCGATTAACAATTTTAAGGATTTGCAACAATTTTTAACAAAAATCATGCCCCTGTCTACGTCCAAACAGGTTGTGTTGTGGTGAACTCTGGTGTTTCTGTGAAATGGAGTGAAAATATTTGAGTGAAATTATGTACTATTATTTACACATAAGTGGAACAGGGAAGGAAGGACTAGGACTTTAAAAAATATTTTTTCAAAGAATATGAAACTAATTAGATTTAATAAAAATTTTATACAAAAATCCTATCCTTCTCTGTTCCCAGACTAATTTGGAATGGGGCCAACAACCTATGAAGGAACAACGTGGATCAACAGGAACAAGCCTTGAATGGAACGAGAATCAATGTACCGCGGATTGGCCTAAAAAGCACTTGAATAGTGATTGGCCAGAACCAAATTCAAGCACTGCACCACCGGATTTGTATATGATAAATCCACCAACTGCAGAATGGGTATCCAACCCTTCAACAAGTTCCGATTGGAAAAGCGGCCCTTCAACGTCAAATTCCACCGACTGGAACCAGCAAGGATCAACGTTACACAGATATTTGGTTGCTCCGAAAGAAGATAGAAAAATGAAACAAATAAAAAATGTAAGAGGCTTTGAAGATTCTCGTATAGAAAGTGTAATCCAAACACCTGGAAGAAGTAATCCACGTCCAACAAACCAACAAAGTCGTAAGGGTGGGCGATTCAGACCAAATTGGTTAGAACAGTTTGCTTGGCTGCAATATGATGATAAGCATAATATTATGTTTTGTACATTTTGCCGTAAGTGGTCACACGAGCTGCCCGATATCAGGACGTCATTTGTTGAAGGAAACGGCAATTTCCGTTTGGAAATAGTAAATCACCATGACAAATGTAAAGCACACAAATTGTGCAAAGAGCGAGAGGTCGGAAGTCAAACTTCAGAGCAACAACACTCTAATGGTGGAAATTAAACAATTGTTATTGTTTATATATTTTATAAGTCTTACTTTTTATTAAAAGTTATGATTTTTAAGTTAAGATTTTACAGTGTTCATGAAAGTCTTGTTTATATCTCATTTACTATACAATCAACTGACACGCATATTTTATGTTAAACATACTTATTTGTAATTTACTGAATTTACAAGCTATTTTCTAAAAGAATATATTTTAGATTTTTAACTATAATAATAATTATATAATATAATTATATAAATAAGATAATTTTAATTTTTCCAAGGAATGTGATAGAAATTTTGAAAAGTAGGTTGTGTGATTTTGGAAACGATTAAAAGAAACTAGTTAATATAAGAGGTGTAATTATATTTTGAAAATATAATAATATATATAATAATATTTACAAAATATATCTAATTATGAAATTATTTTTTTACTTGTTGTTAAACAACGATTGCTAAGTAGTCTTCTGTTTCATACAACAATCAAAATGTAAATACACTTATTAGGTAAAATCATAAATTTAGTTAAATAAAGCAAAATCGGTTAGTTAACTGGTCGGTCTATTGAAAAGTTCGAATGGAAATTTCATTTTTTTTAATTTAAACTTCAGTTATGGAATAACTGAACATCCACACATTCATACAGCTCTAGCAGCATTTTTCCGACAAATATTTTATAGAGCATTTTTTTTTGAGCACATTTTTGTCATCTATTTTCTTTTTTTGGTAATGTCTTTTTATTAGACAATAATTTATTTGCTTTGCATTTAATAGCAACATAAATATTTGCGTGTATTTTTACAGTATTATCTTTTATATTCTTAAGATTGTTGAATTTTTATAAGTAGCATTGAATATTCATTTTGAAAAGCTGTTTGAGCTGTTAATGGATTTTTTTTCTAAAATAATTACGTTGTTATTCCAACAAGAAATTATAATTTCATTATTTAAAAAAAATAACTTCAACATTAGTTTTAGCTCATCATGGCAACCAACATTTATATAATCATTGATATATTATTAAACATACTTTGTGTTAAATGTAATGTATGTATCGTAAAATTTAGATTATTTAGTAAACAAAGAAGTAAATAAGAAATGAATGTTATAATAAGAAATAAATATGGGGTAAGATTTAACGTAACAAATGCCTGATGAAGAAAAAAAATATATCTTTGATTTGAAATTACTAAATTTTATATAATTTCGATAATTATCTGCATATTGATATGGATAATTATATAACTAAAACTAGTTTTGTGATAACAATTTACGTTTTGATGTTAAATATGAGATGTTATATATAAATATAATATAATATAAATTTAACATTATATAAAATTAAAAATTTATTAAATTATATACAAATTTTAAAATGAATAATTTTAGTAACAATAACTTCAAAAGTTAAAAATGTTACATAGGTGCTCAAAAAAATAAATACAGTGTTATGTATGTACAAATTCATCAGAAAGCCGTTTTGATTGAATAAATATTATCCTTTATTGTTTTATAAATATTTGATATAAAGTTTGAGGCTATTAAATCTCGTGGTCGAGCCAATATGTATCTATAAGTTATTTTTAGCAAGGATGTTCATTTTGTACGTAATACTTGTAACTTGTAAGGATTTTAGGAATTAAGGTTCTTATACATAAAGGTTCATTACCACAAGCTACTACAGAGATTGATTGCTATTTACATGTTCTTGTACCAGATTTAAATTGGTATTATTAGTGATGTGTAGCATTCCTTTGGTAAAACTATATTTATTGCGTTCTATATATTTTTTAATTTTATCTCCTTTTATAATGAATTTTGATTAAAATAAAACGTGTCTTTGTGCAAAATGCAGTAGTATTTAGTACTAGGAACCAAGAGTCAAATCATTTCTTAATGTCTTAAAATATCTTTTTATAACAAATGTTTACTTTCGTCAGAATGTCCTATACAAAACTTACAAATAAACTAAATACTCAATTAAATATTACAGACTTTAGGTGAAGCTTGCATAAATATATTTTTATAAAACGAAAATATCGAAATATGTAAATATTCAATTTATTGTATAAATATATTCCTTTATTTGTTATAACTCATTAATTTAAGTGCAGGTTTTAAAATTGTTACAATTTATTGCTTACATATTGCTTATTTATATTTGAATAACTAATAATAAATATTATCACATACATCATTTTTCACTAGTTAATTGCTTTTAAACTTGTCTTTACTTAATTCTTATACTACTATAATTAAGACACATGACTGTTAAATATTTGATTTATTTATACAGAAGAAATATGAAGACATTCTTGTCTTTGCAGTAATTAGGAGTAGTGCTTACATTGGTAATACATAATTGAGGCATTTCCTAGAAAGTAGAATCATAGATCTTGAATAACCCCATGACTTCATGCTTCTTCTAGTAATGCCCGAATTATTTGTACTATAGTTAGGTTTAATTGAAATATTCAGGGAACAATCTTATAAGATCAGTTACTATAAATTGTCAGTATAGTTAAGAAATTTAGGTATATCGAGAGATACACATTTTTTGGTTTAAAGAGAAATTCTATTACATGCATTGTACAGTAGATAATACAATACAGTAGATTTATTTTTCAAAAGCTTTACGCATTAAAATATAGGCTGCGAAAGCAACCAAATATATTTTATTCTTTCTGTATAAATTAACCATGACAAATCATTTGTAAATGATTATAAGTCGTAGGTCTCTTTTGTTTAGCAATCATGGTTTCATATGACACTTCAGTAAGTGTTATGAGTTTAAATTATACGTGTTATATAAGCTGTTTATTTGAATCAGACAAGCATACATACTATATTTTCTAATATCCAGTTTAGAATTTTTTGCCGATATTGCATAATTTACATGTAATTAATGGTTTGTAAAAAAAAGTTACCCACTAAACACAGTTATGGAACATTTACGTTAAACGTATCTGTTATATAAAAGCTACTTAAATGCTACGTTGTGTTAATAGGGTAGTATGTACAATTTTTTAGCATGAATGAATTTAATTAATATGATTTTGTTATACATATAAATATATTACGGTACTTTGCAAAATGCCGCAATCAAAACTATTTTTTATATACCTAGAATTTTTTGGTACATGTTTTGATACAACATTGTGATTTTCAAACTTGAAAGATCCTAAATTACGTGATGTTATTGTAGTCATTTTCAAAAGATAAACAAAAAATATGATATTTTATTAGATATAGTTTTTAGATGTAGAACATATTTTAAATTTTAATTGTATATGATGTAAGTGATTTTAATAAAAGCTTATCAAATATATTTTAATGTTTTCTTAAATAATAATGGTAAGATGAATATCTTACCATAATATATTCTATCGAGTAAACCTAATACATTTTTTTCGATGCTGTATTAATTATTCGAACACGCTTTAACAGAATTTTCTTATGGGTAAGACTGCTTTGATGTCTACTTCAATTTCATGAAAGTGAATTGAACGATCAACGGTATCTCAGTTTACTTAAATGGTCACTGGGTGATTACCCTGGGTATAATTAATATTAAAGAAGATATTTCATTCATATAGTGGCTTTACATTTGATGTAATTAGATTTTTATTGAGAGAATGAAAATGTATCTTTGAAAATTGATTTGAAGGTTATTACCTCATGCTTAATTAAGTATTTATGTAGTGTGTTTCTTTGTAGACTCCTGGGATGTCAATACACCATGATGACATGAGTACACTTCTTGCAGGACATCATGGACTTCCTCTAAATGTAGGTGAACATAATCCTCTACCTCTAAGTCCGACGGACTTGCAAGGATCGCAGCTTCAATTAGAACCTCAGGAGGGTGTTGATGGTAAGAATATTTATGTATATATATATATATATATATATATATATATATATATATATATATATATATATATATATATATATATATATATATATATATATATATATATATACATGTATATGTACATATATACATGAATATGTATTGCATTCTAAATGTTTTTTTTAAAGAATTGTCTCTATTTATTTGAATATGGTATATGATAAGTACATATTTGTTATAGTAACTTAAAATTTTAATTATTAGTACTGGAACATTACACCCGGGCCGTTTATTTATAGGTTCGATCCAGAATCATAATAGGTTATATGCAAAATATAACTGTATTAGTTGATTGGTATTGAAAATAGGTTTTAATTTAGAGTAGCTCAGTTAACATTAAATAAATAGGTGGCTCCAACCATAATTATAGCAGACCATTATTATACAGTTGTTTCCAATTTGTTTAAAAACTGAACTATTGGTTAATAACTATTTCGTTTAAATTTTTATTATTATATCATATTCAAATGAAAAAACGAGACAAATTTTTTTGTATAAATCATGTTATATACTTTACAATAGTAAACGTATTGATGACGTACATTTAACACGAAAGTAGTAGTTAAAATGGGTCGCGTTCTTCGTGCCAGTAATGCAGTTACATCTTACTTTGGTAGTTTCACTGTCTAAGTAAATCAAACCGCATCCATCCCCATTAATCCATCTCCATTTTATTGTATTCTTTATAGCCAATGAAATATCATTTACTTAATACATTAGTGAATTGCATATCATGTAGGAATGCTCAGTTGCATGTTATTGTTCATGATGTTTTCTGGTACCTCTTTCTCCCCTTGCATGAAACTTATTCTTCTCTTCTGTTGCATGAATTAGAAATATTTAAAAGAAAATGTTTCTAATATTTTTGTGTTTTTTATTGAAAGGAAATAAGTTTATTTATATCTAATTGTTAGGTTTCAATAATTGACTGTTAAATGAATATTTAATTTTTAGAGAATAATAATAAGTTCTACTGCTCGGTTGCAATATGATTTTCATAAATTGAGATTAGAAGATTTGTATTCCACATGCTCTTGTAAGAGGAAATAGGAATTGAATTCTTAACGTTTATTATATTTTTCACCATATATTTTTTGAATAAATACTATCTTTGGAGTAATGCAAAATTTGGCTTATATGTGTACAATATATAGAATACAATATGCGCTTGAAAATATTAGTAGTGCTATATTCTCGGTTTGTATGTTCTAAATATTGAATTAAATTCTGTTCGCTAATACAATTCAAATTATTAAATTTAAAACCGAGCACTAGAATGTCTTGTACACTGTACACAGTACTCGTGTTTAAGATTGTTTACGTATTTACTTATGTCTTATAAATGTTGTTAATAGTAATATTTATTTATTAAAAACGCTGTGATTTTTGGTGGTCATGTAATAATATTTTCTTATTAATTGGGATATTTCATTTTCAAAATGTGGAAGCGGTCTTAGCGTTGAGTGATCTCTCAAAATCAATATTAATTATATAAGTGATTAGTGATACTATTACAATATAAATCAAGTTTTATCAAGAGGATCGTAACTGTTCGATAAGTATAAGTAAATATATCTTTTTCTAAATATTATATTAATGTTGTTCATTATATTATATATACATTTTGTTACATTTTTGTTTATTAATTTTTTTTTAAATAAATCACGAAATGTTCCTTTATCAATGTTCTCGTATTTTAAAAAATTTACATTTATTTTAAATGTTTGTCAAAATTTCATATGAAGTAACATGCGCTAAGCACTAGAACTGAACTAATATTCTTAAAAATACGATATCTCACTTAGATTGTTCGTTCTTAATATTTTTCCTTATTTTATCTATACGTTTATTGCAATAAAATTTATTGCAGAGTAAATTTATGCTTTTAAATTAGCTTCTAATTATAATCCGTGGTATTCTTCCTAAATAATATACATGTTAAAACGAGGTTGGGATAAGTGAGTGGGAAATGATAATCAGGTATAACAAGGTTTACAAAAACCTTTACAATTATTACAATAAAAAAAATATGAATTATTCATTAGGATGATAGTTTTCTATCAGCTAATTTGGTTATTGCTTTACATTTACATAGTCGGTTTGATTCATTTTTAATTCTTTTTTTCGGAGTACGTATAATTTTAGTGTCATAGACAAGTAGAAGCATCTTTTAATTAAAATGATTGTTGCTATTAAATTTTTAAATAAGTCTTGTATTCATTTACAGACTTAACGCAGCGGCTGTCTTTGCACTTGAACAATTCTTCCGCTAGCTCTACTTCTGGTAGTTGTTCCACTACAGATTATTCGAATCTGTTTACTCGACTCCCGGGCCATCTTCCCCCGTTGTACCGATGCCATCTTTGTTTGAAGGATGTTTCAAATCGATGGCATCATGCCAACATCCACCGACCACAAAGCCATGTTTGTCCGCAATGCGGGCAGACCTTTACCAGACGTGATAATATGAAAGCACATTTTAAAGTTAAACACAAAGAATTCAATTTTAATCGATTTAATTACTGGCCATCTAGTCAAATACAAGATGTTACTTACATATAATTGTAGTAGACAATTATATACACCTTTTTTTTATATTTATTTTCGTTTAATTAGTATTTTAATGAAAGCTTTTATTTTTTTTAATTTGTTGAAATAATGTTATATATTTTTCAATAAGGGCTAAATCGGTTTAGTGTTTTACGACATTTAAAGCGAGACATGAAGCTAGTCTAATGATTACAATGGCCAGAGGGTAATATGTCATACAATGAGTATGTTAACATTTACACTTATAAAAATTCGACTAATGGCCAATGAACCTTTTGTAACTTGTAATATAATCGATATAATTTAATTTTTGTTATTTAGCAATTTTGGTCGATTACTACCAGGGACGTAAAATGTTCCGAAAGTGGTTTCTAGATAACTTACTTTGTTTATCGAAATTGTTTAACACGACTGTAACCTTTTCCGTTTATTAATTTATTTTGAAAACAATATTTCTGGTTACCAGTTTGAATATGAATATCGACTGATTTATTTTGAAAAATTGTGACCTGATAGAATATAGTGTTAAAAATATTACCGGTTAAAATGAAGTTTTGAGAAAAATTATGAAAAGAACACGTTCTAACATATTTAAGAAATTTTTTTGGTAATGTGATTATTATTTTCAGTAGAAGAAAAACGTTTTTAACCGGTTTTCAAAACTGGTACACAAATAATTTCGGTTTTAAGTCTGTGATTATGATATAGTTTCTATTTGATTTTTTTATAGGTTCCAAATATAGGAATTTGAGATATCTATAAATATTAAATGATTACTTCTTAAGTTCATTTGAAAATATTTATATTTCACACGTGTTATTTGTGCCATAAAAATAGTAGTTTTATTTTTAAAACAGTTTTATCGAAAGTAATATAACTATTTTTGGGATTTATAATTTTTATACAAATCGAAATCAATCAATCGCTTTAGAGGCTAAAATCGGGATCATTTGTTTAAAACGAATGCTTCTAAAAATTCGGTATTTATTAATCCTTCTGCCATAGAGAACGATTTTTGTTACAATATGCAACATTGATCAAGTCCATCCGATCGTTAAATTTTTTGTTTCATTGTCATTTGTTTTCTTTGACATTACCTATACATAAAATTACAAATCGTTTCTGCATTTTCTTAACATTT
The DNA here is from genome assembly GCA_963678705.1 of Panorpa germanica. Taxonomy (NCBI): domain Eukaryota; kingdom Metazoa; phylum Arthropoda; class Insecta; order Mecoptera; family Panorpidae; genus Panorpa; species Panorpa germanica. The sequence goes on from OY783203.1 coordinate 47,721,500, forward strand.
CAAGATTCAAGGAATTACGATTAGAATCGTCAGTGTTCGTGTATCTTAGATTTAAAAAAAAATCTAATACAGGTCCAAACACAATATTCCAGAATCGACTGAACTATTCCAGAATGTGGTGTATAAATCTGTAGGGTGTTTTGTAATGTAACAACAATATGATATTCTTAAATAATAAACACCTTGTAGTAATTTTGTCTATTATTAAATACTTTGTATTAAATATTTTAAAATACAATTCGCTTCTTAGATCAGTGCTACTAGGTTTTCTTCGTTTAATCGTGTTCTTTCATTTAATTGACTGATTATATGCCAAATATCATAATAATTTTGTATATCATAAGTATAGTAATATATGAAGTTTCGATACCCTAAAAGCTGCAGATCTTACATAGAAATAGACCGATGTTAAATAAAGTAAAAACAAAACGCTGTTTTTATTGCATTTGGTATGTTTGTAAATTCAAGAGTTTGTTTTATTAGGTACTTAGTGTTTTGTATTTTCTAAGGTCGGCCCATAGTATCGGGTTATTTTCAATGGTGTAGTATTCATCCAAACTCTTTATTAGATTAAAAGCACATCGGTAGTTCTCATTTTATTCTAGTCTATAACTGTCTAAGGAAGACGCCCGATGCTACTGGTTTTGTACAAATGTGTAACAGACATTTGTTTGATATCAAATAAAACAAACACGCACACTAATATTTTTTAAATTATGTTTATTGTCGCCGTCTTGATATTTGATATGATAATACGATTAACCGGTAAAAATATATAATTAAATCATAATATATAATGTATAAAAAAACATATAGTCTGTAATGTATAATATTATGTATATATAATAAATGTAATATATAATCATATGTAATATATACTCGTAATACAATTTACATATTTGATTTTGTATATTTATTTATTTAATGATATATTTAACATTCAATCGTTATTGGTATTATTACGATTTTTTATAGATTGCCTAATATTTAATGTGTCTATTGAACTATGCCTATTATCTATGTACAAAGCTATGTACTAATCACGTATTGTTTGCTTACATTAATCAAGCCATTATCAAATGGAAATCTGTTTTTCTGAAAATTTGGTTTGGGGTCTCTTATAAAATCAAATAATAATTTCAACAGCAAATTTGTGTAAATAAAAGTGAAACTTGAAACAAGCTCTCGAGACAAAAGGTTTATGGTTGCCATGGAGATCTACCTGGCAGACGCGCAAAATAACCACATTTTTGCAAAAGTCCACTTGGGATTTTTCAGCATGAGATTTAGTCTGCATGATTTTTTTACCAAGATTTTGCCTTTGTCCCAAGGGCTGTTATTCCAGTAAACACTCATTATGCTTTTGCAAGAGTTTTAGTCGGTATGTTAATGAAATAATTTTTAAAACATGGGGAAATATAAATAAAATAAGTACGATAACTTCGATTCATTGAAAACCTTCGGATGCTATTCCACCTCGGAAGTAAGTTTCAAAATAAGGGTCTAAGACACGAGTTAACAGCTTTTACAAGTAAACTTTAAATAATATATTGTGTTACAGGTACTTTAATAAACTTTTACAATTATACTTAACACGTTTAGCTTATGCGTCTTGAAATGTTGTTTATAGTATACGAGTAGTAGTAGTCAATATATATTTAATAGTTAGTAGTCCACGTAGCCTACTAATTATTGTCAATAAATCATTTAAACATACGGTACTGCAATATACAGTTGATAAATATTTTTTATATATTTTGGTAGTATTTTGCTGCTGTTAATGGAGTTCTAGTGCTTTGCGCTGCGATTGGTTTTTATTCGTAGGCGTAGTTTTGTTAGCGTAATGTTTTTATATAATTGTATTTACTCATATTAGGGTTTATACTATTTATACTTAAATCGATTGCTTATAGGTGTAGATTAACTTCTAATAAGCAGTATTATATATTCTAGTAAGAATGTAGAGTACACGTTTTCTCACAATCAATAAAACAATGATTTTAAGTTTAATAGGTGTATACACATTATTTAGAATAGTTTTGGAATAAAATCTGGAATTGGAGTATCTTTTTGTTTTTCGCGTTTAATAGGTTTGTAATCATTTTATTTTTTAAGCAAACGCATAAATTCTATGTAACGTCATTTGACTTTACCTTTTCAAACGCTGGGAACCGCACATTGTTATTTCACAGCACGCAAAATGAATTTTAAATGCAATTTTAGGTCTGCAACATGTATGATAAAATATTAATTTTGGTTAATCAGTTTATTCATTGCAGGGTCTAAAGCATGGCATATGCGCCTCACTTTTGAGAGACTTCAAGGCGGCTGCAATTTGCATAGGTGCAAGTTATGCGGCAAAGTGGTCACTCATATACGGAATCATTATCATGTACATTTTCCTGGTAGATTTGAATGCCCTCTTTGCCGAGCAACATACACGAGGAGTGATAATCTACGCACACATTGCAAATTTAAACATCCCATGTTTAATCCTGATACAAGAAAATTTGATAACATTTTGTCGTCACCGTCAAACAATAATTCCTCTCAAGGCTACAATTCAAATAATCTCGGAGACACATTAGATTGATTAAGAATGAATTTTTATGATTTTTACCAATTTCTTAATCCAACTTTTCATCGAACATAATTATTTTTAAAATTTATTATAAGTATGTATGCATACGTTTTAGTTTTTGTTTCCGTTTCATGCTGTGATCAAAATGTGTAGTTGAGTGCTTCAATTACATTAGTGTTCATTTCAAATGAGTGACGATTTCTCTTATATGCATGCAGTAGCAGTAGCAGTAGCAGTACATTTAATGTAATATTCCGATTCGGTTATGTATATATTTAAATTCTCGTAACTTTGGTATCGAATACCGATTGTATATGCGGTACATTCATTTTATTTAGAGAGACAGACGTAGGCATACATATTGATAATAAAACAAATACAATAAAATATAATTTTATAATACTTTCTATGGCAGTAAATAATTCAGCAACCTACATTTATAGAAAACATGGATTTCATGAAATTATTCACTGGTTTAAAATTAGTGAAACTAGTGAACAGAAATATTAGTTATTCAGAATTGTTATCAAAGTAACACGTATGGTTGTTTAAATGTCGAATTTATACCAAATAATTTCATGAAATCTTCTCCAGGTATTTATAAAGATAAATAGGTATTATAATTAATATACGAGTAAAAGAAATGCCTAAGATAACAATTCATAAAACACTTTGAGATTATAAGATAATGAGTGGTGCTCACGAGTAGAAGTACAATTCTACAGATGTTATTCTGTTAATGATGAGAAGAAATGCAGGTATTCAGGAGTATAAAGGTATAGTGTATTATTAGTGCGTTGACGCAATAGTTATGTACTTCCAACATCTCTCATGATGTGTGATCTTAGACATTTCTGGTTTCATTTTAGCTTTGAATCTCGCTAAATTAATAATGAAAGAGGCCTTTTAAAGATCATTAATATTAATGTCATGGTAATACTAAAAAAGAAATATTGTTTTTATTTAAAGAGTTTAATTTTTTTTATTTTAAAATTTGAAATTTTATGTTATTTTGGATCGCTCCTTTTTATTTTTAGCGGCCTTATTGCCTTTCAGTGCGGGCGTTTTTTGAATCTTTTTCGAATAACGTTTACTGACTTGTTTTTATTATCAGTTATCATTTTTATCTTTTTAAGTTTTTCATTACAAATATAGCATACTTTTTTGTAATTTTAAATATAGATTTTATTAGTGTTGACATTTTATATTCTAACAAATTTTATAATTGTTCATAAATATAAATATTAAAAAATATATAAAAAAAAATCTTTTAATACATTAAGATTTATTATTATATAATATATACATATAAATCTATACATTTATTAATATATTAATTTAATTTAAAATATGCAATTTTTTGTTGCATATTTTTAATGATAAGGGGGTAATCGACTGAAAAGTTAAGATTTTGGTCATGAAATTATTATTTTTAATATAACTTTTATATAGTGTAGTACTAAAAGAAATATTTGTTGAAACAATAAGAATTTTAAAGTTTTTGCACAAAATTGTGATGGAACTTGCAGTTTGTCTGGTATTTCTTCCATGCCTTGTCTATAAAACTCCACAGGCTGTGCAGCTCATTTATGCGGTAAATTCAATTGACAAACATAGAAATATTTAAACAAATAACATAATATCATGAGAACGTCTTTGTTTATGAACAATTATCGAACACACTCTCTCTCTCTCTGCGACTGCAAGAGCGAGAGTAAGGCGTCTTAATCGTCTGCATAGCAAGTTATAGTTCTATTCGTTTAGAACCAACTAATCATATTTTTATATAAACTTTTTTTATATTTAGATGTATAATTGTTTCAATATTAATAAAAAAATATATATTTTGTTAAAAATGAAACGACCATATTATTAATGTATAGTTTTGTAATCAAAAATTTATTTCAATATTTTATAATCATAAATTTTCAGAAAATTTTTATTTAATTTAATATGAAGGCTAATTGGCAATTATGCATAGAAATACTAACAATTAATTATAAGTATATTAAATATTAATATAAATAATTATTTACATATGGATTTAAAGGGTAGTTTAAAAATTTGGCCTACATCTGGAAGAAGCGTAATAGTTTTAAGAGGTCGAACTTATTAGTTAGGTATTTGTTAGTAACAACATGAATAAATTGAAAGTAATTTGAAGAGCGAGGAGTGTGCTTCAGTGAGTGACGCCAGCGGTCTAGTCTCGTGTCATTGAACCCAATATCTGTAGCATCTGTAGTATTCGCAAACACTGTGATCCTAGTCCTCACATTTCTAGGCTGGACCTCTGGTCGTCACCGCCGTTACTATTCACACGGTCACTATTTAGTACTCTTGCTGAATGTATTATGTATTGTAAGGCTAGTTCGTGTAAAAGCGTGTAAACTAGTGCATTAAATTAACTTTGCGTTGCAAATTACGTTAACGATTGTTTTTGTATATATCATATGTTGCCTTAAATGCGATTTCTCGAAGAACATAACAACAGCAAATCGCTAAGTTAATTCATTGAACTACGAATTATTGTTGATATTTTTTGGCTGTTATTCCAACTTTTTGAGTACTATGTATAAAATTGTTAAGTATTGTAAGAATTAAATTCTTAAGTAAGCATATTATAGAATTATATATCGAATTATTCAGATTGTTATGGACAAAAGGGCAGATAATGGTAGCTGCCTCTTTATTGTGAAATCACTTTTTTTCTTTTTTAAAAGTATTTACAAATATAATGTAAAAAATTGAAAAAAAGTTTGTGATAGATTATGGAATGGTGCTAAACCCAAAAAATGTTTTTTAAAACCCTCGTGCAATATTTACCTAGTTATTTAATTTATATAAACGTAATATAAAAAAAATTAAAAAATATATTATTAAATTTAACAAATATATTATATATACTAAATTAAGTAGTAATATAAATAAATTATATAAAATACAATTATTTGTAATAAACTAATCCAGATATTAACAACTACTATAATATACCTGATTTTTTATTTTTTTAAAGTATTATTTTTTCTTTTTTTTTATCTAAACAAATATAAATTGGTTGCGGTAAAAAAACAAACACATGTATTTAAAGAAATAAAAAAAACACTAATTTTAGTTTTATAAGCTATATTTGTATTAATGTATAACAGCAAAGTGACAATATTCTTTTCATCCGTCAGTGTTTTGATCAGAGTAATTTAACGTAATTAATGAATTACCATATAAACCTCATTAAAATTGTATCTGGTTTTTGCTATTTATATAAGAGTTCTGTGGACAAGACTATTGTCACTTTGTCATATATTTAGTTACTAAATACAGTTAGGTACTGTTGTTTTTATATACAAAATATATTTGAAACTGAGAAAAGAAGAAATACATTTCGAATCAAAATTATATCAAGTCCCATTTTTCATATTCTACTAAATTAGTTTTAACTTAGATGGCCAACAGTGTAGTTGCAACACATGATGCAACAATGATCTCTGAGATATTGTTTGCATGAAAAAAATCAATCTTTGTTTTGAAATCCAATGCATTAGAAAATTTGGTTGTTACAACCGTTCTGTTCTTTTGCAGTTTTTACACACACATTTCGTAGTCACCATTAGGAATACAGGAAAATTTTATAAAGCAAAGTATCAAAAGATGCTTTTACTGTCTGCCATTTAAATTTAGTTTCTTGTTATATTTAGACAATCTTTTCACATTTATATAAGCACCTTGTGATGACTGTCATACTGTAGAATGCTGAAAGTTGAGATTGAGTACATTTTTGGGCACCTAAATTTAGTCAAAATAAAGTCATATACTCTATAGATTACTATTATAAGTTTACTATTAAATATTCTACTTTTTTATTATATAATGCATTTAAAAAATATTATTTCTTCAATTTAAGAAAAGAGAAAATTCTATTTGAATTATATTTTTTAAATCGAATATGAAAAATTGGACAAATTTTTTTTAACTCATTTGCATTTATATGTTGTATTTACGTAATATTAATAATGTCATATTATTTAATTAAAACTTGGTGTGTTAAAATTTTTTGTTTTATTTTATATAATATTTTTCATATATTACTCAGATTACTCTTTTTTTCAGGAATTGAAAAAGTTTCAGTATTTATAAATACTTGCTACACATAAAATGTAAATGTTACATAAGCTCAACAATTGTTTTTAGTTTAATAATTGGGTGTGTTGACGTAAAAAACAAATTATTTATTTTTATATCATAAATTATATATTTATAATATTTTATCATTTTCAAAATATCTCAAACGTTGAATCAATGTTCTAAATTTTGTTTAAATTTAATTTCATTTATTCTAAGTCTTGATTAGCTAGATTGTGCAGATATTCGTACGAGTACTTGAACAACAGTTCATTTATACATTGACCCCTTAGGTCACACCTGCTTGAAATTTTTGAAAATATCGATTTTTTGTTTTCGACGTATTCTCAGAACGCCTACGAAACAGGCAACCCTTTGAGCATAAGCATGCTTTAGTTAGAAGAACTCACTAATCGGTAAGTTGACGTGAACAAATAAAATAAGGCGTGCGCTGTACTGTGCACTGTGAATGTTTACGTTGAGAAAAACCGGAAACACGTTTATCAATGCCATGTTTATTGATTTTATTTTCTGTACCCGTAGTGTGTGTAAATGTGCCTATGTTTTATTGATTTTTATTTATTGGGAAATGAATTAATGAAATATGTCTTGATTTGCACAGGTCTCATGAGGCTACAAATGTCGTACCACAGCATGTTTTGCGCCACCAGAGAAAACTCTTCATTGTGGCGATGTAAATCTTGTGGTAAGAAGGTCTCAAATAGGTGGCATCATTTCCACAGCCACACGGCTCAGCGCTCATTCTGTCCGTATTGTCCCGCCACCTACAGCAGGATCGACACTTTGCGATCGCACCTCCGTGTCAAACACCCTGATTTGTTGCTCAAAGGACAGGTCTAAGTTTTTATGCGAATACATAAGCCACGTCTCCACTGGTGGAATTTTCAACGTTACTTTTCACTTAACTAAGTGTCCACAAATAAGCACATAAAAAAAATCAGTTCAGTTTGTATAAATTTAATACACTTATTGCAACAAACGTTAATATTATTTATATTGTTTATCAGAACTTGCATACTAATCTATGACAAATTCATAACTTCTTTAAAACTTAACATTTATATTATTGTTGCATTAATATGTGAAATCTTGTACCAGTGGGAACGCTGCTTTATGTATGCATTGTTAACACATATATTTATTTTTAATTTAGAATTTGATGGACTTAACATGTTCATGAAATGAAATGAAAATATTTTGAAGTAAAAAATGAAAACTTAGCATACTTCGAAGTTCCATGACACCGCATGGTCTAAGTTATATCTACCATATAACATTTGTTGCTTCATCATATCTCAAGAATCTTAATTTAAATATCATTCTCCAAAAATATAATTTTAAAATAACAAATGGATTGTAACTGGTTGATTGCTGATCAGATGGAAGTACGAGTATATTATGATCTAAAATTCTCGTGCATGGGTCCGGTACACAAGCCTGACAATGACGGAACGATCTTGATGAAATAAGTGCCATATTTAATATTTTTGATGAATGAAAACTTTAAAAACTTTTCTATATTAATAGTAAAACACTTTTGTTTTCATGTGAAAAACGGGACTAGAACTGACGCGATCCTGTCTAACGAAATACGAAGCAACGATCAAATTTCCATTAGGGCTACTTTGCCATAGCTATGTACACTGTACAGTTCCATGGTTTCGGGTAAGCCCAACATTACCACAAGGTTACTTTTTAAGCTATGACGTTGTTGTAGCAAGTGAAGTGAAGAGATGCTTTATTTCAGTGACTGGTAAGTCCCTCCGTTTAAACGTACCATATATGTTACAGATGTCTTAAATGTTTAGTGATATAACAGCTAAAATGTTCTAGAATATTAACAGTAACTTTATTCATTTTTAAACTGCAAGCTGTAATTTTATTTTTTAATTTTCTTTAAGTTAATGTTCACAAACCTGGAATTAAGTTTCTATATAACGAAATCTATATTTTTTTTTGTATCATTTTCTGACCGTCTATTTTTAAAAGTCATTTCATAATCCATATTGGTGAGCGTCCACAGCTTCACACGGAAAGCAGTTTAACGAGCGAAACGTAGGAGAGAGGGAAGCGAAGCGGCGAGAAGGGGCACAAGCATAAGCATCATCACTCGGGTTGCTTTTTGAACCAACCCGTACTGAAATATTGGTTTAAAAAACAAACTAGGGCTCTACATGCCTTAACAGAAATGCAAATTCATGCAGCGCGACGAAAATATTATGGCGAGTGCTTTTCATCAAAGCTTTCCGTCCTTCAACATTACACTGTTAAACTAAAGTATGAAAAATATTTTTAAAATACTCATATTGTACTTTAAGCATATTTAATATACTCAGTTATTAATGTAGTAATTTTATACCCCACTATAACTTCTAAATCGTAAAATTTAATATCAAGATCTAAAATTGAAAACCTGCCCTTTTTTGTGTATGTAGGCAGAAGAGGAAAGGAATACAAAATGAGAATACTATTTGTGAATATAGTATGGCGATATTTGCGTTTAATTGCTATAAATAAATTTATAAAATAAGCTTTCATTAATTTTAAATGCATAAGTTAATTAATGCACTTAAAATAGAAAAATTATTTATCATATATGTAGTTTAATAATAAAAGAGGCGCCTAAATTTTTTATACAAATGTTTATATTATTACCCAGCGAAATACAAATAATTTAAAAATAGTTGCAGTGGTTAACAAACACAAAGAGCAAGTTTAATGTTAGAAGATGAGTTTGTATCAAAATAATTTATGAGTTATGTTTTGTTAAATGCAGTATTGCTTTTTGTCATATCAATGTAATTTCCGTTGTAATCAATGTAAAACAAAGACATTTCTCATTTTTCTGATGTTATAAAATGTATGACTTTCTGCATTATAAAATGAAGCTCATTTAGCAGCCCCATTTTAAAGAATTAGCAACTCTGCTATGATGAAAATATTCATTGTATTATACTTTCAAGGATTCTTTGCAGAAAATTGTGTAGTGTCATAAATAATGTTATATAGTAAGGGTGTATACGTATAAATTAATGTCGCATAGATATACGATGTAACTCTTAAAATGTATTCTTATAAATATATATTAAATAGTATATATATTGCAAATATGCCATTGAAACATTTAAATTATTTTTATAATTATCCCAGTATCGTTTGACGTTAATTATACGTAACCCGCTAAACACAAAACACGGATAAATTTTATATAAGCGAGACTTACTACAACTTAATTAATGTAATTTATTTTTACCTAACGTTAAGTTTGATTGTTTAACGAAGTTTAACATAATTTTGTTACATTGTCATTAAGCAAATACAAAATAATTTATTATTTTTACTAATATATTGGTTTAGAATATATAACATAGTATCTCTTATATAAAGTTTAAACTACGTCAGAAAAGCAAATTTATATCTAAGGGTAATTTCTATGTAAAGGTAATTATATATACCTAAAAATGTTATGTAATAGGACATTTTTTTTATGTTAAATAATCTTTAAATATATGTAATTTTGTTTAGCGGGAAATGTTAGATAAGTGTTATTAAAAGGGTTACTTCAAGTCATTGACAAGAGAAGCCAAATAGTAAATAGTTATTTGTTATTGCAAAATTTAGTGCAAATCAATTAAAAATCCCTTGTACCAATTGCAGTCATTTATATTTGGTATGTTTAAGTCTTATAATTGGTACTGTCTTCAACAACAATAGGCTTAGGTCGCTTTTAAGCATAGGTAACGAAATGTTCACGGTACCTAGCGAGTAAGGGGGCTCAAAGGGGGATCACAAGTTATGCCTAGGGGCCCATAGATCGTAAAAGCGGCCTTGTATGTACTATCTAGCTTAGTATAATTAAGTTCTTTAAAACAAAATGTAAACAAAGTTAAAAGACCACTACAGTAGAACCTTATTATATCGACCTAATAGGGGCTCAGTGTCCATATTAGTGCTTGTTCAGTATGTACAACAATGAAAGTACAGTACTTCGCTATAAGAAGTGTTTATTATACAAAGAAAACAGAACCCATTATAATGAGATTCTACTGTATGTTACCTTTTCTTTTCGTTAATTATTTCTGCCAATTTTGAATTTTATTTTGCAATTTAAAAACAGAGTTGATAGCTATTAGCTTTTATAAAAATACAAATGAAATTAACTTGGTTCCATCTTCGCTTTTCAGTCACTACTGTCTTTTAATGAGACGCTGTACATTTAATACCCAATCTATGTTGTCAACTTTTATGTATGTATAAATATCTAAACGAGTATATGTCTATTTAAATATTAAAAAACCAAATTTAAATTATTTAAATTACTGGTACATAACAAAACCCAGTGCCGAAGATGCACCTTGATAAGGAGGGTGCGGACTATTTTATATTCAAAATTATTTATTATATAGGTTTTGAATAGGTAATGCAGCCTATTAAAATAGTAATATTGATTACTACATTTTTATCGGATGAGATGCAACCACCCACCCTCTTACATGTCGCCCTGATAAAACATGATTGATATGTTTAGTGGTATGATTAATTTATTGCTGTTGTAACATAAAATATATGTCCGATATAAGTTTGTAAGAAATCAGCATTCCTGTAATATTGAATGTTGCTATATATTATAACATTGTAATATATAATGAAATACTTTTTTTAAATAATCCTACATGTACAAAATAGTAATAATCGATTGTAATAGTCAGTGCTGGCCCAAGTGTAGATCAGATGGAGCGATCACTGTAGGCGCTAAATTAAAAAAGAGCGTCTAAATCTATTTCTATAGCGAGTGCCATCTAGTGAAAATCTCGCCCACCCTGAAACAACCTAGGGCTGGCCGTTATAGTGTATATTACTTTGTCTCTAACTGATGTATTTCTACATATTGATATTGTCTCTTGTTCACGTCTCACAAGTTGTCTCCTTCTCACATACAATTTTCTTCCTATTCTAATAATAATAATATTTGATGTTTCACATATATTTTCATCATTATCCAAATATCAATTCCAATTGATGTGCTATGCGTTGTTAAAGACATACTGTTTTCAACTTTGAACAAACATTTGTAGTATAAACATTTGCTTTTATAATGGTTTTAATGGCTTCCCAGGGCTCACATATCATTCATAATATAAACAGTATTCTTGTATTTATGATGATGTTGACGACGGGCATATTTGCAGAGGCGTATCAAGCAGGTAGCGAAAAAATTAAAGTCAATAGGTTTGTTTCAAAGATTCCGCAGTAATCTAGAGAACTGTAAAAATATTTTAAGTGCAAACACATCCTATTTCCACTTTGATGTATTTGGCCGGTCTCACATTGAAACCGTATACGCACGTATCATTGACAAGGATACGTGCGTATACGGTTCCAATGTGTTATGAACTTCTAGCTGACCTGATGCGCCTTTGCATATTTTATGATAGCATGTCGTAAGTCAAAGACCCTGTTTAGCATTTCCAATTTCCTTTCATTGATTGAGTTTGATTTAAACTTAAATTGTCACTCTAACAATTAACAGAAAGCCCTGTTAATTTAGAAATTATTATTTGGGTGTTGAACTTCATTGCCTCCAGTTGCAAAGAAATAAGAACCATTTCATGTCAACACTTATTTTACCGTAAGAAAAATTGCAAAATCAGTCGTTCGTTTACTAGAGTTATTGTTAACTCAAGTATGTGCTTTTAATTTATTTTGATAATCTATTTTAAGAAATAAAATGTAATTGTAATTTTTAATGTGATATACAAGAAATTGTACCTAAAATATATATACTTATTATGAAATACAATTAAATCTTTATTATGAAATAAAATATTAGAAAAATTATTTGTTTTTTATGCAATGGTTCCAACGAAACCATTTTTATTTTTTTATCCTTATTTTATTTATTCTGTACTGCAATACACTATAAATTACGTAAGTATAGTATAGGACGCAAGTAAGTAAATCCGTACACTTTGAAATTGAATGTGTAATAAAATAAAACGAATCTGAAAGAAAATCGAATCTAATTCTAAACCTGATACGGATTGTATAACTTTTGTTAATTATTGAAAGATATGCTTAATTACATTATACAATATTCTCTTTTTAATACAAAACATTTATTCAAGTCGATGTTAATATATACATAGTTCAATACCTTTAACTGTGAATATCCAAACCGCGTTATTCAGGTTGCATACACAATAGGCGCACATAATTCAGGGCGTCATCTATTGAACATGTAATGAACCATATGTATTCTAAGCTACTCTGCAATAGATGTCGCCAGCAGTAGCTTAGATTTTTAATAAATTATTTTAAATAGTTTAATTTAAAAAATTGCCTTTTGTGCAATCTTTCTTAAATTCATGGATGTATCATTTTAAAAAAAATATATATTTCTTTGAAATTTTTTGACGCCGTTATGTTTAGTATGCTCTAAAATAAAGAAATAGTTCATTATATTTTAAATATCTAAGCGATTCTGGCTTTTATGCGATTTGCTTTATTTTCATGGACATTTTTAAAAAAAGAATAAAAGACATTTTCTTGAAGTTTTTTGATGCAGTTATGTTCGTTATGCTTTAAGATAAAAAACTGCTTCATTACATTTTAAATATTTACGTGATTCTGGCTTTTATGCGAATCAGTAGATATAATAAACAAAGATTTGTTCCATAGATGGCATCATTAGTTTATAACTTACAACGCCTAACCAGTATGCAACAACATATACACTTATTCGTGTATATATAGTTGCATGTTGATCCGGCATAGAACATTGGAAAATTTATGGTAATTTTTTAAAAAAAATTAAAACACATTTTCTTGAATTTTATTGATGAACTTATGTTCGTTATGCTTTAAAATAAAAAATTGCTTCATTACATTTTAACTATTTCAACGATTCTGGCTTTTATGAGACCTTTTTTATTTTCATGGACTTTTTTTTCCAAAAAAAAAAATTACATTTTCTTAATTTTTTTTGATGTACTTACATTCGTTAGGCTTTAAAATAAAGAACTGCTTCATTACATTTTAAATATATATGCGATTCTGGCTTTTATACGACCTTTTTCATTTTTATGAACATTTTTTTCAAAAAAAGAAAATTACGTTTTCTTGAAATTTTTTGATGTAGTTACGTTCGTTAGCCTTAAAATAAAGAACTGCTTCATTACATTTTATATATCTACGCGATTCTGGCTTTTATGCGACCTTTTTTATTTTCATGGACATTTTTTTCAAAAAAAAAAATTACGTTTTCTTGAAATTTTTTTTATGTATTTACATTCGTAAGGCTTTAAAATAAAAAACTGCTTCATTACATTTTAAATATATACGCGATTCTGGCTTTTATGCGACTTTATGAATTTTCATGGACATTTTTTTCAAAAAAAAAATTTACATTTTCTTGAATTTTTTTGATCTAGTTACGTTCGTTAGGCCTTAAAATAAAGAACTGCTTCATTACATTTTAAATATCTACACGATTCTGGCTTTTATGAGACCTTTTTTATTTTCATGGACATTATTTTCAAAAAAAAAAATTACGTTTTCTTGAAATTTTTTGATGTATTTACATTCGTTAGGCCTTAAAATAAAGAACTGCTTCATTACATTTTAAATATCTACGCGATTCTGGCTTTTATACGACCTTTTTTATTTTTATGGACATTTTTTTCAAAAAAAAAAAATTACGTTTTCTTGAAATTTTTTGATATAGTTACGTTCGTTAGGCCTTAAAATAAAGAACTGCTTCATTACATTTTATATATCTATGCGATTCTGGCTTTTATGCGACCTTTTTTATTTTCATGGACATTTTTTTCAAAAAAAAAAATTACGTTTTCTTGAAATTTTTTTATGTATTTACATTCGTTAGGCTTTAAAATAAAAAACTGCTTCATTACATTTTAAATATCTACGCGATTCTGGCTTTTATGCGACTTTATGAATTTTCATGGACATTTTTTTCAAAAAAAAAATTTACATTTTCTTGAAATTTTTTGATCTAGTTACGTTCGTTGGGATTTAAAATTAAGAACTGCTTCATTACATTTTAAATAACTTTGATTTTCTAGCACTTGTGCCACTTTATTTAAATTCATGGACCTTTCTTTCTAAAACTAAAATTGTTATATTTTTAAAAAATCATTTATGTTTTCTAACGTAGTTTTTATTGCTGATTTCAAAAAGTAAAATTATTCTTAAAAATCTATTAGGGTTCGACTTTAATGTACCGATATCTCCTAAACCATAACACTTATCTAAAAACTAATTGCAAATTTGCAATCAGCACTTAAAGATATGTGTAAAACCGTTATACAATTAAGAGGTTTTTTTCTTCAATTTTTGTGAAAAGTAAGAAGACTATAGTCTTCTTACTTTTTCAAAAAAACTTTTTTTTTATTTTGACAAATGATTTGTGTTTTCTAACGTAGTTTTTATTGCTGATTTCAAAATTGAGAACCATTTTCAATTATCTATTACAGTTTTCGAATAATCATCGTTTTAAAATTGGTATTTTGATTTTATTATATATGCACAAAGCCAGAAAATTATAGATATTTAAAATGTAATGAAGCAGTTCTTAATTTTAAACCCTAACGAACGTAACTACATCAAAAAATTTCAAGAAAACGTAATTTTTTTTCTTTGAAAAAAATGTCCATGAAAATAAAAAAGGTCGCATAAAAGCCAGAATCGCGTAGATATTTAAAATGTAATGAAGCAGTTCTTTATTTTAAAGCCTAACGAATGTAACTACATCAAAAAATTTAAAGAAAATGTAATTTTTTTTTGTGAAAAAAATGTCCATAAAAATAAAAAAGGTCGCATAAAAGCCAGAATCGCGAAGGTATTTAAAATGTAATGAAGCAGTTCTTTATTTTAAGGCCTAACGAACGTAACTACATCAAAAAATTTCAAGAAAACGTAATATTTTTATTTGAAAAAAATGTCCATGAAAATAAAAAAGGTCGCATAAAAGCCAGAATCGCGTAGATATTTAAAATGTAATGAAGCAGTTCTTTATTTTAAAGCCTAACGAATGTAACTACATCAAAAAATTTAAAGAAAATGTAATTTTTTTTCTTTGAAAAAAATGTCCATAAAAATAAAAAAGGTCGCATAAAAGCCAGAATCGCGTAGATATTTAAAATGTAATGAAGCAGTTCTTTATTTTAAGGCCTAACGAACGTAACTACATAAAAATTTTTAAAGAAAATGTAATTTTTTTTCTTTGAAAAAAATGTCCATAAAAATAAAAAAGGTCGCATAAAAGCCAGAATCGTGTAGATATTTAAAATGTAATGAAGCAGTTCTTTATTTTAAGGCCTAACGAACGTAACTACATAAAAAAATTTAAAGAAAATGTAATTTTTTTTCTTTGAAAAAAATGTCCATAAAAATAAAAAAGGTCGCATAAAAGCCAGAATCGCGTAGATATTTAAAATGTAATGAAGCAGTTCTTAATTTTAAACCCTAACGAATGTAAATACATCAAAAAATTTCAAGAAAACGTAGTTTTTTTTTTTGAAAATAATGTCCATGAAAATAAAAAAGGTCTCATAAAAGCCAGAATCGCGTAGATATATAAAATGTAATGAAGCAGTTCTTTATTTTAAAGCCTAACGAATGTAACTACATAAAAAAAAATTAAGAAAATGTATTTTTTTTGGTTTGGAAAAAAGTCCATGAAAATAAAAAAGGTCGCATAAAAGCCAGAATCGTTTAAATATTTAAAATGTAGGGAAGCAGTTTTTTATTTTAAAGCATAACGAACATAAGTTCATCAAAAAAAATCAAGAAAATGTATTTTATTTTTTTTTTAAAAAGGTCCATAAATTTTCCAATGTTCTACGCCTGAGGCATGCAACTATTTATACACAAATACGTGTATATGTTGTTGCATACTGGTCAGGCGCTGTAAGTTATAAACTAATGGTGCCATCTATGGAACAAATCTTTATTTATTATATCTACTGTTTCGCATAACAGGTCGCATAAAAGCCAGCATCACGTAAATATTTAAAATATAATGAAGCAGTTCATCTTAAAGCATAACGAACATAACTGCATCAAAAAACTTCAAGAAAATGTCTTTTATTCTGTTTTTTAAAAATGTCCATGAAAATAAAGCAGGTCGTATAAAAGCCAGAATCGCGTAGATATTTAAAATGTAATGAAGCAGTTCTTTATTTTAAAGCCTAACGAATGTAACTACATCAAAAAAATTTAAGAAAATGTAATTTTTTTTTTTGGAAAAAAAAGTCCATGAAAATAAAAAAGGTCGCATAAAAGCTAGAATCGTTTAAATAGTTAAAATGTAATGAAGCAGTTTTTTATTTTAAAGCATAACGAACATAAGTTCGTCAATAAAATTCAAGAAAATGTATTTTATTCTTTCTTTAAAAATGTCCATAAATTTTCCAATGGTCTACGCCTGATCAGCATGCTACTATATATACACAAATAAGTGTATATGTTGTTGAATACTGGTCAGGCGTTGTAAGTTATAAACTAATGACACCATCTATGGAACAAATATCTATTTATTATATCTACTGTTTAGTAGATGGCGCAGTGTATAGTTTATTGCTAAAAAATTACTTGTTAGAAAATTAATTAATAATATCTATCAACTGAATAATATAGATCTTATATGATAAATAATTTACAAAACTGTTGACAAAGTACAAATATTTATTGTTACAAGCATTTAAAAATCTCTGGACTTTATTTCCTTATCTTAAGAAATGCAGAATATCTTATTTTTGCTAATAACGTTATATATCAGCTATGAAATAATACATTGAACTAAATTATGAATAAGAATTAACGATTTAGTTTTTATACAATAACTTTTATTAATAGGAGCGGTTGACACAGGTTTTTTACAGATATTACACAAAGTACTACTGGTACATAGATAACACTGAATTCATCCTTTAACTGCATCAAAATGCATTAATTTCAATAAGGTATTTTACAGATTACAGGTAAGGTTAATAAGTAACAATATCCTAATTTATTTATTTAGAATAATGTTTTCTAGTACCAACACACCAACAGAATGTTGTATTTCTTGTGAAAACAATTTTTTAATTTATATAATATTATTTGTGGATACGAATACCTCGATGTTTTCTTAATGTGCTCTTCTACATATCACAAGTCAATCCTTTTTTATACGGTTAACAAGTTCACAAAGCTGCATGTTAATCAAACAAAGTCAATCAAATATGTAAATATATTTGGTAGATGTAAGAACAAAAGTGAGGTCTGGTGCAAAATAGCAGGCCTTTAGTACAACAAGATAATGATTTATTACATTTAATAAATTGGTGTAGTAAGAAGTACATGAAAATGACAAATAATTAAATTATTTTTATGAATTTAACATTTATAACATCAATAACAAAAGTATTGTTTCATATGCTACATACATTTATATAATAAAAAATAATTTGCCACAAGACTTACTGAAATAAGATTGTAATATGTGATTCTAGTTTCCTTTTCTTACAGGTTTTATAGCAAATCCGTTGATAGTGTCATAATATATATTTTCTTTGATAAGGGAAATCGTTCTTCAGATCCTGAAAGGCAAAACTTGACAACAAACTTTGATTTCATTAAATTAGCAATACAATTACTATTAAGTAATTAATATTTAAGGCTTTGCAATTTTTTACTTCCAAGTTCATTTTCAATTCTTCAGCTATTTTTTTTTGCAGTTCTTAAAGGAGATCTGAATAAAATTTTAAATGCAAATTTATATTTGCATATTTGTACCGATATCTATAATGCAATTTTACACAAATTATTTAATTTACTTTATTCAAATTGTCATAACAAATGACAAAATAAAATGAGATCTTTTGGATTTTGCACTGATTGCACTGCCCTGGTGTCGTTCCTAGTAATGAGATCTTGTAACATGTCTAGGTTGGTGTCAGCGACTCTCTTGAATGGATTGTGTTCTACTAAATAAATGGTATAAAATATGGAAAGAAAATTAGGTTCCAACTATATATCCATCAAATGCTTCTGAGAGAATGGTAGAATCTAGTTTTTCCTATCTCTATGAAACGGAAATGATACATATTTCAAAACAATAAAAACTATTTATTTAAAGAAATATTGAAATACATATATCATAAGTATTTGAAAGAAATAAATGTTGTAATGGATGTGATGCTTCATTTTTCATTCACCATTACTACCACTCTTTACTTTTGTCATATAGTTATGTTTTATTACTAATATTTAAAATATACAGAATGATAAAAAGTTAATATATGTGAAACTATTACACGAATAATACGTAGAAATTTTACTTTTATGCTATATAAGACTTGAGTTGTTTCGGAATGAGTACAAGATTACTGTATTCAAGATTTAAATACGATTACATATGCATCGACTATTCTTAGGATTTCGACTCTTGAAAAGGTGACAGTACAATAATAAAAAACTGATTTCGCGGGGTAGTTAAATCATATATAATTTAAGGTATGCTTGAAGTAATTAGATACAATTGATTACGTATAATTTGGAGATTTCTCGTATCTACTCGGTCGTTTGTTTCTGATTTGCATGATATCAAATATATTTCTTAAATGATGTGGCTTGTTGAAACATTCTAATTAGCATGCAGTTTTAAATGAAGCGATGAAACGAACCCCGGTTAAGGATATCTACACAATTCATTAAATTCAACATGTTCAAGGATATCTCAGGCAGGTATCATATATTAATTATATCATATAACCTACTACTTATGTTTCGATATATTTACCTAATAATAGTGCTACAATTTAAAGACATTATACCAATTACATGTAGTTTTTCCAATAGGAATTTGTCATTTCCGTGATTTTTAAGATGCTTGAAATAGACCATCTGATATTTGAGATAGGCATCCTCAATTTGAAGTGGGGCGCCTACATGTCCAGATTCGTTTCAATGTATTTAAGATAGGGCATTGCCCCTCTACCCTCTCCTCAACCCCTCACCTAGCCTTGGTCTTGCCTCTTGTTTCAAAGAAAATATATCAATAAAGTGATTTTCGCAAAATGCAACCTGTGGAAAATTCAATATGCCATGGCTCCTAATTAATCAGCCTGCAAGAAATCTCAGAGTCAGATGTCAGCAATTGTCGGTTGTGTGAAAATTTGGATAAAAGTGTGGCTACCTTTAACGAATACATTTGTCAATTTCGTGAAATGAACTCATATTGGAAAACCCACATATATTTTATCTGATACAATTTAAAAAGAAACAATTATATTAGAACTGCTCCTTATTGCAAAATACAAATTTTATAGAAACAAAAAAAAAACAAGGCATTTAAATTTTTTAGAAAGTAATAGAGGGTTATTGCTTTGTTATGTTTTGTTATAAAAGTGACTGATCTTAAACAAATTATCAGCAGCGCACCATCAATGATGCAAGCGGGGTTGGGAGAAAAAAAAGAAATAATTTCTGCGTTCATACTTGCAAATAATTAATAGAATTATTTACGAAAATTCATTGATTTTAAAGTATTGATGGTACGACACTGGCAATTCGTAATATTTTTCAATACCATTTAATAATAATGACTAATTAATGAATTAATATAAAATAGCTAAAAATAAAACATTATGGTACAAATAAATAAACGACACATGAACTCTGTCTTTAGTTCATTCATTTCATTCAGTTCTCACAATTAATTTTCTTCGATGAACGGGATTTCATCGTTTGCTATTGCACAATAAAATCATCTGCAACACATTTGCATCTCATACATATACATACCACAGCATAGACAAATACACAGTAACAAATATACAAGTAACGACAATAATGATGCATGTATTACTTGGATTTATTTTTTGGCACGATGCACTCGTAAATCATTTTAGATTTTATTGAATAATAAGGAAATTTTTTGTAGAAAATGGTGTTAAAAATAGCTGTAAATTTAGATATACCAAATTCAATTAAGTAAGCTTTATCCACTATATATTTATTTGAATAATTGTAACAATAAAGGATTTATACAATTCTGTGAACTTTTTGCATTTGAGTCACTTCATGTAAAATCAGTCAGTAAATGCAATTATTGAATGCATAACATTTGCAGGTTTTTAGGTTTTTAAGTTTTAGGTTTTGTAAAGATGCGAATTATTTATTACAACAACTAGTAGCACTGATTTCACATGAATGACTCTATTGTGCAAGTAACACACGCACCATAATTTACTATTTATAGAACATTTATTTACCCAGTAGTTATTTATTAACGAATACATATATATACATTAACATTTTCTTCTAATAATTAAACCTGCATTTCTTCTTAAAAAAACACTGATCCTGCAAGGATCATGTTACCCTACATTTAATATATTTAATTTTTTTATTATTAATAATATTTAATTATATCATTTTAATTCATTACAAAAAGTATGTTTGGACAAATATAGTTGTCACACCAATTAAACAATTTCACAAATTGTTAAATACTCGTAGTACCTTTGGAAGGTGATTAACACTTATTAATGTTTATAATGTTATGATTCGTTGCTGAGGCTCCTTGAGAAACAGACTATCTTGTGAACAGTATGGTTGATAGAAGGGCCCCCAGAATTGTCATCATAGCGCTCTTCTGCTTGTCTGCCCCATTAGGATATGTAACTGTAATGAAAAACAATAATTAGACACTGCTAGCTACATCCCGACGAAAATATTTTACATACGGATTAATAACATAATAGCATATTTATTTTTAAAACTTATTTTTTACTTAAAGTAGATTTTTATATTTTCTGAATTTTTCCTTAATTTTATAAAAAAACTTTCTTACTTTACTTAGAAAACTATATTTTGTTAGCAAATTTCCTTTTGAGAAAAACACACGTATACTTATAGTATATACATATATATATTATACGTACAAATATATACTTGTAAGTATACATTCAAAAGAAAAGTTATTATACGTATAAGTTTAAGTACGAGATTTGAACTTATAGAATATTGACGCCTCAGTGAAATTGGTTGATGCACTTGATAGATTTGAAAAAATATTTATTTAAAAATGTTGACCACCTTATAATCTGTTTTTATGAAAGCATGAAATTCTCTTAAATGTAACTATAATATATAGAAGACAAACTGTATGGTAGTATTGGTGTACTCATAGCATATATTCGCAGATAAATCGTTTTGATTTACAAGCACTAATAAACATTTGAAACATTTAAACCCACAGGATAAATCAAATTATTCTCGGTCGGTTTCGTTCAGATCGTAATACGAGTATTACTTCAAGGAACAGTTTACAATACTGAAAACATACGTGAGTGTTATTTATTTAAGCGAATGCAACGGAACGAACTAGGAAGGGGCGTTTTAATATTTCGATATCACAAAATGTAACTAGTTACTATGTAGTGTTACTATACTATAATTTATATTATGTTCTATTGATGATACTTTCGGGTACACATGTTTTTGTATTTTTCCCATCCGAAGGTCATCCGTAAACACCCCACCATCGAAAAGTACCCTCGTTGCCAGATCTGTGTCTACGACCAAGAATAAAATAAGTAGTCACTTTCAAAGTCCGAAACCCTCTATTAATTGCTATGTTATTTGACAACGTTGTGAAAAATTTCATTCAGTTATCCCAACGCTCGAATAATATTTCTTAAAAAGCCAGTAACTTTTCACGTTATGAAATAAACAAATATTTGACAGCACAGAAGTTCTCTCGCTCTAAAAAATGACATTCTTTGGTAAAAGCGATACTGCCAAATATACAACGAGGTTTTTATTAGGTGATTTTGCGCCATCTGTAATTATACGAAAATATCATTTGAATTGTCATTTTTAGATTATCAGGAATCGTTATATTAGGGTTGCAGCCCTTGTTTCAAACCCGTGTGTACCCCATGGTCTTAAAATACTGACAGTTTAAATCACTGTATGCTCGTATATGATAATAGTGATTTTACAAGAGTTGTTGATCTCAACGACTTCCCGCGCCTGACACATGCAATGTTCCGCTGGGTGCCCCTGCCCGTTGTTCCTCCCGGCCCTGCCTCCTACTCATGCCGCTGGGCTGTGGTCCTGCTGTACATTATTTAAATGGGATTTATGCAGCAGTTTATCATGTGGATTTCACATTTACAACAAAAATATCATTTTTGAAGTTTAAATAATCATACGCTTAATTTAGAAATTATACTTCTTGGCAACGTTATAATTTGAAATGCTTTGTTTTTTAATAAACGAATTTTATTCTCACAATAAAAATTCTCTACAAATTGAATATAATTTTCTTTCACAATAACAGTGTTTGGCAAATACCCAGTAAACAACAAATGTCCGACGTCACTGGAGCGTTTAAGAATGAATTATTTTAAGATTCTTTTTAAGAAAATTGCACTTAACTCGGACCGTACTACCGATTACGTTGACGCTATAGTGTAATGTAACTTGGACCGGAAATGTTAAAGTTTATATTAGAAAATTATAATAAATTTAATTCCATAATTCAAAGATATATCGGTAACATAGCCGAGATCGTTGCAAGGTGGGTGGATAGATGAATTTGTGTCTATGTCTTAATTTCTATAAAAGTGTACTACATATTGATAAAGTTGGTTACTAGTACCTCAAATGTTCAATTTATTATGTTAGTAACTCCTTATATGTTAGGAGATATTAACAATTAAAAAAGTCATTTTGTCTCTTTAATTATTAAAGAGATTCAACGTTGTACAACATTCCAAATGCATGTGACCTTACAACCTTTAGTTGCTATCTCTTTTAAACAACAGAGCGTAAAAGAGATATATTCTTGACAGAACTTTAGAACTTGAAGAAACGTACAGCTCATAAATATCTGCTATAAGTTTTTATATATCAAATATTATTTACAATTATTTCAATGAACAATAAAATTTCAATATTATTACTGCCGTAACAGGGTTAAATAAAATAAAAACTTATTATTCTTTGACTTGATTATTTTACTACCAGCAGGTACAAAACATTACCTTAGCACTTACCTACTCAACAAATAACTGACGTATAAAATGCATTACACGTCATACAAATATGGCCGATAATTTCTAGCGCTAAAACTACAATTCCAATTTTTAATTGCTATATCTCGCCAATACACATTCATTAACATCAGTTTCAACCAACAATTGAACAATCGATCACTAAAAAATGAGGACACAAGCCTTAGGATACTAGCGCTATGTAATTTTCAGAGGACAAGTGTTCATTAAGGTACGCGTTCACATACCAGCTTGGAAGTCAGTGCACGCATCGGTATTAAACGAATTCAATAACAATGGTGCGTGCTTAGAGGTGTGCGTGCATATATCTGTACCGCAAGACCATGTACGAGTATACCGCTCATATCACCGCTCATATACAGCGTGTCGGACCTAGGGTATGCAACATTCGTTCTGTAGTGGAGATAGGATTACTTCCGTGACCAACTTTTGTAGGTGTGTCTGTTTCTTTCTATAGAAATCCTATTCGCCCAATACACAAATAATCATAACTTCATCCCTTGGGTACTACGGCAACATCATTATTGAATATACGATGGTTTCATATTATTTAACGCAAAATATAAATTGCTCTAGTAAATAATTTCTTGTGTTTCTCGTAATAAGCAACTGTGAACCAAAAAAATAATAATTAGACAAAACTCAGCTACGTTTCGAATACATTTATTCCATGACTGACAATAAAGTAATTTGCACCATTAATATAATTATGTACCAAGTAAAAAAATATGCAAATATTGAAAATGTTGTTCCCGGCCGTAACAAAATCAAAAAGAGAGATTGTGTGGTTTCCATTGCTTTCAATATTAATATATATTAAGCTTTCACATGAATATATAATGTGCAGGTGCACCTACAGGAAACATAATACGGTTCGAGCGAACAACGTTCCTCCCTCCCGTCCCGCCACCCTGGAATCCACGTAACAGGTGCTAATAATGGCCGCTGCAAAGACGAAACATCGCCTAGTCTGGGTATCTATAATTTAGGATAGTCATAGATTATATCTAACAAGTTTTATTGTAGCATATAAATAGTGTTTAGCATTACGTACAGAGCCAAATCGGGGGGTAGTGTCACACCCCAGTGCATCTGTGTACAATTTTTTAATCAAATTATGCACCACATATTTTTACGACTATCTTTCTAGAAATTTGGCAATAATTATATTGTATTATTATTATTATATTTTATTATAATCAAAAAATTAAACTTCAATTTGAGAAACCAAGATTTCATAAACAAAAGTCAGTTAAAAGGAAGAGATTATTATATGTTACATCCAAATTTAAGTAAGAAGAGATGGTTTAGAAATGAGTCCCGCAAAATTATATCAACTATAATCAGAACCAAAAGTAATCATTTTATAACTCCAGCTCACCTGTACAAAATTAATATTAAATCCGACGATAGATGCACATTGACATTGGATCATATTATATTTGAATGCATAAATTATAGTTTACAAAGATCAAAATTCAATAGTGAAATAATAGATGTGAATAAAACTATTCCTGTTAATACTAAATTTTTGTTAAGTGATTCAAAATTAATTAGTAATTAATTATTTAGAAATTTGTAAAGTAGAATTATAAATTATGTATAAAATATGTATAAAAAATGTTTGATGGTAGCTAAGACGAATAAAAATCTAAAAAGTGAAAAAGTGCTTTGGATACTCCTTTTTCAATATCACAGCAAACTTAAGTACACGTGTCACTTTTGAAGAAGTAGAGGGCCCTTTGGCTCAATATATCCTGGGTGTGCGGCCAGAGTTTGATCTGTATCTGCTATTTCAATAAATAATATAAAATAAAGTATATTCTATAAGGTTCAATAAAAGTTTGAACCTTGACATTAAAATTCCTTCGTAATAATTGAGTATATCATGGGTGGTATCATGCTGTCAATACGGCGGCTATTATTATTTAATCACCATGTCTCCTGGTGAATGTTGCAGCTACTGACAATGGGGTTCAGGGGTTCAGGGGTTCAGTGGTTCAGTGGTTATGCATACGTACTCGCATATGTCTACTCAATGCAAAGGCAAACCCTGTAGTCTGTAGTAATAGTTCTGAATGGTTTTATTACAAGTCTGCGGCTTTTATTTGTGCACATATGTCATTTTTATTCATCTATATATTATTAAAAGCAGATAAGAGTAACTTGATCTAGCATTAAGGAAAAGAATTACCATATTATTTGTCGTCATATATTTTTCATATGAAATTTTAATATCAAAAGTTACATAGCGAATGTCTTTATATAACATAGATATTGGTATTTTAAATCTATATAAAATTGGTATTATTCTATAACATGGTTTGAATGTTTGTGTTAGCCAAAGACAGAAAATTGAAAAATAATGTTTATAAATCCACCATCGATTCGTTAAATATCGGTTATCTGTTCAATAACATATTCAGCAGTTTTTAAATTTAGTAGTTTTACGTAAATGGTTTTTCTTTATATGATAAATGTACATAAACTAGATCGACTGTCTTGGGGCATTAAGCGATTCATTGTGCATAACGATTCACTTTCTGGGGTCTTCCAATAGAATTGTGGGCTATGGGTTATTTAAATACAAAATACAAATACCTCGATATTTTCCTATTTAAAATACAAAATAAAGAATAAATTTCAAATATCACTTTCTTTAAAACGATTTGAACTATTTTTGTTTCATAAAAATATTACCTAGAATTTTTAAAAATAGCAAAGTAAGGGATTTATTAGTGTCGCATGTTTATGTCGCACTAGTCTGTACGTTAAAAGTACAATACATTTAGTACACTCATTTCTAAATAATGTCAACTTATGAATGAAAATATATAAATGTTGGATGTCGCATGTGGGGGTAGTAGCTAAAATAATATATATATATTTATGTATATATATTTCAGTCAGGAATGTAGTGGAGTGATTGTCTTGTAGTAAAACAAATAATGAACGAGAAAATATGATAAACAAATTTAGGTAAACGAAAATCAGATGTCATATGGTAACAGGGTAACAGGAAGGATAATAAAATAATAGGCACATCTATCATTTTAAATTAGAATTATTAAGACAATTGTGCAGATACTTTTAGATCATAGATGGTACTAAAGTTGGAGGGCTTTTAAGTTTATATTCAAAAAAATAATATTTACTAATTAACACTATGAAGTAACAAAAATGAAAAAAGTATTTTGTATTTTCCAAATAGGAAATAGGTTTGTAAAAGTTTTCAAATAAAATATAAAATTCTATACTCTCAAAAGATAGAAAATAGGTATTTACTATTTTGTATTTGCATTTTGAGTATATGTATGTATTTGAAAAACGCACATCTCTGTGTATATCAATGTAAAAAACATATTCTTTGGTATTAAAAAGATACAGCCATCGATGGTGTAACAATAGTAATCAGAATGGCGTGTTAAAAATACTCTATGGTCAGCTCAACGAACAGCGAATGACGTGTTAAGGTACGAGCATAAACAGTATGCAATGCAATCCAATTGTTCGTCACGGAAGGAGGCGTATATCCTAATACAATATCGTATCGCAGCCGTCAGCCGTCGGAGCTGGGAATTGGGAAAATAATAATGTACGGATGTACAGTAGGTATCAGTATCTGGACCATTCATAGATTCTGCAAAAACGTGATAACATTGTAATAATATTTAAAAGAATTTCAATAAATTATACAAATTTATACTTGTTAGAACATTTTTACTTAACTGCCTACTGCCTTAGCTTTTGATCTTTGGGCAATTGCTATGTTTTCTGTGTTTGATTGTTATTGATAATTATTAGGCTGTGGTGTAGTTCATATACATGTGATGGTATATCGTCGGTGATAGGTGACAGATTTTTAAAAAAGAATTAAAATATTTTTTTATCTCACTTTTATCCTGCCAGGTGTAACTGCATTGGAACTATTCTTAAAGAAAATAAATAAAACCTATAACAAACTTAAACAGACATTTTATACAGATATACAAGGCCCCCTTTACACACTAGTTTAATAAACACGTCGGCTCTAAGTTTTATAATTAAAATTTAATTATTAAAACAGTCTTAATAATTAACTAGCTTCTTCGAAAATAACATTGAATATCCCTTAATATTGAAACTAGCTCACCACCTCAAGTTGAAGAGAGGCTTATACCTCTTTTCTTAAAGCTGACGGGTAACCCGAACAGAAAGCCGGTAATCATAGACTATCATACAAAGGCTGTATGTGCTCTCATATCTGACAGAGCAGCAACCACAAAGCAGATGGAATGTTTCTTGAGAATCCATTCCCACTGCTTTACTCGTATATAATATATGGATGTGTGTGTGTGTGTGTACCTTCAAACTGTCGAACCTTCAAGTCATCTGCTCTCAAACATACGAAGTGGAAACATTTTGATTTAAACATTGTTGTGTTTCACTTATGTTGTAGGATTCATTAAGTAATTAAGATTGTACAATTATGTACTCGTACATTACAATTTATTGGTAAACTAATATCGAATAGCTTACTAAAATAAATATGCTGCATCACTGCAAATATCGACATCCGCATTTAAAAGTGCATACTTTTTGTTCTTTTGAATTATCAGCTTTACTCTTTATAATCTCGGGCTGGCCCTGCTAATGCTATAAACAAAACCTTCACTTCATCATCTTCATTAAAGTAAAGAAAATATTTTCTGGTATATAAGGACGTACCTAATTTTAAATGCAAATAAGCATGTATCATTCTATATCAGATAATTCTCTTATATATTGTTGAAACATTTTCACACTTCTCCAAATTTGTGTTACTTCAATAAATACTTGATTGATTCTCTCCGTTAACTGCAGAATAACTTATTACTCGTTCATACAATTGTGTAAAGAGCCTCGGGACCTATCATTGATCCCTCTCTGAAGTCGATTGTAAGAAAGTCTATTTGTTTTTAAAGTTCTACTGTTAAATGTTTGAACCGATCCTTTATACTTTAATGCTGACCTGATAATAAAAGCCGGTTTGAGATTTTATTTTTTTCAAATGGATTTTGAGCCGGTAGTGTGTTACTGGTTGGTTGGTTAACTGGAATTCTACAGTACAGTGCTACAGGAACCTGGAAAGACACATTCTATTCTAAAAATCCATTTTCGGCCGGTTTGCCCAACATACCAACACACATTCGTTTAATATTTGATCAAGAAAACATTTATAGAATCATAACCTTATTCTTTGATGAATCATTTTAACAATGTAGAACCTAATATTGGTTTATTGGGCAATATCAGTTTGTATACTTAAGTAAATGAGTATGTAATTTTACTATAAGAAATAATATAATAAATTTCATAATGAAAAAACTTTCACATACATCAAAATTAAGATGACAAATTAAATACAAATAATTATTTTAAAAGAAACCTAATAATAACAAAATATGTTAATAAATAATAGAAAATACTTACAAAATAAACACAACCAAAGTTCTATTGTTCTGTCACACCAGACCACAGGTGCAGGGGATAATACCACACACAGATCATCGCATACAAGAGACATGACATGTCAAGAAGCACAAACACTTAACACCACGTTCATATAATTTAAATCACATATTGGTATACGAGTATGTCAATAATTACTTGCTTACAAAATGCACGCACTCACTTTGTAATGCTTTTACTAATTAATACAAAACTTTGTATAATTTTAAAGATTAACAAAGCCATCTACTTTGACAGATCTCAAAACACAAGTGTTCTCAAGTGTTGCTTGATGTTAAGTGTTGCCCGATTTTATTTTACTGTGTCGGATTTAAGAAGTCTATTGCTAAAATTTCAACCTGATAATATGTTTGTAGCGGTTCAGAAGTCAATACAGTTAAGTCCATAATATTTCTAAGTATAGTAGAAAATATACTTTTAAAAATAATAAAGTTAGATTCATAGTTTCATTTTTTAGGTGTAGTATATATTAACACAACTTGAAAAACCTATAAATTATTTATTCTCCGAACAGTATTTTCAGTTTAATGTTTGAAATATAATATATTTAACCTCTTGCACACATGCGTGTACAGCACGTATAAAAAATCAAATTACTATTAAGGATAAATGTATGATCTATTCAAATAAAATCAATATCTAAGAATCCATAGTTTAAAATTTTAAAACTGGCGCGTAAAGAAATTAATCAAAATTAAAAAACAATGTGTAGTCTTATAGCCAGACAGCGCTCATAGTTCTTGCGTAACACAGAGTTCAACAGAGTTCAACCAGGGCTGTCGGTAATATAAATCTACTAATGAGGTGATCTATAAAAATAATTAATAAAATATCGGAATAATTGATTCGTGCTATAGGTATTAGTTAAACATATTAAATCCATATTATTATCCGCAAATCCATAGATTAATCCATATTAAATTCATAGATTATCATATATTTTTTTAGGTTAATATTCCACAGTACACGAAAACATGTTACAACCTGTTTTATGTAATATGTAATATGTAATAGCGATTTTTCCGTCGTTACTAGATGTGTCTTGCATTTTTGTTAACTTGATTTAATAATTTATCTAATTTAATTTCCATATACGACAAAGTTGCTTTTTTTAATAGACTGTTACTTTTATGTAATTTTATAGATCATTCTTCATATACAACACGTGGAGTATCGTCTTATTTTCAATGACTTCCTAGAATCTTTTGAATGCTTAGATGTAAACAGAGTGACAGCTCCAGAAATGCCTCTAGACCTTGAGCATTGTTTAATTTATAAATTGTAAGTTTCTTGTTTTTCTATTGAGACATAAACACAAAGTCTTTGTTGTATTTGTGCCATTACGTATTACCTTTTTTGTTTTAAGTTACAGGGGGAACATGTTGATTTTGCGGTTGCATTTACGGACTCCTTCCGCTGCATTCAATCTTGAGTCAGACACTCCATGAGCAGACAACGATGCGGTTTTGTTCAGGCAATTAGATTTAGGTCATGCGTTTTTATTTTTTATTTCAAATATTTTACCTTGAATATATGTAGCAGTATTCTTTTCTATGTGTTTTATATTTTATGTACATAGAAATATTGGTACAAATATTTTGAAATCAAAATGAAAATACTATTTAGAAAATATTGTAAAATTTATTCAATTTTATAAATTGTTACTATACCTTGAAATTTAAATATCTGTTCAGAATATTTTTTAGATTTTTGTGTTTTTCTAAATATGTATAGATAAGATTTATCCGTAAAGCGCAAAACATAGATGTTACCTTACATTCCTGTAATATTTTACTTAAGAAACACCTAATAATATTTAATCTAAAAGGGTCGGTGATAATTATTCTTAAACCTTATATGTATTTCTTAAAAAGGATTAAAACTGTATAATCTTCAAGGGTGTTATTAAGAAGACATGAATATGCTAATGCGCAAACGGATAGATTTTATTTTCAAAAGCCTCTTAAGCAGGTCACAAATGGTTGTATATTAGGTAAAATTGATTACATAACAAGTAACCTTTATTTTGTTGAATAAACCTTAAGTACACGCAATTGTGTTCAGCGGGTCAAATTTGAAATTAATAATATTTAAAACATTAGGTTTTAGATTTTTCTTATAATATGTGTATTACATTTTTCTCGGCCTAGCTCCCATTACCGACGACCTGCTGCTACTCTTATTGTTGGTTTCGTGGTCTCATATATGTGGGCGAATACAAATCATTAATTTGAAAACAACCAATCCCATCTAATATAACGCCGGTCCAGAGATCGAACCAGATAATATAGCGGTCCAGAATCGAACCTAAATGCTCTCACTCATTATGCCGGTAAATATATTACATTTCAAAATTAAAATTAAAAATACTCTTTAGAAAATTTTGAAATTTATTAGGGTTTTCAATTTTTGTAAATATATATACATATAAAAAATGAAATTATAAATCTAATTTTAAATTTATATTTTCTAGTATGCTTGGGAATATTATGGACTTAATCGTAGCCGCTGAAAACACATAATCAAATTAAAATTATAGCAAGTGTCTTTAAACAATAATTTTCCAAACAGACAAACAAATGTATCTATGGCAACACAGTAAAATAAATCCTGGCAACACTTAACATCAGGCAACACATACTGAACAGTTTTGAGTGTTGTCGAAGTGGGTGGCTGTACTAACCTATAAAATTATGCAAATTTATTTAATTATTAAAATTATTAGTAAAAATATTATAAAGTGAGTAAAGTGAGTTATATTTTCTTTTCTTTATTTATTAACGCGTTTTTATATAACTAGAATTTTTTAAAGTAATTATTTTTGTTTAATTTATCATCTTGAATATGTGAAGTTCTTTTAGTATGAAACTTGTTATTTTGTTTCTTGTAGTATATTCTTATATATGACAGCTTTAGTTTTGTGTCAAATTTTAATCACCAAACAAAAGTAGTAATTGTTTTTTGAAAATAATTTCAATTTCTAATTATTATTTTTTACAATAGGTGCTGCTACAGGCAAGGCAACTTTGTCGGTGTGATCGTTTTGCTGTACAATTAATAGCTGAGTTCAAATCGTAAGTTTCTTTTAAATATTTATTGGTTATGTTATTGCAACAAGTGTCACCTAATCCACGAAAAGTAAATTTAAATTAAATTTAAAAGTATTTAATAAATTTTTACAAATGTACTATTTCTTTTTAATTTAGAAAATCAACTTTTAATGGATTAGTTAAGTATTTTTGAAATGTGTATGTATTTTTTCCCTACAGGTTTCGTTCGTTCGTTCTTGTTGTAGCTTCGTGCGCGATAAGCTACTAGTGATTTAAAATTTCGTTATAAATTAATAATAATCAATTATAATATAGATTCTATAAATAAAATTTATAAATAAATCGGTTCGGTTCGGTTCGTTCTAGTTGAGCTTCGTGCGCGATAAGCTCCTAGTGATTAAAAATTCGGTATTAATTAATATTAATCAATTGTAAATTTATAAATAAATTTATTATAAACAAATTAAATATAGTTTTTGCGTATTTTAAACAAAAGTGGAAGCTGGAACAATGGACAAAAGTGATATTTTAAATAAAAATTAAATGTGTTTTAAACTAAGTGACTTGTTTTGTAACTTTTTCTTTGACATTATGCTTCATGAATGGGACTAGTGTGATAAGTTGTAGTGAAATTGCACCTTCAGGTCAAACTTTATTGGTTTATTTGCCAATATTAACAAAGAAATGAATATCACACTAGTCCAATCATGGCGCATGACATCAGATAAAAAGTTACAAAATAAGTCTTTTAATTTTAAATAAAAAGTGAGTGAATGGGGAAGCAGAGGCTGGGAGCCTTCGTGCGCTGGACCTCGGGAAGACAGGTAATTCAAGATTTCAATGTCGATATCATATTATTAATTATTTTTTGTAATTCTTTTCTAACCAATGCTTTTCTGTTGTTACAGCTGAACTACGGGACTGCACGGGACTGTGTGGGACCTTCGAACCAACCTGGACCGGCCTACCTGATTTACTAACTGTCTTTGGTTATAATTAAAAAGTATGCAAAATAATTTTTATAAACATTTGAAATAATAGTTAGTTTGGTTAACATTTTATTAACAAATTATTTCTATTGTTGCAGATTTCTTTCAGCTTGCAGTTGTAGCAGTTCATCTTTAGTGGCAGGAGCCATCTTGCACTAGGATATTATATAATAGGTAATTGTCAAACTGTGTATACTAATCATATATTCTAATTTGTTTTAAATATTTATCTAATCAATTTTCATTAATTACAGCTCACTTCATGGTTTCAAAAGCAGTGACAATGAGCGATGGTGAGTGTTTTTTTTTAATAACAGTGGTTTCCAAACTTGTCTTAACTACCAGTAAAAGTAGTACCCTCCTCCCAATATCTTACCCTCTTATTTTTTCGGGTTTTTATTTAAATATAGGTGTTAGGTAAGAAGTTAAGTATACTGATATCGATATTC
Organism: Panorpa germanica; assembly: GCA_963678705.1. Taxonomy (NCBI): domain Eukaryota; kingdom Metazoa; phylum Arthropoda; class Insecta; order Mecoptera; family Panorpidae; genus Panorpa; species Panorpa germanica. Next base: position 47,755,283 of record OY783203.1, read on the forward strand.
CCGTGCACCTTATGTGCTATGTCCCACAGTTTGGAAACTATTGTTCTTTTGGTGTTGGGATGAAAATATACTGTGCATGTTTGACACTTGTTGCATTTTTTAGTTTAAGTTTTTGAATATCTTATCAAAATTAAAATCGTTATCACAAATCTATTGAATGCTTTTATTTTTTATGGAAATTCTAATTTATTAGAAGTTGTGTACGGTTGTGTTTTAGTTTTTTGTATAAAGTTGTGATAGTGTTTTACTTATAAATAGATAATTTATTATTTTAAATTATGCTATTTATTTGTAAGAATTCGCATGTGTAAAAAACTATTGACTTCAAAGTAGTTCTGCGATGTTAAAAAATAAATCGCTTCATTTTCTATATGTAAATGCCAATACGTTTAATAACTTAATTTATTAAACCACCAAGATTGTTAGACAAGTTCTGCTTTCGGCTTTCGGCTTTCGACTTTCCATAGAAATTCATCTTCAGGTGCGTCTGATAATCATAGAGCTATAGAGATAGAGATATATGATCAATGTTATTCACTACCTGGCTGTATATTTAGAATATTAAATTTTGCTTCATCATATAAATATAAATGCTACATTGATTATATTTAATAATACCCTATAAAATTTCAAATCACGAAGCTCTATATTTAAAATAAAATATAATTGAATCGTATTGTTGTATCATATTCTAAATAAATTACAATTTCAGCAAGGCCATAAGCTGGCATATACATTTACAATACATATAGCGTACAATACATTTACAATACAGTGTAGTAGAAATGAATATAGAGATATAGTAAACCGAAAACACGTTCTACATTCAAATTAATGATTATAGTAATAATTATACAAAGCTGTATTATCAGAGAACATTCAGAAATGCTACAAATATAATAGCACTGTGGTCCGTGTCTGTGTCTGTGGAGTGTCACAGACATTTTGGAGCAGAGACTAGAATGAGAAGCAGTGATTGGAAAGACGTGCCCCGTGCTTCTGGTGGCATGGGTCGGGGGCGGGGGTTGGAGCGGAATACGTCTCCTCAGATGGAAATGAGACTTGTTGGAATTGTTGGATCACTACATCATTTGGGTAGTGCTAAAAGAATCATAATCTAAGATTCAGGTTTAAGGAATGACCTTTAATTCCTCTTAGTTTTTGTATTACGACTGGAGCACTAATTTTACGCGGTTAAATTTATTTTTCAAGAAATTAAATGTCAAAATGGGTTAGCTTAGTGGCGTATCATTTTGAGTATTACCGTTTTAGAAAGACTCTCTGCAAATTCGCTTACTAATCTAATCTCTTGTTCAACTTCCACTATCGATTTTCTTAGAAGAAAATATTTTTTATTTGTATACATATATTTTTCGACATGCTAAAATTGACTTTCTTGTGAGAACTAGTTCTTTTCAAATTTACAAATTTTGTATCAGGGTCAAGATCAACAAAATATCGATCGTCTAGTTCATTACGGATACATCTCTGAATATTGAATGACGAAAACAAGAATCGAGATACAAGCAATCCAGCGATACTCGACTTAGCTTGGTTGCATTTATAAGTTATCTAAGTGTTACAGTTATACAAGTGATACAGAGGGTACAACTGTATATTCAACTTAGAACAAATTTGGAGACGTCTCACTGATGAACGATGAGCGATCGTTATATTTAGTCAAGAGTGAGTGTGTGGTCAGTGATAGGAAGATGATCCAACGCAACCGCCCGGTTAATCGGTTAACGCGGTTTAAGCTTGACTGCACTTAAGTTGGTCGTCCTGATAAATTATTTCTCATCAGCTGTTTTAGACTGAGATCTGATCACGTTGAGTGAAGTGCGGTCTGTGATCCCCGTGCATACCGAGTGTCGACGACAGATAATCGACAAGATGAGTCAGGATTTCAGGAGGCTGAGTCTTTAGAGTTTAGATTGACATAGAAAACAAAATAAGAACCTGGCTCTGACTGATTTGTATATATTTTTATGCATCATATTCAAATTAATATATACATTTCTGAATTACTTCTAAAGAAATGACGTAAGAGAATAGTTGCTTTGTTAATTTATTATGACGACATTTCAAATATATTACACTAATGCATTCAATGACGTACTATTGTCTCTGCAGAGACAATGTTGGTTGTTGCAAGCATTGAGTGACATGCTCTACATATTTTAGTAATAAACTGAGAAGTCGGTATCACGGTATTAGGTAAATTGTTTACCTAAAGTTTTCTAATATCTGTCGCACTTCCGAAATAATAATAATGTTACACCAAACGCGCAAATATATGATTATTTTATCTTAAAATAGATCTGTTTATAAAATAGAAATTTATAATACGAAGCTTGAACGGAACTTGTACACATGTAGGGTACTTCGGGGTACTTCGGGGTACGTAGGGTACGTAGGGTAGAGCGTTCGTATAGGGATACATCATACATTTACATTTCTGAATGTTTACCGAGTAAATCTTCTAAACCCCGTGTTCGTGTAGCTCGAAGGGCTTAACTCGTAATACAAATATCATAACCATAAATTAACGATACTTGATTTAAATTTATACAGAAAATTAGTTTTGTATGTACGAGTAATATAGTTCGCTGGAGATACTTTACTGGTATGCCTGTGTTACTGGTTACCTTTACTGGTATGCGAGTAGTTTCCTGATTATCATTATATGTATAATCGAATCACAACATCGCTGTATAAATTATTCCGGTTTGTTCAAATACAATTCCAATTAATAAAGAGTGCTAATGAAGCCCACATATATACTTTGACCGCCCTCAACATTAATTGGTATGTTCATAAACTCGTACTAATGGCGCTCGACTATACTTATTATTTAAATACACATAATGTCAGGAAACTTTTCAGATTCTTTTGTTATAACATATTTTATTGCTTTATTTATTGATTAATGAAATATGTATGAACAATTATCTACGTATGGTATAATAGTTCTAATCGTAAAGCATAAGCAAGGTCGTTTTGGTATCTCTTTAATGATAAAAAAAATATTAAAAATGTTTTAATACTTTAGTCTAAAAATTTTTTTCTACCAATTTCTTGTAGCCTATTTTTCTTTAACCAATTACAGTGAAAAATAGTCGAATAGTCGTAGGAGCGTTGTTCTGAATGAAATAACAAGTATAACATACGGAGTATATGGAGTGCTTTCTTGAATATGATTGTTTAGAATGCTAAGCAATGTTTTCAATCTGTTCTACAAAGTGCAATTTAATTATGAAAGTTATATTTTTCAGTTTATTATGTCATAAATATTAATACAGCTCTTAAAATATTGACACATATATACATAATGTTTATTTTAGATATAAATAATACTACCTTAAATCTAACTTGGTAGAATTAGATTTTAATGGTTTCAAATGGTTTACTACATGCTTAAACTAGTAATAAACTAAATTATAGTAAAACCGTTTATCATACTTCATATGCATTAAATATACAGTTCAGTTGCTCGCTAAACGGTACGCGGTACACGGTACACGGTACACGGTACACGGTAAATGTAAATGCACATACGGTGTCGGTGACGGTGACGGTGTCGGTTTAGCGTTTAGCGTTTAGCTAGTGAGTGTAGAACATGAGACCAAACGAACGAAGGTTTCAAAATACCAGGCGTACAGGCGTAGATCATGCCTGGCCGAACTCGTGTATGCATGACTACGTCGCATCGACGTCGACGTCAACATCATCATCGGCATCGGCATCGGCATCGGCATCGTGTGTTATCTACTAAAGAGTAAACGGTTCGTAAGAGTACATACGAAATGGGGCTGAAGTTCGCCACTTGCACTGATCTTTCAAACAAAGTTAAATTTTTAACGAGCTTCGAGTTCGATTCGATACTAAGGCCCTCCGCACACGAGTCGAGCCGTGTTTCGTGACTATAGAATTTTTAACAATAGCATAACAGGGGATTTTATTGTGTCGTATTTGTATGTATGTATGTATTTACATACTTTTGAATAGTATTATCAAACGCATGCAATCACATGCAACCAAGCTTGGCCGTGCGACCGAGGAACAGAGTCGCTGAAAACGTACTCCAAACCAGTTTAGTTTCGTTTGTGCCGTGTGTTTTCTCTCACTCGTGTACACGATCGTTCTCTCACTAACAACACAGTTCCATTCTTATTCGGTTCGGGCAGATTCGGGGCAAAGGTTTGCAATCAGTCACCTCATGTGCGGACGCCCTAAAATGGTTTGTTTTGAAAAAAATTAATATTCCGAAACAGAAATTGAATTGGTCTTTCTTGCATATATTGATGTTTTAAAATATTATTTTTTATGGACGTTGAAAAGAACGAAATAAAAAATTCAACCTGTTTATAAAAGGTATAACATAGAAATAATTGTTTATTCGACTGTCTTATAAAAGTGTTGTAACGTCTAGTGTAAGAAGTATTACTAATTGTTTACAGGTATTTTTTTCGGTCAAAGAAGTACCGACTTATCATCGACATGAGGATTAAAATGCGCACCAAATAATACTCTTGTCGCTGTTTTAGCTTCAGTAAGGATTATGTAAATACTAAAAACGACGTTAAGTTTTTATATATGTATATTTGTATTAGTACTGCTAGATTTAACCGATTGTGATCGACACTATAGTGTCAGCAACGCAGCGACAATTAATATTTGTCTTAAAAGAGATGTATAGAAACAAAAGGTTACAATGTAAAAAGAAAATACAAAACAAAATTTTGAAATCATTTTGAAAACTTTATAAACACCAAATTAGATTTATTGAAATATTTAGTTATGTATAATAATTTATGTATGATGTAATTGCCGGTAATTAATTACGTGAAATTCTAGAGCACTGAATGGTGCATGTGCATGTGCATAGTGCAAAGCCCTTCTTAATGGATAATAGCAAATGAGTGTATAGTATATTTTAATTAGCACGGTAATTGAATTATGAGAAAGCAAATTGAACTGATCATTGTACTAGTATGAAGGGTTGAAATACTAGCAGCACACTGAATACCTGCAGCAACGGGATACCCCTTTCCCCTTCTCCATCCCTTACCACGGATATAGCCACCACCACAAACGACCCAACAAACATGCAGTATGCCAGACTACGACTAATATCACTAAATCAGCTAATGAAATAATGAGCTCGATATTTCAGGACGCTGGTCGAAATTCAATGCAGCTTCCATTTGTCATTAGTATAAGATTGTGCATAATCCAGTTATGTTGCATGAATGTAGCATTTACGTTTACGCCACTTACTTAAGTAAGTGTTTCTTTGTGTCTTATTTTTGTGTTTTCTACATTTGTCTAAATTGCGTTAATTGTATGTATCTTAATAAATAGCACTGTATACATTAAAGTAAATCTTTTAAACGTTAGCCTCCCCCACACCCCCTCTCCCACGCCACGTCTACCATTGACACATACTATTCAAGCCTCGAGTATTTAATGAGGTCAATTAATAACAACCGTTGTCCATCCCTGGGACATCCTATAATCTGTAACCCCAAATCAAATTTATGATTCACATTTAACATAAAACCAACTTCTAACTAGATAACGAATAGGTTAATAAATAAAAAATATTAGCATGACAATTGACAAGCGTCGGCGTCGGCATCAGCATCGGCGTCGTTTAGAATGACAAGCGCTGCGTCTCTTTTATTCATCGTCAATCATTTTTATTTGTCATAATAGATACGTAATATAGAATTTTGTTCTGTTTCGTTTTATTCGGCTGTAAGATCTTTTTATGACATTTATGACAGAGCCATAGAATCTGCTGTACCTGCACTATTATTCCTAGTAAATTGTTTTATACGGTAGCAGTAGACTTTAGAACAAAATTTAAATGCATTTTCACACACACACACACGCATACATATATATATATATGTATATATATATATATATATATATATATATATATATATATATATATATATATATATATATATATATATATATATATATATATATATATATATATCTATACGATTTTCATTCAAACCTAGCCACGTTTTTCCAATTTAGAGCTGGCTAGTGAAAAGTGTTTAGAATACAAATTTTGTTACATTCCAATACCTCAAAACCATACCGTTCTGGATTCAACACACCTAGCGCCTATTTGATTTATATTCTACGGTTTACACTATATGAAGTTATATAGTATAAACAGTGCCGGCTTCAGTTCAGGACGATGTTCAGGGTAGAACAAGTAATAATTTGCCCCGAAAGAACCCCGTTTATTTTATATTTAATTAAACTTTCTTTCTAAATATTTGAATTTCTAAAATTAGGAAACTCTCGCAATATTTATTTAATAATCCGACATTATTAAACAGATTTGAATGCTACTTATTTAGTTTATGATATTTTACGATAGCTACTATAGGGTGCTTTTATGAAAGGGCTCTAATTTGTACACTTATAAACCTCATTATAGAGCCGATACTGTCAAATATTATATTATGCTAGTAATTTCTATGTTTTGTATTAAACGGGCTGTACAGCGCATAAATGTATTTGTAAATAGGAATAAAAATAAACAAATCGCAAAATAATATCAGTTATGAAATATTAATATGATAAATTATTGGTAATATGACATAAATAAAAATATTAACTAAAATCATCAAATTCAACATTTAGAATTTTATGAAAAAAGTTTAATCAAAAACCAAGTTCAGTTATAAAATCTTTCTGTACGTATGTTGTTGAATTGATAAAATTCAAATGACATTTTTATTACGATAGTGATAGTGTACTGGAGATATTCTATAGTTGTGAAATGAAAAACTTTTTAAATTTAACTCACTAGTTGAATTATATCAAAAGTTGATTACAAACTACGGATTCATTTGAATTGGTCAAACAGTTTCGATCTCTGTGTGACTGCAAGAAAGAGACAGAATTATATGAATTTTATATTATTCAGTGTTTCTCAAATATTACCTGATGTAAAATAAAGTTGTATTGTCGGTAAAATGCAGTAAACAAAAGCACACGTATTCACACACAAGTTTGCTATGGAACTTTTAACTTAGAATTAACATACAGCAGATCAGAAGAGTTCTTTATTTTGTACTGGATGAGAGAAAAATTGAGTAATGTTGTTTGGTAATTATGTGTGACAAAAAGATCACTTTTATTTTCAGTTCTATGCCTTATGCTGTATTACTTTACTTTAAGTTAAATATTACTTGAATCAGTTTGTGTACGTACATGAATTCTGTCACTGTATAATTTCAAATAGTATGTATTCAATTCAAGTTTACCCCCGTTGCAAGCGACGACTGTCTTTAATGTGTGAATTGAATTTCATTTCAAATTTTAATTCCATTTTTAATTTGAAATATTTAACTCGTTGTATATAAATTTCACATATAGAAACAAATAATTTTTCATATAAACCGATTAAAAAAATATAATTTTTTCAACAAAAATTTGGGATTTTTTATTTGATACAAAAAGTTCAACGTTCTAGCACAACCTTTACCCTCTGACTGATTCAAGCACATAGTTAGAAATTTTACTTAGAAATTCTGATTGACTTTAGTGAAAATTTTGAACATCCTAGAAGTTCTGTTGCCGTTCTACAAAACTTTAATACGTTAGACAATAAAACCCTCTTAGTTTTTAAAAAAGAATAAAAATTTGGCTCGTGTAATAAACCGTACAGTTTTAGATTTCCCGATTGATGTTAGGGCGCCGAGGAGTCGGCAGTCGGCAGACAGTTCGGTTACTCTGCTCTGTGAATGTATCTAGTTCTACGAGTTGTATGTATTCTGCGAACGAAATGGTCCCAGATGAGATCAACCTATGTATTTCGAGTTTGGAATAGAAATGCAATGCAAAATTGATAAAATTGTTTTGTAATTGGTAAAACAACAAAATGTAAATGCAAAGGGAGATGTATACGACACGCATACAAATACACACACACACATACTCAATAAGTCCGTAGAATTTTTTATATGTCATATGGCAAAAGCGTCTGATGCCTCGCAAGTTTAGGGGGCCTTCAACTCAGTTTGACAAAAAGAAAAAAAAATTGCAGCAAGGTTATTAAATTGTACAGGTTATAAATACTGTGTATGGACATATATCCCGCTAAACAAAGTTACGTGCTCTTAAGGTTTCTTTAACACTATAAAAGTAAACAATATTACGTGGTACACAACATTTTGTAACCTATTTTACTAATTTTTGAAAATTAAATCCAATTTTTCATAGCATTATAAAATTTTCAGAATCATAGAGATATAAGAATAGAGTGCGCGAACGGTACGGCCGTGTGTAAGAAAATGCGATAAAGAAGGCAAAGAGAGAGTTAGCTGCCGAGAGTCCTATATGTCTCTTTCTAGCCAAACCGTTGCTGCGGGCTTAGCTGATTGGCGGTGAGATAGGGAGTAAGCAAGCAAGCAGACGCAGTACTTGGCTAGAAAGAGACACAGAGAACTCTCATCAACTATCTCTTTCTTTGCCTTTATCGCAGTATTCAGTCTCTTGCGCACTTTATTCTTATACCTCTATGATTATAAGGGTTCATTAAATATGGTAAACTAGTCCTTCAAGGAGTAAAACTAGCACATTTACTTACATACGTATTTGACTTATTTAATGAACCACCTTCCTATATATAGCATATATATATACATACACCCTATGTATATGTACATATAAATATATACGTAATATTTTTTTGTCAGAGATGTATGTGTATGTCATGTATAGCAGTATAGATAACAAACAGAGAGTGGCTTGTAGTGGTTCCTCGTACATTTATATTGAATGTAAAAAACCGCGAAACTGAAAAAGTGATATATATCACTGTGTATATGTAAACAAAAAATAAATAAATAAAATAAAATAACAAAATATAAAGGCACTTTACCATGTATAAAAATGTTTTAAAATATCTCAATTTTTTATTGTTTAGTGCCCTATGAATGAGTTTAAATAAATATGTTGAAGTATATTTCACATAAAAATATTGTATTATATTTCTAAATCCGTTGCAAATGGACTTGTTTAGTTTATACTCGTATAGTATGTAGTAACGATTTGCGAAGTTTATTTGGATGTTTTGTAATGTTAAAAAATGTGTATTTGTATAAAAATAATTAGAATGTAGACCAGATAATATCTCTAAAATTCAGATAGTGATTTAATAGTTGAGGGTGAGGGTATTGACTGGGTACTGATAGTATGGAAAGGGGAATAGGGGTTAGGTTAGTTGCATTATGTTAAGCCATAGGTAATTAGTCATAACAACAACAATTGCAGTCCGGTTAATTACTGACAAAGTTGTAGACAACAATATTGTTAATAAGAATAAATAAAATTGGTAAAGTGCATCCTAAGAACATGTAAAATTAAAGATTAGATTACATGTTTATGCATCTATGCATGAATAGTTTTATGTTGAGTATAATTGGCACCAGAGGCGGCGGCAACCGCCCGGGGCCTCGCATTCTCGCGCAACAACCCAAGTACAAAAATTCATTACTATATACGTACATATTTGAATCTCGCGCCTAGCTCTTTAGAAATTCCACTAGAATCACTGCGTATATCTTTTAAGGCATTCATGTACCTTAGTTTATCATTGTTGATTTTTGTCGTCTTTGTGCTTGTTAACTTTTATAACACTTACAATATAAAATTTTATTTCTCGTTAATTATCATCAAAAATACTTACTTACAATTTACATAAATTATACAAAGAACAAGTGCCTCGCAAAGCCGCCACTGATTGGCACAATGTTATGTAATTACAATAGTATATACAAGTACATTAAATAGATATGTATATCACGTATAAGATATTTATGTATGGTATTCTTTTTACTTGTTTCTATTGGCATCACATTATTTTTATTTATTCAGTCTAATACTAACAATTGTAAAATCAGTAAAATCAAACAAAAACAACGCGCACTAGTATTAATGAAACACAAAATAAAACACATACTCGTACACAATTACACATACATGTAACCGTACTCTTAGACCGCGTCTGGAGAACTACTTACTACTTACTACTTACTACTTACTGTGTATTGTACCCGTACAGACTGTACAGACAACGAGACAAGAACAGACAACGAATTCTGGTAAAAAGATGCTTTTTGTTGAACATTGTGTTCTGTTTTTGTTTCTCAACTATTTTGCTCGACTTGGACCAAGTTCTGATAATAAGTAAAGCTTTGAAGAAGCACTTTTTCTTGAAAGGATAATTTATATTAGTTCTGATTTACTGAATTCGTATAATGTATAATGTAATTAAACAATGTTCACAGGGTTCACAAGTTATAATGCTTAAATTTGAACAGATTCAACACGATATTTGAATGTTTGGCTCAATCTAATAAGAGTTTAGTTTAATGTTTAATTACATTGAGTATTAAGAACAAAATTGTGCATCATTTTTCTAATTACAATAGTAAAACTTTTGTACGCCTAAATATTCTCTGGTTTGATTAACTAAGAATCTACCAGTCTAATCTAATAATTACTGAATTTCAACTTTTGTACTTTTCTTTACATGAGACGTAGCGTATATGGATGGCGGACTTAACAAACAAAGGATTGGTGAATAGGTAGAGTGAGGGCAATGCCAAGTGGAAGGCAACTAGAGTGTTGAGTTCGCCGTTCGTATCCGGAATTTGACCGCTCTTATAAGATGGGAAAGCTATGGTCAGTTTTTATAAGGTTTGAAAGGGCAAACTCAAAAAAATAATGTGTCTACCATTATTCACTAATGTCCGACAAACCAACATATGGGGAAATAAAATTCGCTCTTTCATTCACCGAGTCCGTAACGCCTAGTATCTAAAACCTCTGCTAAATTATTGCATTTGAACAACAAAGTTACTGAACAAGGTTAAGAAATACAGTCCTCGTATGCTACTTAAGAAATCTATTTAAATATAGTTTTAAAAATGTGCAAAAACAGTTTATTGTTTCCTCGAAAATAAAAAATAACGACAGTCAAAAGTGCTGGTTGAAGAATCTTCATTTTACACACAAAAATATGTTCAAATAAAATAAAAATATACTCGAATAACTAAAAAAAGAAATGTTGAGAAGAAGCTTCGTTTCCGTTAGTATCGGATCCTTTCCCGAATTCTTAAAGATTGGATAAAATGATCATATCGTTTCTTTTTCTTTGTCGTCTTGGACCGTTATTTAAGAGTTGCTATACAGAAGCTACGTGAAGTTGTGGCTGTTGGCTCCACAGCGCTTCGAAACTCTACGGAAACGGAAACGTAGCGCTTTCACATGACACGAGTTTCCGGTATCAAAGTAAAATATTCATATATTAGATAGTTTTGCTTGTGTTTCTATATTTTTTAAGTAATATATTACACGCAGATAATAATCAATGGGTTCGTTCACAGTTTTAATGTACGGTTGGGTCTTTGTTAGGGATGCTGAATTGCGCGGGATGACGAAATGGAAATGGAAATGCATTGGGAAATGCCCAGCATAACAGCTGAGTTCATAATCCCTTGACCAAGCAATTGCATTTGCTTTATGATACACTAAATGAAATTCTCTTTGTGTACTCGTATGTTTAGTAATAATCTATTATCTATTTGTATTCTAATCAACCTCGGAATGTATTCGTTTTTTAAACGATGTAGATATTTCAATATTCGTTAGAAAAAGTAGTAATTAAATACCCAGCACAAGCACATTTGGTGTGGTTTTACGGTTGGAGTTGATTCAGCAAAGGTTAAAAAGATAGTTGTACTCGCTAAATAAAGCAAGTGTAACTTTTGATATTTATTTAATATTTAAAGTTATTGTACAAAGAAATAATTGTCTCTTAGTTTGGTGTAATAATTTCTTTTGTTTAAATAGCATTGTTCGGTTAAGTTCATTGTGTTTAATTCTTTTGTGGCTGCACCTGACTCCTAGAAATTATTTTAAAAAATAGAAAGACATAACAGTCTCAGTGTTCGTATTCTATTGAAAGAAAAATAAATACATGTGGTGTGTTTAATTAATATAATGATTGTAAAATCTGAGATCTACTCGAAAGATAAGAGAAAGGGATGGACAGGAGAGGAAAGAAGAGGAGTGTGTTCCAACTCACAATAAATTGCGTTAGCGTCATGTGTTTGAAGTAAATGACGTAGAAGATATGTAGTTGGTACGTTTGTGAAAACTTCATAAAGTAGATCACATGTCAGAAGGATTGGCTTACAGGAGAAATGAAATTTGAATATATTTTAACGAAACTGATCGGAAGAAGAGTTGACAGGCAGTAGACAGCAGTACAAATACGGAGAAGCGGCATGAAATGAAAAGTCATTGATATATAGAAATCGTAAAAGTAAATCTAGCAACATTTATATACACGTAGGAAGATAAAAAACAAAAGAAAATAAAGATAAAAGTCTGGCTGAGATAAAGCAGGACTGCAGGAGAAAATGAACTGAAAATATAATAATACAAAGGTCAGATCTCGAGGGGTCGTAATAGTTGTAGCAATAAGTAAGGATATGGAGAGGATAACATACGTTTTTAGAGTGAAACGGTTAGAAACAAATGGAAAAGAAAATAGATGGTGAAGAGAAAAACAACTACCCAGATTTGCTAATCTGAATTTATATTCCAAAATAAAGTGTTTGATTTGCAAGAGACATGGCTGTCAAATGAAAAAAAAAGACATTTCGGTTTTAGTGTCGGGTCGAAAAGAAGAAACGAAATATTTGAGAGAAAGAATTGCGGACATAGTATATAATAGAACGTCTCCACTGGTGCAACTTTTTTTTATTCCACTCTCACTTATTTTATGTCAATGAATACGGGTGAATGTACAACGCAAGATGTGTATGACTTTGGTTTGCTAAGTAAAGAAGCATTGTTATGCAAGATCGGTTAAAAGAAAAGCGAAAGGTTACGTTTTAGTGAATAAAATATTTGCAAGAATGTAAAAAAGCAAGGGTTAAAAGTAATTAAAGAAGAAATAGTAAATAAATAATCAGTAAAATCGTAATGTGTATGTTAGAAGTTTTCGAGGAGGAGGGGGGGGGGGGGGGGTGTATATATGACATACGTATTAATTAAAATGTTTTCTTTAGAAATATGTAGAATATAAAATTATTATAACAACCTTTTAGAATTAATATCTTGGAAGTTAATAGCCGTAGCTCTGTGCGCGACAGCAACGTCAAATACTTTAGGAACTAATTGTGGTTTTTTTGACGTTGATATTCTAGAACACAGTTAATTGTAATATTATTCTTAAAGATTTGTAATTTTTGTTTAAAATTATTTTATTTGCATGTAGAGCATTAGTAAATAAACATAGATTTGATTTTTTTTTTGGATCATTTGAAAAAAGAAGGTAAATAAAAATAAGTATCTATCTATAAAGTTAAAATATTCTTAGAAGTGTTTATTTGAAGTTACATACATATTCACGTATGTATGTATATTTATATCGTAATTATTTTGACTTCAAGTAGCTTTACAACATTATTTATCAAGCATCATTAGACAAGGCCTAATAAGTGTAATTTCTATATATATATGTTGAAAACAAGAGTATTAGCCCACTTCTGATGTGGAAAATAAGAGTACCTTGATTCCACATCAGAATTGGGATTATATAAATATTTATTTTACAATTAATGCATACAAATTTGCTGTTCTAAAATAATGCAAGAATTTTGCACTTGTAAAATTTTCACTGACTGTCCATTCCTGTTGTGAGAGTGAAGAAAAAGCCTGTTTTGGAGATGAAGATCAAAGTTTTCATTTACTTTAAGTAATTAGCAAACTATACATTTATGTTGTAATCTTTCTTTGATATCTACGACAAATGAAATCTCCGATATTAATTACAAAAGAATTCAATAGTTTCCGAAATTGTGTTGAATATTTGTTCTTTCCAGTTCAAACTATACTACGACATAATATGCTAGAAGAAATAATATTCGCAATAACTAAATAAAAAAGTAGTTTCACAGATAGCTCAGCGAATCTGTCTGTGTTTGTGTGTCTATGGTCAATAAGTGCACTAAATAATAACGTAGCAGCTCTGGAACATTAACCCAAGGAGGCTTGATCACAAATTTGCATTTCTCGACAATGCATACATGTATGTATGGATACCACTGTATGGTTCAATTAACTTGAAGATGTCTTTATGAACTAAAAGTTTGTTCAAGTTTCTGGAATCCAAGGCAACAACGAACCACCGACATTGTACTACTGTCTGTGGCTATGGTAATACTTGTGTCTGTGTCTACATCTGTTGTAATTTAGCTCAATTATAACTTTCAATTTAGTTAATGTGGTTCATTTCCATTTACGATAAATATAGAAAAATAAATGAACATTCTATCTTTCAACAAGTTCTCCAAATGATTAAGATCGCAGACTTGAACGTAGTGGGGAGGGGGGTGGGGGGGCTCACATACCATATATGAGGTTTTACCATTATAAGCGGCTTACAAATTCCGAAAAATATTCAAAGGCTTCGACAGTTAACGAAACCATTACAAAAAACATTCTCACTAACATCTAGTTAACCAGTGAAAGTCACTTTTAACGATTCTGTGAATTTTTTATATGAAATTAAAGAGTAGAATCTTAGACATAATTAAAACGGCTTATATAGCTTTTCGGCTTTTGATAACTGCCTGAATAAAAAATTACAATTCTTGTCTTAAATGTAGAATATAACGTTTCTTACGTTGTTTTTCGTTGTAGTCGTTCGAAGCCCCTGTTACCATGTTACCCTATTATGCGAGTACCGTATACGCGCGGCGTAGCGCGGCGTGGAGCAGTACGTGATAAAGAAGACAATAAATCTGTTATATTTACAATGTGATGAATGCTCCGGCACATTACGTGACAATAAACAACTTAAAAAACGGAGGCTTCGCGTGTTTAATAATTATACCAAATATTCAATCATTTATCTAAAGGTGTAAAACATATTTTATCAAAATTATGCTATATTTTAAAACTTTGAATAAATTTATTAACCCGTCAAACTGTATAAAAAAGCAGCTTAACCGCATATGCTCCATGCTCCATCTCCAGCTTCAGCTCCAGCACTACCTCAGCATTAAAGTTCGCGCCGTTAACGAACACTCGACGCGGTACGAGGACGAGGACGAGGACGAGTACGCGGCCGTTGCCGGAATATTATTTTGAATTATGGGTTCGGAGGAAAATATTGTGATAATGACGTATTAGGATGCTGCTTCCTTTTGCTGATTGCGTTATACGAGTACAGGAACAAGAACCGGAACAGGGTGTTAAGCAACCAACTTCACTGCAACAGTGGGTTTTTGAAGTGGGTGGTAGTATAATTGACTTTTATTTAATTTAAGTTCAATAAATGAGAACCTACTATTTTTAAGAAATTTTGGAAAAGATAGTTCCGGTGTGGAAATCGAACCCGAAGGCACACCAAGGAGTGGATATTTTAAGATACAACCTTATCAAAGAAACTAAATGTTACAGAGCTGTTGTTTTATAAAACAGAAACGATTTATTATGTGATGATTTTTTTAAACAATGCATCATTATGTCAAAACGTCGAAGGTGCAATGTTACAGTATTGATATTGATATTGATATTGATATTGATATCTTCGAGTCCTATGCGAGTACTCGTTCTCGTCCCGTCCCGTCCCGTCCCGTCCCGTTCCCGTACTCGTACGAGTATAATAATAACGCAAATCTGCAGATCGTCCTGCGGGTCTTGCCTCGGGCTCTAATGTAATACGTGATAAATTGTAACGCTGTTACTTTTCACCGAACTTTGACATTATTTTACGTCATCTACGTTAATCAATTTCCAGTTGATAGTGAAATATTATGCTCTCCTTAGTCCTTGGTCCTTAGTCCTTAGAATAGATAATGTTGTTGAGCTTAATAATATGTTTTTGTATGTAATTAATTATTTACGATAAATTGTGGTTTTGTTGTGGGATCATCCAATGTTTGTGGAGTTAGTGAGCAGTGGAGAAGAGACGGCGGACTGTAGGGGTTGTTGGGGCTGTTGGGGCTGCTTGGGTTGTTCGGGTTGTTCGGGCTGCTGATTTCAGATTATGTGCATGATTTATTTAAAGGAACTACACAAAACCAGTAGGGGACTGTGAACTATGGACTTTAACTTGAATATCTTCTTGAATTACGTAATATATCTTTGTCGTGTAATATAGCAACTCATTGACTGTGTACTTAATTAGTAGCACAAATGAAAATAAGAAATAGCAGAGTACAAGCATTATGCGTTGTAAAAAGTGTCATTAATTAGGTAGATTAGGATTAGATCTCAGATGTTCTATTCATTTCACATTAGTAACAGTGTCATAAAACATCTTAGTAATTAAAACAACGGTTCTCAAGGTACCGACAAAGTAACATTGTAAGATGTGGACAGAGACGAGATTAGTATTCGAGATAAAATAGATATAATAACTCGCATAGGTTAATTAAGGTTAACCCGTTTTTTAACTGCAGATAGCTAATGCAGAATTTAATCGTAAATCGTAAACAGAAAGTAAAAAGTGCCCCCATTTGACCATTCGCTTATAAAGCAGCTACAGTTATACAGTTATCCAAAAGGATATCTTAAAGAAGTTACAAATAAACGTGTGCCCAGTACCCTTATGTCCAGTCGTTCGCATAATGATTTATTTAAATGCAATAAATGACTTCAACACATGAAAGGATTCTTTATATCGTAAGATATTGTATACACAATACGAGTATATCGTGCAAGCAACATCGCGGCGCTTCCATTCAAAGAATCAGAAAATTGAAAGGAAACCAAATTTATGTGGAAATATCCCCAATTCGTCCCAAGTATGATTTATATGAACCATTAGAATGGACGTAGAATGGTTTAAAATTCCGTTTCTTTATCATCATTCTAAGACTATTTTATTATGTGAATAGTTTAACAAAATACAAATAACTAATATACTATATGGTATACTCGTGTATTCGTATTCGTATTCGTATTTGTACAATGTATGATGTAATATATTGGTAAAACTTTTTCCTTCATCTAATTCAGTGATTGTGTACGAGAATTCGCGAATAACTAACTTAAACTTTGTTGCTTATAGTTTCCATAGCAAAAATAAATAACACAGTATGAATATATGCAGCGCCGGATTATCTATTAGACTGACTAGGCAAAAACGTAGGGCCCCTGTTCACAAGGTCCTGGTTCGGGAAACTTGTGAAGCGAGAGTTAGGAAGAGTAAATCATTAGTAAAGAGTTCCATGAAAGTTTTCAGGCTAGGGTTCCCACAAAACTTAATTCGGTCCTGAATGTATGTTGCTATGCCAGTGTTCCCAGAGTGGTATGGTGTTTGTAGCTTCCTGTATTCCAGGATTCAGTGGACTCGCTGAATGGCGGACTCCTTTACGAATATAGAGATACTCGTACTATGATATTGTTATACGAGTATGTTTCATGGAAAATTCAGTTACAAATGCATTTAACTTTTAATTGTTTAAAGTAAGTCAGTTGTGTTGGTAAGGGAGTCGGTAGTCTGGAGTCGGGAGTTATGAGAGATACTATACCACGACCACCGGACCCCCAACCCCCCGACACCCCGACACCAGACCATGAAACATGGACCACCAGTAATTAAAATGCGTCCTTAGCGGACTGTGCAGACTACAGATATTTAAACATCAAACGGTCAATTAAGTAAAGCCTCGAGATAATAACTTGTGTGTAGATGGAAAACGAAATATGTTTAAAAGAAAGCCATTGTTTAAAGGAATAGCATTTTAAATTAATTATTATACAAGTATATATAAACTCTTTTCACCTACTGAGTTTTAGTTTTCATTTTATGTTTCAAAGGAATGAAATTAATTATATTAAATTTAATAATTTACTCGTATCGTACATTGTAAATCGTAGAAATCAAGAATTGTTCAAGCAGGATAACATCGCATTGCTTTTACAACAGTTTACATTAGTATTATTATAAAATTATTGTTATATCTTTGAATATTTGATACTCGTACCATAATACCATATACTCGTACGCATGGTATTATTATTTCGGTTCAGTGAAATTTTAACGATATTTACAGATCCTCTACATTGAAATCATTACATAAAGTATTGGTAATATTAAGTTGTTATTTTTAGAAGTTGAGTTCTTGAGGAGTTTTTGGTATTTTTACCTCAGAGTTTTTTTTTATATACGAGAGTTAGGAGCATGGATAAAGAATCGTTGAATCCTATAAGGATAGAAGGATAGAACGATAGAACGATCTATTCTTTCCCCTTTTCTCGTCTTTTCTAGATCCAATATATTTAATGTTAAAGTTCAGAAGTGGATGGCTTTTACTTATATGGTGATGTTAATAACACTTAGAAAACTTTTATTTTCCGCAACTTTCTTACATCTAATAAACAGAATAAAATATTTTTAATGAATATACGGATGTGGTACGGAAATCTGAAAATCTAAAAATCTGAAAATCTTCACAGATTTGTACTTTCCGGTATTAGACTTAGAATTAATCACTGAGAGGTAAAGTTATAAGAAAAAATAAATATATCTTAATACTCCTACATGTAATAGTCTCTATACATATATATGTATATATATATATATATATATATATATATATATATATATATATATATATATATATATATATATATAATTATTGGTAAATAATAATATTTACGTCTTTTGTCTTCACTGACACAACCTGGCGTAACAAATAATGTTACACCGCGATAAGGGTCCCAATACAATTACACTTAGATATGAAATGTTTAATTATTTCTACTGCCTGGTAGAATCTAATATCGAAATTGAAAAAGTTTAAATTTGTACTTGAATTGTCTTTTCCTTTGTTAAACATAATAAACTCTGCAGATGTTATGTTATAACTTATGTTATAGAGAAAATTAAGGTGCTTGTAAGTTTATAAGGAAAAGTGTCGATAACTGACGTATACGAGTTTACTATATTTGTCGTTTTTAAAAATCAATAATTTTATTACAACATATGGTTGTAGCGTAAAACTTTATATTGACTCCGCAGCTACTACCTGAAACGTCACCGTACCTAACGTACCACCCACTGCCCCCTACCCCCTACCCCCTAAATATCGTGAATGGCGCACGGTCAGCAAAATCGAATTGATTCGCACAATATCTTAAGCTTGAGTCATGTTTCTCAACACTAGCGATGGATATTGGATGCTTTTGAACAAAAAGGGAACGGCATAATGCAATCCAAGCATTAATTGTTTTAGCGATCCGAATGAGGGAGACGGAGGGAGACTAGGGAAAAAACGGTCCCGTTAAAACGATTTAAAACGAAACAATTCGACTGGTAAAACTGGGAAAAGGGTTTTTTAATTGTAATTTAGTTTTTTATTTATGTCGCCGACATATGTTAGTAATAGTGATTATATTAACGAATAACGATATTACATTTAGAAAAAAAAAGATATAATGGAATTCAAAGACTCAAAAAAGAGATGTACCGTAATGTAAATTGAAGTCAATGAGACAAGATAATTAATTACGAAGTTAGAATAGTCCGAAATACTTGTAGCCTCAGTTTAACTTTAGATTTTAAAGGGATTATTTCCATTACACGGATAAATGGTGTCTCGATTTCGAGGTTTAAAATATCCAGTGACTTCAACTAAGTTTTAAGGGGTCACACTATTCTGACAAAAAAACAATGGAAATTTCATTGTTTCTTTTTACTTAATTTATTTTACGTGGCCCTATCATCGACAACCTCCTATAGTATTGGCAGATTTTATGAAGTCTACTACACCGCTACCTAATAAATTTATGAATATACTTTGCCATCACATTTCTTACGGTTAAGTACGTTCACGTTTTCATTATGTTTTCATATTTTATTTTTAATCAAAAATGTAGTTTTTACAAATGTCATATTCTGGTGTTATAAACCTGAATTCTATCTGGTTCTATATCGCTCCTAATATTACATAACTTTTAAAAAGATCTGCGTAGTTTCTAAAGCGACGCCATAGTGCCAGCACAAGCACACTATGGTGTGTTGTCACATTCAACAAAACACGACTTTAGTTTCCCTCAATCAGAGTTTCAATAACTAAGTTTATTTTATAGCGCGCTGCAATATTTCACAATTGCTGACATAATATTCCACTTCACTCAAGTTTCTGTATATAAAAATACGTCTGAAACATATTTTATGAACCTTTTAATGCAACACATAAATAAAATTTGATAATTTGATGGTGATATTTTATACACCCACATTTATTTATATAATAAAAAAAACTTAGAAAAAAATATGTTTATTTGAAACTTTTTATGTACAAGTTACGATATGAAAGGTTATTGAGTCGGGGAACATTATGTGTTTGCACTTACGAACCCTACAACCCTACAACCCTTCAACCCTACAACCCTTCGCCATGTCAAATGAATCTCACTGAAGTTAAAGCAATAAAACTGTTACATGTTATAGATTTTTATATTATTTATGTTTTATTTAATGGTGGCTATTCTGACATAATTACAAATCTATTCCAATTATAATAATTATGATAATTCCAATAGCGCTTGGTTATTCTGAAATTAGGTTTGTTTTAGCTGATGTTTAATCCAAAAAAATGCTTAATAAACGTGCATGCCTTGAAATGTCATAAAACGGCACAAATGAAATATACGTATAATAATTTATATAATAATATATAAAATTGTACCCTCTATCTGATTTAATACTCAGATAGCTCATAAATGCAACCAAACATAATTACAATAAAAATATACTTGACCAATATCTGTGTAACTTGAATATTGCTTTCGTCGTTATCTCAATACTCAATATTTTGAGTTCTACTAATGAACTGGACGCTTGATATTTACTGTAAACCGTGTGACAATGTTAGCACGATCAAAGTACGTTCAAATTTAATTTGATATTTTTAACTAGACTTCTTTGTCTAGCTTCTAGCGTTCTAATTTAATGTGATATTTACGCTTTCGTAATAAATTTTGTGTTTGATTATTATTTTAATCTTTGCTGTATTTGCTGTATTATTTGCATACACCTATATATAGTACATCTACTAAATTGTGTATAATCTGCATTAACTTCGATATAATTGTATACCCTTTCCCTTTCCAAATATCATCTCTCCAGACCTTGTTATAAGTGCAACTTAAAAGCTGCACACGGACGAATACAAAAACAGGCACGTACTGTTTTGTGTATTATCCTTTAAAAATATTGCTGGAACCTGACAAAATCCGATCTACGAGTACTACGAGTACTGCGCGAGTACTGTTGTGATACAGAAAATGTTTTATTCAAATACACTGGCGCCGCTGCCGTTGCCGTTGCCCTATTACATGAGACTTTTAATTTACGTTCATATACGATGTATGCATTTGAAAATTCTTTTAAAATACTAACTACTAAAGAAGAAAAACTATAACCCCATTATTTTGAGACCATTGAGGCGTAGACTCCAGGCTGTTGCATTTTAGAACTAATGGCTCTATTTTTGGGGTGGGGTTAAACTTATTCGGCATCATCCTATATTATAATGTTCCAACTGAAAGTTTATTTGTTTATATGTTTACGTGATTCGTGTGGTGGCTCGAAAACGGCTAAGAGAAAAAGAGAAAAAGATTCTAAGATTTTGGCGTCCTCGGATTTTCCCCTGAATCTCCTGGAAACCCGTAATTTTGGAAAAACTAAAAAAAGAATTTTACTTTTTGCTCTATAACTTTTAATTCATAAAAGATAGAAAGTTAAAATTTGGCATGTGTATTACGGTATTCAATGCTAACATTTTTTGAAAATTAGAAATTGAAAAATTTAAAACGCCTCAACTTGTTGAGAAAATTAGGGGGCGCGGTAAGAAACTTTGAAGAAAGTTTTTGTAAAGAAGTTTTTGCCGAGGGTAAAAATAGGGCTAGCAAGTTGAAATTTTATATATGGGCTAAATTTGGTACCTAATTTACAATATCGAAGAAAAAATACAAAATTTTGAAAAAAAGTTGGTCAAATAATGAATAAATTGAAAAAAAAATATTTTTTTAGTCAGTTTATATGAAAAATTATTTGTTGTTATATGTAAAATTTATATAGAACGAGTTAAATATTTCAATTTAGAAATGGAATTAAAATTTAAAATGAAATTCAATTCACACACAAAAGACAGTCGTCGCTTGCGACGGGGCTAAACTCTAGTATAATAAAAAGCAATAACAGAAACAGGCTGACGAAGATTCAAATAGTATCGGAAATATATAAACATAATATTCATATTAGATTTTATTAATTATTGATTTTAAATATGGGCACGTACCCTTGCACCCTTGGGTTAACCGCCATTGCTCATACTATCTAAGTTATATTATTCAAGGATGAGTTATACTAAAGACTGCTCTTCCTTTTCCTTCCATAAATAATGCATTGGTATTCCCAAACCAATTTTCTCCCATTACATAAAAATATTATAACATTGTTTGTAGTAAATCACATGTATGTATGTGTGTGGGCGCGTGTATGTATGTCTGTGCGCGTGTGCGTGGAATTAATAAAGATAATTCATGAGGAAACATATAAACATAATATAATATACCCTTAAAAGCAGTGGAAGTGATCCGTTATCCTAAATAAATATAATTGGCTTCTACGAATGAAGTACCAGTATCACAACATGAAACAAATTAAAGTAGCAAAGTAGTCTATTAAGTTATACCATGTATATCTACTTGGCTATACTTTGAGGTTATGTAAACAAATTATTTGTATATAGAAATTAGTTGAATTCCTCGTTCTGAAATTCTATAAATGTAACTAGTTCACAGAAATATAAAATCTATAGTAGCCTGTAAATAAGCAAGCTTTGTACCTAGGAATATATCACGAATTAAGCAAATTGCCTCAATCAACAACGAAGGTCTATATGAGTACCATATATTAATATTGATGCAAAATGTTGAATGCTGAATGTTGCACCAGGCCGTCAATACGTGCTCCAACATCTAAAACACTTACAAAACCTGTACACTCAATGGAAGAATCGTGAGTTTTATACAAATGTTGCAGAAACCAGTAGGGACCAGTAGGGACCACTATGCAATTTAAATCTTTATTTTCAACTGTGATTTTCAAAAGAGTGTGATTGTCCTTTAAAGATTTAAGCAAGACTCACTCGCCTTTCCGTGGAGCATCAAGCATCGAGCATCGAGCATCGTCAAGCATCAAGCAATCACCCTTATTACTCGTACTGCTATGTCTAAATGGGGATTATGGTTAATTTACTTTAAAGCTATAATTAAAAGCTGCTTTAAATAAATAGCACGAGATTAACTTTCATTTAATTCTTTTGTGAAGTGACATCGTTTAAATGCATTAAAAAATTACAGTTCAGTCCTTTTGAAAAGGGTCATTTCATTTGACAGTTAAGTTAACTCAGCTTCCGAGCTGACAAGACATTTTATGCTTTTTAATTCTTGCTGATACAAACAAATACGTTGATTTATAAATTGAAAGAGTTTCATTTTAATTCGACAATGTCAGCTTCGTTACACGTTATTAGAGATTTCATAAAAATGTTTTAACTTCAAGTGAGAATATTAAAATTATAAAGACCCTGATTCCTCACTCTGATTACTCTCTACTGCTGTAATAGTTTTCCCGTTTTCCCGTTTCTTGAAATGTTTCTGTTTCTCAGACTCTAGTCGATGCTGGATGTGCCATTTTCCTTATAGATAACAAAACTTATTTTTAAACTTTTTCTAATGGTTTAGTCTTGTACAATTTGAAGTTTTTAAATATCATTTATTTTTATGTGGTTTAAACACAATAAATAAATTAAAAATAAATGCAGTATTTTACTTTACTTCCGCTTCATATAATGAAACACAGTAAATATATATATATATATATATATATATATATATATATATATATATATATATACTATATATTATATATTATATATATACTATATATATACTATATATATTATATATATATATATATATATATACGCCTCGTGTATCAAATATAATCAATGTAGCATTAAATGTAGAAATGTTTATTAATTGAAATCTGTATTTTAATTATGAAAAGCAGCAGATTACATAAACACCTGCAATTATATTTTAATAAACAGAAATACGAACACAATATCTCAAATAACTTAAAGTTGTATTACATACATGTTTATTACAGGGATCTCTATGAAATGGTTTGTTTCCAAGTTAACTTGTATATTATATACTGTTATGAATAAATAGTCTTATTATACCATATACTATAGAACAAGACATGTACCGTATATGCACTTCTATTGAAATAGTTTGCTTTACTCGAACATCGTTAGGTCTAAAGTTAAAGTTCACTTGAAACCATATTATAAAACCATACTTTTACAGCGCTTGTCGAAACTTGTGTGTGTTAGGCTGACCGCCCCTCAGGCGCCTCTGGATCCTCTGTATCCTGGCTACTGGGGCTTTCAAACTAACCGAAATTACTTCACCAAGGATGTAACGAAACTCGTAAGGATATACTCGTACTCCTAAACATATGCATAAAACGAAACTTATTTAGTTCTTTAACTCAATAACATCAGTTATCTTGATATTATTTTACTGCTCCTATTAGATATGTTCTTTTTTTATTTTCTTTTCAAAGCAAATAGTGGTGAAACTATTTTATGATTTATCAATATAGCTAATGCAACATTGAATATTCTAAGAAAGTTGCCAATTTTCCAAAGTACCGTCGGACACAAGACACAGCTCTATGTGAAGTATCCGATTCTTATCTGCATTTGACCACTGTTCACAAAGTGTCTTTAGTATTTTAATTTCTGATTACTGTGTGGCATTCTATTATTTCCAGTTGTAAATAATATTTCGGCATTTGTTTACGTCATCAAATAATTTATAAAACATTAGTTGTTTGAAGTTGTTCTTTGCATAGAACACCTATTTGGATACCTAGCATGTATGTCTGTGACATCGAAACTGTAGTTTTACAACTACTGAAATAATTAATTTAGAAAAGTATTTACTTAGAAAACATTCATAAGTACTATCATGACAAATGCTTAAAGTAATTCTGTTTACATTAAATTAAATGTTATTCACCTGTTTGGAGTTTATGAGGTTCTAAACGTGACACTGAAACTTAGGTGTTTAAAATGTCTAACAAAATTCTATACATTGTCAAATAAATAAATAGTACGTGCACAAATACTGAAGTTATTTTAAAGTTTAATATCTTATTACTACTTGTAGTTTACGTAAAATATAATTGCATTGTCAATATGTCATACTAAGCACTATTCTAACATTGTCACAAACACTTGACAATCTTTCATCTTTTAAATTCATAATATCTTATACGCTAATTTAAAAATACTTATTATAGTCGAAATTGCGAGAGTTCAGTGGTGACTTATGCCTGAAAGAGGTTATAAGAGCCGCATAAATGTTGATACGATGGTGAATTTTATTGTATTAGTTACAATATGCATTATAAAAAAATGTGTAAGAAAGTATTTTTCTATTGCATCGCAGATTTATACAGCACAACCTGCTTTAACCATGAGTCGCCGGCGAAATCTCGTAACCTAAACTATATTTGTCACATATAGGAACAATTTATAGTAAAGCTAATGTAAATTTATTTTAATTGTTTTAAATTAGCGTAAAAACCTAAACAATTTTGATAAAAATATATCATACTACGTTAATGACTTGTAAAATGATCATTTACGTTTTTGGCTCTGTTCACACCATACTTGGCTACAACTATCGTGCGGTATTCAAGCACATTGCAAACTCTGCTGTTGCCGTTTTCCGACACTGACAGCCGCAGTCAGTTTGAGACGTTAAACTTGTAATGGGCTTATATTAACTTTGAAAATGTTACTTAATGATAGTATTTTAAAAGCTTGATGAGTGGGTGAGTGAGTGAGTGGGAGAAGCTCTTATTTTAAATGAATGAAATGAACTTGACAAAGCGGTGTAACCCAGATGGCTTTTAATTAATGTTTCTTGAATTTAAGAACCTGTCAAAATAATTATATTCTTTTAAGAAACTTAATTGGTACGGAAGTTAAGAACATAATACCATCTACTCATCCATCGTATATTACAATTCATTTATATCCAATCGCAATTCCAAGTTATCAAGTTGAAAAATACTCGTGAGTATGTGAGTGGAGAGATTTTTTCCGATTTTGTGACTTTAATTCCGTTTGTTGGAATTAAAGTCACTGGTATGGGATATACGGAAGTCGTACAGTGTGGGCATAGGCATACCTTTACGGGGTATACGGAAATGAAATAACCTTTCAAGCCACATTCACTAATAACCTTGATTAAAAAGTTAGTATTAATTTGATGTAACCATTCTTCTTAAACCCTCTGAAGTCATTTAACCATTATGATCCCACTTATGCATATTTAACCTTAAGCCACCCTCCTCCATCCCTCAACTGGGGATGCCAGTCCTTAACATAAGGCAGTTTACTAACCTCTTTCCGGTCGTGGATCTCTGGCAGGACTTAATGGTATTTCTGCGCTGTCAGAATAAAGTGCTGCGTTTCCTACTGTGCCTGTGCCTGGACCTCCGATTCCGGACAACGTAAGTCCCCAACGTCCAGGAGGGGCTACTATAACTTCTGCGGAACACCGCAACACCAACCGGCCCCCGCTGTAGTGCGATGGTAACAGCTGAAACAATGGACAATGGACAACCCTGGTTAACGCTTCAAGTATTTCTAAAATACAATCATTTCCATTCCACCTATCGTCAGTATAGCTAGTAACGTCACTATAGCATACAATGATTCATTGAGACTAATTTACAGCATTGCTAAAAGGACAGCTACCAACCAGATTCACCAGATTTACGAGATAAATTGCGAGCAGACAGTACATATGGTAGAGTACGTCAGTACTTAGTAATCGTACTCGCACTCGTACCAAGTACTATTTACAATCAGTGCTGTATTATCCGTAGCGGGAACTGGCGCACTTGAGCCTACCTTGCCTACCTTTGAAATAGAGCCACTGTTAAAGGTATTTGTGACCAGATACAACTGAATTCGCATGGGAGCTTATAACAGTGAGACGTACGTCATTTTGTGCTTAGTCTTCCTTTGTCTGGTTGCGCCAGGCCTCCAAAAAGTTAATCCTGCATTGCTAACAATAACATGTTTTCTGATTTTTGAACGACTTTAATGTTTTACTCAAATATTCTTGAAATGTTGAATGGTAAGTAGTAACAAAGATAAAAGTTAGTCTCCGTCTTATACGAATCTTTTTATACGAGTAATTTAAATATAAAGTATGACTGGTATAACTCACCCGAACAGTTAAAGAACGAAATGCCCATTGTAAAGAATCTTCCGCCGGATGCAGGAATGTTTCATCATCTCCTACCTGTAATAAATAATTAAAATCTTTAGAGATTGTATAATTAAATATTTAGTATTTAATCAAATATTTGGGTTTCTTACAAATGTAAAGAATTCAGCCTTATTTAAATAACAACTTTTCTTGTAATATAGAAATAATTACATTTAAAACATATTTATTTTGTTGTGAATCTTTGCCTGCAGTTTTGTAGTTTTTCAATTATTTAAAGTTACGTAACATTAACGTATTATCATTGTTTTTTAATTAACTCCTAAATAATAAATTTGTTGTTTTTAAAGTTTTTTTGTATGGTTTTGTGAGGGTGTAACTAACTATATCTGCATAATCTTGATACGAAACCTTAATGCATAGTAATTACAAGAAATGAAGATGCAAATAAATGCATTAGCGCGGACAAGCAAATAATAATCATAAGCTCTATATATCTCCGATATAATGGTGTTACAAACACACGTTCAATTAAAAAAATTGTCTTAAAGATTTACAAAGGCCCGCTTTATTTTCTGAGGGTTTGATAAGATTTGTTACTGTAAACAATTATCAGATATCTAGACGAGTATGTGTTGTACCATTTTCTTGAAAACATTAGTTAAGTACAAAAGAGTCTATTGATGTTTTTCAGTTACTCAGACTACTTTCTTTTAGCACTCAGCCAGAATCTATTTGTATGAAATCTCGAGTAAAAGCATCGTATCGCATCACAATATTGTCAAGACGTTGTAAGACGTGGTGCAGCACAGACAACACCTTCATCTTCATCTCCTTCTACACCTACGCCCTGCCCTGCCCCGTCGGTCCAGCAGACACAAGGGTATTACGAGTCCAGTACGGGGTGGGGTACATGCTAAATTTAAAAGTGTCTAGGAGATTTACAATGACCCTGGGCCGTCCCATCGAGGACAAGGTCTGCCGTAATAAACACTTCGCAATATCCATATGTTGTTTACCATTTCCTTAGAAAGTCGCTCTTTTTAGTATCTTGATCTCCAAATAATATTTTCGTGAATATTTGAATGTGAATGGTGTTTGTTTGATTTTACAGTCGTTTTATAAGAAAACGATATACAGCTTATGAATTTCCGAGAACCTTATAATGACAAGTTATTATGTGTATGTATACACGTATATATATACACGTAAATTAATAAGAAGTATAAATGAGCTGAAATGTTTATTATATGTCTCCTTTTTGAGCTCAAATCTGCAGCAATATTTAGCAGTAAATTCTTTCTGAAATTGTATATATTTAATATTATAATATTGTGTTTAATTATTCATAGAGTTGTAGATCTGTAATTTAAAATGACTAGTGCATTCATATACTCATACACACACATATTCATACACTTAATCGTATGTGGATGAACAAGTATAAAGTCACAAGAGAGAATATATTAGTCGTATCATAATAAAGAGGAGCTAGAGTGTGTAAGCTCTTTGCTCATTACTCATTACTAAGTAATAAATAACACTGTCAATATTAATGCCTTTATAATTATGTTAATATATGGTAGACGAACATCATTTACTTTTGTAATTATTACTGTATTATCGTATGGGACTCTCGACTTATTTTTAATGCACTGTACTCTAATCCTCGTATATGGTATCTACAATGCAAAGTATAATTCACTCCGGCGTAATCCGCTGCAGTAGCTTCGTCATCTATTATAACTAAATCTTGGAATAATGTTAATAAATAACATAATTAAAACAAGAATTCAGTACAAGATAAAAAGCTTGTTTTTATTAGAAAAACAAAGTTGATAAGTACCGAAAACTTGGTCATAATATCGTGTATAATTTATGTGTCGTGATACTCATATTTATTTTAATTTCTAACATAGCTTTTATCGCCACCTATAATATTTGTACTTCACTGTTTCAATTAAAATAGTTCTAGCTGTGCTCTGTATTAAAAAGTTTCTTCAAAAGCAAATAATTTATTGTTATTTTAATGAATGTTTACTGTTTACTGTTCGTTTGTGTATTTGTATTTACTGTTACTGTTATTACTAAGCAAATTTCTATTATAACTTTATCGGGCTTAAAACAAACAAACATCTTTTATTGAATAATGTACCTGTCGTATTGAATTATTCAAAGTTTATAACACTCTCTCCCCCTCTCTGCCCCACCGGACACCAGAGTCAGATCATGAATTCATGACTCAATCGCAAATAATACATTTAAATATTTAAATGTATTTTTGATTAGTGACCTAATAAAGACTAAGATTCTTCCATTAAAGAACTGTGCTTGTGCATACGATCCACTCATTTTCTTTCAAAATAATGATGATTGTACTAAATTTTCTTTATTAAAAATATATATTAATTTCTTATTCTACACAGCGTGTTTCTTTTCCAGTAAAGTTTGTTACGAAATATACGAGTAATTTATAAACACTTAATGTTCAATGATTAATGCATGAAATACACTTTCTTTAACCTACTTATAATTATATGAGTTAATCATATGCAGCACAGCACATTGAGCAATAAATTTAACGTACATGGAAGTTCTACCGTTATAAAATCAGTACTGACTACCTTCTACCTCCTACCTGCTACCGGTTCCCGACTATGGACTGAAATTATGTACATACTGAGGCGCGCAGCATATTATATTTGTACGGCCACTATTTAAATACTTGCTATACTCGTATAATAATATTACAGGTATGGGACTAATTAATTACGGCCAATATTATATTCAATTCGTGATGACGTTAACTTTTAATATTACTTACTTGTAATATCGCCCAGGGTGTTCACTCAAATTTAGTCACTACACTTTACCTCTTATGCATTGATACAATCGGCCTATAGCAGTTTCAGTCAACAAAAACAGGGTGTGCGAAAAGGTACCAAATAAAACAAGAACAAGAATAAGGCCCTCCGCAGACAAGTGGCCTGATTGTAAACTAGCCGAGTAACGAAGCTTCCAACGAAAACGAAAAACGAGCCGTGTTTCGTGACTCTATAGAATTTTTAACAATAGCATAATAGGGGATTTTATTGTGTCGTATTTGCATGTATGTATGTTTGAATAGTATTTGTACATATCTCTGCTCATGATGTCACCATCAAAAACATGCAACGAAGCATGCCCTTCAACATAGAAACACAGTCGCCCAAAACGTACTCAAAACCAGTTTGAAATCAGTTTTCTTTCATTCGTGCCCCGTGTTTTCTCTCACTAACAACACAGTTGCATTCTCGTTTGGTTCGGGCAGATTCGGGAGGTAACGAATTGAAGATTATGCGCAATTATTCTGCATATCATCTACAAACTCGTATGTGTACAAAGCGAAAGGAAAATAATTGCCACTTAGTATTGAACTTGAGCGGTAGGGGACGACAAAACTATTTCCAAAATCGGCATTGTGTATCCAAGTCAATCTTGAAAACCGTGACACTTTGAAACCTCATAAAATAGCATATTCTATGAAATTTGATCGTTTTGACTTCCTTTATTATTCTTTCAAGATTGACATTTAGGTGTATGTATCATTGTATCACACTCCACTTCGCCCTATATGTGCGATGTGCGATGTGCTACGTACGATGTGTGTGTGTGTGTGTGTATGTGTGTGTATAACGTCCTACAGAATGAATATAAAATGGCAAAGCATTCATGTAAAGCACAAGCGGACAAAAGACTCCCCAAAGGATTTAAGCCCACATCGTTGCACCGTAAATAATAGAAGTTAACACGGCTACTTTACTTTACGTTTACGTGACAAAGGGTGAAGGGAAGGGGAAGGGGAAGAGTAAAGGGAAAGGACAGAGAGAGGGACAGGGACAGGGACAGGGACAGGGAGAGGGAGATAGAAATAGTGTCACGAAGCAGATATAACTTGATAACTATGTTGTTTTAACATAACTGTGTATTGTATTGTATTGTGTTGTGTCTTTATCTAGCGCTGCTGTAATTGTTATAAATAATTTGTACATACACAATGTTTAGAAGATGTTTTGCTGGCTTCCTTCCGTCTTCCTGACACTCTAAATTGTAATGGTAGTTTCCAATTTTTGTATTGTAACTTTATTAAAAGTTACATTTTTCGAAATTGAATTGATTGAACATTAGAATTCTCCTAGAATTTATACGTGTTGAAAAAAGATTAACTTAACTATTTTGTCGGCATGTACATATTATTTTACTAAAGATGATAACTAATATTTTAAGTGCTGATAACTGAAGTATAACAAAACCTATTATAGCCTGAAGCAGTTGTTCCACCTAGAGGGTGTCGAGAGGAAATTACAAATATACATTTAATGAAATTTTACATTCATTTAATATAATTTTTACATGTTTATTTTAGTTACAACGTTCCTAAAGATCGTAAAAATCTGACTGATCAAGTTTCAAATGTAAATTATTGTCTAAAAAAATTTTGGAAGAAAACACTTCGGGCAGCACTTTCAAGTTCACCGTAGCTGCATTTGTGCAGCGCATTTAAGTTCAGTCTTCTTTTAGATTCTGAACTGGCTAAGTTGTAGATGTTTTGACTGGACTGAACCGTAGCCATTCTCATTAGTCTACAACGGCCAACCCCCTCGTGGAGTACTAGGTACTGAGTACTCATGTTATGATAGTATGCTGTTACTCTGCTACTCAGTACAATAATAGACCAGCTACGAATCCACAGCTACTCGCTCGGACATCGGACATCGTACATCGTACATTACATTACGCTTACGAGGGATATTTACGAATACATTCTGAAAGCTTTGCTTGTATTCATTTCGCTCTAGTTCCTACAGTTTAACGTTCGACTGTAGAAGGCTATTGTTGGAATTATCCTACAGGCTAGAGGCTACAGGCTACAGGATACAGCCTATGACACAAACATCATATACAAATCTTTCTAGCCAACATTCTTTATTACAGTTTTATTTTATAAAGGAACTTAAAAATAAATTATGTTTCAAAAGAAAAAACAGTATACAATTGTAACTTCATGTAGTGCAAGAAATAAAAATCCATTATTTCTAAAGCCAGTGAACATTTTATTTGATACTTGTACTATAGAACTTGTTGTTCTATTTTCTGAAAAAGCAACAAAAAAGTAGAATAGTGTACAGAACAACATCAGCTTTTAAAAGAAAGAAGAAAAAGAAGTACAATGGAAAATATACATCGTTATTTTTCACTCTTATCGGTCCAAAATCTTAACGACCGCTAATAAAAAGACGTTCACCGTGCGTCTAACGGTATTTTTTCAACATATTCCTTAAATTTATAAAAACTTTTTAATTTAATATATTTTTAAAAATTACTTTTATAATCTGGAGTTTAAATTTGGTTTTAAGCTTGTTTATAGAAAAACTCCTGTTATAGAAGTGGATAGTGGATAGGGAATGAGAATGAGGGAGACTTAAAAGCTAGATTATAACTAACTATAACTAATAATAACTTTTAATTTCAGCTGTAGTGTCTTTTTTATATTGAATTAACATAACCGTTACATGTACAGTGTTTCGATTTGCAACAAATCTTTTAAATGATTAAGCTTGGTCTGAAAGAATCATTAAAATAGGAGTAGGATTGATTGGCTCTTAAATAAAATTCTCATTTTCTCCATTACTTACTGTTTTAATACAGTTTTGAATTGTGTTAACAACACAGAGATTTGCATCAAACTGACTTCTACTTCTGCAGTGTTGTCTAAAGATCTTTTTCCACCCAAATGTGATAAATATGATATTTTGTTTACCCAAGTTCATAGACAGGCACCGTCTTCTTAATTAACATGACGTCGACGTGATAAGACTTCCGTAATTTATAATTACCAGGTAATAAAATTAAACTTAATATAGTTTTTAGCCTTCAATATTTCTTAGCCTTGTTTCGTTATACATACTCCCGCTGTTTTTGTCTACAACTTCAGTAGTATCAAATAACTTTTAAGATATCCTATAACAGCTCGTATCGACTAATTAACATTAATGAGTCGACAATAAGAATTTTACAAGTTATATCAAATTTCTTGTCTTGTTGTTTCCGGTAAGACTACCTAGGGTGTGCAAAGGAGTGAGGGAAAATTTCTGTTATTGCTTAATTGGCACCTGTCTCTATTTTTGGTGCATTCATTTAACTTTTACAAGATTCCTAGGTTGACAATTTAACTTGTAAGAACAGCAGTCTTACGACAATGCTTCATCGTTCTCGACCGCAAAATTAATGTTTCGTTTATGGAAATACTTTAGAAACGGTGTCGATTCTTGTGTCAGTAGCAAAGTTGCAAAACTTGTGATGAAATAAGCACTTACCCGTACAAAGCAAATGAACTTAGGCAAAGCACTTACACTTGTACTAAATGTATTGAAATGGTAATTCGAAACGGTAATAAAGTAGCGTAACCGCAGATACAAATATTGTAGTTTCGAGTTCATTAATATGCAAATATGTAAATATAAATTCATGTCAGGAAAACAAACCAACATTAAAAAGTGTGCAGCAATAAATGCGTTGTACACAGGTATTGGAACGTATAGGGCTATTAAATTCCAAACCTAATTTATAAATAAATTGATTAGTAATTAGCATTACTAAAATGAGTACTGATTATTTAACGTCAATCATTTGTACGTCAAATAAACGTAATCAACTTTAAAAATTGAAACGCATTGTGTTTGTGGTGATAGTAATAACTTGGTTGTTGTGGTGGTAGTGCACTGACGTACCATGAAAGCAATGTTTAAACTTAAAAAAATATAAATCGAAATATCCACGTCGCCTCGTACGAGAAAATTGGAAAATGAAATGAAATGAATTACAAATATAAACTATCAACAATTCTATGGCCCTCTACCCCTACTCCCACACACGAGTAGATAAAACCAACAAATAGGCATAGCCCATAGGGGTGATTCGACAGCATGTAGTTTATTTACAAATTCATTAGCAAAATGTTCAAAACAGAACAATTATTTTGACAGCGAAGTGAATATGAACAATCAGTAGCAAACGTTTACAATCTGATGATCAGAGTGTGATAGTGTACTTTGTACTAGACATGTACATTTCCCTCCGTTGCAAGCCATCGGGATTCCTTACTGATTCACCACGTTTTCAGGATTCATGACATTAACATTTAATTTCAATCAGAGATTTGTATCTAGTCACAATTACCTTTCAGCCAACTGCATGTGACTCGAGAGCTGCAGCAAACGGTTATTTATTTTCTATTTTTGGTGCATCAATTAATCATGTTATGCATTTTAAATAAAAAACATTTCTTTTATTTATTTTGATTTAACATTGAATCTTATAATATTAGATTGAATTACTTCTATGTATAAAAAATAAGAATACAATCAAATCGTCTTTGAACCTAATAATGGCGATGTTTACGATCACTACGTTTATGATAAACTGTCACGAAAGCCCGACAGGCCAACAGCTCGACAGCCCGACAGGAGTCGAGGGACTAAAAGGACCACGCCAAACCGGGAAGTCAAGAGTCAAAACATTAACATAAAGGAAATTAAAACAAACTTTTAAATACATTAAAAAAATCGCATTTTGTAACTGTCAAAAATGTTACTTGAAACACACAGTTCATTAATATTCTGAATGTGTCTAAAATTCATAACGCACAAAAGTAGCCA
Organism: Panorpa germanica; assembly: GCA_963678705.1. NCBI lineage: Eukaryota > Metazoa > Arthropoda > Insecta > Mecoptera > Panorpidae > Panorpa > Panorpa germanica. The sequence continues at coordinate 47,790,379 of OY783203.1, forward strand.
TAGATATGCTGTAGACGATCTCTACTAGAATGCAAGTCCCGTAACAGAAGACATAGCTAAGCCTAATATTAATTATCTTTTAAATAAAAAGTGCAAAATGACTTACAAAATTGAGTAGATTACGTTCTGTATTGACACCACTATGTGTTACTTTGATTAACTTCTGACAACAATTGTATTATCCAAAGGCTTTAGTTTTAATATTACTACATTTTAATTTAAGTACAGATCGTTGCAGAGTATTTTGTTTTAGAGCCTCGATTTGTTATATCTTATGTTTGTGAAATATTAATCATAAGCTATAAATTGTTTAAAGATAAGATTTTAAAACAGTGAATTTTTCTTAAAAAAAGAAATTAATGTTTACATTTCTTTGTTTGACGTACCAGACAACCGACAACCACGTTTTGTTATAAAAAGAATTATGAAGTAAAATTTATATAAAAAGAAGTCTTTGTGTTGGCTATTGTCTTATGATAAACAATTTTCTTAAAAGAAGTGAAAGAATGACAAAATTAATAAGGGGATGTCCAAACGTTTATCATTTTTATAGTTCTACTTTATATATTACTAGCTTTTACCCCCGTCGCAAGCGACGTCTGTCTTTTGTGTGTGGCTTGAACTTCATGTAAAAAATTTAATTCTATCAGAGTTTACTCCCGTCGTAAAGCGTCTTTTTGGCGTGTATCATTTGAATCCAATAAAATAATTCGTAATTACATTTCATATTTATTTCTATTTTTAAATTGAAATAATAAATAAACTCGCACATATACATTGACACATATAAATTGACTAAAAAAAATATATTTTTTTTATCAAAATAAAATTTTTTTTCAATTTATGCGTTATTTGACCAACTTTTTTTCAAAATTTGGAATTTTTTTTTTCGATTCGTAAATAAGTTACCAAGATTAGCCTATATACAAAATTTCAACTTTCTAGCACAATTTTTACTTTTGGCAAATACTGCCCCCGTGCCCCCCAATAAAATTTGGAAATTTTGAATTTTTTTTTATTAATACTATACTTAATTATTCTAAAATCCAGAATATGAATTTTCTCAAAAGTTCCGTACCGGGCCCCCGAATTTCTTCAACCCCCCCTTTTTCAATTTTTGAATTTCTAATTTTTGAGAAATGTCAGCATTAAGTACCTTAATACACATGCAAAATTTCAACTTTCTATCTTTTACGAATTAAAAGTAATACAGCAAAAAAGGGATCACTTTTTTTCCAGTTTTTCCAAAATTACGGGTTTCCAGGAAATTCAGGGAAAAATCCGGGGACGCCAAAAGTCTTAGAATTTTTTTCTCTACGAAATAGGAAATTTTCAAAAAGATCGCCGGAGCCGTTTTCGCGCTGCCATACAAAATTCAGTACCAAACATATAAGAATATAAACATATAAACATATAAGAATATAAACAAACAGTTGGAACATTATAATATAGGACTAGCTTTTACCCCCGTCGCAAGCGACGTCTGTCTTTTGCGTGTGGCTTGAACTTCATGCAAAAATTTAGATTTCAGCAGAGGTTACCCCCGTCGCAAAGCGACGTCTTTTTGGCGTGTATGATTTAAATCCAATAAAATAATTCGTAATTACATTTCATATTTAATTCTATTTTTAAATTGAAATAATAAATAAAGTCGCACACATACATTAACACATATAAATTGACTAAAAAAATATATTTCTTTATCAAAATAAAAAATATTTAATATTTGTCAAATTTTAGGCATAACAATCTATTTTGCTCGTAACAATTCTCTCTACCTTTATAACCTTTACCTACCTCTACTTTTATAAATGATCGAAATTTCAAAATTCAGCTCTTTGGCAAAGCCTTTCCCGCCCCCACTTCCCCAATTTCACGCCGCTACTAAGGTTAAATTTATTTTTCGCAAATATCCACATGCGTAGTTTCTATTTTTTTAATTTGATATTTGGGGCTGTTAACTATTTCCCCCCTATACCTCTCACTACTGTTCGATATCACAGCACAACAAACGTACCAAAAATCAATTCCATTCTACTATTGAATGTAATTTGAAAATATTATCGTTGTACCTCTATTTTGTCCTTATACTCGGTTTATCACACCCCACTCTAGTGTTACACTTAAGAAAATGTAGTTTTTTTTATATTTTCGTTATTAATATGTCAATCTATATCTGCATACTAAATTTTAGCTTTGTATTAATATTTTAGCATTAGTACCCCCCACATACCTGCGCTACTGAACAAGTTTGTCAAATTTTAACACAGGGATCTATTTTATTTATATCTAAGAACATATATTCTAAACTATAGCCTATCATCTTTATATATTTCATATTTCTGGTCTTTGGCCCCCAGCGCCCGCCGCCTCTGGAAAGTTGCAATTTTCTATAGTGTGTCTTTAATGACACTTTATATAGGGCTTACGTTCCAAATATCAACGTTCTAGCTCTGTTGCGACATTGCCCCCAAAAAATCACGCCGCTACTGAATTAAAATTTTGGTAATCCAATTATTGGCAAACATGCGCAATTAGTGTCTTAATACATACCCTAAGTTATAATACTACATTTTCAATATTTTTAGCTTTTACTGTCTCAACTCCCGCCGCCATTGGAAATTTGGGGCTGTTTATTTTTTTTCATTAATTACTGTCTACAGCGAGCCTACATATTAAATTTGAACGTCCTAACTCTATTCTAACATTGCCCCCAAAAATTCGCGCCGCTACTGAACTCAAATTTTAAATTTCCAACTAATGGAAAATGTGCACAATTATAATCTCAATACACATACCAAATTTCAGTTTTCTATCTTTTCTAGTTCGTCAGATATTTGCAAAAGTATTTTTTCGAATTTTCCAGTTTTTCCAAAATTACAGGTTTCCAGGAAATTCAGGGAAAAATCCGGGGACGCCAAAAGTCTTAGAATTTTTTTCTCTACGAAATAGGAAATTTTTAAAAAGATCGCCGGAGCCGTTTTCGCGCTGCCATACAAAATTCAGTACCAAACATATAAGAATATAAGAATATAAGAATATAAGAATAGATTCAAACACCTGGGACATTATAATATACTAGCTTTTACCCCCGTCGCAAGCGACGTTTGTTTTTATGAGTGGCTTGAATTTCGTGTCAAAATTTAATTCCATTTTTAAATTGAAATAATAAATAAACTCGTCCTATATTGATTTTACATTTAATAACAATTGATTTTTCATACAAACTGACTAAAAAAATACATTTTTTATATCAAAATAAAAAATATTTTGAATTTATGCGATATTTGAACAACTTTCTTTCAAAATTTGGGATTTTTTTTCGATTCGTAAATAAGTTACCAAGGTTAGCCTATATACAAAAGTTAAACTTTCTAGCACAATTTTTACTCTCAGCAAATACTGCCCCCGTGCCTCCCAATAAAATTTTGAATTTTTGTTTTATTAATAATATACTTAATTATTCTAGAATCCAGAAAATGAATTTTCTCCAAAGTTCCCTACCGGGCCTCCGAATTTCATTAACCCCCCCCCTTTTCAATTTTTGAATTTCTAATTTTTGAGAAATGTCAGCATTAAATAGCTTAATACACATGCAAAATTTCAACTTTCTATCTTTTACAAATTAAAAGTAATACAGCAAAAAAGAGATCACTTTTTTCCAGTTTTTCCAAAATTACGGGTTTCCAGGAAATTCAGGGAAAAATCCGGGGACGCCAAAAGTCTAAGAATTTTTTTCTCTACGAAATAGGAAATTTTTAAAAACTTCCCTGGAGCCGTTTTCGAGATGCCATACAAAATTCGAACCAAACATATAAACACATAAACATATAAGAATATAAATATACACCTTGGACATTATAATATACTTGAGTTTCCCCCGTCACGCTGCGACGTCTTTTTGGCGTGTATCATTTGAATCCAATAAAATAATTCGTAATTAAATTTCATATTTAACTGTTCTATTTTTAAATTGAAATAATAAATAAACTCGCACATATACATTAACACATATAAATTGACTAAAAAAATATTTTTTTGTTATCAAAATAAAAAATATTTTCAATTTATGCGTTATTTGACCAACTTTTTTTCAAAATTTGGGATTTTTTTTTTCGATTCGGAAATAAGTTACCAAGGTTAGCCTATATACAAAATTTCAACTTTCTAGCACAATTTTTACTCTCCGCAAATACTGCCCCCCGTGCCCCCAAACAAAATTTTGAAATTTTGAATTTTTTTTTATTAATAATATACTTAATTATTCTAGAATCCAGAATATGAACTTTCTCAAAAGTTCCCTACCGGGCCCCCGAATTTCTTGAACCCCCCCTTTTTCAATTTTTTTATTTTTTTTTTTGAGAAATGTCAGCATTGAGTACCTTAATACACATGCAAAATTTCAACTTTCTATCTTTTACTAATTAAAAGTTATAGAGCAAAAAAGGGATCACTTTTTTTCCAGTTTTTCCAAAATTACGGGTTTCCAGGAAATTCAGGGAAAAATCCGGGTACGCCAAAGGTCTTAGAATTTTTTTCTCTACGAAATAGGAAATTTTTAAAAAGATCGCCGGAGCCGTTTTCGCGCTGCCATACAAAATTCAGTACCAAACATATAAGAATATAAGAATATAAGAATATAAGAATATAAGAATAGATTCAAACACCTGGGACATTATAATATATGATGATTATATAAAATTATAACAATTCATTTTACATTACTGTGGAGGTTTACTTCTACTTTAGTGCGGATGTACTGTATTCCCATACAAATGTATTTCACGGTGACAGTAATGTAAAGGACAATTATAATTTACGAAAACGATGAAGCTAGAATAAATATTTCATTTTCGTATGTGCTCTTGCAGTATCATTAATGTCATTGCATTGGTTTCTCTGACAATGCGTTCAAATCTTAATATATCGACATTGTTATATCAGAGACAGCCGACAGGGTGTTTCAACATTATATGCTCATGAGAAAATTTTAATTGTTCTATTAAAGAAGGAGCTCTATTTTATAAACTTAAATTTCGTTAAACTTAACGTTAGTTTTCTAATAAAAGAATCTTTATATATAGAGCTTAAATCTATTGGTCTAATTTGCCTTATTAAAAAATAGATAGTATGGGTAGTTATAGAATGTTCAAATTAATTAAGAGACCTCAGTTCTAACAACTTATGATAATAGTGACATAACTATTAAACTGCACTCGTTAGATACAAATGAAAATAGCACTCTCTCTTTAATTGAATCTAGTGTGCAAAATATTAAATTCAATTCTATCAAGTAGCAATTTGTATAAGCTACTATTACTACTCTTTTATATTTCTGAACCATAGTTCAATTATAGCGAGTATCTAGCTACTAACTGCGGTCTGGTATCTATGTCTAGTTATAGTCAATGAGCAAGCATCTCAAGTAAAGAAGACTTCCAAAAGCTACTGACTGTAATTCATGATTTCCCGAGTTAAATTATATTTAAAAAAATGCTTAAAAGAAGTTATTGTTATGAGGAAAGATAAGAAAAATAACGCATAGAAACCAAAGATAAATGAAACAGAGGATAGTCTCATCTTCTCATCAAATCCTCAGGGAGGGAGAGTTAGGGTCAATCATCTTTCTAATAAGCAATTACTTGAAAGCTGTCTTAAGGACGTGGGGATAATAGAATAATCACTATGACCAACTTTATAGATCCATTTGTCGAGAGGGGGGGGGGGGAAGGGGTTGTTGTTATCATACGAGCAGCTATAGTGTTGACAAGTATAGCTTTGTGCATTGACAAGGGAAACCACATTTACGTACACTATTACTATTTGATTATGTTCAGGGCCGCATTGGCCATAAGATAGTTTCACCACTCGTAATTACAGAGACTAATTAATATAAATTATTAGTAATAATTACATTGGTTACAATTTCGGTCTGAACCTCGTTGTATATATATATCTTCGAAAAAGCATTTGATAAGTAGTATATAAAGAAGTATGTCTTGCTCTTGTGAAGTTAAATAAAAATAAATAAAGTGCCTGCCATGTTTTCACAGAAAGACTAGAAGAAAATCTGTTAAGGGAAATTGTTAGCAGAAATATCAATTGGACAGATTCAATATATGAATACAAATATGTATTCGGAACCTTAAATGAAAATTTGATTTTATTCAAATTGTAAATATCGATTCCAAATTGTCTTTCACAGACCCCTTCCCTGCTGGGATACGAAAAAGCTAGGATACCCAGCTGCTAGATCAGACAAGGAGTTGCGAGTTGGGACAAGGATGCGTAGTGAGATAATAGAGTTTTCTCTCTTCACATTAGGCATGGGATCAAAGGGAACCCACACAACATAAATGATTTTCAAAATGGAGTTCCTATAATACTGGCATACTGTCCATAGTGTCCCTACTATCCATACTGCCCATAGAAACATCAACATTGAATATATATTTTGAAATGTAAATGTCGTTATCTACATAATAAGGTTGTTTATTGATTGACATGCAAAGCTAATTAGTAAAAAATAATTTTATTTAAAAAAAAACTTTTCTATATATACTTGCAATTAGTGTATTAGAATTAAGAGTGGAACCCCATTTTATTATTTTTAATTGTTGTTAATTATTAATCATAAGCTATAAACTGATTAAACATAAGATTTATCAGATCATTTTTTTAAAACAAAGTCTAATGTTTATCTTACTTTGTTTGGCATCGTAGCATCGTTTTGTTGTAAAAAGAATTATTAAGTATAAATTAAAATAAAGAGAATTATAAATCAAGTACATCAAAGTGGAGAGAATACCTATTAGGTGTTTTAATTAACTTGTAATTTAGTAACTTAACAAAGAAACCTCCAAAGTGAATTATACTTGTATCTAATCAAGACACTGACTGAAATGAGAAAAACATTTTTCAAAGAGATGGACACCTACGTGGTGGGGGATGGGGCATCCACGTTCCCACCCATATATCTGGCGTCGAAAGGTTCTCAAATTACAGCAGTAGAAAAACATGGAAAAATCCTGTGTCCTGGGGGGTAAGCAGATGAAAAAAACAATCTCAAATGTATCTCAAAAACATGAATATCTGTCAGAGTTGAACAGAAAAATATATAATTATTTGTACAACATTAAAATAAATATAGAACTATGGTCCCGTCGTCCCAACATTAGCTATCAATATTTTTAATTTTTATAAATGTCACCTCCAATTTCTTTCCTTTTGTGTGATATGTATATACTCGTATAATATACATATATTTAATTAATGTTTAATCAAGCATAATAATAATTTTAGATAATTTTGTTGTATTCATATTATTTTGTAATTATACTCGTAATCTATAATATCTTTAGTACTACCATATAACTTTTTACATTGACTGTACGTTAATTAATTAAATATTAAAAAATGTTGTAATAAAAATAAGTTAATTATATATCACTTAGTATCGGTATTACGGTAAACTAGCGAAATAATAGTATGAATTTGTGATGGTCCAATACGTTTTCGAGGGCTGTGTTTCGAGGGGTACGTTAAAGCGGTGGTTAGTTGAACGTAGAAGTAGAAAGCGTCGCGCCGCTGGGGCGACAGCGACAGCCACGACCAGTAATGGCAACGGTCAGTAATGGCTAATGGACGTGGGGTGCAGTGGGTCCATGAAGTGCATGGAGGTTACCACGGATTCAGAGATAATCAGAGAACCTGTTACATCGATAAATATAAATACACTGCACTCATCATTCTTAAACTCCTCGTACAACATAGCACGGATTAAAAGAGCTTTAATAAACTTCAGTAGTATTCTGTTGGAAATATTGAAATAACTTGTAATAATTCGTTATTTGTTGGTCGTTGGTCGTTTACAGTGGGCTGCTTAGTGCAAATAGCACTAGTCCGTGCCGATGTCGGTCACCTATTCGTTGGTTCTACGCTCTGCGGAAGTTGCGGAATATTAATTGAGGTCCATTTCTCTGTTTAAATACTTTGGCGTATTGCTACACAATCCCATTGGACGTCATGAAGCGCTCGTCAATTCGGACGTACGAATAGTAAACAGTGTGTTGTCATATGAGACCTCAATTTCTAATTCTAAATCCATCGGCAAATGTCATAGCAGCACTAACGTGACTGTATATGATTTAGTTACAATTTTAAATAAATATTTTATAATACCGAGATTATTTTCGATTGTACTATGAAACTGATATGAGTTTTTGGATTAGGTTCTGCTATTTTTGAATGGATATAAACTTTTCAATGCTAATCCTGCGACCCAAAATCTATCAATGTTGAAATTTTTGATAGTATCAAGGCTCTTTTAATGTTCGATTTATCCGCAACGTACGCGGGCATCAGCAATATTATGTATCTCTTTTACACTACAAAACAGAGTATCAGTGTAACAGAGAGGCAATTCATAGAAGAGAAATGGTTAGGAATATGCTGTGACGTCATTGCCTTAGGAATATATTGTACATTTTAAAACTTTTAATGATTAAATCAAAAGTGACTACATTCAATATATGAATAAAAATGGTTGCTTCTTATATCATAGTTTAATAGCAATTCAGTTATGGTTCCCAACCCCATTATCTTCGAATAATCTGATAAGTATTTCTCTCTTAATGATAACTACAAAAAAGTGAAACTCAGAATGTCATGTTGCATTAGCAAACTAGTAAAACACTTTGTCATACGAGTATACAATTTCAACATTTTCTACAAGCAATAAATATTGATAGAAAATATCACACAGAGTTTGATTAATAAAGTATACATTGTGCTTTATTGCAGTACAATACAAAGAAAGCATCTCAATATTATATAAGCACTTAGTAAGATTGGTTGAGCAAAACAACTCACATTCGCATTAGACTACATCCTTGTACAGGTACCATATGTAGGTGTATAGGTACGAGTACCAGTACTAGTACATATATCTAGCTTTAAACAATGTCGATGCATCAGGTTTTAATATGAAATATATGAGGAGTACTCACACATACACACACATGGGTGTAGAACACACACACATATATATGAAATAAACTATTTAGTACCTTAATTACTAATGTATATCAAATTGTTTTACGTTTTATTGATGCGTCATAGATTCAGTGACATATTTGGCGGCTACGTTTGTATAAATAGACGGGCGGCTCAAGAAAAGTATCATTCACTATCAGAAGTTCATTCAATCTAAGTTCAAAATGAAGACAATTCTGGTAAGTTAATATATAATTGAAATTGTAATTAACATTTATTACTTCTACTAATTATCAATAAATGCTGTAAATCAAAAAGTATTTTTAAATAAACATGAGAGACATTAGTACAAGAACAACTTAAAGACACTACAAACACAAGTTAATTTCGGTTTTCCGGGATGCGAGCCACATTCCATTCTACATAATAATTCGCAAGAATTTTAGACCTTCCGTATTAAAATAAAATAAGTGCGATAGCAGGAATTGAGTTATCATTTTCCAATGGAAATGAGATAATAGGAATACTTTCATCTTGGATTTTAAAACTTTGTGTATTATAAAATGAAATTATGAATTTTCATAACATAAATTAACTAAAAAGAATCTGTTTCTTGATTTATTGGACCGTTGGGCGACTTGAAATATATTGGCAACATGAAATAAATTTCAGGTAGTTTATAATACTTATAGGAAGGACGAAGGGCAAGGGACGAGGGTATCTATGAGTATATCCATGAATTATGGACATATAACACATATAGTATTTAATCTCAGAATGTCTAAAGATCGGATTAGAAAGATATTTTATAACCCTTTAATCTTTATAAAGGGCTTTTTAAAATTTATAATCGAAAAAGGTCGTTTTAAAAAGTTTTATGATTTTTTTTTTTGACCATTAAAATAAATCGTTGTATATTAGGTAATACTGTTTGCGGGATAGATAACTTAAGTTATGTTAGATGAACCTTTAATACATCTGTGTTTTTAATGATTCACTTGAATAGGTATTCAACTCAATCACAATCTGACGAACACTTCTAATACACATGAATACATACACTGTTTATACAAAGATTTATATTAAATTAAAAAATACACTTCAAAGATATTGACAATGTATTTGTAAATGTCTTATTGTATTGTTACATTGTTCTCGTTCCTAGTGAAACGTTACAAGCTGTGGAATGAATTTTAATTAAATGAGAGTAAGTTGTAAGTAGAAATGCACGCATTGTACGACTACCAGTATCAATTCCAGTGCCAGAAGCCTTTTGTGCTTGTGGAATACATTTTAAGAAATTTAGCAATCAAGAGAGTGTTTAACTGCGAATCACTTACTCGTATTCTTCTATTGTGTAATTGCAAGTCGGTGCTTATCGATTACTGAACATTTAAATCTATAATAGATGCACTTAACATAACACTAAGCCAATCGTGTATTTAATATAATTTAATTTTAGTTTCTCTTCTTTATATATCTATAAGAAGTACACGAACAAATTTATTGACAATAAAACATTCCTTTTAAGCAAATGTAGCAATATACTCGTACATTAATATTAGAACAATTAAACTTTTTGCCGTGGAATAGCTCTAATGAAAATAGGTATATAAACATTGTAACGCAATCAGAGACGAAGCGACAGACCAATTAGCAGTAACGGATATTGCACAGCTCGCAGGGCATAGGGACCAGAGCGTAAGGTGTAGGGTACAGGAGCGTAAAGCAGAAAGGGCAAGGAGGGCAGGTTCAAGGGACTGTTTAATTAAACAAGAATAAAGAAATTTATATGTGAAAAATGTCGAGTGAGAAATATATTTTAGAATGAAAGAACAAATAGTAAAGGTTTAAGTCTGGGAATAAAGAATTTAGAAGATAAATTAGTGGACTTAGTAATTTAAATTCAAAATATAATTTTTACAACTATATTTTTGTTATATTATGATAAGAGATACATATAATTATTTGCCAACTCTGATACAAATTAATTTAACCTGAAATAGTCGTTTTAATTCTCTTTTTTATTATTAGAAAATAACTCATTTTATGAAAAGAGGGTTTCTTTGGAAACTCATCTAGCATCATGTTTCAAAACAGTAATTGAATTTCTTGATATTCCATTATTGCTTTTCGCCAATAGAAATAAAACTACTCGGATTACCAATAAGTGTTAGCAAACCTGTATACTGTACCGTTTTTGTTACTCAAAGGGTTGTGGATTGGCGGTCTACAACATGGTACTAGGGTTAATATTTAGTACATCAGAAGCGATAAATCAACTTATAGGTATAGAAAAGAAACGTATTACGCGTATTACACTGTTATAGTTTAAATTACGAGAGTTCGGCGGCGACTCATACTGAAAACAAGTTGTGAGGTATAAACTGCCGATATAACTAAATAGCACTGACTCACTTATTTTTCTATAATGTATATAGAAACGAATAAGATAAAATTCATTATGGTGATTTTGACTATACTTCATAGTAGTATTAAGTATATTGTACACTTTAGAGACTACTACTATAAATATGCAAAGAAAAATTGATTTGAATAAAAATGCATATTTATATGAAGTTTTTGTTTTTTGAAAATATTAAAAATAAGATGTAGAATTTACATTAAAGCCTTAATACGTTAATTGTAAACTCTGATATTCGTTTATGTGTTTAGCGCGTAATTTATAGAACCTAAATTTAACATGTCATCGTTAGAAATTTTAAGAGACCAATATTATATTCCATAGACTATATAGTTCATTTGTAAAGTTCAATTTGAACCTTCTACAATGTCTACGCTACGCTACGTTGTGTTCTACGTAGACGTAGATACCCCAAATACATTAAATTGTACGTGTTCGTAAAGGGCCCGACTAGCGACTACGACGACATTCGTTATAGGACCATTAACTAACAGCTAAGACACAAAACGCCTGGAAATGAGTCTAAAGACCCGGCGCAGGTGTCTGCTAGAAGAAAACGAATCAAAATAAATGAGCAATACTAACCCCTAACGATACTTTTAAAGATTTCAAACTATAACATACCATGTGTTAAAAACTTTAAATGGATTTTCAAGTGTAATAGAAACTATTAATCACGTCTATTTCATTTATAATGTAGTTATAAGACGGTTAATGTAATTAAAACATTTCGTAATAAGCCTACAACTTTGGGAATGGATACGCCTTTCATATACTTATATTTATTAAACTTATATACTTATTAATTGTAATTTAACAACTATCGATCGTCTTATTTCATATTTACTGTAAAGTAAAAATAGTTTTATGAAGTTTACAATGGAACCTTAAGTAAGATCTAAGCGACCTTGTGTAGTTTATGAAAACTAAGTCATTATTAGTTTATTTGTCAGAAAGCATTCCACTAAACACAGAACATAAAATGTAAAAAATGTAATTACATTAAGTAGTACATAAAATATTACTAAATCTCGCTTACATAAAATTTTACATTTATCTAAGATAATAGGCGAGTGTAGTCTGGAAATCAACGTAAATATATATGTTTTATTTATACGACTAAATATCGGATCAGTAAAGTGGCGTGCCTTAGACGGGCCCTGTATCAAAATTTGTTGGGGGGCCCTAATGATGGGTAAAGATTTTTCACAAAAGGAACAAAGACGCTCGCATTGAATTACATTTTTTTGCTTACACACGTTTGGGGCCCTTGTAGCCCGGGGGGCCGTATAATTGATACAGCTGATACGGCGGTATCTACGCTACTGTATCAGATACATATCAGATCAAAAGGTCGACACTTTTTACTTTTTAATAAGCGCATTGATAAAATGAAGAAAATCTCTGAATTACGTTCTAATCATATTGTACGACAACAAACATTATCTACAAAGTAAAAGAAACAAATATACTCGTATACTCCAATATAGATATTGATTTCCTAATTTCGAACTTTACAAGTATGTTCTTTAGAGTTTCAGAAGTAGGGCCTTGAGTTCTTGGAACATTCATTGAAATTATCCTATTATTGGATTATAAAAAAACGGCAATTTCCCACTGCCTCTATTTTTGTACAACCTATGTCTTACATTCTGACTCGAGCGATTTGCTCTGCGTATACCGTACATGAATATATTATAAGGAAGTTCCTCACATTTTGATCATTGCAGACCGAACTGAACATTTATCAAAATAAATATATTCTTTAAAATTAAAATACTCATTTTGTAAAATGAATGAATAATTAATATAGAAATGAATGTCATTTCAAATTCAACAATTGTGGGTTTTACTTCCATCTTTTATTTATTATATAATTTAGAAATAAATTTACCTACATTTTTTTAATGGGTTGCAGAACCTGGATGTTTTTATTTTATTTCTATCACGAATGATCTATTATTAATATGTATCGAAGTCAACAACTTTAATAATCAGCAGAAAGCGTAAATTGATATCACAGATAACTTTTTCTTTTACAAATTGACATAAAAATGTTATGTAACAGGTTAACTTTTATATGTTAAATAAACCTTAAATATATGTAATTGTGTTTAGCGGGTAAATTACATTCTTGCCAACAACAACCTCAACGTAATTTGATATTTTAATAATAATAAATTATTTATTTGTATTGTGCAACATTATTTATATCATTTCATTTCAAAAGTAATTAATTACAAACCACGCAAAATGTTAAAATTAAATAAATTTACTTGTCAAAAGAAAATTATTTATATTAAATTATTATTGAATATGATATTATTCGTACACGCTAGAAAAATTAAAATTTATTAAAATACGACCAAATGGAATTATAATAATAAAAATAAAATTAAAAATGAAGTTTTTCATTATTTTTTGATTCGTTGATGCGTCATTTTGCCGGACCAGACCCGACCCGACCCGACCTTGACGGTACGGGTCGGGAAGTGTGCGACACATTTACACCATGTGAAAGTTCGTCGTTCGGCTGGAATACTATAAGGCTAGAAGTATGGCTACTTATTGAGTATTGACACTTGGGACATTCTATCAATAAATAATACATTCTTCTACATTTTTATAAGGTATTTTCACCTACATTTTCAAAACAAGGTAGGAGTACGTTTGGCGTATTTATTATGAAGAAGAAATACATAAATTCGTAACCGTTTAGCGCTTCTGTCTTAGTTAAATTGGTGAAAATAACACTTAGGTTCATTACATGTTTTTGATATTTGCTACTTTAATATGAAATAACGGTTTCAGATTTTTTCCATCTTTCTCGCTATTGCTGTAGCCCGTCCCGAGCCTCCAAATGGCCGATATGGCCCTCCTCCACCCCCAAAACAAAAGTATGGTCCTCCTCCACCCCCACAACAAAAGTATGGTCCTCCCCCACCTCCACCACAAAAGTATGGCCCACCAGCGCCTCCTCCACAGAAGTATGGACCACCACCACCAGAACAAGAACCTCAGACATCTTATGGACCCCCTCCACAAAAAGAGGTGGCTGCTTACGGCCCCCCTACCGAGGAATATGGACCTCCTCAACAGAGTTATGGACCTCCACCACCTGAGAAATTGATTACCAAAAATGTATATGTTCATATTCCACCAGCGGAACCTATTGAATATTTGCCAAGCAAATCTGTTGAAGTTCCAGTCCCTAAGAAACACTACAAGATCATCTTCATCAAGGTATGGACAGGCTCGATAACAACTGAATCATTTTATTTGAAAATAATTATTATTTGAAATCGGATGGTTTTCGTGTAATGAAAGTAATCTTGTGCATCTAACAATTATAATAGTCAAAAAGAAGAAAGTTTTGGCAATTAAGTTCCTAGTTTTAAAGTACCGGTTTTATTGATTATTGAAATTATTGATTATTAATCGTTCTTATAATAACATATATTTTGACACGAGATGAGGTTTGTCCAGGAAAACGATTTGCAAGATACGAGATCAATTCTTGTCCCATTCAAATACGGGACAATTTATTCAAAAACTCATAATGTTAAATATATCTAAGTTCTTGCAAAAGTAAATAACACAAAAGATATATGGAATATTAAATTATATTTATAAACAGTAGTTTATTTTTAATTATTCACAAACATTAAGAAGTTGTTTCAAACATTTATTCTAATTGCTATAAGTTTTGAATTTTCAAATGATTAAATAATGATTATAAAATAACAGTTGTTCCTAATTGCAGAGTAAATATAAAGTTACGAATATTTTTCCGGCATTGAATTTTAATACATGTAGGAGTATAAATACGAGTACTCCTGAATAATGTAGTGTAGAGTGTAGACTCGTGCAGGTGTGTAATTAGATGAATGTGAAGAATTTATCGCAATTCCTAACCTTCATAAATACACTCATTCACTCATTTATCATTTGATCGCGTTGATTAAGTTTGAATTTAGTGCATTCGCTGTTCTACATAGTTTTATCTTATAGGCACCTACTCCACCAACACCAACTGCACCAATTATTCCGGAGCAGCCTCAAGATGAACACAAAACATTAGTCTACGTGCTGGTTAAGAAACCAGAGCCGCAGCCAGAGATCGTCATCCCAACACCGGCCCCCACAGAACCAGCCAAACCCGAGGTTTACTTTATCAAATACAAGGAGGAAGCCAAAGCTCCCAAAGCCGAGTATGGTGCACCAGGCCCATACTAAAACTATGGTCGTTTCAAAATGTCACTTCCATGATTGTTTGTTAACCATTCATTCATCATTTACTTTTAGGAATAAGTAGCAACTTTTATAGTTTAGTGTAGTAAGGTAAAACAACGCATTCGTCATTTACGTCACATCTATGTGACGGATATATTCCGCATACAAGCTAGATAACTGTGTTAACAGAATAAGTCTACCATAAGAACAATCTGCTTGAGATGGTAACTTCAATGAACATTTCTTTTTACGGAAGTTAGTAAATACTACAAATATGTACCATTCTTAAACTGGGATACTCGATACTCGTACAAAACTAGGAAATGACAAGAATTACTATTACTTGGAATAATTTGTAAAGAATAAAGAGATAAAAAGAATGCTTTAAAAACAAAGGACGTTGACCGAAGTCAAAAGATCAAACATGAAGTAAATTGAAAGGAAAATACGTTATACCTCAAAAGAACGAAGAAATACGAAGGAATTCGAAGAACAAAAGCAGTGCCTATTTGAAGAAACGAGTATTTAGTATTCAAAGCGAATGATTCATCATTAGTTTACCTCGATTATCTTGTTATATATACGAGTATATATTTATATATATATAGTGTTGTTACCAATTTTTATTTAGTTTAATAATTTTTTATACTGTTATTGTTGTTTAAAAATAATAAAACAAATAAATAAATAAATAACATTGCTTTACTTTTATAGACTATTTCGAAAATTCAGAATTGTAACTGAATAAGTCATATTGACGGAAAAGTAGGGAACAAGATTTTTGGACTATGCTGATTGCGAACTGATTAATTACTTGTTCGAGACTAGCATACCTGAATTAGTCAGAAAACCTTGTGTTCTGTTTTAGAAATAGCTAAAAAATGGCCGACAATCTCGTGGTGACATGGTAATAAGTTTCCGTTGCCTAGACAATAGTTCACAGAATGAAATATTCGAATTCTTTCACCACCGATTCCAATTTACAGCGTTGTTACTCAGTATCCATTAAAGATGCAAAATATATTATACACGCCAATTATAGAAATGAGTTCTCTATCAGATTGATAATAACTATTTGTCCTAAGATATACTGATTAGAATATATTGTAAAAAAACGTTTTTATACATCATTTTTCCTACAAGGTTTGATATTTTCATCAATTGCCATGGATTACGTCTTCTAAGCCAATAACATATGGATTGTATAAAGGTTTATTTTTCAATATTTAAAGTTTATATATTTGTCATACCGTTAACTGTCACATTAAATAAGAAATCTTATTTACTAGAAAATTAAACTGTAATTGAAAAACAAAGGCTAAAAGATTAGGTTAGCCTAAACAAGGATACTTAATACAATGTACAGCACATTGACACAACTCATTTTGTGTCTCGTAGAATTAACATTTAACCAAGTACAAAATACAGGTGCAAAATGGATGCTTTCTTCTTAGCAATAATAAAGTTCCTGATTTCCATGCAGAATCTAGTTGTTACTGTAGTAACCGGTAGAGTAGTGTAAGTGTACTATTAGTCATGTGATTAAACTATTTGCAATAAATACGTGTCGCAGCGAGTAATAAATCACATTCTAACTCACCGGAATGTTATTCAGGAGGAATGTGATGGACGCGGCCGGCTTTGAAGGTGGAGTCGTACAATTTGCCTGCAGGATATCACCGGGGTCGTAGCGATCCCTTTCAGCCATTAAAACTGGAGGGGAGTTTGGTAACTCTGAAAAGCGGAAACACATTAATTAAACTATTTGGAAATTTTGAATTAAATCTCTCTATAATGTATACAGTTAATTCTTTAATTAATAATTAAAATAAATTAGCCATTTAAGAAAGATATTACAATTTCATTCTTTTTCTTCTATGTAGCAAATAATTTGAAATGAATTTAAGATTTTTCGGTTGTTGAACAAGTACTGTAAACATATTACTCAAAATACTTAAAGTTTATATGGATTATTTTCTATTATAGCACGAAACATTAACCAATTTTTTTAATCTCACGGCACGGATGCTTCTATTGTACATTTTTAAAAGATTAACGGGATTTATAAAGGAGAGGAATATAACCCTTGCGAAAAATTTTACGCGTTTTCGTTTAATCATATCTGCTATATAAATGTTACGAAGTGTTAGGTTAGTGTTTACAGGGATACAATGCCTAAGGGTAGAAGGAGAAGCCGCTGTTAGGGTTGAAAATCCAACATTCATTCATGATTTAGCACCTCTAAATACCGCCAACTTATGAATGAAAATATTTGAATGCTGGATGGCGCAATGTGGAGTCGCGCTAGTATGTCGCACGGTACATAATAGGTACATTTAAGAAAATGCAATTCGGCTAATTTTACGGCACTAAATGTACCTCTGTAGAAATGTTCAATATATTGTACTGTTGTGTTACTTTGATAACTTCGGTCACCTTGGTAGAATATATATACTATATACAATGGCACGTCTATTGAGTAACTTTTAATATATAGATCAGATGTCACAATAATAATTAGCGAAATTCATCTTCGGCATGTACTGTACCCGTACCGTTCCGTAGCGTAACGTAATTAATTAATATTAATATGATAATAATATGTTTTAAAAGTTCGAAAACTACGCGTCGTCATTTGTGTTTAATGTTTAGATAATGGCGGATATATACAAGTTTTGAAAACTCGTTAATTACCATTTGAATTCTAATTAGCAAATGCTATGGGCTTCTCATGTTCGGATATAACTTTTAATTGGCTCACGGTAAAATATACTTACACGTTCTATAATTCCTCTACAAAATCAAACATGGGGTGGATAAATCGAATAATTCAACTTCAAGGCAAACCCCTACTAACCCTACTTGCACCATACTACTGCCTCGCATAAAGAGGCAGAGGCAGAGGGCGATGATATGTCCGTGCAAGAATATATTATAAATCCACTTATGAATTATTGACTTTCTTTGAGAAGTTTTGATACACTCTCTTAAGAACAAGATACATACTCATTACTCATACACAAACACAAGACTCTCTTCACTTCATCTCATTCGTGTAGCATGTGACGTCACACGTAGATGCCGAATTACGAAGTGTATGAATGTTTCGATTTAACAAAATCAATGTATTTATTTATTTACTTCAAGTGACTGTAAGAATTACTAAAACATTTTGAGCCTTCATTAAATTATTGATGTTACTAATTATAATTTTGAAAACGGTTTTACGTGGAAATTTTAGCTGTTCAACAATAGCTTTTAATATTATTATTTTGGTATCCGCGCATGGATCAACGGCTGTAGGAGTGCATTTATGCTTGACGTGATGTCAGATTTGATCGTTGTACTGGCGCTATATTTTCTGTGTGTCCATAATCATAAGTTATAGCTCGACGCAGTCCACTTACATGTGGCTACGACACCATAAATACTCTCAACATACCAGAAAAATAGACCGACGATAAATACAAAAATATAATTATTCTCTAAAAGTAAACATAACACAATTATTTATAGAACACAAGACGGCTTGTCGGTCATTAACCTCTGCGGCAGTATTGATAATACCGAAGTATCGTAGTGTATACACTTTTATAAGACTTTGAAACCATTAAAACTAGCAACATGGTACGACGCCGCCGGTGATAGAATAAGACAAGTCCGTCTTAAGACAATTTTCTCCTTGTCAGAGTAACATAGATACAACACCATATAAGAACATTGAACAAACAAAAACAACCTACCCTTTAGACCATGTTTTTTTTTATATTTGTGGTTTGTTTGGATTGTTTGTTTATGT
The DNA here is from genome assembly GCA_963678705.1 of Panorpa germanica. NCBI lineage: Eukaryota > Metazoa > Arthropoda > Insecta > Mecoptera > Panorpidae > Panorpa > Panorpa germanica. Next base: position 47,809,830 of record OY783203.1, read on the forward strand.
AAAAATTATCTCTCCCTTTTATTATAATATTCAAAGTCAATTTTTGTTGTTTTCATTTTATTACGAAATACGAATCAGTGAGTATTTCCTGGTAAAAATATAGCAAAAATGAAAATTGAAAACTCAAGAATAGATAAAAATAAAAATCGTTTTCAAAATATATGTTCCCTGCGCTTTAGAATCTGAGTGATTGCAAATAAAGCCGAAGCACTATAATTCAGATAACATCAAATGGAGTTTATTCAAAACTTTATTAACTTTATATAAAACCTTAACAGGACTGTCTTAAGATAATACGTATTATAAACAGAAACAATCTAATACATATTTGCACTAATTAATATTAGATTAACTCAACTAGGTACTGTGAACAAACGGTGTGACAGATCTTACTCATATTTGTAATAGAAACTGAGTACACTACCACCAACCTACACAAAAAAGATTTTTATAAAATAATTAGCGCGAGCCTTTATAAATTACAAATCTTCGTTAAAGTGAATCCTAAACAGAAAGAAGTATCTTGTATCTAGAATACTTTTACATACAAATAAATATTAATGGAATATATTTTAGGTTTGCTAGTTCTAGGTTTATCAAAGCATATCGCTTGAAATATTTATTCTTATGAATTCCCTGATTTCTTACTGGTTATGCTATTCCTTTCTTTTGGGTAGAACGTTAATCTGCAATTTAAAAAGTTTTCAGAAGCAGAAAATTCTATACTATATTCAGTATAGTCTCTTAGCTAAGACCCAATTTACAAAATATAAATAAATATAGGTGTAATTTATATTAAAGTGAATTGCTTTTTTATAAATCAGCATCGTAAAGAATAGCAGAATTAGAATAAAAGAAGTTATAGTCAGTGGCGTACCACCTTATACCTCGGAGATGTTCGTTTACCCAAAGGGTAAATAATATGTTTACATATCTTACCTACGACAAGCATGTGATTCGTAACAGTTGCGGTTGAGAAGGACGGTGCATCAGCTGTTACCTCACAACTGAAGTTTCCGGCCAGATTAAATCCGACTTTTCTTAAAACCACTTGGCTGGCGTTTGACAGAGATAACTGCAACAAAAATATGAACATTAGTACATTGTCCGATAGATTTCATATTAGTTCAATCATAATGAGTACTAATGGAGATTGAAACATTGGAGCACATTAAGTTTTCATGTCAGAAAAAAGTAATGAGCGAGAAGAATATTGTGCAGTTATTAAAGGGAGGTAGTGAAGGGAAGAGGTAGAAAGCGAAATAGAGAAAAGAAAAGAAAAGTAACGTCAGAGCAGAAGTAATTTTAATCTGAAGTGACAAAGAGACGAAGAGACAAAAAGACAAGAGGTGAGAAAACGGTGAGAATGAAGGAGGACTAGGGAAAATGAAGGAAGGGGATCAAGAGAAGAAGAAGCAGAAAGTGCTTTTGGAAATTGAAAGGTCTAAAATAGTTTTAAGTTTAATTTCAAGTTGAAGTTCTATGAAATGAATTAGGAATAATATAATATAATACAATAGTGGCACAGTAGGCGAGAGCATTGATGCTTGACTCTGACTACTATGTCCTCGGGTTCGATCCCCGGGCCAGATATTATCTGGGTTTTGGTTAGAATTCCCGAGTGGTGACCGGGTGTGAAAGAATAGTCCCAATGTTGCTCATGCATGTCGTAAGAGGCGACTAAAATGGGTACCCAGTGCCTGGGGGTATAGCCGGGCACCCTGCCCCTGGGGATTATATCAGGGTGTGGTGCTTTCCATCCCGTGAAAAAGACCTTGTTACGAAATCTCAAGTAATTAAATCATTCGGTAAAAATTCTTGACAAGGCCAGGGCCCACCCAGGGCTGTCGAGCCACTGAAGAAGAAGATAATAATGAGTATTTTGACTAAAAACAAACATATTCAAAACATATAAAAATAGGACCAAAAATTAGTAAACGCTGTTAATTATTAGTACATTTTGCACTAATCATTTCGGAGTTTTTTATATATTCACGCGCAGAATACGATAACGGGCCAGTTGTATTCGTGTTCAGCCAACAATAACTTCTAAAATATTTGACATAGAGATATGAACGCAAGGGACATGGTTTTGTATAACAGCTCGAAAGATTTTAAGCTAAATAACAAAAAAATGTAACGAAAGGATCTAGTTTTGGCAATAAACGTAAGTAACTATAAAAATTGATGTCAAGATCAGGGATTGGAAACCTGCGCCTCTTTTAACTTGGTTACTATAAATAACATACCCACACTTAGCAAAAGTTTTCTCTATTCTTGTACAGTCTGAAATATTTTGTGTAGCTTACACATACTTCTTTTTGAAATATTTTATACGTTTTCTATATCCTAATTTCATGTTGCGTAGAGCACATTAAACGCGTCTTATACGGGTCTTATGAAGTCTAATGGAGGTCTAATGAAGATCTGTGCATTTATAATAATAATTAACTTTATCAATCTTAATATACGAGTCAAACAATTATTTGTCGGTTATAAACCTATGGATTTCCGTTGATTTTAGTTTCATTATGGCGTTCTTTCGTATAGGAAATAATGTTGTGATCTGGAAGTTATATTATCCTTCCAATTCCAGTTCTAAATTTAAGAGAGATTTGTTAAGTTTTGGTAGAATATCCCAGACATGGGACGCAGGATTCCGGAAACATCATCATAAGAACCTGGATTATCAACGCTGTCTTTCCGGCTCCGGAAGAGTGTACGGGCACGACGAGCACAGCACGAGCCGAGAATCTGACATACAGCTTGTGCAGAGCATGCTGCATGCAAACTAAGTTAACAAGATGGATTTTGTTCTTTATTACTTGAATTTTAATGAGATGTTTTAAAGAGAGTATATACATATACAAATACATACACACAGACACATCTAAGGGTAACTACAAGTATGCTGTAGTATTAGCGTTTAGCATTTTAAATATTATTTTTAAATTGGTTATATTATAATTATATTAAATATCATCCTTTCATTGTTAAAAGCTTATAACTTTTTAAAATAATTTATTAAATTTAAAGTATAGCCATTCTGAGATAAATAATTATTAAAATAACACCAATATTTTACTGATTAAATTAAAGGCCTGACTTTTCTGACTTGTCAGAAATTTTCTCTCTTTAATCGGATGTGTAATTACATACTTTTTTAAATGAGTAAGTATGCTTTTACCCAGTCATATACATGAAGATGTTTGAAAACAAACGTACGACAATAACCTATAGAAATATAAACTGATTTAAGTTAGGATATTGATTTGGTATACAATTGAATTATTTGCTAATATCTTTATCTATTTGTACTTGTAGTTACGTAACTGTACAAGTAATTATTTTTACTTAAATGGAAGGTACATACTCGTAAAGATCAGTACAGTATTTTATTTCTAGTGCAATCGCAAAGTAGAATAGTAAAACAGTAAAGTTGATATCATGAGAACAAAGTAATATACTAGTGGCACCGTTGTGCCTTCCGAACTGCAACCTAACCTCAAAGTACACTTTGATGTTAGTACACCTTTAGTTCAACTATTATCTCGCTGTTTTGTTTGGTTGTGTTATTTACAATTACATTAATTACAAAAACTCCTGCCTCATTGACCAATTACCAAATTCATTCAAAGAAGTATATTAATATTTTCCTTGACCAAACTAAAAGTGAAAAACCTATTTAATGGTCATTTTATGGTCAACACAACGGATTGACCTTCGTTTTGAATGAAGCACAAAGGACCTAAAGTAAACCTTTAGCAAAGGACCTTTGACGCGAGTGGCTACTTAAACAAATAGAGCAGCCTTTAGGGCTGCCACTTAATTTAATTTGTTCAGCACGACGAGTGTCTAATTTTAAGATGGTGTTAAACGTAGCACTGTATGAATTGCTGTTATAAATATTTAAACTGAAAAGAGTCGCTTAAGAGATAAAATCTTATTGAATTTACGAGATGCAAAACACATAAGACATATTTTTACTTACATAATTTAAATTAATAAACGTAACATTCTAGCTTATGCTATGGCAACATGTAGTGGTAGCTATTTCGTAAAAAACTAAGAGCGATAAATACTGCTCCAGAATACGCTGCTCCGTAGCGTATGGATGCTGTAGTGCCAGGTATCACTTGAAGAAACACTTGCGACTTATAGCATAGATCTTTTTCATATATTTCCTCCTGCCATTTATATATCAAATATATTACACGTTAATATATGCTGCATATGTATTCCAATGCTTATGCCAATTTATTTATCTATATGTACATAAAGATACACACACTAATAAACATAAATAGTTACGAGTGTGTATATATATATTTGTATATAAATTGAGTATATGTAATATAAGCTTATACATATATCCATAGCGGTTACTCCGTCGTAAAGCGACGAATGTTTTGCGGATATGATTTGAATTCAATAAAATATTTCATAATGTAATTTCAAATTTTAATTCCATTTTTAAATTGAAATATTTGGCTTGAATATGATTATCAACAAGTGAATATAAAAAAATATTTTTAATTTTTAAATTGAATTTAACAAGCAGTCAATACAAATATTTAAATGTTAAGTTTTGAAATGTAAAGATCAATTTTGCCTTAATTAATAGCAAAGATTCTATATCCATTCAATACTAAAAGTTAAGAATGTCTATTTACAAGAAGTTCGTAAACATAAAAATAGTTAGAGATCTCAAAGTTATTTTATTGCACGATCAAACAATTTATTTCTTGTATTAGGTTCACTTTAGCTGATTCTTTAAAGTTATATATATTTTCATTTGACATTTTTATTACATTTTCTTTTATTTAAATTTTTTAACATTTTTCAGTATGGTTATTGAATAAAGAAATAAAATATTTGAATTTTTATTATTTTTTTTTATTCGCTAAGTACGATCTATGGTTAATATCTTCAAATAGCATAAATAAAGCAGTGTCTCTTTATGACGACAACAAATGAATTTATATTTGCAGTTTGTATTTTCACGAAAAACATTTATTACGAATGTGATGTTCGAGTATATTAGTTAATGAACAACAATGGCTTGTTATTAATCTTTTATAAATGCTGCATGCTAATGTATTAAATCTAGACAGTATTCAATTAAAATTATTAAGCTTTGTAAAATTAAGTAGCTAATAAGTAGTAAATAATTTATACACCTATAGAACACAGTGGCCCAATGCGTTAAGGTTGACGATACGTTCCTCTGTTTTTGGGTTCGGTTCCGAGACTAGTGCTATACTAGTATTGTCTATGTTTGTCTATATACGGAATATAATAATCAATAACGTAGCGTGCCTTAAAGAGGCCCTGTATCAAAATTTGTTGCGGGCCCAAATGATGGGTATAGATGGGAACAGAAACGCTCACATTGAATTAAAATAATTACATATTGATTAAACTTATTATTTATAATTAATACTTCTAGGAACTAAGCTAAGTACAGCCTAAGAGTTTAAGTGAGATTGTGGATAACATTTTACGAATTTTTGCTAATACACATTTGGGCCCCCCGTAGCCTGAGGGGCCCCGTAGCTACGCCACTGATAATAATACACTTATTAAGAACAGATGTGATACACATGTAACGGGATTAAGATTAGTATCTGAAATAGAGTGAAATATAAATCAAATGAGATCATTACACGGTTACACGGTACGGGGGACTAACACTTTCGAAAATAATTTCGAAATTGAAATAACACTGTGCCATACTTTGCCATAGTCTACGGTGTATAGTGTTCGATGTTGTGTTGTGACTTGCGATAAGTGTTACGCGAAGTCTATGAAATAATAAGTCTTTGTTAACTTGCATTATTCAGCTCACTTATCCTGAAACAATCTCCCACCATGACTCCATTTACACAAAAAGCTCATTTACCGCTTTTACTATTAGATATATCTTTGTCTCCACCTCCATTTTATATTTCTGTCGCTGTATATATATAATGACATACACTTAAATTTAACTGTAGCTATACTTTTATTTGCTTTGCAACAATTTAATAGGATGGATGTTATTGTGTAATAATATATGGTGTACTGTATACGTACCCCTTGCAAACTTCTAAGCGTGTTATGTGTTATACATGTTCGGTATATGCTAATATCGTAATGGGTCTATCTATTTCATACTCGTACAGAGCGGAGTTCATATGTAATTGATACTAAAATGATACAGCGGTTCTACCTCGTTCCTCGTACCTCGTACCACTTGAACTGGTGGATTGGAAACATTTAATAATCTGTTTATTATTGTTTCAAGTTAATTACACTTGTTTTTATTATACGGTGGCATGGAGCTTTCTTGTACTACGCTCTGATACTCGTAATGTTAAATAGAATTGAATGAACCCAAAAATGAATCGTACAATAGCTTTAAAATTGCTTCATTATTTGATTATTTAAGAAGGAGTAGTTGTACGGTTTACAATTCAGATCACGATTCCATAAGCCAAGCAGTCGGCAGTGGGTAGTCGGCTATCACTTTTTTGGTATAATTCCAAAGTACATGTCATATTACCTCCTCGATAGATTTTCTAATAAAAAATTGCTATATTTTTTACACGCGTATAAAGAATGAACAAAAAGTATTGACCGTATCAGATAATTTTATTAGAAAAGCTACTGCTTTGTTTTGCTATTAAAAATAAAGGAACGGATATAACTATACGTCAAATGGAATACTTCGAAATTGGAAGAGATTTATCTCAAATTGGAAACGGTCAGCGTACTTAGATAATGAATTTCTTTGTAAATGTAGAGAAATTTGTAAAATACTTTGCTTAATCTTTGTCATGTTTGGTTCCGACGGCTCCTTCGTAGTTTAATGCGTCTATTTTAGTGTAGTTGTATAGTCGTATTTGTCAATTAATTGATATTTTAACGAGATAACTAGTAAATAATACAGCTTAAGGTTTCATTCTCAAAAAAAGCTGCACATGGTCGTGAATAAACCAAGGTGTTAAAAGTTTTATGTAGTTTTGACTTTTATGTTTTTATTTATTGATAATTTTATCTCAGATATCTTTAATGCTTTGTTGAATGTAAAAGTTTTGATTTATTTGTAAAAGAAAGAACATTAAGAGCTCATTTGAAACAAATAACACTTCCTGTACTTCCTGGTACAAAATTTATGTTAAACTTGAACATTATAAAAACACATATATCCTTGGCATGTGAAATTACATGCAATCAAACAAGCAAAAGCACCAGCGCAAATATATTTATTTACAATGCTTTTTTAACTTATGTGCATTATTTTAAAGTTAAAGCTTTTTGTGAAACTTTACACCTTTGTTTTAAGTTTCCACTTCTTGTTCTTCCGGCTCTTTCTGTTTAATAAACTGGGACTTTCTCTATCTTTCTCTGTTTCTGTTAACTTGCCCATTTTTAACACCAACACTCATTCTTATACTTGGCAAAGAGTTTTGCCGTTTGCTACTTTAGCAGTTGTTATGCTGTTTGCTGTTTGCTGTTCTTATAAAACACTTTTATATGAATCTGTTTTATCTGAAAATCTGTTTCATTTTGAAAAGTTGTATTCTATTTTTACTGTACACAAATTAATTCAGGTCATTGAATTTATTCTTTAAAAAATTAATACAAGACACAAAACCACATCAATCAAGAATCAGGGGAAGTGATCAGGAAGAGATGTCAACGAAGTATTAGCGTTACCCCACCTCAGTGACGTCACAGTAAGATGCACTTCTTATGGTATTATGATCACGAGAGAATACTCTAGGTGCACATTGAGCTTTTTTTATAATAACTATTTCATTTAATTTTACGATAAAGTAACTTTAACTCAAGTAAATATAATAAGTTAACTAGAACAATTCGTTTTATTCTTTATTGACTTTATCCAGCAAGAACTTGAGCTCAGGTACCGCAACTCTAAAACAATTAATATCAAACACGTGCAATTCTATTTAAAATTTAAAGTAGAATTTGTTAGGAAATAACTAAAGTAATATAATAATTCAGAGAGTTTAAGTAAAGTTTTTAAGTTTGAAAATTGAGTAAGTTTGAAGAACTAAAGAAAGTTGTATAAGTAAGTCTTGACACATACTTGTATTTAATTAAAATCTCGGCAAATTTTTTTTTGGAAGCATTTTGGTGATGTAATAATTACCCACTTGTTTATGTCAGTAATTTGTTGATAAAATACGAGTAAATTATAAAACATTCAAGTTATTTGATGTAAGATATGTAAACTGTGAAGCAATTCAAACATGAACCATACCATATTAATATTTTTCATGCACAATTATTACATTAAATAACAAATGGTTAAATTTCAAAAACAGTATGATATCAAACGAAAGGGTTAAACCACAAAGCAATTATGAACAATTGGTTAACCATCATGGTTTGCTGTGTAAATTTGAAGTGATATATATGCAATATACACCACTTCAAACTAATATAACAGATGACAGATGAGTTAGCAAATAGATGAAGTGATATGTACTTAAACTTAATTTACTTGCTGTTTTATAAATACTATACCGTAACTGTCAATTGTTTAATTTCCATAATTGGTCGGTCAAATTTGTATTGAACACTTCAACATTATAGGAATTTTCGAAAGATTATGTTGACCAAATTATTATTATAACGAAAGTTATTTGCAAATCCTAAATAACTTGCAGAATAGAATTTAAACATGCGGCGAAAATGCTAGTCTAAATGTATCAAAAACAACCATTTGGAATATCATAGAGTATAGTGAACAAAAGTGGGGCTTATTCTCATTAGCAATTTAATCGCGCTAGGTATGTAGGATCGTATTTATAATTTACTTATCAGTGTAACTGGTATGCTTAGGGTCATTTTATAACTGATAATAGGATAAGAAACTCCACTGCTGCCTAATAACTCGCACCTGAAGACATAGCAGTCAATGCTTTCGGTCACTGGGGGTCGTGTGACTTTGTGGGTTAAGTTTCACATATGGTAAATCGAAATTAATAAAAAAAAGTTTGGATTTGTAAATAAACCTGTCTATGGAGCTTCCCGGGATTATGCGAGTCAAACATTTTGAGTGGTTGTATACTATGAACTTGTACTGTGTATAAAAGGTAATGTGTGTTTGCACATCATATAAGGCGTGTTGCTCTACATGCCAATATTGCCTACACTGCCTAACACTACTACCATATACCCAACGAGTATGTGCGAGTGCGAGTATATCTTGTATGTGTTGAGTGCTTAGGGTCATATTATAACGAATTGAGGTTTTAGCAAGTAGGGGTTTGCTGAGGTTTTCCCGTTACCACGATTATATTCATCAAAGGCCAGAGGCAGGTAACCCCTTTCATAATACTCTCAATTTGGATTATTGTTTTAAACAAAATAATTACATACGTAAAGCTTCATATAAACAGTTTATACTTGTGATATGTTTATTTTATGCTAAATATCAACTGAGTTTCATACTTATGGTTTACTTAAGTTTAACCAATGAAAACTCCAGTAAAAAAGTAATTCAAATATATTTTATATAAAGAAATGTTACCTTCTAATTGCTATTTAAATTTAGTAATTGTTAAATTACTGCGATTTATGCGCAAGTTAACAAAGATGCATGGTACTAATATGTTTAAATTTCTTTATCTGATTAAATCAAGGATGAATATGATTTATGTAAAATCATTTGACAATGTAACTTTTTAGTGTCTGAAACTGAATCAATTACTGTGAATGCTGTTCCTGACCTCTTCTATCATTGTCATTAGTGAAACACTGCAGTGTAATATCCATGGATATTATGCTTTGTTTAAAAACTTATTCTAGTTTTAACAGAACGGTGTAATATACCATGCAATCCGACTAGTCATGCAGATTATGCTGTATTTTTAACTGAAAAATTTCAAAATTTCATTGCATAAGATTTTTGATTGCGTTAATGAAACTGCTTTAGCCAGGCTCAATAAATAACCAATTAAAAATTGAGCAAATATTTCGAAACGCGCTAAACTAAAATAAAATGTTGTAATTTCACCAATTTTACTATATTTCACAAAGAAATTAATTTAATAACCTAAACTTAATTAGAATTAATCAAAAATTGATTTATTAGAAAATTAATCTATAATAAAAATAAACTGCATCCTCTGTTTTTGCTCTTATTTAAACATGGTGCGAAAGGTAGACCTGAAAAAATGTATCCCTGCTAAAGAGGTTCTAAAGATTGTACTTGTCCCGTAAGAAGTACATAATTATTAGGGATTTGTTTGAAGTCTTTATTAAATATTATTTATGAGTTGACAATGACCAAGACAATGAGTACGATCTATGATAACCGTATGTTTAATGGGAAATCATCAAATACGTAATTAAGTTCCAAATAAATCTACTGGCAGCTGGCAGCTGGTACCTGGCACCTAACAGCAAAAACCCAAGCTGTTTAAATATTAACACTTTGTTCTGCATCAGTGAGTAAACCATATAAATTCAATGGTGTGTTATCTTTTGCGGCACTTTCCTGCAATCTGTCGCACCCCATCTGCACTGGGTCTATCAATCATTGCCCTGTTCCTGTTCCCGGTCCCGGTCCCAGTCTTTGTCCCGTTACGTCAGTACTCCTTGAAAGTACCCTCAGAAACTCCTCATGAAAACTCCCTGATAACTTGTTCTAAACAACCTGCCTTAAAACTAGGTGAAAACTACCTTGAATGTGAACTGGGTACAATGTGGCTGTACGATGTTGGCTTTCCCCGCCTTGCCACCCCTTACAACCCCTTACAGAGCACGGGCTCACTCGCTCACTCATTTGGTCTCGCGGTGCGCACCAGACTAGTGTTGGAGTGTGAAATCGGTGACTACAGTTTTTAGTGCACTAACTCTAAATGGAGCCAAGCTGTAGATATGCTAATAAAGTAACGAAATCATTTACACACAATAAATTGAAATGTGATTTTATTTATTACGAACACATACTATAAATTATCAAGCAATAGATTTAAAAATATAATTACTTTGACTTACACAAACGATTTATTCCTTTCTCATTCTATCACTAATGTCACCACATAAGTTAAATTGAAAATATACATTTTCTAGTCCATATTCTAAATTAGAAGCAGTATGTTAATATTTTAATATTAGTAATATATATGTTTAATATTAATTTAAGAATGGTAAAGAATTCTTACTGCCCGTAATATATTTATATATTAAGTAAATACTCTTTACATTCATAAAATAAAAATTCTCCTAAAAATAACGAAATATTATTTTAGCTAATTTTCAGACACTTTTCTCTCCCCTTTTGCAATCGGTAGATTGTAATCAAGGTCTAAGACGAACTTGATTTATTTAATTCGTAATTCCTGGAATTTGGTATTAGCAATATCACATACAAAAGAATTATATTTATAAGAAACGGTACAGAGGGCGAGAGGTCAATGCTTGATGTCAGACAACTGTGTCTTCGGGTTCGATCTCCGGACCAGATATTTTCTGTGATTGGTTGTTATTAAAGATAATGATAATGTGAAAGCTCACAAATATCATTAATTTATTAGGTAATGGTGTAGCCCACATATACGAAGTCATAACACCAAACTGTCAGCGTCGGAAATAGGCCGACGTTAAATAAATGTATTTTGAAAAACATTTAAATATAATAAATATAAAGTAATAAAATAAAATATTAAAAATAATGAGTATTATTTACATTTTTTATACTTGCAGTAGAAGTTTCTTTTAATGTTAAACCAATGTTTTAAAGCAAACTTTTTATTTAAAATTGAATCTACTGTGTGTGTGTGTGTGTAAAATATGGGATTAGCTTTTAGATAACTGTCAAGTAATATTTTTTATATTTAACAGCGTGTAGAGTCAATCACTGTCAATCTTGATTGATGACAACTTTAATTGTATAATGATGTAATACCGCTGTAAAGATATATATTTTAGGGTAATTTCGTTGTAAATATGTATATTTTGGGGTTTTACTGAAAAAAGTTAGCCGACCCCTGGTGCCCCTTGGTGCATGCAGAGATGTATCCCCGTTTTTCTAAATCCACGCAATATTCACTCAATCGCATCTTGAGAGAGTGAGGTCCGGATCAGGAGCCCCCCGTTGTCTCTTTCTCGTTAAAAATCTTCTTTTTAATTTTTCAACATAATCTCCTTTTAGGACGATACACCTTTCCCAATGTCTATGCCACTTATTAAATCCCTACGAATATAAAGAATACGATTTGTCAAACTCTTCAAAAAAAGATTCTGTCTTAACATTGACCTCCACGTTTGACATGAACAGAAAAAAGTCGCAGTGAGACAGGTCGGGTCAGTAAGGTGGATGCGGCAACAATGCGTTGCCAACTCATACAATTTGGCTGCAATGATTCCGAAGGAGTGAGCTGGCGAATAGCCGTAGTAGAACAGCAGTTTTTCTTTGCCAAATGAGATCGTGTCTCTTTCAATTACTTATTGAAAAGAGACTGATATATTGTGGAGGAATAGTCAACACATTCGACTGTTTTTTAAGATTGTTTAACAAGTAAAAAATATAGACTTTTAAAGTGGGTATAGTTATCGCAACTTGTCGTAGGATGCTCTCTACGCGTACGCGTGTTACGCGCGTACACATGTACCTTACTATATACGACATATAGCGTTTGTACTTAATATCCGACTATACCTTGACGCCAATTGTACGTATGATGTGCATCACAGGATGATTTAAGTTATTTCTTATCTCAAGTTCATTTAAATAACTTATATATGATGTTTATAAAAATGATATAGTTGGCTTATTATATTATCAAAGTACAAATTTGATAAATTTAAAGCGAGAAAAGCTTCGATTTAGTTTATTATTAGAATTGCTTAATAATAATGCCTAAAATTGAATAGCCTGTCAGGCCCCTCAAGTGCTAAATCCGCTACTGTGTATAAACCAGATTCTATTTTACAAATTTTCACAGATTCAATTTTATCTGGTATACATTTAATTCTATATTACTATTTAAACTAATTTCAAAATGTTGTCGATATTTTTACTTTTTACAATAGCAATTTGGAATGCCGTTTACTTTAAGATTGGGGAATTCTCAGAGGCAGCATATATTTATTGCGAGACTGGATTTATACCCTAAATAAATTATAGTTTAAATTGTGTAATTTATTAGTTAGGACAAATAATCATCTAAGATTAATACAAAATGATATGAATATTCATATACGAGTACTTGTACCATATAACAAATTTCACAACGTTTTAAACTTTAACATATGTGTCGCAGTAATTTGTATGATTTTCATCCCGTTGATAGTAATTTAATATTTTGTGAAATTATGTTTTGTGAATAAATTACGAATGCTTATGTTTAATAATTGTTATGGGAATGCAAGTTTTGAATACAAATGTAAACAATTTAATTACTGAAATTGTTGATTGGTAGATTGTTTGTGCATAGTTTGCATTGGCAACTTACTGCTATTATTTTCATAGTTCATAGCTTAGTTTATCTTTAAATTTTGATAAGTAATATTTATCATTTCTTCATTATAATTTGTATTAGATATAGAATTAGGTAATTAAATTACTCACCCTAATGAAAACTGGTTTTATATGTTCAAGAATCTAAGAATCTTTATATAGTCATAATATTTTTGTCACTTGCACATTTTAAATTGGTTGAAATTTGTCTTGTAGTGCAAGTTTCACACTTGTTAGTTTGTACATGCTAGTTTCAATTATGATTTTCAACGTCTTATAGAAATTGTCTGAAGTTTCACACTTGCAAGCTACAAGCTTATCAAACAGCGTAATTTTAATTAAAAACTGTTCTGTGCTAAAATTATTTTTAAATGTAAATTGAACTAACAATGTTAGTTACATCAGCCTAACATACGAGTTATTTGAAGTGTGAATATGCTGCACAATTTTTTAACTTATTACTATTTGCAAGGTACGAGAACATTTTTTTAAAAAACTCTCCGGAGATTTTAAATATATAAAACGAGTGTTAAAATAGAATGAGAAAATGTATTAAAAAAATGCAATTATTCCGATAAATTTCTTTTGCAGTAATATACGTGTTTTTAGCTATCCCAAGAGATTTTATATTTTGAACAAAGGGTTGAAGTAGCCAAGTGTTATGAGCGAGAGCGTTCAAGGGTTCTGCAAACTGCTTCTGGAAACTAAGATGTAATTATTTGATATTTTTTATGCGATTTTAAATGCGAGTTTTTTATATGCTATAACCTGATCGTGTTGAAATGTTTTTATTGTGATTCTGGTTACATTTAATCTACGAATAATACGTTTATAAATGTTATTCTCTCTATAGGGATTAAAATAATATGATGACGTATGATATCTTTTAGCAACTTTTGATATTTTGTAAATTTTAGTATTTTTAAAAAAATATTTCTTTTGTGGGAGATAACATTAAAGAGAAAATCAAATACCTAGTTGAAATATTTTAGAGAACATTGAAACGTCGGTGCCTCAATTTTCCACTTTCATCAAGATCTACACCTGGACCACTAGGACCACCTGGTGGCTCCAAGTGGTCCTACGACCAAACCGTTATACGCAAACTCAGGTTTCAATGAGAAACTCATTGCGTTTTATATAAATTATAAACAAGTTATAAATATTTTACTTGCCCCAACAGTTGAGTATAGTTATAATGATCAGCGCAATCCATTTTTAGGGTCAGTTTGATTGTTGATCTAGAGTATTTGTTCTTTAAGTTTTAATTTACATTTCAACTGGACAGCCCTTGCAAACACAGACTGTATATGTTATATACGTTATGACGAATATACAGTGGCGTAGCGTGCCTTAGACGAGCCCCGTATCAAAATTTGTTGGGGGGCCCAAATGAAAAGACACACATTTGGGGCCCTTGTAGCCCGGGGCCCCGTATCATTGATACGGCTGATACGGCGGCAGCTACGCCACTGCGAATATAGTAAAGCACCAATTAAGTGCTTAAAATTTGAAGAAGTAGGGAGTAAAAGGAGTAAATTTGTTAAATCCATGGAAATCCCTTTTTCTTTAGTGTTTCACACACAAGCCACGGTTTTAGCTTTAAATATTTCCTAATTCATTTCAAGTTTAATTAATTGAGCTATCAACTATCCAGAAGTTTATTAATTATACGATAGATACTATTAGTGTATCAATTATACCGATTAGATCAATGTGGTACGAGAATCGTCGTAAAATAATCATCTTCAGAACTCTTGAATGATACGTTGGAGTAAGTGTTATCAAAAACACATTTATACAAGTCTTATTCAAACGTACGTCGTGCAGTAATTGATTGTTTTTATCAAAAGGATTATTTACATAGGCACTTAAGTTATCAACCTCGTTTTCTGTATTTCAACTTAATAAAGCAATTTAAATAACTAATTTAGTACGAGGGTTTATTAATGGCAGTGCCAAAGATTAGGCCATATTATATGGTGTTGCATAAGCGCAAGCTAATCCTAAATGTTAATTTAGTTAACGGGTTTACTTGAAGTAGACGTTGCGTATAATAGAGCAAACTATATTATCCTGTACAGAACAGTCACTGAAATTTTAGTCACAAAATCCTACAGTTAACTCGCTTATCGTTTATAGAGAGAAAATACGAGTGTGTCCTTTTGCAATGTCACTGAAGTTGTAGGCTATTCTTAAATTATTATTAGTAGGGTAAATATTACGATGCTTTGGGGTACGACGGGTGATGAGTAGTGGGGGGAGGGGGGAAGGGGGTTGAGTCTGTGTGGTTGAGAAAAACAGATGTTATAATGAAAGTATTATTTTGATGAAAGTAAATGTAGCTTAACTCTTTCTATTAAAAGAATAGAAATTTACTGTTTTTTGTATAAATTGGGTAGACTGCTTTTTTTTAATCCGATATTTTAAATCTTTATTAAAAGTTGTATTAACTGATTTTAAAACGAAAAATTAGGTTTGATGTCATAGTAATTTCAAATATTATAAATTTTATTTATAGCTAATACATCTTGTCATGGTTATCACTATTGCATGCGTCAGAAAGTGCACTACAAATTATTTATTTATTAGAATTAAGTTGTTAGTTAAACTCATACTTATTTGAAACTTATTTAGATAATTTTTTTCAAATTAATTAATTATTTATTAATAATAAATGAAGTAAATAAATAGTTTTATATTGAAAAATAAATAATGCCTTGTAATAAATAATAAATTTGCTAGTCTTGTAATAAAATATATGAAAGCATATTTTTCCCTAATGTAAATTCTGATACTCGTAGAACTATGAAAAACCTTAAGCCTACAGAACCTACAGAACCTACAGAAAAATGTTGATTCCACGCTTAATATTTATACAAAATGAAGTGAATGTCAAAAACATCTTTTGATATTTAATGAAGTAAAAGAAGTTATAATTGTCTTATAGATGAATTTCTGGTAAATGAAGTTCTCATCTCGTTGTAGCACTCAGAATGGTTTCGTGTACCCTTTTTCGTTGGAATCCAAACAGATCGATATGTATCACGCTGCATGAATAAATAGCGGCTGTAATACTACTCCTTTACGGCTACAGTAGGCGAGTGCATTGATGTTTGACTCTGACTACTATGTCCTCGGGTTCGATCCCCGGGCCAGATATTATCTGGGTTTGGTTATAATTCCCGAGTGGTGACCGGGTGTGAAAGAATAGTCCCAATGTTGCTCATGCATGTCGTAAGAGGCGACTAAAATGGGTACCCAGTGCCTGGGGGTATAGCCGGGCACCCTGCCCCTGGGGATTATATCAGGGGACTGGTCCTCCAGGTTGGGGATGCTAACAACTCCACCCCGTGAAAAAAACCTTGTTACGAAATCTCAAGTAATTAAATCATTCGGAAAAATTCTTGAAAAGGCCAGAGCCCACCCAAGGCTGTCGAGCCACTGAAGAAGAAGAAGAACACTACTTCTTTATTTCAATATCCTTCTTGGAAACTGAAATTTCATTTACTTATTTTTTGGAGGCCGAAAAAATTAGTTAAATTGAATTTTAAAAATGTAACGATTTGGTGTATTACCATATAACTAAAGATTCTTCCGAATCAATACACATTTAAAAACTTAACTTCTGTCTAAAATATCAGTAATCTTTCTTTACCACTTCCATTGTTACCTCCATGTTTCCTTTATTATTAATAAGAGAGAAGATTTCAGGTTTGTTTACTAAATTAATAAAGATTTATAAACAGTCTTAGTTGCTAAATTATTGAGCTATTTACACCAAGGTGTTTTGCTCTGCGCACCATTTGTACAGTGACGAATGTTAAAAGCTGATATTTGATACTAGCGCTATACGATCGTATGTCAGTACGTTTTGCTTTTATATTTCTAGATTTTCTGTTATTTATGGCATGGTTTCACTTATGTAATATAATATGTAATTCACATACAACGATATAAATACCAGTGTATATATATCCCGGTAAACACAACTACGTATATTTAAGGTTTATGCAACATAACATAAAATGACCAAACAGGCGATGTTGTAAGAATCACATAACTATTCGAGGAGACCTTTTTGAAGATTAAAAGATCAGTAAATATCATTAAATATTATAAAATAATATTGCTAGTTTTCGCGATTAAAACATAAGAAGGGAAATATAAAGTCCATAAATACATATTACAAAACTAATAATTTCAAAAGACAACTATACTAATTTTAAAGAATAATTTCACTTTTAGTATTATTGTACACTTGAATGATGAAGATTTTTGTTCTTCTATCACTGATAGTCAACAAATTGGAATTATATTCCAAGTGCATCATACTGATCCTTACAAGATAATAATTTAAAAGTAATCCAATTTGGTAAACTTTTATATATATTTTAATTTAGAAACCATGCCATAAATTAAATAAGAGCTCAAACTTTATTCATTAGACGAATGCATGACGCATGACGCATGGGTTACGTTCATATTAACGTTTAGATGTAATGTACTCGTAAGAATGTAAACTAAACCAATTTAATTTAAGTTTGTTTTCAAATTTATTTATAGCCTCTTATAGGCAAGATTTTGCGAGCTCATCTTAAGATATATATTTAACTGGTTCATTTTAGTGCTAGAATATATGTATTTTACTATCTTAACAACTTCACTTCCTTGAGGAATTGAGAATGGGTTATTAGATTCCCACAATTACTAACCCTTATCACGTTTCTTGTGAAGCTGAAAGCGCTAATTGAGCTTTATATTGTGGAGGTTACATCTGCAACTTTATTTCCCAAACTACGAATAATGCCAAACGACAGTAGTGTGCAATGTAGTTCTTTTCAGTGTCTCAGTAGCTTCTTTGTTTTCTTATAAATAAAAGAGCCATTTATCAATTACAGTAAATGATAATTGCCGAACAATAAAATAAATAAAAAGGACTGTTTTAATATTATTATTTTTTAATTTTGTTATTTTAATCATAATGTTTCTTTATTCGATAGAAGCAAATATATTAGACTTTTCTTTGGGAAGAAACAAACTTCATAGCACAGACTAAATCTTGCTACTCGTAGATATTGTACATTTATTTAAATGGAAGCCATTACAATAAAAAACTAAATTATATTATATTACATTACACTTATATAAAATATGCGTAAATTAGTAAAGTAGTAGAATACTTCCTTACATAAAATTTCACCATTATGTTATAGTAATTTTAGATTTTCTAGTTTTTTGAAATGTGCATTTAATGCAAGTATTCACGTAGAAAAAGATATATGGTATTCATTAAATATGGCTACTTATTATTTATGATAGGTAATTAAGGACCAAACATAAGGACTTTTAATGCAAATTTATATGGGTTAACTCTTTATGTAGAAGGAGGTTAAAAAGTTCCGAAACACAGACATGTATAATTTAAATAGGATTTTCACAGAATATTTTCATGGGTAACTTTTAATTCTAGATTTGGTTTTAATGTATTTTTATCTGACACCTTTCGAGAAACTAAATAAGCGGAGTTTAAATAGCGCTGAAGAAATAGGTGATTAGTAATGTGAAATGTTGGATGGAAAGTTGCGAGCATTTCATTTAACGACCTCAAAAAAACTTTATTTTGGGACGACTTATTACTTTTAATAGCGATAGGACTCTCTTTTTTTAAATAACGCTTTTGGCGTTTTTAAATGATTTCTAATTTATTATACATATACATTTGTGATTAATGAATGAATAATGGTTCATTAATTTTACACTAATACACAACTTTATCAATATATTTATTTATTATTAAAGTTATAAAGTTATATTGTAAAT
This sequence comes from Panorpa germanica, assembly GCA_963678705.1. Lineage (NCBI taxonomy): Eukaryota > Metazoa > Arthropoda > Insecta > Mecoptera > Panorpidae > Panorpa > Panorpa germanica. The sequence continues at coordinate 47,829,133 of OY783203.1, forward strand.
GATTTACTTTTAAGATTCATCTTAAAACACGGAAGAGAAATATTTTATGAGAAATTTTCTAAATAAATATGCTTTATGTACTTATGGTAAACTTGATTAAGCATACCTCCTGCTACTACGTAATGCTGGTACTGTGCTCCTTAATGTAAAATAAAAAATAAGAGACAAAACTGTAAAGAAGATGTACAGAGTGAGGTTTCTATGTGATTTTAACTGAAAACCCGTATGTAATTATCATAGTAATAGAGGTTTTCAAGCTCTGTAAGTTTTGAGGTGTTAAAAAGCTCAGCTTCGCTACAATTTAATATATATATATATATATATATATATATATATAAACATATATAAACAGATATAGCTGTAGTTACGAATACAACTTAATATATAACGCGTCGAAGCATGCAGTACCGAGTGAGAGCAGCTTTCAAATACTACGGTTACTATAACTAACAATCTGACAGAGTTTAAAGTGTGGTTTTCATTATATATTGCTTATTCACAATACGTACGTACAAATAAGGTTTGTGAAGAATTTTAAAAACAATGATACACTCCTATTTATAAACTATACTAAATCAACAATGTCTTAAGTATGTCTATGTGCCTTCCAAAAGTTTTTGTTACTTCTTTATAATTAGAAATAATATTGTTGGTACAAATAATACATAAATTTTTATTATAAAAATACTTTGAAATACTTATATTTGTATCGTTTTTACTCAAGATATTATTAGGAAAAGAAATTGGTCTAGTATTTGGAGTAACACGATCAAGCGGTTAGCGGTTTCATGCAATGCGGATAATTGTTTTGCAATATACTATTACGTACTATTGAAAGTTTGTTTCGAAACATTTATTTGTATTCTACCTATGAATTTATTCAAGAGAGTACTCAGTAATCGCTCGTTGTTCTTATGTAATCCTCTGTATGTCTGTATGTTTGTATGTTTAGAAACACTTCAGACACCGTATTACAAGGTTTAAACAAGTTTCATAACTTCTGCACTTGTACATAACAGCTGTTGAAGTGTTCTTTATTTACAATAAAAGTTTATGTATTTTCTAAGTTTCAATGGTCATGTTTAAATATTTAAAATGTAGGTTTAGCATTTCTGCAAAGCAGGAATACATTTTTAGATGCTGTAAGTGATAAATTTTCACACTTATCAGATCTGTGACTATCCCTCCAGAGACATTCAAACTTGTTAGTCATCTTCCAATGGAGTAAAGTAACTGAAGTCATTACAAGCAGATTGGAAAACAGTTGCATTAAACTTATTAACATAGCTGTACCTCATGTAGCTTTTCCATCACCGTCTCCTCTACAATCTTAATTAATGCTATAAAATTGAAAACGTTGAAGCATGATTGTGTAAAGATGTAAGATGTGAAGAGTCAACATTCATTTTGTTTACTACTAATTAATGTATATATTACTTGCAGCAGAGACAATCAGTAAATTGATGTATTGTATATTGTATTTCAGTATACTCGTATACAGTGATACTACGTGTTTTTTAATCTGAGTTTAAGACGTTACTTAATGTGTTATCATTTACCGACTCTATTTATAATAGTCAATATTTTCAGTTTTTACTACAGAATAAATTGTGATTTATTTTATAAATTAAGTTTTTACTTATCTTAAACAACATATGGTATTATGATAAAAAAGATTATCTCGTACGTAAATTCATTTTAAAAGAGTGTTATTATTGTATAGCTAGTCTAAATGCATACAAAACACCTATCATTCTGTATCTTATCATTTTAATATTAATAAGATTTAGTGTGTGTTATATGTGAAAGATTATAACAATGCAATTGCAATAACAATTATTCTTTAAGTACTAATTGCAAAAACATTTTATAAGGTCAGATTGCACAAATGTGTAAAGTTATATACAATTATCTAACAATAAGTCGACCACTTTAAACCCTGCTATCAAATTTATGATACGGTCCAGACTCCAAACGCTGTATCGTTCATACCAGTACGCCTGTACCAGTTAACCATCTCTATATTATCACACCCAGAGGCGTTACAATCGAGCCGCGACAAGCCTCGACAATATCATATGGGGTCAAATGTCCCCCAGGGTTAGCTACGGGTATCTAAAGGGGATTCCTAAAAATGCTACCCCTCTATCACTCTTTCCACCTCTCATTTCATACTGAAACGTCCATCTCTTATTCAAAGCACACGAGTTTATATTAACTTGTTTAAATACATATATTCAATTGTTGTCAATTGTATATGTCAGTGCATTGAGTTCCCATTGTACGAGTATTCGTACCACTCATGAAAAACTAATTTATTGCGATCTGTAAATGCATGGTATGTATGGTGTATTTCTATTGTATGCCCGTATGATGTCTAACATACGATTCGTACGGTGTCATCAGCGCACCTTCCAATCCTTAGGCAATCCTATATAAAGCTGTAACTTTGGAAAATTCACCAAAACTCCGAATTTCGTCAGTGACAACACTTCTATTTAAGACCGCTTTTAGAGAAAGCATGCTCAGGCAGGCCCAGTGCAAAACCACTTCAAATTATTAAATCGGCAAGATATTATATTTTCTTTGCCTCACTTCAATTGCAATTGTATCCAGTCACAGTTTACTGTGTTGCAACAAAATATGAATGTGATCGTGCATCTATGTATAATTTTCATCGACCAAAACCTAGTAACAATTAATCTGAAAAGGTATATATTTTGCTTGAACTTCTTAAGATTTAATAATCCATAAAAAGGTATTCTTAAAAAGTTTTATGATTATGTTAATACGCGAAAAGGTAAATTGATTACCAAAAAAGATTAAACTAGGTTACAAAACATATACAATATATATAATAAATGTATATATGAGTTATATAAATGTATATATGAGTATACAAATACCATATACGAGTACAAACTGGCTAGGCCATGTGTACTTAGTTCTCCATCATTATACCATACGAGTACATGGATGAACATACAATTTGCTGTTTGCTTTGTTGTTATTTCTAATAGAAATATTATTCAACGATCGTAATACTTTGTAAAATTATGGTAAAGAGAGTTTTCAATAATTTCTGAACGCACACACACACAACACACTCACTCATGCTCAGACATACACACATACATTAACACAAATCATTGATGCGTAATATTCATTTTTTATTCCCTACATATACTCTTATTTTTCACATAAAATCTTTTATATATATAAAGTCATAACAACTCCCTCCAACATACATCTTTATATAATAGAAAGTTAAAAAGGCGACAGAAATATATTGATTAACAATCAAATATAGCTCGAAGGGAGACTGTTCTTGAGTTTGAGTGTTATTAAGTAAATAATAGAAACATAAAAATCCATAATTTATAAGTACTAGAAAAAGAAGTCATACAAATCGGCAGAGAATTGGTTCTATTATATTAAATGATAAAGAATAATAAAAATAATATTTAAAATCATAAACTTGAATAAAAGTATCATTTACTGTGGTAAAGAAATATTAAATATAATTTTTTGCATAACTTCAGATTCTATAAAGATTTTATAAATGATATTCCACATTGACAGAGAATAAATTCTTTTCCGATTTGTGGTTATTTTGAGATGTGAAGATCCAATTAACCGATCAATCATTACCGACTATTGCATTTTATTGTTATTGTAATAGGTAGATAAAAACGCAATTAAGTTTTATTAAATACGAGTAGACGACTAAGTAGAAACTCATTTTGTTATTTTTATCTCATCAGCTAATATTTTAATAAAGGACTATATTATTCATGCTGTGTGTGGTTTAATTTTGAAATCTCTAACAAATGACAACTAGATTTGTTTCTAGTCACAATTACTAACTTTAAAGGCTTCTAAACGTTTTAGTTAACGTACTTGTTTTCTATTATATGATTAATTCGTGTGGATATTATCTCCTTGATGTTTTTGTAGTAGGAAGTAACATACAAGTTTAACTTGAACATCCCTAAAATGAGTGCCTGTAATTTACATTTGCCTGAGGTTTCCTAAAGCCTGCTTGGGCAGTAGTAAAATAATTAAACATGATGTTAATTTAAATAACTGTGCATGAATTTCAAACAAAATATTCTTTTCTGAACATTTTTATTTATATTTCTTTCATGTTCAAAGATATGAACTGTAACGCCATAATACCAAGTTAATGAAAAAGTATTCATAATCTAATTTAAACGAGAAGTAATTATTCACTCGAATAACTTATATTCTACCTTATCTTGTATGTTTATGTGGATCATACATTATTTGTAATTTTCTTTTAAATGCTATGCTTTGAGTTTAGCAAAAGAATTATCAAAAAATTCATTGCGATTAGATTAGTAAACAGTTGTAATTATATTTTATAAATTATTTATTACTCTTTATAAATAATCGTTTAATACAGTATAAACCAAATAACATAACTAATAAACCAATTTATTTGCAGAATAATCAATCGCAAGACCTAATTTTTGCATATATGTCGTGTGAGGAATGTTGGAATGTAGGTAAAATGTGTGATAATTAATTGATTATAGCTCACAGACTATATTAGTGTATTATTTGGTATACTACCATTGATGCTATTTTCAAACTAAATGTTATTTTCCTTAAAATTTCATCGTTTCATCTTCTAAACTCAATGGCAGCGATATCAAATCTATATCACGCGTGTCACACGCATGTAATATGCAAAGACACGCATCACACAAGACAATATGCTAATTTTATTATATATATATATATATATATATATATATATATATATATATATATATATATATATACACATATACATACATATATTACAGGAAGAGCATACATGGACTCTTTATTTTTATCAAATATTTATCTATGAGTTGTGGAGGTTTTAAACTACCTTTAAACCAAACACATTTCATTTATTCGTGTAACATTACTTTTTACTTATAAAACTTTGCAAAGTAGTAAAAATGATTACGTATATCTGTATACTCGTATATCTCCTTCGCTAACATTCTCATTCGGTCTGAAATGTGCGAATTCAATGAATTACAATCACAAATATTAGAAAATTTAACCATTTTTGAAAAATTCATATGAATGTTTTATTGTTTACTTTTGTGGTTCTAGTTTTCCCATTCCATTCATGTATCCAATATAATAAGTATTTCGAAAAGTGAACATTAATTTAAATCGGTTTTATAGCTCTCTGTAGTTTAAAGTTACTCTGTTCTTACAAGTGACCAGAGACGAACAGATTAACATTTGAAGAGGTTTAAACAGACCGACCTTAAACTTCGAAAATAATGTCGTATTGTATTAGAGAATTTTAACCAAATGCAGGGAATGTACAAATACAAATACGAGAGTACCATATATCTGTTTACACATGTATAATATTCATTTATAACTTGATCGCCAATTTAATTTAACTTGTGCTCACTTTTCATTTGTGTACAATACCTAATATATTGTGTACTTTATAAATTGACTGTTCTAATTTGACGTTGACATACATACTCGTACATTAGTATATGAATCAGTAATATTTTAAGTTCATTAGATTGACGTCATTACTTGTATTATTATACGACGTATTATGTAACTTGTATGCGTTTAATTAATTTTTAATTATATATTATTACAAAAGATTTGAAAAGTGACCAAAAATTTTTCACTAAAAGTTGTACAGCCGATGGCCTAGAGTGTTGAGTCGTTGACCGATAATGCTGGTAGCATTATATTTTCTTTCTTCGTTTAATTTTACGACAATTTTAACAAATTCAAATATAAAACATTTAATCCTTCACAAGAAGTATCACTTGTAAATGTTTACATGTAACATGTCGAATGCGGTGTTAAACTTTTGTAGGATTTCTAGGGACACGGGAAGATGAGCGTTTATTTAATAAATAATATATCAGGTCAATTCTGAACTGAGAAAGAAAGAAAGAAAGATTCAACGGTTTTATGCGATATTATGAATTGTGAGTTGTCTTTCTACAAATCGATCTTGTTTATAAAGCGAAGAAAATGTTAAAAGTTGCCAGTCTTCGGATTTTGATAAAAATACATTTGCTGAGGTACTAGTAATTCAATAATCCTGTATTGTCTGGGGATCGATTTTATTTTTTATGTTGAATAAAGAAAAGGGAAAATAGAACAAGCAAAACAATTTTGTTTTATCATGAATGCTCCAAACATGTACGAGTACGAGTACATGCCCGTATGTACGAGTATGGTATGTATATAAATATTAAATTTGTATGACATAAAAACAAAATTATTACTTGCCAAAATTTGTTTATTTTTGATAATCTATATACTATAATCGCTATTGAATTTAGAGGAATAAATCAAATTAGGTTTGATTCACAATATACTGTAGATATATTTTGATATATATTTGTCTGATTCAACATATGCAATGCATCTCAGAGAATTGATGAGGCTTGACTCAACTAATACTTTTGAAGTCCTTAAAATCGAAATGTCGAGAACCGTATTAATTAAGTGTTAATACTACCTTACCCCTGCGTATCGCAAATACTTCTTTGTCTTCTTGTCACTCCCTAAGGCACCCACCTTCCACGACCAAATTTTATGAAAAGAGTCGCATAATTACATATACTCGTACTACGAATATTATTTTCATTCAATTACTAACCGGCTTATTTTACAGCTAAATCTTTAGAAATACAACAAATGTTTATTCAAGGGATATTTACAAATTATAATTACGCGTATTTGTTAAATTTATTTTGTTTAGTAACATTTCGAAGTAAATCATTTACGCTCAGATGGGTAGGCTGCTAGGCTGCTAGGCTGCTAGGCTGCTAGGCATGTTAAATTCAATTGCCAATAAAACATTTACTATTATTTTTATAAATACTCATATGTCGTATAATATATTTACAAAACAAAACCGAAAATATATTACGTACGACAAGTGTTAATAATTGGAACTTCCGAAACTCCATCCCTAAGCCCCATTCACTACCCTCCAGCCTAACTAGCTACCAGTAACTGCTGGACTGAAAACCAGAAACCAGAATGTATAAATATGATATGCAGTATAAATATGTACATATATAAACATCGTAAATTAACAAATACTGTTAATATAATATTTTACATTATTGAAAACTCTTTATGATATTTAAACATCGATGTTCAATATATATATAATAAGTTGGTAATAAAACGAGTAACGTAAATAATATACGATTATGAATTTTTTTTAATGAGCTACATACTAAGTCATTTAAAAACGCTTATACTTTCTTTTAGTGAAATGAACACAGTTGTAAACAATTTGTTTCAAAATGTTCATAGATTTTATTTTACTTTAAATGAATTTCTAACTCTTTGCAATAGATTTGGATAATTTGAATATGCTTTCTCATTTTATTCCTAAGAAAGTATCTTCGTCTCCTTGCACCCTATTGTACTCGTATAGTTTATATAAAACGGATAAAACAATTCAGTTGTCGCACCCGTTCTTCCGTTCCTCCCTGTTCTGTCATTATCATCTTCCTTGACTCCTTTCACACCAGCTAGAAGCTAGCACCTGAACTATGAAAGTGTAATCTTAAATCAGTCGGTTAACATATCCCTTTACTCCTCTGTTTATATTACGTATAATAAAAACTTAGAACCGTAAAACTAATTAGTTTTTAAATTGGATAGACTCATATTTATGTCATCATATTATGAAATTGTAAGCTCAAGCTTTATTTTAATATTTATAGTTTATAGTAGAATCTGAAACAGAAGACTAATATGAGCTGCTTTAGTCGCGATTATAAAATTTTTGAAGCCGGAAGCTATTTGTGTTAGAGAGAACAAGATCATACACTCAAAGTCTTTTTCCAAAAAACGAGAAAAAGGTCTTATCCGATTCATGGTGTGGATCGCTCTTGTTTGTATTCATGCTTAAATGTCTGTTGAAAAAGGAAATGAACAAGTGTAATAGGCTACTGTCTGCTGTCTAGCATTGTCTAGCATTGTCTACGTATCATAGAAACGTAGCAGTCCAACGTAGCGGAAGCAATATCACGTTCAATACATGCATTATTTGTTCTGATATTTTTGCATAGAACTACGTAGGCAATATGTGGCGGTCGAATTTGATATATTTTGAAAGTAATTTGAATTTAATTATACTCGTATATTATATTTAAATTTCATTATCAAAGTTTTTGCTGTATAATTTTGCTCTATAATCCGTAACAGACCGAAAGTTGAAATTTTGCTACTTAGAAATTAAAAAATTTATAAAAGGGGCCTTGAAAGAATTAGTTCGCTATGGAGCTTTGGTGAAAGTTAATTATTAAAAAGAAATTTAAATATTTTTTTTGGTAGCACGGAGGCTTTTTTGGAAATCGAATACAAAATTCTCAAATTATTCCCAATTTAAAATATTTTTTATATTTGTTAATGAAATGAAAAAAATATTTCTTTAATTGAACCCCTGTTTATATATGGTACACCTATTATATTCAAATTGTATATTTCAATTTAAAAGTAGAATTAAGATTTAAAAATGAATATATATATGCGCCAGTAGAATATGAAAAGTGGACGGTTTAAGTAAAGCGGCTTTTACAAAATATAATAAAGGATTAAAAGAAAAATAACGAACACAAAGAAAATTAGGTTAAGGGAAATTATTTTGCCTTAACATACGAGTATTTTTAACCTTTAGCAGTGATGGGAATATATATGAAAATGAATATAGTGAGATCGTGCTGTGGCTGTTCAGAGCATATTTCTAACATGAGCTCTGATGATACAGCATTTTATTCATTTAATTGAAATAATGCCTATACCATATACCTGTCATACAATTCAGTACTCACCAAATCTTTGTTAATAACTTAGCAGAAACGTAATGGGGATGCCAGCTTTAAACTTTAGTATTGTCGAATAAAGATTGGTTTAAACTGTAATAATAGATGATAACTTTATTATGATAAACACAAAACATAAGTGTTACTTTACATCCATGTAATATTTTACTTAAGCGAAATCACAGAGTTTGAGAATTCACTCCTTTAATCCTTAAAATAACTTCTTAATATTTGTTGGAAACCAATGTTCTCAAGCGGATGATGATACTTTTGCAGTATTTAATGTTGAATTTGCTGGTAGTGTTCCAAGTTGTCGATCTTGGATTCTTGATAGTGGCTGTACAACACATTTATGTGGTGATAAACAATTATTTAAGTCTTTAAATGAAGAAATTAGTGGGAAAATAAATTTGGCTAATCAAGCAAGTAGTGAAATCAAAGGAAAAGGTACTGTTAATTTGTCGATTAGTAATGGTAAACAGCTGAGGTCAGTAGATTTTTCAAACACATTATTTGTACCAGATTTAAGGTCAAATCTAGTATCAGTTGCTAAAATTACTAATAAGGATCATGAAATTCTATTTAAAAAAGATTCAGCTGTAATTATGGATATGACTGGAAATGTTAAATTTGTTGCTGAAAGGCGTGGTGATCTCTATTATTTACAAGAAGGTAATGAAGAAGCTTGTATTGGAGAAGATAAAGCTAATTCTGAGTTATTGATGTGGCATTGTCGTATGGGTCATTTAAATGCTAAGGATTTATTTCGGGTGATTAATCAGAATACTACAAGTAAAGTAACCTCTGAACAATTGAAATGTTTGTCAAGATGTGAAGTGTGTCTACGAGGTAAGATGACAGGGTTACCGTTTTCAGGAAGTGAACGACAGAGTGAAGAACTTCTTGAAATAGTTCATACAGATATTGTTGGACCGTTTAGGACACAATCAGTGAATGGAGCAAAATATTTTATTACATTTATTGATGATTATTCTCGATGGTGTGAAGTATACTTTCTTAAACTAAGCTTCTAGTGGTGCACTAGAAGCTTTCAAAATGTATCAAAATCAAGCTGAACGTATGACAGGGAAGAAGATTAAGTATCTTCAAAGTGATAATGGTAAAGAGTATTGTAATACTGAGATGGATTCTTTCCTGCATAATCAAGGTATTCAACGTCGATTAAGTGTTGTAAGAACACCTCAGCAAAATGGTGTTGCTGAACGTTTAAATAGAACATTTGTTGAAATGGGACGATGTTTATTACTTCAATCAAATTTATCAGATATGTTTTGGACTGATGCTGTAGCTACAGCATGTCATTTGAGAAACAGATGTCCTTCAAGAAGTATTAATGGAGATACTCCTTATCAGAGATGGTTCAACAGGGATAAAGTTCATTTAAATTATTTACGAGCATTTGGATCAACTGTATATGTCTTAGATAAAGATCCAACAAAAGGCAAATTATCTGATAGATCAATGAAAGGAATTTTTGTAGGTTATCCACGTGAATCAAAAGGATACAGAATTTGGTTACCAGAAAAGAGAAAATTTATTGTTGCTCGTGATGTGAAATTTATTGAAGATAATGTTAATACAGTTTTAAAGAACCAAGAGATTAAACAGCTGATTATTAATGATTTTGAAAACAAGGATAAACCATGGATTGAATTGATAACAGGATTTAAAAATAGTAATGAGACAGAAATTTTAGATGGAATCCCAGAAGAAAATTTAGAAGATAATGAAGAAAATGAAAATTCATCTGGTATTCAATCATCTATTCAAGAAACTACTAGAAGAAACTCAAGAGAATATACTAGAGAAGAAAGAAGAGGACCAGGAAGACCAAAATTAATTAAAACAGGTTTGAAAGGACGTCCCAGAAAATTATTTTCAAAAGTTAATAATTGTGAAGTTAAAGAAAGGATTGAATCTGATTCTAATGAAGATGATAATGATAATGATAATATATTTGTTGGAGTAGCTGAAGTTAAATTAGAAGATGCTATTAATTTTCAAGAGTGTGCTGAGTGGAAGAGAGCAATTAAATCAGAAGTCATAAGTTTATTAAAAAATGATACTTGGAATATTGTAAAATTACCTGAAGGTCAAAGTGTTGTGGGAAGTCGAATGATTTTAACAAATAAATTTGGATCAGATGGGCTTATTGAAAAAAGAAAAGCTCGTATTGTTGCAAAAGGTTATAGTCAGAAATATGGTATTGATTATGATCAAACTTTTGCTCCAGTTGCAAGAATGGAATCAATGAGACTTTTAATTGCATTGTCTGTGGAATTAAAACTTGTAATAAGACAATTTGATGTTGTAACTGCCTATTTAAATGGAATATTAGAAGAAAATGTTTATATGGAAATACCGGATATGCTACATGAAATTTTGATGTGGATAATTGATGATAGTCAGGTGTCTGAAGAATTAAAAAATAAAGCTACAAAAATGTTAAAATGTATTGAAGAAGGAGGTGATGTTTGTAAATTAAAAATTCACTGAAGGATTGGGACTTCAAATTATTTAAATTGTTGAAATGAATGTCTTGAGGGGGTGTGTTGGAATTACAAGACATTCATTCTTAAATTAAATTACTTAAATAACTTGTTTTGTTTTTGTTTATATAAAATAATAGCCTATTGTTATATTTCTTTTAAGACATTCAAGGTTGTTGTTTCATTGTAGCTGCAGTGAACGGGTTTTATTTTGTTTTTGCCAATTTGAATATAACTGAAATAACTTGTATTTGAATTAGGAGAGAAATGTTAGTCTTTAAGTAATTTTTGTCTGAGGACATCATGTATAATTTTAGTCTGAGGACTTATTAATTAATAAAATATTTTATATAAAACTGCGCATTTAATATCTGCTTCAACAATATTATATAATTAAGTTTTTTTTTTTGATTATGTTAATGTGCAATAATTATTTTATAACATGGAACTTTTGCAGTACATTTATTTTGTTAAGCGCAATATTGAATCAAATTTTTTTGTGACGGGTTTATAATATTTTGGTTGCTCATAAACTGAAACACTGTTTTGTACTACATCTACATCTCATGATATTTCTCTTAACAAAAAAGTATTTACTACTTATATTATTATAACCAGAGTAATCTCTCCAAGTATTCTAACACCTGAACCCGTCGAGTATAAATAGGTAAGTTCAAAATAGAACAAAACAAAATATAAAACAGACACCTCGAGCAAAAACACAAGTTTCAATTTAATAGGAAAAGCAGACTGGAGGAGTCAGGAAGAGAGAGAGAGAGAGAGAGAGAGAGAGAGTCCTGGCTCTTAGATGTAGTTCCCAAACATACGCCCACAAGCTACTGAAGTCATTTACAGAATTATACACATTCTTAGGAAAATTTTCTTGGTATCTACAAACATGAAAGAAAAGCTCTAAATACCATTATTAGCAATACCCAGTCATTATTTCTTTATGAAGTATTAAAAACAAAATAAATTGCAGCTATTTAGTTATTTTTTCAATTAATGTTATGTGTTTAATTATATGTTAAATAGGTCAGTTGCTATTATCTTACAAGTTTTACATGTTTTCAATTTTCTCAATAATTATTTTTGAATATATTATTTCGAATATTATTATTTTGGTAATCAAAAGATAATTAATCTGATTTGAAAGATTTATCCCGCTTTGACTTCTGTTGCTCAAGTGACATTTTTACGAATTGTACAAGATTGCTGCATTCATTGTACGAGTATAAATAATTGTGAACTTTTCTCTTATATAGTCCTCCATAATTGTCTCCCCCATAGCTAACGGTAAACACAACCCATCTCTCGAAATATTCTCCATTCCTTTTCCATTTCCATGTTTTTGCTGCTACCGTAGTCGGCACTGCTACCTACTCCCTACTCCCTACTCTCTACTCCCTAGTCCCTTCCTAAGCCTACCATCCACCATATACTTTCTACCATCCCACAGTGGCTCAGCTCAACACGATCAGTCGCCTAGAGCTAACAAACTACGAAAGCATATTACCTGTGAAAAGGCTATTAACTACATTATATTATATAATATAATATCAAATTCTTTGTTTTGAAGAGAGGAAAAAATAAACAACATGATTATTATATTTTACATCTTTTCCTCTTCCTTTTATTCTTAATTTTAAGTTACATATTTTTTGTTATAATAATGTACAGCTTACGACTAAAGATTATTTATTATTATTTAAGACCGTGATAACGTGATAACCACATTTTTACATTAAATAAGTAATGACTTCTAATTTAAAGATAATGGGAGTCGTTTTAATTAGACCTGCTATATTTAATAGTTGTTTGAGACCCCTTTCGAGGGCTGGGAACCAATTATTAATTAATATAGTTGTTATTTGAATTGAATTGGAAATAAAATGATATAATAAATATCGAAAATAATATAATATCGTATCGTATTGTCAAGTTGCGATGTCAAAATTATCAACTTTAAACCTTTATCTTTTTTAATATCTGGTCAAATAATCTAAAAACCTATGAAAACTTTCCAAACTTTTGAGATATACAAACCTTAAAACGATACCTTTTTATGGGCCTCCAACATATTAAATATGCGCAAATTAAGTTTTATCAAGTTCTGTGGAAAAGTACTCCACTGCACTGTACCAGTGATTGCATTACCCTCATTGCTTATGCATTATTTATTATTGTTTAATACTTAATTTACATTTTTCCTTTTTTCAATATAAACTAGTTTTAACATATTTAGGTAAATAATCTAAGAGGAATTATTATTGTTGATTGATCTAATAAATTGGTTCACTGTTAGACTACAGTTTATTTAAAACAAATGATTCCCAATTTTCGCCGCTGTAATTTGTTTTGAAAAAGAAGTTATTAAATTAAATACTATTAATAATAGAGGATAATATAGCTAGCTCACCATGTCATTGTCATTGTTATTGTTATTGTCGTTATCCAATGACATACCGTAAACCATAAACTTGAAAATAAGGATAAACTATCTCGCTGTAAAATCAGTAAACTCAAAAACGCACTACAAAACAAATGCTCTACTTTGCTATGCGGTTGTTAGAAACTACATGTCACTCCAACTGTCTCGTCTTTACAAATTACACCCACCTGCCACCCTGCAGCATTCTGTACAGAGTACAAAGTACACAGTACACAAACAGTGCAACTCTACAGAGCACACGTACTTGAGAATGATTCAACAACACAATTCTAGACATGTGAAATCACGGAGTTTGTTGTTATATGTCATTAGAATAAATTAGTTTTTCATTATCATACAAATTTAATTTATTATATATTTTTCAAACTTTACAAATTGTCGATGGTATGGTAGATAGAAAACGGGACGTGTCCAGAAATTTCAAGAAATAATATTTTTTTTATTTTTAAGGTTATTTTTATTTAAAAGCTTCCAGATGTATTCAATAAATGACAATATGTAATATTACAGCGGGTGCTACAAGTTAGGCCTCTAATAATCACATTTCCCCGTTACACTTTAACACATTCTTCAAGGTGGGTGATTTATTTCATACTCAATTTCTTCACATATACGAGCATTTTGCTTAAGTTATTGCATTGTTGAACAGTTGTTAGTTCACTGCTTTCTTTAAGCGGCCAAACGAAGCAATCAACGACGAAGAACGCAGCCAGGTTTTGACATTATTTGGTCCAGAAATGTTTTCCTTTAGAATTCGTATGACATTGAGTAATGACAGGCACGTTGTATGGCATGCTGAACCAAACATATTGTCCATATGCATTGTAATCTTTGCCGTTCACTATCAGATGAGAAGAAATGTAACTAAATTAAATCACAACGAACAAAAAACACAATACTCAACACAATACAATAGTAGATAACAAACACATTTCACTCGCACGTGCATAGAAAGCTGTTTTTTCTAATAAATAATAAAGAACAGTCATATTTTTAATGCATTTTTATACATTCCTTTCATAAAAGTATTATTAATATTTCTTCATAATGATATGAATAATTTATTAAATATACAGAATAAGTTATTATTTTTGAAATTAAGTACCTTTTATTTATATTCTAAATATACATTTACAAAACTTTAAATAAATTTCCTTATCTTTGAAAGTATTTCTCTAATTGTTTGGTTTTTAAACACTCCATACTCATACTCATACTCCCTCTCATCTCATTCCAGTGAGCCGTGGGGTCTCCCTTTCATCTCACCACTCCGCAGCTCGTCTTTGGAAACTCAGACGCCCACTTTCTCATTTCACGTTATCTAATTAGTACACTTTTATTTGAGTCTCTTATGATATTTATACAAGCGTTTTTGTTTAAATATTTCATTTGGGATATCAGTAAACCTAATATTTCAAACTTTAACAAAAAATATAAGAGTAATTTATTTTACTTTCTTTTCTCTGGAAAAGTATTATAATAAAATCTAGATCTGGTAGCTGTAGTAGCTATGGAAAATGGAAAATGGAAAGAATGTTATGATACAAATATTTACTTCTAGTTTACAATTTTCAGAATTTATTCAATATTTTACTTTACGCTTACGCTTTAGACCCATCATTAGCGTTATTTAAAAGTTTTTGTTGTGAAGCTTACGAGTATTTTAGGCTAAATATATATTTTCAAAGTTAATAAGTAAATAAGTTAAGTTTGTTAGCTGGGAATGAGTATTAAACAGTAAAAAATGATTGCCTTTGATGTTAACAGTATTTTCAAAAATGTTTACGGGCTCAATAAATTAATTATGTGACACCTATAAAAAGGATATTATATTATAGAAACAGGGTGTACGAGTATAACAAAACATTATACTCTGTAATTATGTTCAAACTGTTTATGTTACCTTACTAAAGAAAATGTTGATCATAATACTACTTGTAAACAGTGCAATAGCGCATGGGCATTGGGCATTGGGCACTGGGTATGGTACTCGCATGCAGTTGGGTCGTATACTTACAGAAAACTGTGTTCTAATAAAGCAATTACTCTAATTGGTTAATTAATTAAATCCACAGAAAGACTCAACACTTCAACATTTTTTAACTACTGGTTTCTGAGTAATGAAAATTAAAAACTAATCTCTTAAAAGCGTGCGCCCCTACATATTACGATATATTTACTTTATATATTTAAGTACAGTCATTTACTAAATTGTATACTCGTATATATATATATATATATATATATATATATATATATATATATATATATATATATATATATATATATATATATATATATAAGATACATATATATAAGATATATATACGAAACTAATAAATGGGAAATTTTCTGTAATACATATTGTTAAGTTCAGTGGTATACATAACTCAAATTCAAAGATTCGCATTTCGTTCTGTTGTCTTGAAATTAAACATGTTGCAAGATTACCCAAAGTGTATAATACTGTAGTAAATATCATAAAAAAGAGCCTTTCAGTTCTAGATTGATTAAAGACTGACGACAGTTAACTAATGAGAAATGTAAATGGTAAATATGTATTTTGTTTGGTTAAGTTGCAGTTCTGAGAGCTTGGAAGCAATAGTTCTAGAAGAAACCCTAAAATTACACTGGATGTAAGTTTTCACTAACATTTGAGGTGATACAAATGTTACATAATCTTTTAATGAATTTAGTGTGCTGGTATTATTCTTTAGTTTATTACGCCCAGAAATAATAACTTATAACAGCAAGGCGTTACGGTTTCACTTAGCAAATGCTTTCTGAAAAGATTAATATAATTTATTTAATCATACGGAAGCCTGTACTCCGTACTCTGTAACAATGTATCTGATTATACGAGTTCATTTAAAATTGAATATTCAATTGCAACACTCAGAGATTCTATTCCTTTTCTTAACTTTTAGAATCTCTATTTTATTTTACAGACAGATTGTTTTATGTTAGTTTTACATGTAGCAGCAAGTTCATTTTCTAACACGTTTTATTTCATTTAAGCGCGAGTATTGTAACATTTTTATGCACTTAATTAAAACGTATCCGAATTTTTACTGGGAGCTCAGGGGTCAGAGTATTAGCTACCGAAATACAGGTCTGTGGTTCGAGCTCTACATGCACTCGCCAAAACATAGTAATTTGTACATACCATATATTGACATTTACTACATACAACTTTAAAAGCTTGGTTAATATGCTAGTAGTTTTAAATTGGAATGTAAAACTTCATTGATCATTTTAATGCACTTTTAATCAGTTTAATTAGTTTGAGATTACAATCAAGAATTAATATAAAACTTATATGAAGAGAAGTTAATAGGTAGTATAATATATTCGTACATAACTAGCATTAATTTAGCTAGCCTTAAGTATAACTTATTCCGGCAGATAAAATGACTAATAAATGATGCGCTATATACAAAGTTTACTGACTAGACTGCTTTCTATCTGTCAAATACTAATTCAGTATACTCGTACAATAACTACAGTTATTCATATCTAGAATCAGATGGTTTTCCGCTATTCTATTTATAATTAAAATATTTTATTAGGGATGCATTAAAATTTTAAGTCATAAAATAGACTTGAAATTGAGCTGCTTAAAAGGCATAAAGCAAGACTGTCGTAATTGGTAATGCATGCTCCAAATCTTTTGTCAAGCACTTGTGCGCCAAGCAAGTGGAACTACTTGTGACATTTGTCACACTATCATAGGAGGAAGTTTCCAATTTAATATTTAACAATACCTACAAGGACAATCAAATCAAGGACAAATGTAACACAGTTCTTACATACGACTAATTGGCATTTAAGAGTGATACAGATAACATGATTATATTGATAATAATAAGTATGGTATTGATTTAGAAATATTTTCTATTTCAGAAACAGTGAATGATTTCATTTTTTCTTATCGTATTAGTTTTCTTTATTTTATGTAATATTTACATTAAACATGCTGGTAATGCTTTTATTCCTTTTTCACTTTCATTTGAAGTGTTTTTCCGAATACCGCATAACAAACAGATTACAACAGATAGACCACAACAGAATGTGACTTTTTTTATCTGATTTAAACCGTGAACCGTCAAGTACGAATATGACCGCTAAACGTAGGACCGTTTTGTCATTATCCTGTTACTTCCTTGTACCTTTTATAATTTTCAACGAGTAAATAAAATTATATAAATATTCTGTTAAAGAAAGAGCTGATTTTACAAATCTATGTGCATAGGTATCTTTACTCTATGTTAGGCATATAAACGTATACGTATTTTATCTCTTTTTTTCCTAGTGAAAACCACTAAAAATACGTGTGTTTTCCGGTTTTCTACTACAGTAGGCAAATATTGCCCGTACTCAAACTGTATGGTATCAACTTGAGTTAATATATTCTACAATCATGGGGACCGCTTTTGTTTGCATTATAACACACCCAACGCTATTCAAAAAAACTATAGCGAAATATGTTTGTATATCTATCATAAAATGATCCCAAGGGCAAGGCAACACCCATACGAATAACTTTTAGTAATTCAAAATAGCACGTCTATGGTATAGATGGGCAACTGCATATACCATATTTCACAGTTATAAAATCCACATGAAATATTACAAATTGCTATTCTGTTATAATTATTCATTTACTATATTTCTGCTGACGTTTTTTAATTAATTTATATTATACATATGTTAAATGGAAAACTTATTTTAACATTCTTTTTTTTTCATTGTATAATACGTTTAAAATAATAATAAATTAATTTGTTTCTTATATGTATAGAAGTTTTCAATACAATTGCACTTTTACATGAAAGACAATAAGATTGATTATTTATGTTAGAAGTAACACTGATAAAGTTACTTGTATGTATTGTACTTTTATCTGTTAGTTTCACTATTTATTGTTGCAGATAGAGTACGTATAGTAGGGTGCCAAACTATAGTACAATTACATAAACACAACTAATATTCGCGCGTTTCGATAAATGTGTTAAGTAAATTTAATGAGTACAATTCCCAATTTCAAATTACTTTAAACTCGTACTATACTTACTGAAATCGTACAAGGATTACATGGTATAGAATCAGTAAACAAGTAATACAAGTAACGACGTAGTGGTTATGCAATAGTACTAAGTATGGTAAACTAATATGCAAATACATTGTGTGTATTTATTAAGCAAAGAATAACTTTCGGAATCGAGCACCAGTAACGAGTAACCAGTAACCAGTAACCAGTAACCATCGCCCATCTGAACGTATTATCTCCGTTTATTATTGTATTTATCTCTCCTTCTGTGAAGTTTAGTAAAGACAAGAACTAGAACTAGAACTAGAACTAGGTCAGCTTTTAACTGAAAGGTAATCGAATAGAGAAAAACCAATCCTACTTAGAGATGAAGTTAGAACTATATAGCTTTTGTTTGGTTAGAGTTTATGTTGCTTATATTTTTTATTTGTTACAATTTTGAATCAAAATGAAAATGATATATTGTCAATCGTATATGGTACACATATAATAAGCTTCACAGAAAACATGGAAGTTATCTTTCATTCATTTAATATTTTACTTAAAACAGGCTTCATCTAAAAAGGTTAGCACATCCTTGTTATGTAAGAGGTTTTAGAGATATATATTCCGTTAGAACGAATTCTTTAAGTGTTTTAAAAAAATTAAATTCTAATGATAACAAATCAAATAATGATATTTTGACATTTAAAATTAAAGAGATGTATTTCAATATAATAAATAAGAATAATACCATAAAATTTATGTGGATACCAGGACATTGTGGAATAAAAGAAAACGAAATTGCGGATAAATTGGCAAAGGAATCAATAAACTTGGAAATTGAGATGAAACTGAAATTACCTTCATATGAAATTTTTAATATAATTAAAAAATTAAACTTCAATTTGAGAAACCAAGATTTCATTAACAAAAGTCAGTCAAAATGAAGAGATTATTATATGTTACATACAAATTTAAGTAGGAAGAGATGGTTTAGAAATGAGTCCCGCAAAATTATATCAACTATAATCAGAATCAAAAGTAATATTAATAACAGAAACGGAACAGAATAACAGAAACAAAATTAATATTAAATCTGATGATAGATGTCAATGTGGTGAAGAAGGAACTTTGGATCATATTATATTTGAATACATAAATTATAGTTTAGAAAGATCATAATTCAATAGTGAAATATTATATATGATTAAAACTTTTCCTGTTAATACTAAATTTTTGTTAAGTGGTTCAAAATTAATTAGTGAATTATAGAAATATTTAGAAATTTGTAAAATTGAATTATAAATTATAAAAGATGTATAAAAAATGTTTGATGGTGGCTATGACGAATAAAAGTCAAGGCAAATAAATAAATTAAATAAAAAAAAATATATATTCCGTTAGACGCAGTTACGTATATTTAGGGTTTGTTTAACATAATAGTTGTTACCTGTTACGTAATGTTGTCTAATATATAAAATATTTCGGATGACTTTTTCAAGAAAAGAAAAATTAAAAAGTCGCTTTTCAGGATGAAACGCTTATAAAGTATCTACAAAGTAATAAAATCTTTTATAAAACCTTTTTAAATGAAATTTCATTATGATTCACTTAAGTAAAATATTATATGGATTCAAGATAATATCCATGTTTGTGTACACCGATATATATATATATAATAATTCCTAGTAAGTTGTGAAATATCACAACAATGTTTATCATTTTAAGTGTAACAGAAATGGATGAACTGTCAACAACAATATCAATCACTTGTGTTACCTCATACAAGAATAATAAGTTATTTAAGTGATTGTTTTCAGATAATCGAAGATTTTCTATTGAGTTTCACTAATTTGCTGGCAGTATATTGAGAGTTGAACGTATTTAATCAAATTGTATTGTTTGTTGTTTGTTAGTCTTCAGCGATATTATAAAATATTCATTACCTGACGTCTGTAAGTCACGAAGGTATTCAGTCACGATGACATACACCCGGTACATACATCGCCAAAACACGACACTAGTTACTTGGTAACATTTACTTAATTGTGTTTACAATTAAACTAATAATTCAAGAGATAGGTAAAGATTTTTGAAGTTTTTATATAAGTTGGTGTGGATGAAACCTACTTACAACACAAGCACATTAGAGAATAAGAAACATAAAACAAAGTGATTGCCAACTTAAAATGGCAGCTTTATAAGATGGCGGGCATTTAAAGATGGCGGCGTACTACAGTGCATCTTTGATTATATCACCGTTGTTTTCTTTTTTAAATATAAAGTTTTGGTGCAGCAAAATTTCACATTTCAAAAATATTTGAAATAGTTTCTATTATAAGTACAATGCTTATGCTTAAGTACAGCAAATTGGATAATTAGGTATTGTCCACAAAATAACAAATAATTTGAAAGCCCACAACATCGTACACATCGTACACATTCGCATCACATTCCGCACCAGACACCACACGACTTTGTTTAATGGTAGTTTTCAATTTTTATGTAGAAGTCGATCGTTGAATATGTTTATGCCCTTTCCACGTTTCGAAGTTTTGCACTCATATGAGTACGTCGCCGTCCGCCGTCCGCCGTCGTGTACTCCATGCTGGTTTCCTGTTCCACTTAAAGCGCCAATGGTTCTGACATTATTGTATCTTGCATGTCTGTTTCACACGATTAACCTCGTCTAGAGATTTGTATATTTCGAAGGGAGTAGAAGTAGAGGTGGTACATTGTATAGTACGTATGCATCGAGAACTTTTATATTTCAGTATCGGCGACGAAGACTAATACTCATATAGCATACAGCATATAGTTTTATTTCAATTTTTGTTTTCCGAACTATTGAAACATATCGAAAACCTTATAATATTAAGTTTAATGTTCTGAATTATATCAAAACTTCAGAATTTCACACCACCACCACAACCAGAACGTTGAAGGCATTCATCACAAACGGGTTGCCAATTTTAAGGATATCTCAAAACTCCATAATCGAAGTTGTGTGTATTCCAATCGTTTTTGACAAGTATATCTGTATCAAAATTTTGTTTGGTTGCATTTATGAGTTATCTGAGTATTGAATTGAATAGAGATTATATATTATAATGCTCCAAGTGTATGCGATTTATATGGTGACTCAAAACAGCTTCAGGAAAAAAATTCTAAGAATTAAGTTCTCGAAAAAATACGAATTATTTGACACATTCATAATGAAAATGAAATTATAAATTATTTTATTCAATTCAAATCATATACACAAAACAGACGTTGCTTTGCGCTGGGGCAAGGCTAGTAAAATAATATAGTATATTCGGACTCTTCACCTGGGCTATCGGAACACAGAACACTTTAGACAATATGAGTATTATTATTTAATTATGTTCTAAAGTAAACAAATTGACAAATTGAATTTGTGATTAGATGAAACAAGTTTTTTTTCGTATAAACTGGAAGGGGATTAAGTAGATTCCATCTACTCACAGCAGACGCAATTGATTTTGCGTAATAGCTAAAAAGAAAGTTAATTTCAGTAGACTTAAAGGAAATTATGAATAGATACACAATTACTAGATAAAAATAAGGTAATTTGACATTGCGCTTAATATGTCATTTTTGCTTAGTTTTTAATTTTTTGGTCAGGTTGAATCAGGCCCCCAAAAAGATTAATGCAGTACTAGACCCAAGGCTTCAGGTCCTTAATTGTTTAAAAGTTCATTTGTAATATTCGTATCCTGTATGTAATTTAATTCAATATAATAAGAATACTTAAAAAGATGTAAAAGATAACAAAACATGATTAACACTATATAGTTACTGAGAAAAAGTTTTTAATTTTATAAATATGCCATTATACAAATTGAAATTTCAATTTTTATATACACGTAGCACGGCCAAGTTTAATGACACATTAAGTCATGTCGTTCCGCACATCGGGCGCGGTCTTGAGGCTCGCGATCCGCGATCCGCGACCCGCAACCCGCAGTGAGCAACCCTTCGCTATGAATTGTAATCTACTCAGTTGAATTCTTTAGATTTCTATAAAAAGTTTAGAAAACCTTTTTGCTATGTAGATTACATAATTGTTTTTGCAGGTTAGATAATTTAATTTTTTATTAAGTTCATTTTTATTTCGACTAATTGTAATAACTGTATAATTGCGTACAACAAAGTTTCAACTTATTACATTCCTTTTTATACGAGTATTTGCATATATGTTTTTAAATTCATTCCAAGTAGAAATGTAATGTTTCAGTTAGGTCGTCGTATCAATACAATTTCTATGCAAGAGTTAGAAAATGATACTATATATTTTTTTCAAATTTGATTTCTTTTATAAAAGAAAATACCTTTGTGATTCATTTATAATATTTCAAAGTAAAACATCTCATTCTAATTGGAATTACTTTGCATGTTGTTCCAGTCCCACTGGCATTTGTAATTTCATTCTAATGTAATTTTCATAATTAGCATGTGTGTTGGAAACACCCTATGACGTGTTGTATTTTTATTTGCTACACGGATGGGTGCAGTGCGAGCTATATTTGCGACAAAACCTAATTTTTAAATATAATTAATGTAGGGAGACAGGTTACACCTTACGTAAAAGAATTGTCATCTAACATGGAACGCGCAATGTAGACTATTAATTACTAAAGTACACACATACACATAATATAAATATATATATATATATATATATATATATATATATATATATATATATATAAATTATATAAGTTTTAATGAGTACATGTATATTGAGAATTGAGTTATTTATAGAAGATTCATCTGTCTAGGAATAGGACTTATTATCTTATTTCAATTTGATTCAATACAGATTCATTTACAAGATTATAGTTTCAAGATTAGCTTTTTCAATGTCTTTATATACTTAAGATTATATAATTAGATTAAGTAAGGACATATTTTACATTTGTAAAGCATATACAACATACATTTTTTTAGCCAATTTTTAATTCGTGCTCTAATTTACTCCTTACAATGCCTTTTGTGTTTAATTATAAAAATTAAATCAATTAAGATTAATTATTGAACAATGCAAGATCAATATTAAATAGACCACATGTAGAATGAAATCAGAGATTTCCAGATCTTATCTGAGTGAAAAATAAAACGAATACAGGGCCATTAAGTGTCTGTTAGTTTTTAAAATGCTAATACACAAAACAATATAGAGTAAATGAGCTCTGCTATATATAATATTAATATATAAAAACTAAAACTATATGCTGGATTCTAGTCTTATATATCTAGTGGTTAAAATGTTAAATTCAAAGTGAATGATGTAATGTAAGTACATTTTTCAAAGGAAAACTCAATGAATATAAATGGAGACAGTTTTGCAATTTTCTTCATTTGAAATACTTTTAAAAATGATTTATTATAAATTTTTAATGTTAATTTTGAACTGGAAATAACATCCAAGTATGAGTAGGAGAACAAGTACGAGTATATTCAAATATTACGTCAAGAATAAGTCAGTGTCATTTACAGATTTTAATATTTATGAGTCGAACATTCTAAGCTGGATTGTACGCCTCAATAATCTTCGGGACGAGAGAAGTGACTATGAATTACTTACAGGCGTTACGAAGTGCCGTCTACAACCTATTGTACTTAAAGCTGTGAGTTTGTATAGCAGTGAAGATTATAGATCCTCGTACGAGAGTCAATTTGCATCCCTTTGTAAGTGGGATCCTTTTATAATCGATTGGAAAGAAAACCTCAAATACATTGAGATCGATGTTACAGACTCCTCATTATTTAAGCAAACGACTAGTTTAAAATCAGCTAGACAATCTGGTTATTCCGATCATAGTAAAAATAATATAAATAACAGAAGGAATTCTTTCTTGTATAAGTATTTACAAAATACCTTAAACCTCAGGACATATGTGATTTTTCCTTGTTTACTAAAATACAATATTATGTAGCGGACGTATGATTTTGTGTAACACTGTATTGCAATTATAATGTCTCTCCTTAAATATTAATTACCGTCAAATTCAACCATACGAGAGTTATTAGAGGAAATTTAACGTTTTCTCAGCTAGTCTATGTGGTCGGTCGTCCTCAGGCTTTGGATAACAACATGCTATATGCTTCTTAAGTTATATAGCGCATACCTCGTCGCAAAGCGATGTTTGTTTAATATGTATGAGTTAAATTTAATAAAATAATTCGTAATTTCATTTGCTTGTATAAATTTGTATGTGTAAGATAGCAAATGAATCTTAAAATATGCTTGCAGCAAGCTAACAATTGTAACACAGTTTTCTTCGATTTGGGATTTGATTAAGTTAACTCGGCGTGTGTACACTGGGTCTTTGATGGAACAGTTTACTTTTTAGAGTTTTTCTAAGCTTTCGAAGAATCTGAAAAAATTCTGGATTACTTCTTGAAGTGTCTACTACATGGTCCAGAAGTTGCCAAAGTCCAAAGCTTAAAACCGTTGTTAATAAAAATTCACAAATAGTGAAAAATGTGTAAAAAACGGAATATTGTTAAAAAATTCATAACTTTAGAAAAACAAATATTAAGAAAAACGGTTTTAAAATTAAAAAGCGCGAATTTAGTAATGTCAAGATAAAGTACAGATCACTAATACAGTAAGTACATTTGGAGCACGAACGTACAAGTATACATGTAATCTGTAATATACAAAGTGTAAAATAATTTAAAACTGTCATTTTTTATTAAGCAAATAAGGTTAAAAAACAAAAGAAGAAATAAAAAATGTATTATTCTTTCTTCTATTCGCTAGAGAGAGTTATATAATCAACAAACAAGTTTGATCTTCTCTACGTATCATCCTATATACCATAATACAGAGAAAGAGCGAAAGAAAATAAAGAAGAACAAGAATAGTTTGTACTTGGAGTACCACATACTGAGCAGGTCTTCTACGTTCTATAGCTACGCTGCACTATCTACGACGTAGTAACACCAACCTAGGTAAATTCCAAAGAGCAGGTGTTGGTAACATTTCATCTATGTAAGTCGTAGATGGTTTCATAATTCAGACTTCATTTATTCGTCTTTTCACAACGGGTCAACGCTAGTAATATTATAATTGTGTAGATTTATTATTTAAAATTTAGTGGATTTGACAGTTTATTTATCGTCTAGCCAGTCACGAAATAAATGTATTTCTTCTCTTGCAATCGTCGCCGGTGAGTGTTGAGTGTTGAGTGTTTCGTGTTTCAATAAAATGTTGTCAACTCCTACTATTTCCTCCACTTGTCCATACAGCACATGCAAAGCTCAGACGCGAGAGTCTACACATTGGTTTGTACCGTATACCGGTTTATAAGATGTACATGCATTGGCCCATGCATATATTGTGCCACAAATAAATGACACACCTAAATTGACTTGCTTCCACGCAAATGGTTCGTTCATGTACATATAAATAGAGTGACTTAAAGGTTTACATAGACTAGGAGACGGTAAAATAAATCACAACGAAAAGCAGATAAAATATGCTTCTATAAATAAATAAATATACAAAATCCAATATATAATATACTTGTATATCAATAAGGAAAAAGATGATATCAAAGTACCATATAAAGCCTGCTATATTAACAATGAGCAAATTCATAATAAGGATCAAATGAAATATTATCTAAAGAAAAATAAACTAACAAAATTAAGGAAAATAAAGTTAAGTATAAAGAAAAATTCAAATCCGTGTGATAGTAGTAAAGAAGGACGCCAACGTCAACGTCTACGTCTACGTCAACGTCAACGACAACGATAACGATAACGTCAACGTCAACGTAACCTAAGGTAAGATAAGGTAAGGTACCATATGAATCACGAAAACATATAAACTTTCACTTGGAACATTATATTATAGAACTATATATTATCAACTTCTCAAAACAAAACACCTTGTTGTGTTTTTTCCTATCCTACAACTTTCAAAACAGTCATACTACGGGTAAGTGTGATGTGCTATTGCTAAATGTACAACAACATATCTATTCTTTGTTTGAACTATCCACCTCTTCTTTGTTATCTAGTAGTTATAATGTTACTGCTACTGAGGTGTATATATATATATATATATGTGTGTGTGTGTGTGTAATAATGTATTGATATTACAAGGAACTAACTTTAAAAGTTATATTAAAAGGGTATAGTCAAGTAACTGATGCTGCCGTTGCCGTTGCCGTTGTCGTTGTCGTTGTAGCCCTTCAACATATACCATTCACGTAATATACTTTTCTGTATGGCGTATGGTGAAACACACATGCTATAACAAACTCCCCACTATACGTTATAGCTAGTTTTGGGCGTTGATTTATTCTTTAGCAAAACATCGTATAAAAAGCAAACATTTTAGAAATGGCCAACGATTTAAGAAAATTGGCACTTTTCCAAAGGAGATGGAGAAAGAGCTTCCAGATACTCGTACATACACTTAAAACTATTTTCTATACGTTCAATTTACAGATAAGTATTTATAAATCGGTAAACTAAAAATTGTATTTTCGAATTTCCAGAGCTATCAACAGGCATATTAACTTTAATGATTAATTATTAATTTTAATAATAACAGAAACTAATTACCTACAAATTTGGTAACTAATCGATATTTAAAGATGAATAAAATATTGAAATGATAATTATATTGACCATCTGACTAATTATGAACTGGAAGAATTTCAATATTTCCAAATTATTATGCATTTTAATTTTGTCAAAAATTGATACTAGCTAAGAAATAACTGGGATTGTTAAACTAAAAGCGTAAATCTTATAAAAAGTGAGTTCCTTTAGCATGATGAATGTTATAAAATCTAAGAGTGGAACTAAATTTCTTTAAATAAATACATATAAATATTACAGAAATAGCATATAGCATTATACCATACATGTATCATGAAAAATATACAATAAGAAATTGAAGTACTCTTTTTCACACAAACTTGAAATGTATGTATCACAATCGCAATATTAAACGGCTCTGTTAAATAGAAAAGTTGATGTCTGGGCTTTTAATTTTTATTGATATTATTAAAAAATAAATCAAACAATCAAATTATATTTGATTATATCTTCTACGATACTTTCTATTGCCTGTATTTATACAATTGTCTCAAGAACTAAAATCACTTGCATTTCAGAGCTAATGAAATTACAAATGTGTAACATGTTAACCGTGCGTAAGATAGACAGAAATTTTATTTACTTTAGCTTCGTAAATGTATGAAACATCTTTATCAATATTTGTTCATATTTACTTTTGTTAGAAATACGTATTACTGAACGGTGAACGCTATGAATGCTTATGCAAACAATGAAACGCGGAGACTGGAAAGGGGAATAGAAATATATGGTATACAAGTAACCATGTTCATTTACGAGTGTAGACAACCTAGTTGTACTCATCATTGTTAATTCTTATATCCGGTTATTTTCCACGAATATTTTATTACATCCGTAAGTTATTGGTAAACGTTGAAAATGTTTAACTATATATCTATACAGTTATATATCTATACAGTTATATATATATATATATATATATATATATATATATATATATATATATATATATATATATATGTTTAAATTTTTTAAAAATCATTTCAAATTTAAGCAATTACGAACAAGTTTGATCATATAAAAACTGATAATGATCTTAATAACATTTCTTTTAATGCAGCAACGCTTTTTTTTGTTGTTGTATAGTTTTATGAAAGTTTCTCCAACTGACAAAAAAGCTACCCCTTACTCACACAGGCACACAGACACACAGTCACCCAGTACTGTGTGAGCGCCACGACGCTCAGATATCGTTAAATTATAGTTTTTCACGACATCTTTCAACAGACCTTCCAACCAAAACAACATTTTATAGAATATATTTGTAATGTGTTAAATAAAGTTCAAAATCGAGTTTAGAATTTTAATATTTAGAAAACACACAGAATAATACAGATGATGTAATAAAAATGTTAGAAATATAAACGGTTTAAAACTTTTGGCATAAATATTGTATTAGCATCTATGTCCGTGACTTCATTGTATTAATTATTTGTATATAAGATTATAAATGTTGCTTGGACCATTTCTTTTAAATAGATTGGTATATGACGATAACTCAATTTCGGCAAAAATGTTAGTTGGACCGATATCATAGCCATATCTTTTCGTTTCATTATACGAGCACTGTGCTTAACTGCTATTATTTAAGTTTTGAATGTACTACCACTGCGAAAAAGTTTTGAAACTTTTTTTCAACATTTGTGAATTTTTTTATTTTGATTCGTACATTAGGCATCAAACTTAGTACACACATACAAAATTTCAACCTCAGCAAAAATCGCTCCTGTGCCCCCAAATAAAATTTAGAATTTTCTTTTATTAATAATATACTTAAATATGCTATAATCAATAATATGAACTTTCTCCAAAGTTACCTACCCGATCCCCAAATTTTTTCAACCCCCACTTTTTCTATTTTTGAATTTCTAATTGAAAAATGACAGCATTGAATACCTTAATACACATACAAAATTTCAACTTTCTAATTTAAAATTACGGGTTTCCAGGATTTTTAAGGGAAAATCCGAGTACGCCAAGTCTTAGAATTTTTTTCTTTACGAAATAGGAAATTTTCAGAAACATTGTAGGTGCCGTTTCGAGCTACCATACAAAATTCTGTACCAAACATATAAACAAGTCAGATACACCTGGAACATTATAATATAGGATATCATTAACTGAATAAGCGATACATGAAACGTAATTAAAAAAATTAATTTGTACCTTTACAAATGACAATACCTGACAAAATAATCAAACATGTTATTACATTATAGCACGCGTATCTACGATTGTCATATGACTACAATAGGCTGCGTTTTTTAAATTAAATATAAAATAAAAATGATTGTTATAGATACGAGTATTTTACATCAATGTTTTTCCGTAGCTGGGTGCACCGCACCGCCTGACGCTATCGTCAACGCCCACGCATCTACTGAGCGCTGAGCATATAATGAAATCTGCCTTCTATTCTACACGGTATGGTATACTCGTAGGTCCCTGGTACAGATTAGTAGAATGGCAGAATTTCACTTTCTTCTTTGTATCACTGCCAGTTCTTTGTAAAGTTATTTATAATTCTATTCGTGGTACCAAGCATTGTGTAGAAAAGCCTCTTATTTAACCACAATTTTTCTGATGTCATTTTAACATCGCTTATATTTATATAATCCTAACATCACAAACAACGCCAAAAACGATCTGATATCTCCAGAGAGCTCGCATGTCCTCAACGGAAGTTGAAACCGTTAAATTATTCAAAAATACATCCGCCAATGTAGCTGTCCTGAAATGTATTTCCTTCGTGGAAGGAAAGGGGAGACTTTTGCAAATGTAATGTTATTTTTTCTATTTATATTCATAACGCGATTTTATTTTCATTATGATTTTTATGTTGTTTTATTTTATTGACTTTTAAACAATAATATTACTACTGAATAATTTACACTGGCTGTCTTGAAAGAGATACGACTCGAATTATCCTTTACTCAATGATTTTCCTGACGATAATTTAAAAATCAAGTAAATATATTCAATAGACCAAACAAATAAATATATATTGTTGTTAGTAATATACCTTCTTCTAAAAAGTGACATATTTATTAAAATGTTGCAAGCGTAAAATTTAAGGGATATTATGGACATTATACACTTGTTTTATAGAGATCTAATATAAAAATATCTACAAGGTCATGAAACAAAACATATAGTTAGGTTTCTTTAAATTTTAATTAAAATAAAAAGTTACAGTTGGCTAAGGTAGTCGTATTACGACTGAGGTAGGTTCTTAGTTTTGAGTTTCAAATAAAAGAAAAAGAAGATTGGTAGATGCATACATATTTTAAAATAATAATTTAATCTGTATTCAAAATTATGATATGTTATTATGTACTTGTATAATAGAAATACATATTCATACAAATACAATACATACATATTTATATATCATATTTATTGTTTTTAAAATTATCAAATGGCTATTTTTCGAATAAAATGAAGTTTAGAAGTCATTTTTGGATTACAATAACATAAAAAGAGCTTTTAACAGATTAAAGTATTATAAAGTATCTTCAGAATCGTAAATTTCATTTAATATTATTTATTTCTAATTCAGTAGAAATACACATACTTAATATGCAAATATATTTTGAATAAAATTACTGTAAACTTTTAGTTTATTTAGTTATTACATTACACTGCAGTATACCATACCAGGTATAGTATACCATAGAGGAAATTTCCTGCGTTTAGGTAAATGTCATTCGACATTCCACGAGATAACTTGCGAGTTGCGCTTTGCTGTGCTTAAGTCAGTTGAAGATCTTTAACAACAAGAAAATAAAAATAATCAAAAAAGTATACAGATTCTAGTGTAATATATTCTATATTGTATTATCCGTATATGAGGTTTTGTACTTCTGTATGTAGGTTCTGAATGTAGGTTCTGTTCGTACATATCCGTACAAAGACTTAGAGAGTGAGATGGAAACAACTCGTACAACTCGTACAAGAAAATTTGTGAATACTGGAATTGTTGAAATTGCTTTGAAACCACAATACTTATTTCGCGTTCGCAGACGGTCATGGTGAACGGTGACTGGAGAACGTCGAAGGGTGAACTGTACAATATCATTCTCACCTATTGTTTTATTTCAAGTTTTAAGTTTTAATTTTATTTTTAGTCACTAAAATAATATAGCATATAGCAATATACCATACCGTAAACATGTTTTCGTTTTAGTTGCAGAAGTATGTAAACTCCAATCTTTCTAAAACTAAAACATAAAACTTAACGTGAAATTTCTCATCAGTATAATTAACACGAAATTCACAGTAAGTACATTAAAAATAAATCTAAAAATTAAAACACACCAAGAAACGCATACTCTGTTGTGCGATTAAAACATGATACCTACGATTTGGGATTAAAACACAAAATTCTTAAAATTAAAACATGATACTTAATGACTTTCACTTAATACACGTCTTGAGTGGAATAAGTATAGCTGTAAACTTAAATTTGATGTTTTCGAATTAAAACATAGATTTGATCTGGAACATTCCGACATCATGAAACAGTTTTTACAAAGTGACCAATTTTTACATATTTTCAGGCATTGAACGATTGTTTTTCTACATACACAGTTTAAACATAACTTGTGAAAAAAATAGTAAACACTTTCTCTAATTTATTCTTCCACAATATATCAGTAAACGTTAAACCGATGCCTTCCTTTTTATATTTTGTATGCATTTACCTATGGTACATGGAAAATATGTGCACTTTAATTATTATTATCTCGCAAGACAGATTAAATTTTGTAAATAAATTATTGACACTTATATATTTTTTATGTTTAATTTATTTAACGTCGACCTATTTCCGAGGCTGAGTTCTATCACCGACGACAGGACATTTATATCAAAATTATATTTAAATTTGATGTGAAAGGCCAAATGGACAAGCCCTTGTGCGTTGTGGTAAATGCATTTATTAACTTAACTTCGGATCTTAAATTCGCAATGACAACATTGAATTAGTTTGTTGCATAAAGACCAATTAAACATTTATAAACGGCATAGTAGGCGAGAGCATTGATGCTTTACTCTGACTACTATGTCCTCGGGTTCGATCCCCGGGCCAGATATTATCTGGGTTTTGGTTATAATTCCCGAGTGGTGACCGGGTGTGAAAGAATAGTCCCAATGTTGCTCATGCATGTCGTAAAAGGCGACTAAAATGGGTATCCAGTTCCTGAGGGTATAGGGGCACACTGCCCCTGGGGATTATATCAGGGGACTGGTCCTCCAGTTTGGGAGTTGGGCGTGGTGCTAACAACTCCACCCCGTAAAAAACCTTGTTACGAAATATCAAGTAATTAAATCATTTCGGAAAAAATTCTTGAGAAGGCCAGGGCCCACCCAGGGCTGTCGAGCCACTCAAGAAGAAGAAGAAACATTTATAATGTTGCAGATTTGTCGTTAATAATTATGTGCTTTACTGTTAAAGGGTTATTACATGGATCACCTTAATGTATTTTCAACATTAGCCTAAAATATTAAAAATATTTAAAAATCCGCCACTGGCCGGAGCTGGTAACAAAATTTCAATTAGAGCGTAATAATAAATTGTGGGATGACATCCGAACCCTTATAAAGGGGTAATTAACCTTAATTAACTTGTAAAAGTAAAAATAAAAATATTTTAACTAATATTAGGGCTAAAAATGTGTAACTGTAATCTCGGCTACGAACCAAGTAGCACTATGTGCTATGTTCGTTCTACCGCCCGTCGGTTAGCACTAAACTTGTCAAATTTTAGATCAGTCATCTGAACTCTACAGTTGAAAAAATTATAATATAATATTATTACAATGAACTCGTATAGTAAGGTAAAAGAACTGAGATCGTTACTTTGAACTACCTACTTCTGTACGAGTATGAGTGTTGTGTCGGCGCCGTGGTACAAGTATGCTTAGGTGAAGGAAACAGGCTGACTGGCTAACTGGTTAACTGGCTGGTGTAAACAAAATAAATTAAAATTAATTAAAAAAGTTACTTATTAATTAAAACAATTGTGTTTTGTTTATTATTTTATTTTAGAAGTTTGTGTTATTTTATATGGAGCGAAGATATAAAGCAGTACATTGTAATGCTGTAGTGCCTAAATACAAAGTTAAACTTTATAAACAAGTCATTTCCCAGTTCTATTATTTAGTTAATTGCTAGCACAGAGTAATTGTGCAAAGTACACATTACATAACTAAAATCGTTTTTGATCAAATATAGATATAGGTAATATAGGATAAAGGATCTATGAAATTAAGATATCCTAAAACTAATTTTTTTTTAAATTGAAAAATAGTTTTTGTAATAACAATATATTTTACTACCTGGTAAGCATTGCAATATTAGTAGAGAGGCAGTATAAGTTTTTTTTAAATTTTTATTTAATTTATTTATCCTCGGCCTATTTCCAATGCTCGTACCACCGTCGACCTCTTCCTATGTCGGCAATTTTTGGCATATATGTGGGCTACACTTCTGCGTAATAATTTTATGATTATATATGTACATAATCTATTTAATTTAATAATAGCCAAAGAAAAAATATAACTCTGGTACAGTGATCGATCCCAAAGATACAGTAGCCCACTGATAGCAGTGTAGAGTTTATGAGTTTAAAGGGATTAATGACCAAAATGTATGTTGTTGTTGCTCTAAAAAGTACTATTAATAAATCTAAGCAAATAAAAAGAAATCGATTCTAACTTTATATGTGTATACAGTTTTTTGTGCTTTAAATATTGTATACTAATTAGGAAATTCTGTGTTCGGAAACCCCGACAATATTATCAATTAATAAACTGTCCAATTTATCAACAATACTTGAATCATTCTTGTTTCAACATTTATAAAATGAAATAACAGTTTTATTACAAGTTGTACAAGTTGCACAACAAACATTTGGTATTTTGCATTGTACTCGGACATACCTTGCTTTACAATACATAACCAACTTACATTAACCCTAAAACTTCAGTAATTGTTAAATAAAATCTTCCAAACTTACAGTTAATGCTGAAACAAAATGCTCTTTCGTATGTTTTCTGTAGTCTATAGTATCTCAACTCAAAGTACAAACTACTCAATCTTGTTGAGGAAGAATCATTGAAGTATAATATTGAGTGACACTTTGAAACTTTCAATACTTTAGTGTTAGTAGCAGTAGCATGACTTATAAGTTACTTAGCAACTAAATTCACCGTCTCTTTTGTTCTATCGCTGAATATATCTTTTCAACGAAAATGGACATCTCAATTCAGTAATAAGAGTAATGGAGTTTTGAACTAGATGTTGCCGTAGCTCTTGCCGTGGCTGTTGCCGTAACTGTTGCCGTAGATGTTGCCGTACATCCAGTTCGACGTAATGCTGATACTTTTATTTTGAATTAAATTCTAGCAACTTTTTTCACGAGTTCAATCTAATCCTGTTTTTGATAAAACATATTTTGTGATTAGTAGTGTCAAGGTAGCGTAATGATCCTCGTTTCTTAAAAATAGGTTATTTTATATGTAAAATGTAAATGTCACCATGTGTTTGTTCATGATTTGTATTAATTCAAAATGAATATGGAGTACAATTCATCAAATACACACAGTTTTTCACACGCACGCTTTGCTCTTGTTATAGTCAAATTGTTGCAAAATTTAAAAGTTCTTTCTTCACAATCTATAATGCATTTTGTACTTAGTTCGAGACTGTATGTATAAATCTACTTTTGTCAGTAAAGACTGTATCTACTTTTGTATTTTCGAATTTACCTAGATGAGATATTTCAATAATAAAATTAGAAGTGACCCCAAGATCTAGAGTATTATAATGAAGAATAAAACGTACTCATGCTTATACATAATATCTTTTAAACGTATTCTGGTTAATTAGTAATCAACATATTATTTCTCTTAAAAAGGTATTGGATGGCGTAGAATGACGGACGACGGCTGCTCCACTTTTCATGAATTTACTTAAACAGTTAGTTAAGTTAAGCTTAGACTAGTTTATTATACTTGAAATGTTGTTTCAGTTGCCTCAGAAGCCAGACGAGACAAAGTACAAAGTGAGTACTATAGTTTATGGAGTAGTTGTCAGTCTACATGCACACCTTGCAAAATGTTAAACATAATAATACAATCAAACTTCAAGAAAACTTCAGAAATTTTCCTACATTCTCTTCTATCTTATATATATAATTTTATGAAGAAATAATTCCACAAAATAAAACCCATTTGGTGGCTTTTGTTTTACATATTTACAATTTAAATATTTGTTAAATATTTGGACTCAACTAACCCCATTACAAAAAAATAAATCGAAATAAACGTAACACCATTTGAGTTAAAGTAATCCATAACTGACTCGAACACATAAGAAATGAATACCGTAACATTAAGAGTACATCCTATTATGTTTTGTTCTCTCTCTCTCTCTCTTTCTCTCTCTCTGACTTACAATTAGTTTATTTACACTATCAATAAGTTTTCTGTTCTGATAAATATGTCATTTACCAGTGAATTGACAGGCAACTTGTCAATCTCTTAAACTACCTTCTTGGGAATATTACGTAGGGTGTTGACGTTGAATTCACGAGATGATAATCAGACAAATAGGCTTTTAACAGCTGTCACATTTAACAGCGGTTACACTTTTCCTATACGACATAAAGGTACAAACGTACAACTTCACTTGAGTTCGTCTCGTTCTCATATTTATATTCCATACTTGTTTTTCGATTTTATTTTTAAGTCGTTATGTTTTAAATTGTTACAGTTTTTCATTTTGCTACTTTATAGACTTTTGCAGTTGATGAAAATATTTCCCCTTATACTCGTAGTAACTTTGTATTTAAATTATTATTTTTTGTTTTCTTGACATCTTATATAACTTAAACTAGTTTCTTCTCTGTTATTCTTTCCTTCGTTCTCCCTATTTGAGATATCTATTTTTCGATAATTTTTTTAACATTTTATTTTTGGAGAAATAAATACAAGGTCTCTGTGTGCAAAACACTGAGATGTAGGGTGAACTCTATACTAAAAGTTATCGATAATACCTTGCTTCTAAAGGAAATCTAAAACGTAAATCAGCTAAAAGTAAGACGTGTAAACAATGAAATTTATCCTGCAAAAAGCATAAAAAGAACTTTTCAACTTACCATAAATTAGCGCTGGTAACACAATAATCGCTTTCATTTGCATAGCGTTCATTTGTTTATAACGTCACCCACAATTAGAGGGAATGTGTACAACTCGAATGTATTACGTCTTAATGTTGCTGTTGCTGTTGCTGTTGCTGTTGCTGTTGCTGTTGCTGTTACTAAAAAATCAATAATCTACGAGTAAATGGGATGAGAAAGATCGGGGTTTTACATGTGTTCAAGAGAAACTAATTTCTTTTACGAAAATTAAAGGAGACATTTTGAGTGTGCAATATTTACAACACAAATTTTCAAAGTTTATATTTTAATAAACTTATATTTTCCCCATTAAAAATAAAGCGTTAAATCTTTAGAGGAAACGGCATCAGCACATAGCACATAGCACATTTGGATCTTTCTCGCCTGTAGTATAAACGGTTATCTCAACTTTCTGAGTCACTATGTAATAATCAAAAAATAATAAAAAAGTTATTTCCACCATATTTATTTAACACAGATAATTTAGTTTGCTGGCATATAGTAGTATTTCTTTCACCATATTGGTGACAGTGACATCTTGGTGGATTTCGCAGTTGACTTATTATCTGATATATAAATTGATGTTACATATAGTCCATTAGATCAGGTCATAGTTCAAAGGCTACAAGTGAATGTTGTTGACAACATATAATACGATTGAGTGCACTTGACATAGCGGAACATTACAACATTATGTTTGTATGGTCTAAGTTCTGTATCATTATGTCACAACATATGTATTATGTTCACATATACGTACACACATACGCACACGCACACACTTACAAATATATATGGTAGTACGTAACATTCTCGTAAATTACAATGCTCCGTTGTTCCGTTTAAATTCAAAGTAACTCCGGAAAACATAAATACGTCACAATAATTAAATTTAATTTACTGTATCGGTAACGGTATTTACCGTTAACTTTATTTATGACATTTGTGCTTTAATCTACATTTCAATAAATTATTAATTCATTCGTTGCAAAAAACACAATATTTATAGTAATATATAATCCTATATTATAATGTTCCAAGTGTATTTCTATTCTAATATTCTTATGATCTTATGTGTTTGGAATTTGAAATGAAATTCAATTCACACACAAAAGACAGTCGTCGACGGGCTTGCGACGGGGGTAAACTCTAGTATAACAATAATCGTATTAAAACTGATTTATATTGTTGATTAAAGAGAAGAGGGAACGCTATATTTATGTTTTGTTAAGATTCATATTCCAGTTTTTATAAAATAATTTAATAACTGGATACGATTTGTCTCAATAGATAATTTCAAGTACACAACTTTCATGTAATAACATCGTCGCTATGCGAAGAGTTGCATATGCGATGAATACTGCAATTGCGATGAACTACTACTAGAAACATAGAACACAGTAAATAAAAATCAAATTACAATGTACGAGACCAATGTAAGGGATCAATCCGTTCGCTACATATAAATACTCAAATACATTTTCACTGAGTTATTTCGTACAAAATAAACATAAATTTACCCAAAGTTTATTTTTACACCAAATTGTAGGAAATATAAGATATTGAAACAAGATATTATGTTCCATAACAGTTTGTTTTTTATATGAAATATTGTATTTGTCGACATGTCGACATGTTTAGTATTGCAGCCGAATATATAAAGTTTCTCACTGGCAAGGAAAAGGCACGTTGAGTCACGTAGACTCGTAGAGGCTCGTAGAAGCTCGTAGAGGCATATAAAAGTAGGAGCCACCTGTGTGAACACGAGTTACAACACTTCGCGTATCTAAACTTTTTATATACGACACACGACGTCGTAAGGATAAATCGTTCTAATTTTGTGAATTAGTAGACTTTTTATTTAACAGAATTTTTTGAAAATAAGATTTTATATTATTTGCAAGAAAGCATCTAAGGTATTGGCATTATTGCGATTAAAGTTGTTCTTTTAATTATAATAGTTAAATTTTTAATCAAAAGATTATGTTTATTTTATTAAATGAACGAACCAGGTAACCACGCGCCTTCTTACACCTCACCTTGAGACCCTGTTTTAAGCTCTTACTGAGTTGTCCTCTTCTCATGTAAGCTCTTCATACCTTAAAGAGCCTTAAGCTTAAATAAAAAGGAAAACTTTTCTCTATTAAAGGCTTAGGTCAATATATTGAATTATTAAATTTATTTAAAATTAAAATTTATTTATATTGTTTACATTACATTTTTATATTATGGTACATATAATTTTAATTTTTCGTCGAACTGAGAGGAGTTAATTAAAATTTAATTAACTTATGAACAGAAATGTTTAATTTTAATCTACCCCTATTTTTTTGTAATATACACTGTTTGTTAATTACGCTTTGTCGTCCTCCAGAAGGAATCCTAAGAACACTGCAAACGATTTTGTAAAAATATAAGTGTATAGTAGTATAGTATACAAGTATCCTCCTCTTATATTATAATGTTCCAGGTGATACCTTGTATGTTTATATGTTTGGTACTGAATTTTGTATGGTAGCTCGAAAACGGCTTCAGGGAAGTTTTAAAAATTTCCTATTTCGTAGAGAAAAAAATTCTAAGACTTTTGGCGTCCCCGGATTTTTCCCTGAATTTCCTGGAAACATGTAACTTTGGAAAAACTGGAAAAAAGGGGACCCTTTTTTGGTGTATAACTTTGTAATCGTAAAAAAATATTATTACGCTATTCAATGCGAACATATTTCGAAACTTAGAAATTCAAAATTTTATAAAAGGGGCCCTGAGAGATTTAGAGGGCCTGGTAGAAAACTTTGGTACCTAATTTACAAATCGAAAAAGAAAATCTCAAATTTTGAAAAAAAGTTGGTCAAAAAACAAATAAATTAAAAATATTTTTAATTTTGTTGAAAAAAATATATTTTCTTAGTCAGTTTATATGAAAAATTATTTGTTTTTATATGTAAAGTTAATATAGAACGAGTTTAAATATTCCAATTTAAAAATAGAAACACACAATTCACACACAAAAGACAGTCGTCGCTTGCGACGGGATTAAACTCTAGTATAGCTTATAATCTAAGTAGTTCGTTTATTTCTAGATGAATGAAGTTCATGCGCCAATTAAATTCAATTATAATTTTGCTTTTTGGTACGAATGTATCGTGTCTTTGTGAGAAAGTTACTTGTTATACACATGTGGTTTCGTAACATGCTTGATGTCACGGTTGACGCCTATTTCGGTGCCCTTCCGAGTACACGTCTACGTTTCGCGGTTAGTGACAATGAGACGTATTGGGGTATTATGCCAGCAGATCATAACACTCTTGTCTACAACTATGCATATTTACCCTACAGTGATTTTGTTGTGTTATTGTGTCATGTCGTGTGGCGTGTCGAAATACGAGCAACTTCCTGTATTGAAACCAGAAGGATTCAATAATCATTACTTGATACTTGACTGACTCAAAAACTCGCGAAACGCATTAGTCTTGCCATCACGTATTTATTGTAATTGTTAAATACGTACAGGTATTTTCTGAGATAAGGGCTGAGCAATAAATAAAGCATCATATAAACAAGTGTATCGTTTGTTACACTGAACACACACGGCCTACACGGCCCACAAGGGAGTACCTAAACATTCTTTTCCAACACTCTCCAACACTCGCACATTTTCATAATTAATTTGCCGTCCTCCATATAATTTGTTATTTTCATAGAGTTTACCAGAACCGTAGCACAGTCGCCTAGAGAGCAATCAGCAATGCAACCAGTATATTACGTTTGAATGTGTAATCTATATATGAACTAGCGTTACACCATCGTTATTTAGTTGTTCCGTTCAAACTTGATCAAATTGTTCTACTTCTTCTGCTTACGAAAATGCTATACAAATATCTTGCAAGTTGATGGTCAAGTTGTAATATTAGAAGTATTAGATGTAATAAAATAATTTCATACATGATCATGTGAAACAAAAACCAAAGTCTACACAGTATAAATAAATCAATTAT
Source organism: Panorpa germanica (assembly GCA_963678705.1). Lineage (NCBI taxonomy): Eukaryota > Metazoa > Arthropoda > Insecta > Mecoptera > Panorpidae > Panorpa > Panorpa germanica. The sequence continues at coordinate 47,869,798 of OY783203.1, forward strand.
TTCTTACTTTCCGTTTCTTGTTCGTTTTTGGTCCCCTTCTTATATAATTTGATTTTTTTTTTGTAGACATTTTGAAACCTTGTATGAGGATTAGGGTCATTCAAGTATGAACAATACGTAATGCCCAAAAGACCAATTTATCATTCCCTTATTAGAAGGTAATCTTCTAGGATTTTTGCTTGAATTCATTTGAAAAGGTAAACTAAACTAGCAAATTATGTAGCTCATTTCAGAATAATACTTAGTAATCATTGTGGTTAATACATAAGCTAAACTGGTGTAAAGAGACCAAGGAAATCAGCTGATGATACAGCTTTAAATATATGAACACCAGTTTTATTATTAATTTTCTGTTATTTACGTATTTAAAATGAAAAACAGACTTACTCTGACAGGATTTCCATACATACACATTTAAGCCCAATCAATACTACCATCTTTCAAACAACGCCATACAACATTTCAGATTTATTCACTGGTTAGTTTTGATTCGACAGTGTTTAGTGCTTTTAGAAGCGCGTCCTTATATAAGACAGTCGTGTCTTCAGTGTGTTTGGTAAGTCATTTTTGTGAAAATGCGTGGAAATATATTTGCAGCGAAAATGCTCTAGCATTACTCGTACTTTTATTTTATACTGGTTATATCGTTAGATGTCAGAATGGTGTAATATATTAAATTATAACTGCGATTACTTTTTACCGAGTTTATTTTTCAAATGCGTTTAACAATGTCTAAATGTATAATTTAATTATAAAAATTCTAGACTAATTAAATTTTGGTTAATAATTAATTTTAATTTTCATTGTGTAATATAAACAAAGACACAGCACAGGAATAGCACTCTTTATATTTTAAAATTAAAATGAACACGCTTGTATATGTATTGTCTGTAATTTTGTAATATTTCGCCCTAAAATATGGGTACTTTTATACGTGTTTCTCAGCACATAAAACTTTTTACAAAACATAATTATTGTTTAATTTATTAATGATTTCATTTCAATAACAATAGAATTTTATTCTAAATCAATGTATTTGATTTATTTGCTGTACATACACACACACTCGTATATGCATACAAAAGTAAAGGTACATTGGAAGAGACAAGGACGACAAAACGTTTTAAATTTAAATTTCTGGTTTATTTATTATTAAACAGAATTTTTCGACACAATGTATATACAGGGTGTTTGGTAGCAAGGTGTAAAGCCTTAAGGGGATGATAGTTGATACCGAGAGGGAAGTGGAAGGGTTGGCCCGCCTTAGGAAATAGGTCTATCGTTGAATATAATTTTGACTGGATACAATTGACTTTTTCTCCAACATTTTTAACAAATTTCATTCTATCCAGTATCATATCATATGTCATAGATGGCATTCGACGTAATGTCAGATGCAACACCCAGGAGTTGAAGTTTGGAGTGCATATTATCTAACTATCTATGCATATTATCAGGTATCATTCTGAAATTTTCGAGAACAGGATATGTATATGCTTTTAAATTCTTCTATTAAACTTCTCCTTAAAGAGCCACAATGCAAGTACAGACTGACGTTGTAGATTCTTTGACATTTGACAAGTTTAAAAGTTTTTTTTTATTTGTCATTATGTTGCTTGGGTTAAAAAGGTTTTGCAGATCGTTTGATCTTTTTAAAATTCTGTTATTCTTAACCTGGTTTCATGAAACCTTCTATTCTTTTGTTTACTCAATGTATAAAATACTCGTACATTTCAAAAGACCCTGACTTTAGATATATTGAATATTGCAAGTTTGACATAACTCAATATTTGTCATTGAAGTTTTAAAATGTTTTAAATAAGTTCAAATATTTTGAAATAAAGGATAGAACAAAGTTAAATTACTCGTACTTAATATAATAAAAGAGTGACGGAGGGGAAAAGAGGGGAAAAGAGGGGAAAAGAGGGGACTTTATGTATCCACCATCCATCTCTACCATCTCTACCATAGACTTTAAGGTTATACTAGGGAGTATTAGAAGAAAACAAGTTTAGCTGGAGTTAAAAATGGCTCTAAAAGCATGGGGATAGAATCCCTTTAACACAATCGGTAACTTTACGATAACTCAAATCAAATTGATTATCGTAAGTCAGATATAAATTAAATTAAAATAAATATTTTAAGATTATACTCCAAATTAATACATTACAAAGCTTCATTTTTCATTATAATCAAATTTAAAAGAATTTCTATAATTTGTAACATGTTCATCATTTTTAACATTTTATTACATGAAACAAAAAATTGTAGGTTCCGTTTTTAAAGGGACTCTTAACTGAGTAGGTTTATGCCCTTACTTAATTTTACTTGAGCTCAAAGAAAATAAATATTTCGGATAACAACTAGAATTCTAACAAGAAATCTAATGTATTTTTTATCAAATTTTAAAGGTCCCCTTGGAAAATTTTAAAAAAATTTAAATTTTTTTTTTTTTTTAACTTATGAATATGTTTTTGAACGTACTTTTTCCGCTGATTCCAAATCTGAAAACCATTTTAAAATATTTTCATTATTTAACCCTTGAAACGCTGATATCTCGAAAACCGGAAGTGCCACCAAAAAATAAATTTCAGATTTGAAATCAGCATAAATTTGTACGTTAAAAATTATTATAAATTTTACAAAACAAAAATTTCAATTATTATAAAATTAACAAGTGTATAGTCTTCAAATTATAAAGTATTTATACAGCAGGACATCGGTGTACCCCGCGTTATGAAATTGCCGTACATACATTCAGGCCCGGATTTGAGGGATGGCAGGCGGGGCTACTGCCCCGGGGCCTCCACAATAGAGATCAAAACACTAAATTTTTGAAAGACTTGACTTAAAAGAAATGTTCCTTTTATTCGGAAAATAATTAGGGGCCTCCGCTCCTTCGTTGCCCCAGGGCCTACACACCTCTAAATCTGGCCCTTTTGAGATGTATTCTATTTGGAACCTATAGGCTATAACTTGATATATCTATACTCACAATTTTGTCATTCGTCAATTTGAACTAAAGATATTGTAAAAATGAAATGTAAATTAAAACAGGGAGTAACAATAATGAGTAACAGAATCCAGATAAGGAGCTGTGTATATTATTGACTTAAAATGAATTGCATAAGTGTGTAGCACATTATATTTTAATCAAGATTACAAGATAAATCGCTCTGGCGTTTGCATAAATCTTTCGCATACGAGTATACACTTCAATAAACGAGTGTAGACTATGCACATTTGTTATGCTAATTAAATTATTGATTTCAATTATAATACTCGTACACTGCTTGAACTAGCGCACAATATTATGTTTCCACACGTTTAACAAACTTTTAACTCTATGTTATGAAGAAGAATGAGAAGAAAGGCGAACAATCCAGAAAGTTTAGCGAGTCAGTAAATAACAAGCTGTATTTAGTTAAATTTTGATGTTTTTTATATTAAAGTGTAATTTGAATTTATACTGTCATTTTGACATTAAACAATCAATTCATGTTAAATAACTACTACGAGTATTTGTAAATCTTGCTAACAAATATTTTATTCATTTTATTTTCATTTTGAAAAAGCCATTTACGTAAAATATATATGTCATTATTAATATTAAGAGTGTTATTATTGTAGAGAAAGGTAATTACGCAATGTAATGGGTTAAATTTACATAAAAACATAAAATAATGTTTCTATTTACGGTTGTAGTTCATGCTGAAATAGTTCATAAAACGGGTTTAAAGCGGTTTTATTATTGTATATAAAAGCATTCGCATACTAAAGACAATTAAGATCTTCTTTGTTTTAACATATAATACATATTTACTAATAATTATTATGACGTGTAATATATTTGTGTATACAATATAATTTGAAAAACATATTTTAAATATGTTTTAATTATAATTTGGTATTTGTATGAAAGTCAAATACTCAGTGCTTTTAACCTCAAGAACGAAAAATCAATTATATCTAATCACAATTACCTGTTAAAATCAATTGTATCTAGTTACATTTATAAATTTCTGTTTGTGCTGTGAGCCGCGTAGTTGTGCGGACCCGTAGATTACAGCCAACTAATTGGCTACAGCTTATTTAATATATATTTATATAATCCTACTCGCACTGAAATTAACTAAGATTAAGAAATATTTATTTATTTGAAGGAGCCTTGATATGTAATTATCGTACATTTAATTTAACTTTCCTTCTTTTTCCATATGAGTAATTTTCTTGTTAAAATGTCCCGCTTTAACTTATATTACAAAATGTATGGCCAACTTATTTCGCTCAATAAACTAATACATATGGCGACCGACAAAATAACTTTACAGTCTGATATTTCTATATTAGTAATGGTCCACGTCGAAGGTATAGCTAAAGGAAAATGAAAAAATATATAGATAAGGCAAAATAATAAATCCAAATCTATAGTTTGAGAAAAAAAATATTAGAAAACAATACTAGAGAAAATTGATTAATTTTAAAACTTTATTTTAGATATACTTTAAATTCTTTTCAATTTATGATCGATAAATCGCCTAATTTACTAATATAAACACAAATACGTTTAATTACTACATTTATTAATTATTACCATCAAAGTTCTTACAATATTTCTGTATCGTCTATACAATTCGATTATAAGGAAAGTTGAATATATTACAACTTGTATTTTCGTCTTTAAACATTAAATAATAAAGTAATCTCGTTTCATATTTTAAATGTAAGCATTTCGCAAAAATTTCAAATCAAACCGAATACCCTGACGGATGGCAGCACGCGTTGCTATCAGAATTAACACTCAATTACCACTACACTAGGTACAATTCACTAGACCGGCCTTCCTTGTTGCAATTCATTTAGAAATGTAGATGTAATATATTTAAACATAGTGCACATATTGGTATATATTTGTGTGTGTGTGTGTGTGTGCTCAAATAAATACTATTGATTTTCATTTTCAAACACAAGGAGATTCCTGGGCCGGTTTATTAGCATGTGTTGTTGATCTAAAACCAATGAACCGTATCTTAAGAGGGAACGAGAATTGATTTCGATTCGCATAGGTTAGTGGTATTAAAGTTAAAGTGTGCTTTGTTTTATATATATAAATGAAACGGATTAGGGCAGCCGCACACTCAAAGCACGACTATCTTAAGACAATCTTATTGCACAGTACGGACACATTTGTGACAAGTTGTTTGTGAAGTACATCACAAGGTGTCGCTTCTAGACATCTTACGAGAATGTCTAGAGTGTGCGGCTGCCTTTATTTACGTAAACGATGAAAAAGGTTATTACTTGAGGAGGTAACTTTTATTCTAAAGCTAACTTTAAATCTATTTTGAGTTAAATTGCTATTACATATTTCACCAAGCGTTTATAACTTTTATTGTCACAAAATATAGATTTCCTGAAATTTAATAGGAAAATTTACAAACCAGAACTCTGAATATAGGAACATGCTGTTCTTTGTTTTGGTTAAACTGCAAATTGTTAATTCAGATGGACTTATGAATATCTATGAAATATCTATATGAACTTATGAGGTAAAACTATGGGGTCCATAAGCTAGCTGAAACATTGACGTATGATTGTAGATGCACCATGGATTATTGCAAACGAAAGACTGCACTATGTGTTGCCATACCTACAGTGAGGCAAGAAATGAAAACTCGAACGGTGAAATATAATGACCGAGTTGTGAACCATCCAAATACATTAGTAACCAACCCAATGAAAGACAATTGAGTATCAATTATTGTGCACGATCTTATAGTTATATGTCGGTATGCAAGCCACATAAGAATCAAATCACAAATGACATAAGCGTTCCCAGATCGCTGTTGTTGCATATACCTTCCATCCCCTTTCCCTTCTTGTTCCCGTTTTATGCTAATGCTTGATACGAGTCGTGTGGACCGGTGGACGCTTACCTTTAAACAATCACCTTGTGTGATCAAGTAATTCTAAGTTGAATGTATAGTTATGTTTAATGTTTTCCTTTTAATTTTATTTTAAAATACAGAAATTATAACAAATTGTAATTGAAATTGCGTTTTAAAATTAATAGTGTTTCACAGTTTTGAGTCATTAGAAAACTACTATTGCTGAGTAATCATATTATTAAACACATATATTAAATCAATATTCGATATGTTTTAGATGTTGAAGTTTAGCGTAACCAAGCCCGTGCATACTCATAGGTAGGATCAAAAGCTGATCCCACATACGAGTATTTGAAAATATAAAAGTCAAAAGCTGCAATATTCTGACAAAGAATTCATATCTGTCAATAAATCTAGTTTGATTTTACAAATAGGGAAAATCTTTCAATGCTTAGTTAACTGAGGTTTTTATAAGCACTGGTTTATACTTTTGTATAACTGCATTTGTCCGTTCATATTTGGCAGTCATGAATGGTAGTTGATATCAACTGGGCGTCCACACATTTGGTTCCAACACCCTTCAATCATCATGTCACAGTGCAAATTTTGGGAAAAACTTTATCTGTTCGCCAGTTATCCATGTTTTATAATTATTTATTTAATTAATTAAGCATTAAAATAAAGTAATTTTTAGATTTGTTACTTTAACGGAAATTTGAGCTATAGTCCAAATCACTATAGTTCGCCGGTGACTTATACTTAAAAGAGGTTATAAGAGCGGTATAATTCTATGATACGATAATGAAATTTATCTTACTCGTTTCTATATACATTATAGAAAAATAAGTGAGTCAGTGTTTTTTAGTTATATCTGCACTTTATGCTTCACAACTTGTTTTAAGTATGAGTCGCCGGCGATCTCACATAATTTGTACTATAGTTTAATAAATTAAGGTACTTTAGTAGCTAGCTTATTTAGATTTATATACGGATGACTAGAAAAAATGTCAGTTATGTGACATACCACATTTAGTTGATTTTGATGAAAACAGTTGCAGGTAACAAATATGTAAATTGAAATATACTTACATCTACATGAATTCCTGGAAAGGGAAAGATCTTGTTTGCTGGCAGCTCACTTGGTGAATACCTATAGAATTCGTGACGACCTCTGTACCATTTTACAGAGTACAAAGGAGCGCCACGAAGTTCGTAGATACAGCGAAGTGTGGCATGGGATCCCCGACGTACTGCCGATGGATCTATTGATAGACCCAAGGCTCGTAAACCAATGGTCTCTGCAAAGAGAAACAATCATACACTATATACGTTTGATACGTTATACACTACACACAATAGACTATAGTCTTAACTCGTACACATAACACATATAATGAATTCATTAAGCGATTGCTACGTCCTATAACATACTAACATACAGCATAAAGGTCCTTAACCACATCCTATGTATATATAAAGACTATCGACACAAACATGTATATTTATATGTATGCTCGTACATATGTACGAGTATAAACAGGATCAAATAAATTATAGGACACACTTCTAGCCCGAAAGTTTACCGGGAATTTGGCTCATGTGAAGTTCAATTATATCCAGTCATTATATTCTACTCTATTTAAAAGATCTCTACATATATATATATATATATATATATATATATATATATATATATATATATATATATATATATGTATATATATATATATATATATATATATATATAAATTATATTTAATTACATAATTAAAACATAAAAAGACTTTTAAACTTTTTCTTTTTGTATACGTATTTAACTTTCTTATACAGGATAATGTTCAAATATTAGCTTAACCTTTTTAATTCTTTCATATATAACATAATTTAAATATAATATTTAACTAGTATTATATTCATTCTCGGTTCATTATTTCGAAATGATGTTTATACTAGTATTGTACAGTTTTCAAGAACCTTACATGAATAAAATATAAGAGAGGTATATTTCAGTGCTTGACTGTTGACTGGTAATTACTCACCGACTAATTATTCACGGCATTTACTAACAATACTCGTTAGTGGAATCATGTGAAATATCCTATCCGTATATCACCTCTGTACATCAGCTTCTGTTATTTTAATCAGAATGTATTATGTCTGACGTTGCTGCTACACTTCTGGAATTGTTTTATTATAATTGTTTTAAACACATTTTTAATGGTTATCAGACTCAAAGTTTAAAACTTAAGGTAGAAAATATGCTACAACCGTTGCGAAAGTTAGACAAAATCTGGCATTTTCTCACAGGGTGTTACTTTTAGCTTAAAAACTAAAATTAAGGATACTTTTAATAATTAAATTTAGGATACTTTTGTACGAGAAAATTGTATATTAATATAGTACATGTTATTTAGTTAATATACGGTCATCAAAAGGCACTATCAGTAATTTTAATTAAAACGTATTCGACAAATGTAATTAAGGTTTTTCTTCTTTAAGGTTTGACAAATCAACTATGAATCTGGTGCCTGAATATCGTTTCCCAATAAAGAAATTTATTATCAAATCCAGTAATTTATAAAAAAAAAACTCATCGCTAAATTAATTAATTTTATGCTCCTAATATGTTTGGTAATAGAGCACCAGGGCCGGATTTTAAGTTAACGAAGGAGCGGAGACCCTTAATTATTTTCCGAATAAAAGGAATATTTTTTTTTCTAGCAGAGCATTGATGACGTTGACTCTTGACTCTGACTAACATGTCCTCGGGTTCGATCCCCGGGTGAGATATTATCTGGGTTTTGGTTATAATTCCCGAGTGGTGACCGGGTGTGAAAGAATAGTCCCAATGTTGCTCATGCATGTCGTAAGAGGCGACTAAAATGTATACCCAGTGCCTGGGGGTATAGCCGGGACCCTGCCCCTGGGGATTATATCAGGGAACTGGTCCTCCTGGTAGGGGTTGGGTGTGGTGCTAACAACTCCACCCCGTGAAAAAACCTTGTTACGAAATTTCAAGTAATTAAATCATTCGGAAAAAATTCTTGAGAAGGCCAGGGCCCACCCAGGGCTGTCTAGCCACTGAAGAAGAAGAAGAAAATACATTTTATTAAAAACTAAATTACCGCGTTAACGAATGGAACTTTATGGGGCCCCCCTCCCTTGTGAAGGCCACGGGGCCGAATCCCCGCCCGCCCTCTCTCAAATTCGGGTCTGTAGAGCACTATTGTTTGTTTATTTGGACGGTAAAAACTCTTAAGGTGTTATTGGTCCACCCTATATTTAAAGAATAATGTTATTGAATTCTCTTTTAAAAAATTAACTGAACATCTCTAATAGTTTTTTAAATACTGACTACCACTCGCCTTGGAACGGGACAAAATGTAACTTTAGCATAGGTATTCAAAGTTTTCTAATTAAACTACTTATAAAGTGTAGTCTTTATGTTCCTACGACAAAGATGAAAGTGTGCATTATCTTTTTAAAATATGAATTGTAATTTTTCTAAATAAAATTTTGTAAAGTCACCATATAATCTAAATTATTTAGATAAGCAATTGTCATATCAGCTTTTGTACGAGAACGAGTATTTTATATGAATATATAACTTTCCATGACAAAGTAGCTGAACGCAAGCAGCTTCCAGGCAGCTTCCAGGCTAAGGGAAGCATCAAGCAACAGTCAGCAGACATTAATTTGTATTACTGAAGACAACGGGTCGAGTAAATTGAGAGCAGAAGGCGATTCAACAGGCTCGTGAACTACAATAAACAGGGCTTATGTGATCATATTTGTGTTAAAGTAAGACAAGGAAGCGGAAAGGCATTACAGTGGTACAGCAGGATGCCACCACTCGCCGACAATGGCACCACCATACAAAGTGTAGCTCTATTAATTTTGGAAACCAATAAATAATGCAGGCAACGGAAATCTTTCTGAAACTTCTCCGGGTATTAAAGTTGTGTCTCAGGACTTCCATCTATTGGTTTCTGTCCCTCTGTTCCTTGTAGTAATTTTTGTAGGAGTCTAAGTCTGTAAATTCATATTTACTAGACTATCGTTATTAAATTTCATTATGGCAATCGTATGTTGAAGTTATTTACATGTTCAAGTGAACTTGATGAAAACATAAAAGTAATAGATTTTTCTGTTGTATCATTTAACGAAAATGTGAAAAAAATCTCTTAGTTTAAATCTGGTTATGTTATAACGTTAACAATATTCATTAGGCAGTAGTGTACTCGCTATATTACATAATACAAATACATTAAGGTGATCGATGTAATAATCCTACGTAATAAATCCGATGTAATAAATTTCTACGAAATGTAATCTATCCAATTAAATTTTTTTTTTTAATTTTTGAGCGGGGAAATTTAAATATTTTGTTTATTTTCGAGATAGAATGAAAATTATAATCTTCTTAAAAATCAAGAAACGTTGAATTTTGAAAATTTTCAGAAATCATATTTATTAATTTTCGATATGGCTTTCCATCTGAGTTCAGCAAATTTCAAAAAATTAAATTAAAATATTTTCTAAAATATTCAACGTAAACTTACAGAACGCTAGTTAAACTACAATTTGAATTGAATTACAATATATACTACTACATAATATCCAGTAAAAAAATGTAAAAACCTAAAACATAAATTTGTGTTTACTTTTCTGTATAAATAAAGATATGAGTCTCGAATTATCTAGCTTACCTCTGGCACTTTCTGAAATAACACATCAAAAAGGTTTAATAAATATAAAAATAAAACAACCAAAGAAAACATTTTCCGTTGCTATCTTTTAAATTACTGTAAGATTATACGATGTACATGAAATATACAATGTGTTTTTATAGTATGAGTGTATAATTGTTTGGAGTGGCGCAATTAAACATAGTAATCACTTTTTTAAAACATTTATCAGAATTAAACTGAACCTGAACCTTTAATTATTCCTTATAATAAAATTCAGTTTATAACAAACTTGCATTGTTCTTCACCGCACAATTATTACATTATTAATTGTTGCTACATTCTTTAAGCAAAACGATTTTTGTACTCATATGTAAAGCAAGTCTTTTGGGACTTAAATCAATATTTTCGATGGTCATAAACAACGAGTATTTGTTATGATTATTGTACTAACTCTGACAGTAATAACTGTCAGCAGCGTTGCTAAAATATTATTTTACAGTGTAATATTATCATACACTGTATAGCAATGTAAATACGCTATAGCCTCAATTAAATATTTATGCTTTAATTATAAGCTACATACTCTTTTAAATAAAATCCAGAAGGTTTTCGTAACCATGTCTGCACTGTTACCTAGGGTACAGGTACAAATGTAATGTTGCATTATAGGAATATTATGATTTGATAACTGGTTATTATGATAAAATGCATCGGTAATCGGTAATCGGAAGTCATGTAATAAATGACTTTGTAACGTTAATAAACTACCTTTCATATATTATTATGTGTGTATAAAATTATTATAACACATAATAAAACTTATCCTTCTTCAACTTTATTTTATCCAGAATTAAAGGAATTCAGAAATACACGAATACAATACAAGAATACAATACAAGAAAAGCTAATAACATATTATTGAATACTCTCGAACAACTAGATAGCAATAGAAGCTACAATGGCGTGCCTAGTGATATATAAAAACACTGCAAATATTAATGAGTTTAAAAAGAAACTGAAAGACTATTTAATAAAAAACTCATCACTCAATAAGTTCGTAGGATGTTATATAGATGGCGCCATTATCGACAAATCTACATGATTTTTAGATAGTACCAACCTTCAAATGATATTTCTCAATATTTCATAACATACTGAAGATTACTTTACGAGTTACAGTGATTACGATGCTTTTGTAATTTTCACATCTAACAATGTTTTGAAAATTACAAAAGTAGCGTCAATAGAACTACTGTAACTCTATAAAAACACTACTGAATTCACGCAGTAGTGTTTAAATTACAATAGTTTGACATGAAGTCGATACTGCTTCATGCAGAGGTTCATGTTTCCAACGTAACGAACCAATCGATGTACTTGAAAGGTAAGCAGTAAGCAGTAAGCAGTAAGCAGTGCGTTTCAGTTTGCTGAGTAGTCAAATATTGAGTAGAAGTCAAAACTGCTGAGTGTGTATTCTGCAATATTTTGTTACTTTCACACTGTTAGAGTAAATTTGAATATTAAAATAATTAAATTAAATGGCTTTGCCTAATGCTTTTAAAATAAAACATTACGTAATCAATTGGTGATTATAAAAATGTTCATTGGTTATAATTAAAATTTGTCAGGGCAAGAATATGGTTGGACATAAAGTAAGGTTGGTACTCAAATCCCTAAAAGATTAAATCTACAGGCCTATACTCGTATGTGTTTAACGTTATTTTAATTCCTATATATTTTATTCGTTTTAGAGCACACAATGTTGATCTTACAAAAGATCATGGAAGCGCATAAGAGGATTAGCAAACATTGTAACAATAGTAATTAAATATAGCTATATTGTCTCTATTGTAGTATAACTAAATGACAGGAGCTTATACTCGTACACCCTTAAGTACATACAACCGTACATAAGAACAGATTAATCAACAAAATACACAAATATATTATTACCTAACTAATTTACCATATACTCGTACATATAGGTGTATAATATGGAGCAACGTTTTATAAAAAGTAGCGGTTAGTTGTACCATAGAGTTGAGCCTCCGGATGACTTTTGTGTTTCAAATGTTTATTTAACTAAGAAATCGTAATTTATAAAATTTTGTCTCGTAAAAGCAAACTTTAATTATGTTATTCTTGAGGAGAAGTTAAGTAGGTACTTGAAAGAAGGTATGGAAGAGGCGAAGGAGAAGAAGGAAACAGAAAGCGAAGAAATAGAAGCGAGAAAAGGAAAGTTGAAGACAAAAAGAGATTCCAGTTGAAATGAAAAAGGAATGCAAATATGGAATGGAATAGGTTTAAATCCTAGAATATAATGTTCCAGGTGTATCTGCCTTGTTTATATGTTTGGTACTGAATTTTGTATGGTAGCTCGAAAACGGCTACGTCAATGTTTCTGAAAATTTCCTATTTCGTAGAGAAAACAATTCTTTTGGCGTACCCGGATTTTCCTTGTGATGGGACCCCGTAATTTTGAAAGAACGGGGAAAAAATAATCACTTTTTCCTGTATAATTTTTAATTCGTAAAAGATAGAAATTTCAAATTTTGCATGTTTATTAAGGTATTCAATGCTAACATTTTTCAAAAATTATAAATTCAAAAATGCCGAGGGTAAAAATTGTGCTGGAAAGTTAAAATTTTGTATGTGGGCTAACTTTGACGTCGAATGTACGAATCGAAAAAAAAATTCACAAATTTTGAAAAAAAGTTGGTTAAGTAGAAAAATTATTTGCTTTTATATGTAAAATTTATATAGACGAGTAAAATATTTCAATTTAAAATTAAAATTTGAAATAAAATTACTATTGAATTCAAATCATACACACTAAAAAGAGGTCGTTTGCGACGGGGTAAACTCTAGTTTATTATAAAAAAAAGATAAGTTAGACGATTTAATGTAAAGTCTTGTGGCAGGTATTAAATTCTCCCAATTACAAGTAAAAACTTGTTCACAGAGAAATTCTAAATAAATCTAAAGTGACCTTTAGAGGATGGATTGCACCGGAACACTCAGAAGTGGAAGTGAACGCGGATAACCTCTTTGTCAACATTAGTAGATTGTTAGAACCAAGGACCATGTCAGCAAACTACTTGCAGGAAATATGTTATTAATAAAGATAAATACCTGTACCGTGTGCTGTATAATAAACGTTCTAATTAAAATATACTCGTATTGCCTTACACAAATAATACGCATCCTTTCTAAACGACAATATAATTAATTACAACATCAAATTTAATTAAACTACAGAGCATACAACTAAGGTACAATGCATATAACTGAACTGCTTTCTATTGTATTTCATAAAACAATTCTTAAATAATTTCTGTACGACTTGATAGATGTGAACCTAAACGAAACCTAATAATAATTTACGTATTATTTGTATAATATTTCTATTAATATACTCCACAAGCAAACTTCAAAACAGGAATGAGCTTGTGTCCTCATTTTTTAGTGGTCGATTTTTCAATTGTTGATTGAAATTGATGTGTTAATAAATGTGTAGTGGCGTGTCTATTTTATTAAATATCTAAATGTTGACGGAGATATAGCAATTAAAAGTTTGAATTGTAGTTTTAGCGTTAGAAATAGTCGGCCATATTTGTATGACGTGAAATGCATTTTAACGTCAGTTATTTGTTGAGTAGGTCAGTGCTGTGGTAATGTTCTGTAGCTGTTGGTAGTCAAATAATCAAGTCAAGTCAAAGAATAATAAGTTTTTATTTTATTTAACCCTGCTAAGGCAGACATTGCCTCTAGAATTAAAATTTTATTGTTCCTTGAAATAGCTGTAAATAATATTTGATATTTTGATATAAATACATATAGCAGAGATTTATGAGCTGTAAGGTTGGTAACCTTACACAAGGATTGTGATGTCACATGCACTTGGAACGTGTACAACGTTAATCCCTTTAATATTTAAAGAGAAAAAATGACTTTTTTAATTGTTAATATCTCCTAACATATAAGGAGTTATTAAAAATAATTGAACATTTGAGGTTTTAGTTTAGTTTTTATCAATATATAGTACACATTAATATATAGGACACAAGCCCATTACATTTCTTTTAACATGATTTGAATGGCGTCCTTGGTTCACAGACTTTTTCCTGTTATATTTTGTCAGCTCGTGGATATACAATAAATTGAAAACAATAAATGCAAACATTTTTGCAACTGCCTCACCATCATATCATCACCTGAATAAAGAAATACAGTATGTACTAGTAAATTAAGCCTTCTCACGTATACTCGTAAACACAGACTAATTTAGGTAACAAAATTAGCAGAGTTTGAGGTTACAAATTCACGCTATAAACTTAAGTAATCCGAGTCCAAGCCCGAGCCCGAGCCGCCATGCCATGTAAGCCGCAAGTCTCAGGACTAAAAGCTACATGGGTACAGCTACATTGCTATATGGCTACAAGTATAGTCACACTACTCACTATGTATGTAAATATTTTTATTGTATGCCTTTACGGCGTTACAAGCTCTTTACATTTATTTTACATAACATTTCGAAATTAACAAAACTTAAAATTAAATTCTTTCTTTCGTATTCAATGTTCTATTCTTCTCTTTCCTTTCTCTCCTCTTCCTTTAAACTTCTGTCATCTATCTTCTTATTTCTTTTCTTGCAACAGTTCTATTAATCTATTTAGAAATCTTATTAAATGTCACCCATTATCTTACGTTGCTCACTTTGAACAGCTTCTTCTTTTTTTCTCTTCTTTTTTTCTTTTTTTCTCTTCTTCTTCTTTTGCAAAATCTCCTCCAACACTTTCAACATTTTTTGACACCTACTCTTTTCTTCTTTCCCAAACATCATCACCATCTAGTTGTTTTAGTAAATTGAACAATAAATATACAAGTAATCTTGTACCATTTCTGGATTGATATCGCCCATAACATATAAATTTGGTTGACTTTGTTCACATGGTATTCAACCAGTCTCAACCCCGGTAAATACTAGCAGGGGGGAGGTATATGAAGCGCAGTCATAGCTATTGAAACGTAACGAGTCAAGTGAAGTTAAAGCATTTTACGCAAAGAATGTTACAGCTTATAACGCAGCGAATATTTAAACGAAACATGAATGGAATAACCGATGAATAACTGATCCATCTTCCCGCGGCTGTTAGCATTTTTATCATGTACGAATTACGATGTACCATAGTATGCAAAGGCCCAATATTACTAGATTATTTTAGGCACTCCAAATGCTTGTTAGAATAAAACTTTGCGATATCCAAGGTCTTAGGTGTACAATTGTACATCCACATCAGTCTGGGAAAACACTTGTCAAGTGATACTTGAAGATGATACTTAGTTTAATAGCTGACTAATTACGCAAGGGAACATGGTTTTTAAAACATCGGTGATTGGTAATATTGTCTCTAATAACGGATATGGTAGATAATTAAACACTAAATTCAGTTGTAATAATTATATAATACAATGGTTTGTGAACAACTGATTTATAATCGAATTTTCTTAAATATCATTATTGTTTTTCTTTAAATATTAAAAACTTTTGCCGCTTAATTCGGACCAAAGACCTAAAATTACTTAAGACGAACAGAAACTTATTACAGTTACTTATTATCTTAATCCTTCTAGAAAGTAGTTTATATCTGGTGATTATAAACATTTCACAAGTGTGAAATGGACCATTTGGCATTTTCTTGCGAATCTCTAACGAAATAGGTACTGTTTGTAATTTATTTTTTCTCCAACTAATTTCGAATAGTCTTATTTCATTTTGACTAAAAGTTTCAGTTAATTCAACTAATTTTAAGTTTTCTTTATGTATACCGAAAATATTAACTGACAGCTGTCATCTACTCTGGTATAGACCCTAAATGTATTTTTGTCTAAAGTTACTGAAGTAATTAAACTTCATACTTCATGAATTTCCTGAAACAAGGTAACTCTCATTGTTACGAATGCGTGGGCACAATGAATTTATATATATATATATATATATATATATATATATATATATATATATATATATATATATATATATATATATAATGAGTTATTTATGTATCTAATTTTAATAGGAAGCTTAATAAAATAAAATTGGATTAGAACATAGTGTTTAAAAATCCAAACAAATTATAGTGTATGTTCCATGACAAAATAAAGTAGTTTTAATCAATTGAACGTACTTATTTATGTGTATGTCTTGTAAATTATTTCTTTGACTAGTATGTAACATGTTTGATTGTTTTATGTTCTTTATATATTCGTAGTCCCCTCTTACATATTCAATAATAAGAATAAAGGTAGCAAAATTCGTTTAAGTTACGAATTACTAAAGCTCTACTATTTACTAAACTCACAGGTTCTTTATATTTGTCGCGCTCGCACCCGCACCCGCACCCTCGAACACCGTTAAGTACCACAAGCACCACCACACATACATTCTTCGTCTATTCGTTATATACTGACTGGGTTTCCTATTGTTAGTTTGATTTTTGGTCCATTGGTTAAAGTCAATAATAAATTGGCATCGGGGTTAAAAGAAACGTTTTCTCTTGAGATTCTAACCCCTGAGGATAAAAAAAGAAAAAATCTTATAGCAATAAATGGAAACAAAGCAATTAAAAACATACTAACTTCGTATATACTCGTAAGGCCAACATTGAGCGGAGAGCTGAAAGCAGAGAACAGACTAAGTTGTTTCACCGCTATAAAGAGATATAGATTTTATTCAGACCCAAAAAGGCAAAGTTTACATTACACTTAAAATATATTTTATTTGTGAAATTAAACGGAAATTAAAATCTAAGTTTATATATTTCGTTGAATTAGTGGGGTTTATATTCGTATTTACGCTAGGTGTTAGGTCGTACTATCTACTGATCTCTCTAAGAGTATACATACATTTACCCCACCCACACTCTCACCCGCACCCGCATACCCCTCTCATACACATTGCGATGGTATACGTTGTTAAGGTACAAGGACGGGGCTTAAGGTTTCAAATATATAAGGTTAGATGGCGGATGCAATTTTGTAATTCATAATAATACTTTAGTCAGTAACTTTGTAATTTTCTTTTCTGTCTAAATCCCTTATACAGATTACTCAAAAAGGTAATGCGTTTAATTCTACGTTGTAATATGAACCATGGATACAGTGGCGTAGTTTTAATTTGGGGCCAACGCGGACTGACTAAAATTGTTGTTATGATTCCATTTTTCCCACTTTGTCTAATCGGAAAAGGTGGCATTCAGGTCAGTACGACCAGAGGCGACTTTAGGGGGTGGCAAGCAGGGCAACGCTCTTGTAGGGGCCTCGCATTCTCGCGCAACAACCCAAGTAGAAAAATTCATTACTATATATGTGTTTAAATGTCGCGCCTCGCTCTTTAGAAAACTCACTTGAATCACTGCGTATATCTTTTAAGGCATTCATGTGCCTTAGTTTATCATCATTGATATTTGTCGTCAATTATCATTAAAAATACTTACTTACAATTTACATAAATTATACAAAGAACAAGTGCCTCGCAAAGATTTGTCGCCCGGGGCATTTTTGCGCACCTTGCGGAAGTTATGTACAAAATTCTCTAAATTTGTAAATGTATTTAATTCAAACTTTTGAGTCAAGATGTAAAAAAATAATTTTCTTTGTTATGTCCCATGTAAATTAGTATTGACAACGGACCAGTAGGCGGGGCTTAAAAATCATGGCTACTTCTAGTGTGCAACCAAAGAATTAACCATAAGTTTACATTGAATTAGTGTCATGAATTTTAATTATTTATGTTTTCTTTAAACCAACTTTTTCACTGGGTTGGATCAAATCCAGCTCAGAAAAATGTTAGAAATGCAGAAAAAATTCTGCAAGCTGGACATTTGATAAAATATGGTAAAAATAATGATAATCCAAACAGTGACGTTGTGATACACAAGTATATGGTTTAGTATAAATTTTTTAACCGTACGGAAAAAATGCAAGTTAGATAAATTGTAGAGAATTTAAATGCGCATCTAGCCGTACTATTTTAAAAATTTAAAAGAAATATTTTACCATAGTTTTTGTGTTTTTCTGTTTTTGACCTCACGTTTCTTGACCAAACTAGGCGACAAAATCAAAAAGTCCACGTTGTTTGTTCTACAAGTTGTAAAACTTATTGTTTTAAACATATTTATACATTAGAAAAAAAAACACTTTTCATATAATTTTATGAAAAAACGTGAAAAAACGTGGACCAACAAAAATTAATTTTCAACATTTACGAAACGTTTTTTCACGTTTTTTTCATAAAATTATATGAAAAGTGTTTTTTTTTCTAATGTATAAATATGTTTAAAATAATAAGTTTTACAACTTGTAGAACAAACAACGTGGACTTTTTGATTTTGTCGCCTAGTTTGGTCAAGAAACGTGAGGTCAAAAACAGAATAACACAAAAACTATGGTAAAATATTTCTTTTAAATTTTTAAAATAGTACGGCTAGGTGCGCATTTAAATTCTCTACAATTTATCTAACTTGCATTTTTTCCGTACGGTTAAAAAATTTATACTAAACCAATCAAAATTGTGTATCAAGTGCATTCTAAAACTAGTACTTCTTTTGACCGCCAGACGTCGTGGCCAAAGTGGTCAGTTGTCAATAGATTGTATACAAATATTTTGCTATTAAATAAGAATTGGCAAGTATTAAATTTTGATCAACCTGACATTATGATTACGTGAAGCCGCGACTTCTGATGAATACCCTACCCTACCTACCCTATGCCCTAACCCTAACTGGACGTAATCCGAGTGGATTTGCAAAGGTGTATAATGTACATACGATATAGGTAAAGCTACAGTCCGTCATTCCACATTTAATGGTGGTACAGTGATGTGTATTAAATTCATCTCAATAATTTATATAGAACTTAATATTAATTTAATATTATACAGCTACATAATAGAGTAACTTACTCCATTTAAATAGTTAATAGTAGACAGTACTAGTAGATAATAATATAGGTAGTGCATGTGTGTGTGTGGAAATATTATTGTTAATAATCACTTAGTTATAAGTTATATTAAAGAGACAAAATGACTTTTTTAATTGTTAATATCTCTTAACATATAAGGAGTTATTAAAAAATAATTGAACATTTGAGGCTCTAGTGACCCACTTTATCAATATATAGTACACTTTTATAGAAATTAAGGGCACAAGAAGGGCAAGGGAATATAGGGCACAAGCCCATTAATTTAATTTAGCAGATAAACACACCAACAACGAGTGCTTGTTTTGACTTTATACAGCACAATAAATTGATCATTGTACAAATATAAGTACATAGCGTATATACAATATACTTTTAGCTTGTGTTGAATGTAATTTGTTTCATTCACTAGTAACGACAACATTGTAATGGATAATTTTATATACTGCATTAGATTTAAATACTATAAGTGGTCTCAGTTTGAGATAAATTCTTATAATAAAAAATGTATATATATATATATATATATATATATATATATATGTGTGTGTGTATATATATAATATTTTAAAACAAAAAAGTTTAAATTATAAATACAAACCGCCCTATAAATCTGTATTATAAGTAGCGTTAAGTAACTGCCAAAGCCCTGAGCCCTGTTCCATAGTTTAAAGGCAGTGAGCTGTTCTGTGGGTGAGGGTTGGGGATTGGGTGGTAAATATCAAGACCCTTTAGAGGGCCCAAAACCAGCTTGTACACATCTATAGTATATTGTGTCTTTGTATACCTTTAATAAATAATACAATGTAATAAATGTTAAATTTACCTAGAATAATATAATTTCAAATAAGATATATTTTCTATATACATATAAATGCGATATTAACCTTAACCGTTTTGGTATACCACCATCACAGTTTGGGTCAAGTAAACCCTGTTTCTCATTTACTGGGTTGAGATATTAGTGCTAAAGCTATAACGCTTACATTAATTAATATAAATGTTAGAATTCATTAAAATTTACATGACATAAGACAATTAAATATAATTAAAAGATTTTGGCCATGTAAAAATTACGCAAAAATACTTACATATAAAGAATGGCGACTTACTCGTGGTATCACTTTCTACGCAGTTAAGTATATGCGTTCATATGTTCGCATTTGGACCAGAAATTTTAATTAAATTTAATATTTTGTTTAAATTCTCAATATTTTTATTATATCGAATTTTAGTAATATAATAATTTGAATCGTAAAACCTATTTGCAGTAACATATTTTGTTTGTGTTTAAATTTAAAATGATTATATTTAACTCATAGTAGGCTACATATTCTTATATATAAAAGTAACATTATTTTTGCTTTCCAACTTTTAATCTATAGAATGGCTTAAGTTCATAAAAAGAACTTATTAAGAACAAAGAAATTAAAAGAAAAAGAAGAAGAAAAAGAAATATGCAGTGAAATTCATCAAAAAATGTTATAGTAAATAAAAGAATTACTTTTCTAGAATAAGCTGTACATAATTTCAAATATTTCTTTAAGTTAATAAATACGTTACAACAAAAGATTAGGGAACAAGTGAGGTTTAACAAATAAAATACCCGCTCAACACAAAAGATGAATATTACGTATTATGTAGTAATATGTACGAAAGATTTTACTATTTTATCGTGTATTATTTAATGTAATTTTTTTATTTAATGTTACGTTTTATTATTTAGGGAAGTTTAAAATAAATTAATTACATTGTCATTAAATAAATGCAAAACACACTTTTAGCTTTATTCAAATATATATAAATATATATAGACCAGCAACAATGGAATATTCACAATGATTTCATTTTGTATTATAAATATAATCAACATATACCACTAGTGTTACATCTACGGTGAGAGAGATGGAATGCCTAGACAGAATTCTCTGACTCCACAAATTATACATTTTACCCTATTTTCCATGTAATCTAATTAACTCGCACACTTGGAATCACGACACCGCAGACTTCAAAGCAGACACAGTCAACCCGAGGCCCTGTTTCCTATCTACCAAGGAATTAGAGCTGTTTTAAAAGAAAAAAACACTCACAAAATGATGTTATCTCGATCAAAATATAATATTACTACTATTACCTTACATGTTAAAAATGTTTAACCAATTTTTATTAAGAAAATGATAATGTAATTTAATTAGAACGGAACTCTTCTAAGGGGAAAATTACATTAAGACATATTAGAGTTACAAGTATGTTCAAACAGTATGTAATTCAATTCAATAAAATACAATTAAGATATTATTGTAATACACTGTTAGATATTACATCGACATTCCTTTACTTTATTTTTACACATTAAGTGTGTGTCGTCAGACTTTGAATTTTTTACTCTTGTTCCTATATTTTCTTGCTCCTTACTCCTCATTGTTTCTCTACCTTTCTTATTTCTTCTTGACTCTCTTCCTTTACTATTTTATTATTGTCTCTATCTCCGTCATCCATCTCTTGTCCTTATCTCCTTTCCGCAAATCCTCTATTTTTCTGAACTGAAGTTTAACCTATTCCTTTACTTTTTAGCGTGACGAAGTATGGTGCTGATAAGCACGCTAATAGGTAGCACGAAATTATGCTATTCTCGAGAAAATCCTGCATACTGACATATTTAAATACCATCTGCAATTTGGTGGCTGGTTAACTTTTAGAATACTATTTAGAATTGCAATTTTGGTTGAATTTGGGCTGTTTGGGTTTTAAATTTCATAGCTTCATTTTATGTTAGCATGTTTGAACGTAAATAGCATGCTAAATATGAATTCTAACCTTCTATCTTACAAATAGCATGTGAAATCAAACTTGTCATCAAAAATTTGTGTTGATAACATGTGTACTCGGACCTGTATGCACATCAGAATAAAAGTGAACGTTAAGAATCAAATTTTAATTTGAGTTTTTTCTGGGGTTTTGTATTACTTAACGTACAAAAGCCCTTCCCTTCAGAAGTATTTACCATGTCTGTAATGAAACACAGCAAATACGCAGTTGAGTTTCGTATACGAGTATAGTATTTAGTTAGCGTTTAGTTACGTTTACGTACAGTCGACAATTAATTTGTAAATACTCTTTGCTTGTGATAAGGTGCACGACTCTGTTGTGGTTACTGTACCTTTATCAGTCACACTACCAAAGATGCATATTACATGACAATGTTAAACGTAAACTAGATTGTTTTCATTTCATTACATGTAGTTATTACAAATTCAATAACTTAGTTTCATTAGTTATAAAATTACGTTTTAATCTGATTACGGTAAGCAGATTTATGTAATGGGAACATACACTAGCCGTACCCCCGTATCACAAACCGAATAATGGTGTAACCCTTTTTAAGACAAAGGTATTCCTCGGAACAATCAACTTTTATCGGTTTTGGTTAATTATCATTAAACATTTTATAGCTATACATGAAAACGACAACCGTATTCCTGTTTCTTACACGTATCTAAGCATAAATGTAAAATCAATCATGTTGTCATAAAAAGAAATTAAGGGGATTTGATTTTTTACGAACATAAAATTCTTGTTCACAAATGTTTTCATTTGTTTACATTAGAATTTCTTAGTAAATTTAGTTAACTTAGAATTTTGTAATAAAATTGGCTTCATTGGATTTCATTTTAAAATATCTGCGTTTTACGGTACTAATTAAGTATTTTAAAATTCAAACAAATTTGCATAAATTTGTTATGTTTATTTATTCAAACAAATAAAAAAGTGGGAGTATGTAGGAAATGTTTTTAACAAACGCTCCCTTGCTCGTACCTTGTACGAGTGTTTTCCTCTGAACCGAATATATTTTTATAGTGCAGATTTATGGCACATTTCAAGATACATAACCAGAACTAGAATCTCCCACTTTAGTTTTCTGGTTACGTTAGTGTGTATGTACATGTACAATGTTCATGTATATGATATTCTACAACTCTGCTGTAGAAATAAATAGGTTAACACGAAATAACACATATTTCATATTGGCTATATCATATATATTGCAAGTAGTTTAACTTCTAAAACATAAAATGTATAAAAATCCACCATTGTTATTTATAAACATTCACCTGATATTGACAGCTTTACATCGAAGTTTAACTGAACCGCTTACAGCTTACAGCTTACGAGTATGTATTGGTTAGTGTCTTAATGGTAGGAGAAAGAGAATACATCATATTTCAAACACTATTATTTTAAAATTCTAGGAGGTTATGTACGAGTACTACCAATAAAAGCCGCTTGGTAGAACCGGAAGCCGGAGGTCGAGTTCTGCAACTCTAAGGCTATCGGTTTTTTCTTTAATCGAGTCTCCTAATTCAGGAGAGTGAAGGGTACAATAAACGTACTACATTTTAGACAATGAGCAAATTTATCATGTATATGCAATTTTATGAAAAACTTTTACAATTCTTTTTGAAACACTTTTCTTTAATAAACACTCTGTGTATGACAGAAGTAGACATTAGGTGTATTTTAATTTTACAATGCAATACATAAAAATAAAAAATATGGATGTTACCTCAAGTAACCGAAAGGCACAGTAGGCGAGGGCATTGATGCTTGATTCTGACTACTATGTCCTCGGGTTCGATCCCCGGGCCAGATATTATCTGGGTTTTGGTTATAATTCCCGAGTGGTGACCCGGGTGTGAAAGAATAGTCCCAATGTTGCTCATGCATGTCGTAAGAGGCGACTAAAATGGGTACCCAGTGCCTGGGGGTATATCCGGGCACCCTGCCCCTGGGGATTATATCAGAGGACTGGTCATCCAGGCTGGGGGTTGGACGTGGTGCTAACAACTCCACCCCGTGAAAAAACCTTATTACGAAATCTCAAGTAATTAAATCATTTCGGAAAAAATTCGGAAAAGAAGGCCAGGGCCCACCCAGGGCTGTCGCGCCACTGAAGAAGAAGAAGAAATCAAGTAACCTTTTACCTTAAATAGGGGCCTATTTTATTATTTTATAGCTATTCTAAAAAAACATTAATCCTTAAAAAGATTTTTTTCAGAAAGCTATGAAATAGTTGATAGAATGTTGTATATAAGGTTAAATCGTGTACATAACAGGTAACATTTGTTATGTATAATAAAGATTAAATACACGTAACTGTATGGTATACACGTTCTGCAACTAGTATGGAAATAGTGCACTGGTGTGTAGCACATATTTATGATTGCTCGATATTATAGAAGCTGACAACATAATAGGATAATGAGTGACTCAAGACTCAACCTCAAAAATAGGCCGACGTTATATGAATTTAAAAAAAAAATTGATAAAAGGTTTTTATTACAAAAACCATCAAATCATTTGAATCGGCGCCATTTTTAGATTCAATTTGCATAAATTAATTGAATATTAGTATCAACATATATACAACAGCCTGTAATAAGTGCCAATGTACCAATAATATAGACATAATAACAATTTGTAATAACCAGTACGAGAACCGCTAAGTAACTCAAAAGTGATGAATAGCCAACGTTGATTATAGCCCGGTCAAATTAAACCAAAAAATGAGAGTAAAATTACATAAATTCCCACCAAGCTGAAAATCGGTAAGATTGTTTAAAATATCATTAAAAACAAAATTTGAAAACTCCCCATCTCTCCCCTGTGAGGAAAAAATTTTATTTAAGGTCAAAGGTCAAAGAAATGAGTTTTTCGCGATTTTCAGCAAAACGGTAAGTTTTATCATAAAAATACCTCAGACAAAAATTGTAGATCATAAAATTATCTACAAGAAATTTATTAATACTTTTTTCTCTACGAGCTACCGTTTTTGAGATATAACGATTCAAAAAGTTGTAATCGTCATAATATGCATGAGTACGCCACGTATATATACATCTCTATAGTTGTAATATATGTTAAAATATTTTTCTATCGGTCATTGTAACTTACACTACTAATATAAAATATACAACAACGGACAATATATATCAACGGACATGGTAATCGAGCAGTCTATGATGAAAGCCATGAAGACAGATGGAGGTATTGCTCGAGGGAGAAATACAAAAGAGAGTGTCATAAGTAAATGGGTTTATAGTATGCATGCTATGAATACCGTTTGTGAAAAATTAGAAGATCTCGCTAACGTTAGGATGGATACGACCGAGCAGCATGTTGATGCAAGTGATTCGCGAATGAAAAAAGATGCTAAAGATGTACGAAAACTTTTAGAGTATTTCTCAACGCATGATCCTTTTCCAGACGTTAGCAAAATTGTTTCTATTGCGAGTGGTGTCGTTGGTGATGATAAAATCAATTTTTATAAAGCTCGTGAAGTTGGGCTTGCTTCTATGTCAAAAATGATAGGACTCACATTCAATAATATTAAATTAAAACGCTCTGACAAAGTTGTTCCTCTTTTAGCTATGACTAGTACCATATAAGTTCATGAAGAAAAAGTACCTGTTGACCCTGTATTGTTGTTCCAACGCATGTGTATTACTGCAGCATTTCAAGATGAAATAGAAAACTATTTTCAATATGAACTATTTCCCTACCCTCTATCGTTATTTGATGACATCGGGATGCGTAAAACACAGAAGTCTGCAATTTACGATTGTTTCGAAAAGGTAGACTTTGATATTAACAACACAAATGCGACATACATCATTGACGGAGGATACTTACTACATCGCGTTGTGTGGGATAGTGAAGAAACATTCAACGTTATATTAGATAAATAAGTACAGTATGTACGTCGACATTTTGGTTCCCGAGTTATTGTCGTATTTGATGGCTATAATGATTGCACGAGAAATACCAAAGCTGCAGAACAGCGTCGTCGAACTTTAGCAACATTTTCATCAATTGATATTTTATTTGATGAAAATATGACAGTTCCAACCAGCCAACAAAAATTTCTTTCTAATACTCACAACAAGTCTCGGTTCATTTCAATGTTGAAAGAAAGATTTACTACGGAAAATATATTGGTAAGACAAGCTAATAATGATGCTGATGTATTGATAATTGAAACAGCAATTGAGCAATTCAATTTGACAAATACAACTATTGTTGTTGGTGAAGATATAGACTTACTCGTATTACTGACTGCTCGAACTCCAACTGAAAAAACTATTTTCTTCTTAAAACCAGGAAAAGCTCAACATCAATCGGAAATGTATTCATCAAAAAGTTTATCTACTTTTGCAAAGTGTCAAAATCATGTACTATTTTTACACGCAATAACTGGCTGTGATACGACATCTGCATTTTACAGGAGGGGTAAAATAACAGTTTTCAAACTATTTGAGAAACAAAATTTAATTGAATGTGCTGAAGTTTTTAAAAATAGTAATTCTACTCGACAAGAAATTATTACTAACGGCATTTGCTTTCTTCTTTCTATGTACGGAGCTCTTAAAAAAACTACCTGCTTAGATAAGTATAGATATGCATGTTTTGTTAAAAACACCAAAAGTAAAAAACAAGTACAATTAGCTTGTCTTTGACCCGTGGAATAGGCCTACTGGAGAAACCACGTTAAAAAAAACGCGCTAAGTACACTACCTCATAGGTGGCGAGGAAACGTGTGCATATTATGACGATTACAACTTTTACAACTTTTTGAATCGTTATATCTCAGAAACGGTGGCTCGTAGAGAAAAAAGTATTAATAAATTTCTTGTAGATAATTTTATGATCTACAATTTTTGTCTGAGGTATTTTTATGATAAAACTTACCGTTTTGCTGAAAATCGCGAAAAACTCATTTCTTTGACCTTTGACCTTGAATAAAATTTTTTCCTCAAAGGGGAGAGATGGGGAGTTTTCAAATTTTGTTTTTAATGATATTCTAAACAATCTTACCGATTTTCAGCTTGGTGGGAATTTATGTAATTTCGAATGTCTAACTTGACCGGGCTATTAATTTAAGACATTAATTATAAACGTACGAGTATATTATGATAGCATGTTGTTTGCTTGACACAAATTAATGGAATCAAATTAATTCATTAGTAAAGTTTGATGACAGCGGAGCTTTATAATCAATTAGGACCACGAGGTCAGCAGCAATAAACTAACAACAAATGACAAAGTCACCACAAACCGTCGTTACTCGTCAATTTTTATTGCATTTAAAATAGATTGAATATTGGACTATTTTTCTTAATAATTGTGATATAATAATTGTGTGTTTTGTAGATTTGTTCATTATTGGCTTGGTCTCAGAGAAATTTTATATTATACACGTATCATAATTAGTGTTGTAAAGTATCTAGATACATTACACATTATAAACTTTTGCTATTCACTAGAGACCCGGTTTGCGTTTAAGGCCTGAAGTAAGACAAGACAAATGAATATATTTTTTTCTATATTTAATATTACATTTCAATAAAGGTTTTGTTAATTTGTACCCCAGACCATACATTTCATACCCTAAACCAGATTTTGTCCAAGCAATAACTTTCAGGGTTTGCACTAAACGATTCTCTGATCTATAATATAATACCCGCTGTTCTTATTGTCAAAATGAGTTTCGTTTGTTATAATTAAAATCTTAAATATGGAAAAATCTGACTCAACTACATTCACACGATAATAACTGCACTCCAATAAAACTGAAATGAAAATGTTTTCTTCAAAATATGTATCTTAAGTTCCGCAGTTACTAAGTTGAATTTTATAAAATTGTTTGATTGAAGTTTAACTTGTATTTTTACTTTGTAGAGTGACTGTATTTTATATAATTAAACAAGCACGACCACTGACTGATCAATTTAGCGGATTTAGTTTCATTATAATCCGTAACAAGTGTTTGCACATGGATTTGTATGGTAGTTGCCAGTGGTCCCATCTAACGACTAGCCTACACAACAACCAAGCATTATAAAAATAAAGCGTTTATTGTCGTAGTTGAAAGCTTTTCATTTACAACTTACTTTAATTAATCACAAAAATATTTTGCAATTTATAATTGAAAACTTTTAAAAATCATTATTAAACAATTTACTCTATAACTGTAGTCATTTACAAGTTGAACTTGTAACTTAAATAAGTTATAGTTCGTAATGCGTAGATTAAAAAAAACTAACTCGCCTAACTTCCAGCTGCAAAATTTGCAAAAAGAACGTGTTTTGGCATTACCATAATCATGACCATCATTATTGTCATTGTATACATCTATAGTAATTTTGATAAAAAATCACATTTCATTGTTTTATCAAATAACTTTTAACAAGACAAACTAAAGTTAATAATAAAAGCAATGATTCTATTATAACGAGCAAATTGATTTTAAACTATTATATTACCAAACTAAAATACGATTCGTCGAAGACTGCGACATTCTTAAAAACAACTATGACAACTATGTTGATTGTACATTTTGAGGTTATATTTCAAAGCACTTCAACTAGGATTAAGTTAAGTGCTAAGACTTTAAGAGTGTAAATAAGCTATCATGTAATAATTTTCCAGCTTTCTGAGCATAATTTTATTACGATAAGACTTGGAATAACAATTCAAATAAGCTGTGGTTAAACAATACGAATACGAATATTTTACCGGGGGTTAGGATACTGTGTATCAAGTTTTCCATCTATATACAAGGATGAAATGCATGGTACATCAACTGTATATATATATACATATATATATATATATATATATATATATATATATATATATATATATATATATATGTATATGTATATATATGTATATATATGTATATATATGTAATAATTTCATTCAGAAAGGAGTGTTATCAGAGTTATGAGCTTAGAAGAGTTGTACACGTTTCTTGGTAAACAATTTTAAGTGAATAATTTTAAGAGACTGCATAGCGTAGGAGCATGTCCAGCACTTCCAATTTGACTATAGGCACTATATTCAGCTACATTCATCGTTTCGACAATTATTTACTTAGTTGTTTATTTTCCATAATTATTGTTTGTCATAGTGGTACAACCGCAGAGTTCTAAATACCAACTTTGTTTTATTTAGCTTAATAAACTGATAAATATTTAAATGATATAAATATTAAATCAAAAATTAGGTTTACAGAACTTTTACGTTTACAAGTCTACCTAATATTTATTATTGTTATATTGGAAAAAGTAACGTCAAGAGAAAATAAGAATAAAAAGTTCCTGAATTAATTACGACTCAGAATGAATATTACAACTCAGTTCACCTGAAACTCTAAGAGGCTAGTAAAGTTTAATGACAAACAAGAAGACTTTGATCAAATTAACATGCAGCATTTTTTTCTATAACAAATAAGTTTTAAAAATAAACACAGCGGTACACTAAATATATTGAAAACATAAATTACTTTGAAAAAAAATTTATCAAAATATATCTGTTTAATTTAGTTTTGTCTAAAACCAGCTAAAATCATTGACAAAGAGAGGGAGAGAGAAAAGAAACGACTGCAAAGTTGTAAACTATAGCTTATATATGTTCTATATGTTACAAGGTTATTTAATTATAATTATAATTTCATATATGTCACTAAATTCAAAAACGAGAACAAATAATTCCAAATATTCATCTTGTGTTTCTCGTACTCTTAAGTCAATTTATAATTTGTGTCCGTTACAGGTGTTTGCTAAATATAATGACACTAAATAAACCTTAATGATTTCAATAAAAGTAAATTGTTTTGCTTTGTACATTTATGAATACAATTACAATTAAATAATTACAATTTAATTTTATGTAATTAGCATATGTCTTGTATCATTTCAGTGTATTATTTGTGCTTAGTTCTTCAAATTTGAAATAAAATTTTAGTCATCCTCTTTAATACGGTTATACTTTTACAGTTTACAGTTATTTACGTAACGAACATCAGTGTTCTTCATCATAGTTATCAGTGACTGAGTGCTGCAACAAAACTGTTACGTTATTGATATGTAAGATGTAAAATAACCTTGCGTGTGTACACTGGGTCTTTTAAGGAACTCCTACTTCTCTCTCATGAGTATACCTATGCCCTCTAAAAAATCTGGGTAGTGGTAGGGACTTAAGGTTCCAGCAGTGTCCGGATCTGGCAGTTTATCGGCAAATGCGAGCCAGTTAAACTTGCCTCTTCCCTAATTGTGAATTTTATTAACAACGGTTTTAAACTTTGGACTTTGGCAACTTCTGGACCACGTAATAGACACTTCAAGAAGTAATCCAGAATTTTTTCAGATTCTTTGAAAGCTTAGAAAACTCGAAAAAAACTCAACTGTTCCCTCAAAGACCCAATGTACACACCATGTTTCGAAAAATATAGTGTTCACACAAAGGGTTAATAATATCAATATCAGATTTGATACAGAAATTATACGTAAAATATTAGTTGATTTCATTACCGTATTTTACGGTAAATCTTTCATACGAGAATTTCACATTAAAAGCAAATATCGTATAAAAAATCTCGTTACATTTTACTTATTAGATAAATAAAAATGAAAAATACTCGTACTACTGAACTAACAATCATAAAACAGTTGGGATGTGATATTTCACATTGTGTTTGCTCATTCAATATATAAAATTAATTTTTTTTAGAGGGTAAACTGTCTGCAGTAGCACAAAAAAATCCATTTCAATTCGCAATAAATTTTAACGGAGTAGGTGATTTATCCACACGTACACGTATTGACATACAACATTGGGTAAATACCGCGGGAGTGGGAGTGGGAGTAGGAGCAGGTATGTGTGTGGGTAAGGTCTTCAATGATGGAGTTGCAAAGGTCCCGCAGCTTCCGATAGCCGCACCGCATCTCTCCGCTTTTCCACATATGTGTAAAGGAAAAATATGAACTTCCAATCTGACGAATTTGTCAGAAATTAACAATATTTCGTCCTACGATTATTGAATTTGTAATTCAAAAAGAGCAAACTTTATTTAAAATCTGATATTTTAACACACACACATACGTGTATACAAGTGCATAAATTTCGCATCATTTTTGAACAGTCAACATACAACCGTCATTGCGGTGACATTTGGCAGTTATTGTGCTTCAATACTAACCTCAGAGTTGGTACCTTTGATTAAAATAAAAACATCACCACTTTTTACGAAAATATTTCATTTTTATGTTGATTTAAAATGACATCCCTTCACAATTCATTATTTCATTTCAAATTTCAATATCAATTTTAAATTGAACTGAAATGAAAATTGAGTGAAGTGCAGTATAAAGATATTTAACACTATTTTTACTTTACAATTTATATTTAGTATAGGGATTGCCAAACCTGCCCGGATACTTTAGGTTCGCTATATTTGATATGGACTATCAATAGCCCTTTGTATTAAAATTAATACATTTAAATATTTTATTTGTTTTACCGCTCAAGCTGATTGGCTGTTTGTTTTGTTTCGCATATTTTATGTTTTTCAGTTCTCAGTTATTGATATTATATTTAAATATTTGAGAGAATATGGATATGAGTGTATATTTTAAAGCATTCTACCAAAATAGTAC
The DNA here is from genome assembly GCA_963678705.1 of Panorpa germanica. Taxonomy (NCBI): domain Eukaryota; kingdom Metazoa; phylum Arthropoda; class Insecta; order Mecoptera; family Panorpidae; genus Panorpa; species Panorpa germanica. The sequence goes on from OY783203.1 coordinate 47,901,856, forward strand.
ATATTTGTGTATTTTTAAATTAATATTTTAATAATTACTTTTATTGTAATTAAATTCTTGTATTACTGTATGTAGGGAACAGGATAATTATTATGAGTGCTATTTACTCGTTTATCATAAATATTAGTCATTTAATAATTGTTTGTTTTACCTGAGATATTTTCATTTCCCGCTCGTTATTACCATATCCCCTTTTTTACAGTTGCATCTCGTAAAATATTGAGCAAACAGTACGAAGTCAGTTATTACTAGTTTTAATTAAAATTTTGCCTATACGAGTATATCTAATACACTAAATACTTCACAAGATGCACCCGCAGCAGATATAGCGCTTACTTGCTAACGACATTAAATTGTATCTAGTGTTAATGAGTTTGATTTTAATTTTTATTACAAATTATTCAGTCTCAAATAAATGTATGAAGATATTTTTAAAGTATATTTTTTTTCAATTCGAAATAAATTAAGTAATTGATTTATTAAGTACAGTCTATAACCTCTAACCTCGAGTTTGCTACTTGCACAATTTTAAGTAAAATTATTTCATATTTTCATTTAAAGTTCCAGGTGCCTATATTGTCCCGCTAAACACGTTGCTTTGTGTGTAAACCTAATGTGTATCTATTTTATTGCTCTTAAAAAACAAATCATCCCTTTTGTGCATTAAAATTACGTCAATTATGACTGATTGGACTGATCTGTAAGATTTCTTTTTGATGAAATTAACTATAACTTAAGTACAAAACGATTACAACACAAATTGCCGCTGTTCCAAATCTGTTCCCTAAAATAATAAGTACTTTTTAATAATGTATATCCGTTAAAAATAAAATTATCATAATTAATTTTACTTTTTACGTTAAATATGTTAATTTAAATGAAATGCTTATGATGTATATTTCTTTTTAATTCTTTGAGTTAGCAATCACTGAATAAGTAATTAAGCGAGCAGCATTCGAAACCCAAATCATCAAATTGAAATCATTTTATGTGGAATCATATTCATTTTATCATTGTATTACAGAGGTCAAGATTTTTTTAACAAACATTTCTATTATTGCTATTTATTATTATATATTTTCTGGGTTTGGTTGTTAACAATTTATATTGATTATGGTCATACAGAATCGTACATATATATGAGGCCACATTGAAGGAGCTCGTCAGTGATAGGACTCAGCATCGGAAATAGGTCGACGTTAAATAAAGAAAAAATAATTAAAATATGAAGCAGCAAGTATATAATTAACATTTAAAAAAAATATTTTTAATGATAAAACTTAATAAATAAAACTGACAACAGTAATATTCAATAGTTTCAATGTAAAAACACACGTCTTAACGTGGTGTTTTTTTTATGTTTACACAATTATAATTTTAGATGAAATTGAACCAATATATTGAACGGTTTTCATTTTAACTTAAATCACAACAGCCGCAACTTTGACAATATTCTGAATGTAATTCTAGTAACATGAAATTGAGTTTGAGTACTACTTCTTAACAAAAGTTTATGCTTTAAAAATATGAATAAATTAAATCTTTGATTTAAGTTTCTTTTGAATGGCTTGTATGAATTTTGAAATTTCATAATAATTTTATTTTAATTTTTACATACAAGCAGTTTGCAAAAAAGTTTCCATATTTGAAAAAAAACTCAAATAAATTAATATATGGTATGTATTCTGCGAAAAGAATAATCAGTGGCTGGCAGACTCACTGGTGTGAGACACAGCAATCCTAATATTGTAAAACGCCATTGTGAAATTATAATAAAACGTTTTTAATTACTTCGAAATTGATCTATTTTATTTGCATTGTCGTTTCGAGTATGTACTTGTAGGGTACACTTTTTAAAATATAATGAAAATATGGGCTACGTATTTTATGTACTAATGGAAGAAAATATTCATGAAATAGATACACAAACATCAAGATACAAAAGCATATTATATAAAAACAAAATAAAACCAGCATCAAAGTTAATTTAACGCAAACATAGAGGAGGTGTAGCATACGAGTACATTGCAGAGTGCGGCAGCGGCAGCGGAGTCGAAGGTGAAGATGGAATATGCTTGCAACATGTTCATGTTCAGGATCAACATGATCGTTATTATTAATATACCACTACACCCAGTGCTAGTAGTAATTGCTGTGTTGTGTGATTAAGTTAAGACTAATGAGACTGAACGAAGGATCCAAGCACAGTTCGTAGATACTACTCTGAATAAAATTCAAGTGTTTGATTAGATCCAGAATGTTATAAATGGTTGTGATGAAGTGGAAAATCAACATAATCGACAGACGATTAATATGTCTTGCTACTACAGCTGCTGGATGAGACCAACACTTCTTATCGCAAGAAACGATGCTGGCAAACGATTCGTGAAGTCCTTCATCTACACGAAAATACCCACTTACATCCACCTTAGTCCTTACAGTCCAGACTTATCCCCATGTGACTACCATATGTTTGAGCCATTAAGGGCGTTGGCAGACGGGGCGACTGGTTGCAAACCTTAGCCCCGAATCTGCCCGAACCGAATGTGATTACAACTGTGTTGTTAGTAAAAGAAAGAACGTGTTTACGAGTGAGATTGAACACACGGCACGAACGTAACTAAACTGATTTTAAACTGGTTTTGAGCATATATTCAGCGACTAGATTTCTCGGTCGCAGGGGATTGTTGGTTTCATCAACAGATTTGTTTACGAATGCTATTGAAAAGTATTTAAATACATACATACAATCAAATATAACACAATAGAATCCCCTGTTTTGCTATTGTTAAAAATTCTATAGAGTCACGATACACGGCTCGACATGGCTCATGCTTGTTTTCGTTTCTCGTTTAGTTTGCAATCAGTCGACTCGTATGCTTTTCCTCGTGTTTTATCTCACTCGCGTACACGTTCGATCTCTTACTAACAACATAGTTGTAATCACATTCGCTTCGGGCAGATTCGGGTTAAGGTTTGCAACCAGTCACGTCGTGTGCAGAGGGCCTAAGGCAGCATTTGAACATAACTATGGTCGCAATTGGCTACTAGGGAAGTCATCTTTTTATTCAAGATTCCTATCTAATGGAGAAAATGTATTCCTGTTGAAGGAAACTATAGAAAAATAATTTATCTAATCACTAATAAATCTTTATTATAATATTTCGGTTTATATTTGAATGACCCTCGTATCGTACTCGTATATATATTTGTATCACCAATGTACGTATTACAATAGTTTGCAATCTATAAATCTGAGCATGAACATAACACGTGTACAGTGTCCTATGTCTCCATATCTACATACATATTTACTCGTATTTCTGTCTGATACATCTAAATTGGCAATTGACTCTGTATAGGAAATGAAGCAAATGAAAATGTCGACCATTTTCGCAGTCTCAAATCTGCCAAGCAAGATCTTATATCAGTTTACTCCATTGTATAATATTTCATTTCTTTTCACTTTTCATAAAATAAAATATTGATTTACAATAACATACTGAATATACAAATTAAATGAGAAGTATTTACATATTTAACATTGTATTTTGTTTAAGAAATTGAAACTGGTGTTAAAGAAAAATATACATTGGCAAAACGTCTGCTTGTTTTAGAGAAAGTGGTAAGTATGCAGAATGTATAATGCACATAGAAGAGCATTGTTTTGTACCTCGAAGCCAGAGGCGTACCGTGACTCACAAATTGGCCCGCAAAAACTATGTTTGGAATCAATTACGAAACGTCCCTACATACGATTTAGATACCACGCCTGTTTCGCGTGGAAGCTAAAAAAGTGTTTTTATATTGAGTACCGTTCAGGCCCCCTGGATTCACGTCCAGGTCTTGATACGTCTCTGCTCGAAGCCAACTTTAAAGAAGATTATGTCGGATGTTTACTTCGCACACTTTACCAGTATCAGATCTTTCGGATCACTCTTGTCCTAAAGATAGCGTGCAAAATGTATAAGAAAGGATAATTCGAAATAAGGGCTGAAAATAATACCGCACGAAGAAGAAGTAGAATTGTGACTGCACATAAATTATGGAAATTATGACTGAATAGAATTGAATTCAAAGGATGACCTCAATTACGGCGGCAAGTAAGAAACAAACTTCACCTTAAAAATATTAATCACAAGTAAATCTAGTGGTACTTCTAAGGTACACCCTCTAAGCAAAAACGTACACTTATGTAGGGTAATATGTTGTACCTAACGTTACGTTTTATTATTTGTCGAAGTTTAATATAATTCTGCTACATGCATACATACTTTATGTTTTTTTATTAAGGTTTATTAATTAAACATTATTATACAATCTTACATATAAAGCTTTACTATTGTCAGAAAATATAAATTCTTGCCTTACGTAAGATAACACTTAAGGTTACGTCCCTACAAACAATTTGTCGTATCTTAGCAATCTCGTATCAGAAAGCGGTTAGACAGTAGTCAAACAGCGTTCGGGAGAACATATGTTAGTATTGTGGTAGTACTGGGTAGTAGCACGACTTGCACCTCGGCAAACCTCGTTTGGAAAGTATTAGGAAGGCAATCAGAGGGGGTACGGAGCGTTCCGGCCGGTTCATACATGCTGTCCAAAGCTTCATGTAATGTCTCACTAATGTCTAATAGGATTCCAATCACCATTCAGAGTGATACGATTCGCATCTAATTGGATTCCGATCAAAACTGTTTGTAGGGATAACACCTTAAATTATATTAATCGTTGAACTATTTACAAATGAAAGTTATTTATTATTTATTTCTTTGAAATTATTGTAAATGGTTTTACATGTAATTAGTTTACAATTTTGAATTAATTTACTGTTCTTGACATATATTTAAATTAAATTTTGCTAGAAACTGTTTCCACAAAGTGGTTTCTGTGGAGTAGTCAACTCTTCTATTATACATCTGCTACCCACTACCACTACCACTACCACTACCACTACCACTACCACTACCACTACCACTACCCACTACCCACTACCCACAATTCGGCTTCTAGTTAATATCTTTTTATGCCTGTTATTGTGTTAAAAAATAATATCTTTTGACAGTCATGACGTCTTTCCATGTCAACACAGTTTTGTTATGAACTCTTGGAATCCATTTTCAACATTACGAACATGATTTATAATTCCAAATATTCTTAAATAAAATAAACTTGACATGTTGACTGTCATTTTTTGACATTTCAGTGGCCAATATTGAAAGACTTAGTCAGCGAGTCGCCCCTGTAATAGATGTCTTTTAAAATATATATTTCACACATAAAATTGACATATACAACTTTTAAAATTAAAACACACACTCAAACATTGTTGTACTTTGTCGTAAACTTAAATGATTTTGATTACTATAATACAAAGTAACGTTCCAAATAATTTATATAAATTTTACTTTCTAACCAACTACCACGTAATTTCCGATTGTTATTAAAACATACAAAATTTACTCAATAATTCTCCAAAATCTTATAGGTTCGTATTTATACTGCAGTATTTATAAATTAACTAAACTTTGCCCCGTTGCAAAACGACGCTGGTTAATGTATTTTATTTAAATGTAACAAATTTATTTATACTTTTATTTTAAATTTTTATTCTATTTTTAAATAAAAATATTTGATTTGATTATAGGTTTATTTATTGTTATACGTTCATTGAATAACATTTTTAACAGGTTATCTTAAAAATATTTTTTTCATAAAATTGATGACTTATTTGACAAACTTCTTTTATTGAATTTGTAAATTAGGTACCAAAATTAAATAATATACAACATTTCAACTTTCTAACACAAGTTTTACTGTAAGAAACTGTATAAAGATATATATATATATATATATATATATATATATATATATATATATATATATATATATATATATATATAAATATATAAAATACAACTGTAAAAGAAAATATTAGTATTATTGATGATTTGAAATACTTACCCTGGGGCAAACAAGTTATTAAGGTACTCAATCCAATCAGTATCTTGTACAGCAGCTTCATTGTTGGTCTGCGAAAACCCACAGATATTTCAGTCTATTATTGTTTATTAATATTAATTTACTTTATTTGTAGTTAAAAACAAATGATTACTTTATTCACAGAAAAAACTATTTACTTTGTTTCAAAACCTAATTAGTTTAAAAGATGAAATCACTTTGAAGTAAATATAATATTCACATAGTATGTTATACTTATTTAGTTTCAAATAATTATTTACGAAGATTAACTAGTAAATTTATGATAAGTTGTCTTTAATTGGAGTCAAATGTTATCAAGCAATTTTTGCAAGCTCATGTTTTATTTAAGGAAACATTACTTCTCAAAAATTGTAATTATATCAAACGTTTTTATTTACGTTTATATCAAATTATGCTGGAATATTTTCAAGTTTATAATATAATTTATTTTCAATATTTTAAATAGTAAGACGATAAGATGAAATGACTGTAATCATATAAAAGGTTATATCAAAAGACAAAACCTGGTTGTAAAGAACTTTTGTGCATAAAATTTATCCGTTACTTTATGTAACACTTACGTTTTATATTTAGCTAGTATTTATGTACGTGTATCGAATTATAACACTCCAAATGATAACGCTTAGGAAGAATACATACCCCCCACTAGCCTCGCCATACAATAGATCAACACAATAGACGCAAAATACAATAAAACCCGGACATAATACTTGTAAATACTAAAGCAAATTAAAATAACTAATTTTCAAATATTTTAGATAATTATAAACAATCCTATAAATAAATCTTATCCATCCTTAACCTCATAAATACGTAAATAAAAAAAGTGTGAAGTCAAATAATAAGAGTGCAGTCATTTATTTTTTCCATTTCCAATTTTTGGCATATTATGTAAGTAAGTTATATTTCTACGTTTAGTTCAAATTGAAAGATTTACTTAGCTTGTACACAAGAATTACTTGATCAGGGAAACGAAACACAGTTAATCACCGTAAGTGTAATTTCATTATTTTTCTTTGAACATATAACATCTCAGCGTAAGGAGAATAATGCTAGTGAATAGGACCATGTAACTGAACAAGAAGATTCTATCAGGCTTAGAAAATAAATCCCCATGGGTGCAACTAACAACTGGTAACTTCAACATCGGAAAGGTTCACGGCGCGGGGAACATTGTTGTCAAATCTGAAATCCGCGAAATACAATGAGTGTATGCAATAATTCAATTTGAACCTTGTAAACTACAAATGGTTCATCAAATCATTCTATTAATCCTTGAACGCACGCATGAACTCACGCATTAAATACTATGTTTATAAAGTAATATGAACTGGTATATGACATTCGTCTAGGAAACTTTTTTGTTGTCAAAAAGGAAATCTTATAGGGCCATTAGTTTATTTGTTACAAATATATATATATATATATATATATATATATATATATATATATATATATATATATATATATATATATATATTAGTAACAAATATCGATATAGGTGTATATGGACCTTAATAAACAAGACCTGGTCTATCTACTGTAACTAAAAAAATTAATATTTCTTTTCTACAAAATTTGGTGTGGAATATTGATAAAATAAAATATAAAAAAACAATTTATATATGTTATAGTTATATGTATATAGAAATGAAATAAAAATTGCAAACAAACAATAACACTATAAGCGTCGAAAGCAGCTACCGTGTGCTCCTTGACTTCGAGACGAAAAATGAAGAAATGAGAGAAAAAGCATAGCAATAGAGACCTGTCATCTTAAAGTCTTTCCTTTACAGTCTAGTAATATATCTAATACTCCTAACACCGTCGTCGATACGTTACTACTACGTTAATATATAAAAGTGGTAAAGTGTCAAGCTGTTTATATTTATTTGAATTTCTATGAAATTGACCTACATATATATATACATATATATATATGTGTGTGTGTGTGTATATATACCTATTTTAATAACAAGAGTTTTATAGAACGAATTTTATATAGCATAGAACGTAAAATATTTTAAGTACAATTTTGTAATTCTGTTATTTTTATGCTATTTTGATACACCACAAGAATAAACTTTGCTGTTTTATCTTTACATTGTGACTTTATTTAAATCATTTGTTCTGTTATTGATAAGCTACAAATTTTCTAATAAACATCAATTTGTTTATTCCATAGATATTTCTCGTATAAAGATATTTTTAAATGTCGTTTGACATAAAAAAATTCTGTAGAATCAAACAACACGTGTAAATTGTTAATTAATTTGTTATCTAACTTATCCTATTTCCAGTGACAATTTCTTGCCTTTTAAAACTGCTCCAATTAAATTTAATTGAACTTATTCATATTTTAAGAATCCTTGTAAAATTCCTCAAACATAACATTTACGTAATAGTTATATACTTGACATTGACGTACTTATATTCTGTATTAATTTAAAACCAGAAATAACCTGATTATTTAAAAAGCAAAGTATAAACGTCATATAATAAAACGTATGATAAATTGCCATGTAATATTTTTAAATTTATCATATGCTTATCATAAAATAAAAAAATGCGACATTAGAACACAGTGCAACTAATATTTTTAGACTCCCTTGAAATAATTTTGTGCTAATATGAAAAAATAAGTCTACATTTTGCACATTAAAATAATTATAAAACTTCTTGAACAGAGCCTTTTATGGATTTTATAATTTTAAGAAAAACTTTTTAAGGTTTAAAAATAATTATAAAATACCATACGTATTATTATAATATTTATTGATATTACGTATTTCATGTTTTGTGTTTAGCCTCGAAGAGATGGAATGACTTGAAAAGGTTATTATTGTAGGCGCAGCGTAATGACAACTGATCTGTTGATTTGCATTTGCGCTTATACGAGCATTAGACGAGTATAGACTCGTCTTCTCCGGTCTTGTATTTAGGGGAACAAAGGTGCAAATTATGATTACGTTATATGTCCTACATGCACGTATAAATGTTTTGAACGAAGCGCTTCTTTACGTGAATAATTTAAACAGGATACATGTTAAGTACATAAACGTTAATTCTATAGAATATTCTACAAATGGAATTATGGTTATCACAAGCATAACTCAAGATAAATAAGTTTAACAATAAACAATAAAATAGTCAAATGAAGTTTAATCCTAAAGCAGTTTATAAAGCAAAGTTACACGCAATTAATTTATTTTATAGTTTCATTGTATCATACTAGTTTAGTCATATTAGTTTCGCGTTCAAAATTAAATGATTGGACAAATATGATAATTTCATAAATATTAAAACAAACGTTTTACATATTTAAAATGAAACACGTTTTGCTGCATGTGCGAATGCGAGTTCGGTTTTTATCTAAAATATATTTTTTTGTCAATATAAATCCATCTTAATTTATGTCGATTGAATTACACGGGTATATTTAAAATGTAACGGGCACAATGCATGTTTTATATTAATAGTTATATTGCATTATATACATATAAATACAAATGATATTTATTACCCTATTCTGTACAATTAGGGTAATTACATTTCAATTTCGGTACCGTCTTTTGACATTAAATGTAAACTATCTAAATAGTCGTTGTACAATGCATGACAAGGTTGCTACAAGGTTGCTACAAGTGCATGTTTTGCATTTAATAAATTGTATTTGCAGATAATAAAAATGAGATTTCGTATGCGATAGTTCAATATTCAGTTCATAGTAAGTTAAAATGAAAGCACTTACACTAATTCGTTTGAGAGTCCTTTAATAATTAAAGTACTTAAAGTGATTTCCAAAATAACTGATATATTTTTATAAATTGTAGTTCAACAGTTAAATATTTAAATTTAAAGTAATACAGTTACTGCTGGTAAATAAAATAATCATTTTAAATAATATATATAACACATTTTAATATACTTATGTAAAATAGTAAATACAAATTTTAATATTAAACAATCTTACTATGCCGAGATATATAATTTGTGTAAAAATAATGTTTAAATATCACAAATAATTTAAGATACTTCACGACATACGCGTGTTTTTTAAGTTCAATAGATTTATTTTATCAGTAGAAGAACACAAAACCTTCCAGGATAAAGGCATAAGCCAAACTAAATACAAACTGAACATCGTATATAACCTATCCCAAAGGAAAAAAGGGGATAGGAAATTCTGAAAAACAGGATAGCAAGATTGTATGCGCGCGCAATAATAAAAGGAAGGAACAGTTTGGAAAACGAATCGGACGATCAAAACAAAACATTTGACTGTTGAAATTATTTAATTGCATATTTATACCAGTTCAAAATATTGTAAGTAATTTATTAATTACTTTTAGTCTTTATCACAGCAAATTAAATTGTTAAATGAACTTAATTTAAACATTGTTATTATAGCCCAGTAAACATTTTGGAGTCACTTTGACATCATATTGAAGATGCGTCATGATTTTTTTGTCATAAAAGAGTTAATTTATAGTTCAGTTTCTCACATTTTTTCATATAAAATGTCTACTTTATCGGCTACAGATGGCGGAATTACTCCACCTGTCGGAATACAAATGAAGATAAAGTTGATGCGAACTATAATTGAAGTGAAATAGTGAGAGAAACGTCACTAAATAGGGCACTTCACCAAATTGTTTACTGGGAGATTTCAATAGAGGCTGTTGCAATAAAAGAAAATATGTATCAAAAATTCATATACGAGTAATCACAATTATTCACACATAATAATCTCTTATGCTCACTTATATATATATTTTACAAAACAAATTTGCATAAAACTTTTATATTATTATTTAATATTAATTGTGTGTGCCTTTCGGCTTTACAATCTACCGTATTCTATTTCTTATTACATTTCATTCCTATCTTAACAATTCAACCTTAACACTAAACTTTATTAATTTTATTTAAAACTAATTATTTACTTAAAACTAAACTTTATTTATTTATTAAAACTAAAAAATTATTCTTTAGTACTTAGTTTAGTAATTATCCTTAGTACTTCCTCTCTCTTCATGTTCCCCATGCAAACCAACTAACGAGACTATTTATTATCCTGGTTTTCGTTCCTTTTTCTATTTCCGCCATCCACCTCTTTCCTTCACTGCCTCCCTTTAATAGCTTCCCAATATTCTTTTCGCTCATTACTTTTTCCTGACAATCAAACTTAATGTGCTCCAGTGTTTCAATCTCCGTTCCGCACACTCTACACATTCTTTCCTCTCTATTTGCCGAGTATCTGTTTCCTTTCTCCTCGTTTCTCAATCTAAACCTTGCAATCCTTCTCATGTTTTTTATGTTTTACGTTTTTCTATTAAGTACTGTGGTATCTCTCTCTCCCAAATCCTTTTATATCTTGTGTTGTAATTGCTCTTCTCGATTTTTTCATTCTTTCCTGTTGCTGTATCTCCTTGTCCCTTCTCCTTAGCTCCTCTTCCACACTTGCGCCTCCTTCTCTTCTTCTCTCTGCCTTCTCGATCGCCATTCCATTCCTTTCAAAATACTTCTTCATCTTATTCAGGCTTTCCCCCCCCCCCTCTCTTTTATTTGATATAAATAAATTCCTCGTTTGACAGTAAACAATTTGAACTCTAAACGAAATCATATTTATTATTTATCCATGAATTATTGTCATGAAGAGGTTTGCTCTAAACAGGTTTAGCTGTTGATATGAAATGTTTCTGGTATGAACCACAATGTGCAAAACAACTTCGCCTATTAGAATCCAAGCGGCGAAACGCTAATGATAACTTGTGATGACTGAAGCTTGAGATCAATGAAGCTGATTACTAGCGGAATGTATACAAATTTGCGCATATTGCGCACTATTTTATTTTTATTCAATAAATTTAAAAACATTGCAGTAATTATTAGAATAATATTTTATTTTATATAAAAAATGAACAAATATCAGCACGTAAGGTGGCTGAATAAGGTGGCGATTATTAAAAAGAGTAGCTGAATTTTTCTCTTACCTGTGTAATATTTAATTTAGTTTTTCAAAATAAAGATTCCGATACGCATTGATGGAAATTAATCCACAAGCAAGGTTGTGAGTTTAAGTTTTTAATTGTATCCCTGTATAGGAAACTCATAACACTTTAGTAAGTGTATCTAAAGTACTGGTTCATATTCTCGAGCTCTTATTAATAGGGAAAATCTACTCATCTTCCCAAACATTTGCTAGGGATAATAATCTTATCAGTAACACTTCTATGTGACGATAAAGTACTTATGTTTACCTAAATGTTACCTCTTACAAACTACCCTAATATAACAAACCTCAAATTAATAACCGAGAGTCTCGTGGCGCATAATCGTAGCCAGTAATGAATGCTTAACAATAATGTATCAAAGACCCTTCTCACGCCCACGCTCCGCCCTCGCCCAAGTCCGTGCTCTTTCTACCTTATCTTAAGCATCCTATTCCGGCACATCTCCCGTAATCCTTACCGGACCTTTGTCATAATATGTACAATTCACTCATATCATTTAGTATCACTCGCATAATTCCAACGTTAAAAGAATTATTATTCTTTAGGAAATTATTATTTATTAGGAAAACTAATAGAACATTTGAAAGAATTTTCTAACGCATTAAAATAAGCAGTTACTTTATTTTGTGAATTTATAATTAGAAATATTTTCTTAAATATGACATAATGTCACTCTAAAATACAAATTAAAAAGAAAATTCCATTTTTGTTATTTATTGTGAATAATATCATGACTGCTCTTTCCTTAGTGTAACTGTAAAGGATGGCAACTGGCAGTGGAAGGTAGAGACGTATGCCAACTGAGAGACTGGGGTAGTAATTAGTGATACTCCCATCCCCTATCTGCAGGTAAGTATTGGTCTTTCCCTACTGCAATAAAAAATATCTCCGCAATGAACATTAATTCTCAAGTTTTAATTTAATTTCTTAGAGTTGATCTCAATAGACAGAGTTTCTATATTTTACCTTTTACTTTTACTTTTATAAAAGAAAAAGCTTTTCTCTGCAGTATACTCATTAATAAAAATTATGTAAGACTTATTTAAATAAATTGAAAGCCAAATATATTATTATTATTTTAATAAAATTCGTTTTCTAGAAATTTTATTTCAGTTCTTCAGCTTCTCATTTATGTGTGAAACAAAAGTGTAGGTAATAGATTTTTTTATACAAGTGTGTGACCAATAAATACGTACGATTGAATAAAAGAAAACAGGCCTTGCAAATGACCTGTTGGCAAACACCTTAATAATTTACAAACAATTAAACTAAATTAGAGTTATATTTAAATTAATATTTTTCATGTATTTATCAGATATAATTTTAACTTATTTTCAAAGGTATAAAATGTATTAGGCAACTAACTTATTCTGAGCGAACATATTTACAAATTAGAAAAAGAGGAAGAATTAAAAATCTGGCCTTATTAGCTAGTATCTTATTCACAATTTACATTTTGCGGCTACATTAACTAGCCTATACCTGTTACGCGTAGTGCCCTGCATATTTGAGGTTAAACAAGATTTATGCATCTTGAGTATTCCTAAATATATTTAGAAGTCTTTAATAATCGGCATCTTCATGGAAGTAAATAATGTGGTTTCGATATGCAATACGTACTGATAGTTGAACCTTTTACAATTTAGTTTGATAACATTAAGACCAGAAGACTGACTCATGGGCAAGGATCATTTTGAGTTATATACAGGACACGGTACACGGTACACGGTATACGGTATAAGGACTAGTCATGAACTCATGTCATGTACTCTTTGACCTCCTGTTCTATATCCTATGTGAATTCAATGTGATCCGATCCACCTTCTTTTTGAGCATACAATACGCTTTGGGCTTTGGGCTTTGGGCATTGGGCATTGGGCATTGGGCATTGGGCTCGGTGAATCTCATTGGAGTGCCAATAGAGGGAGTGGAGTGTTGGTAATATAATGACTTTATTTTCGTTTCGCACTCAATGGAGAATACCACCATCTTTTAGAAAAACGTGGTTTGAATATATTCTTTTGTATTTTAAAATTAATACTAATGATGAAATGAATGTTTTGACCTTCTGGGAATCGCGTAATATTAACTAAAGATATCTAAAGTTCAAAAACTAAAAAGAACATATAATGATAACGGTTCTTCCATGTTACTTACATTCATGTAATATTTTTGTTAATTGAAACCTAATAATATTTAATCTAAAAAGATATATTTATTATTTTCTTAAAAAAAGAATTCTTAAGATTTTATAATCCTCAATAAGTTCTACTTAAGAAGTTTTATATTATATTAAAAGAAAAGAGGTAGATTAGTTTCCAAAAAGTAGTAAGTATGTCAAAAAACGTTATATTTTAGGTAACACTGCTTATGTAAAAGGTATGATATAATAGTATCATTTTTATTTAAAAAATCTTTTAGATACCTTCATACAACTTAACTACATAATACTTAAATTCAATATTCTAGAAATGTCATAACAGAGTTGACCTGCTGTCCCTTTTAGAAGTAAGTATAAGGGCTAACACAAAGAAACTAAAATAAATAAAAGAATGAAGTGCCCAAGGGTTAAAAGTATTGTCCCTCTTTTTACTCCGTAAAATTGATGTTACGTTATATAAAATAAACGATGGTCTATTGCCCTTGTGCCAAATGCCGATCCGTTATTAACATTACTGTTTAAACTATTAGGTCAATTATTTTATTTTTTTTTTTTTTATTTAACGTCGGCCTATTTCCGATGCTGAGTCCTATCACCGACGACCTCCTTCAATGTTTGCAGTATTTATGGTGTCGTGACCTCATATATGTGGGCTACACCACTGCCTAATAACTGTATGATTATGTATGACCATAATCAATATAAGTTCATAATAACCAAACCCAGAAAATATATATCTGGTCCGGGGATCGAACCCGAAGACACAGCAGTCGGCGTCAAGCATCAATGCTCTCGCCCACTGTGTCGTCATTAGGTCAATTATATTTCTAATGTCGTACAGACTTTTTCTTTTGTACGTCAACGTAAGGTAAGGTCAGGGGGGAATCCGAGGATGCCACAAGTCTTAGAATTCTTTTCTCTACGTAATAGACAATGTTCAGGATAATGCGCGGAGCCGTTTTCGAGCCACTATACGAATCGCGTAAACATATAAACATATAAACTTTCACTTGGAACATTATAATATAAGATTGTGGGTAGACAGTTTGAATCTTGTTTCTAATGTAATAAGGAAACTTAACCATTATACTTAAGTACTGTTAGCGATCTATGTTATTATTATAAATTAAAAGACAACAAATTAACTAAAATACCCCTATTAACGTTAACAAAACAATAAGCATAATTGTATTACAATTAAATAAGAAATGACACAAAACTCTTCTTATTATACTCACCACCAGTTAAAGTACACCAGTTAAATCCTGTGATTATCTTTTAATTATTCTTCTGGAAACTGTACCTTTGTTTAACGTCAAATAATTTGAATTAATTGCGACAGATACATGCGTAAGGCGTGATTCTGTACACTCAATGTAATTTCAACAACTCCAACTCCAACTCCTCCATGTCACAAAGCATTGTTGCGTTCCCTCTACCCTATCTACAATATTCCGTGGACACCGTGGTACACCGTGGTGGTACACCGTGTAGTTGCACTGTACAATTTCAAATATAGCACCCATTTTATTGAAATTTTTAACAAAATATTTACTCGAATAAAGTTTTCAGATAAGAAATATTTTGATTTGGATTAGATTTCTGTGCTTAGATAATAGTACGTACTTTATCTTTTACATACATTCATGTAATATATATTAAAAATTTAATTAAAACAAAATTAGCTAAAACTTTTTCGAAAATATATTTGATATACATAATATACTTCATACTAAATATTAAGCTTTCATAGTATAAAGCTAAATGTAAAACTTCGAGAAATGTAAAACCCTAGTCGAGATCGATATACGAGTATATATTATGTAATATATTTGTTCATAGAAAACTAGTTTACTTTTTAAAACTGAAAATTAAAAATAAAACTAATAACAAAACAAAAAATCTGATAAACGCAAAAGTTTCACTCAATTTGTTTGACAACCAAGCCTCCAATACGTAGCGTATTGGGTATCCAGGGTAAGAGATAGGAAATCCCACAACTCCGACTTGAGCAGACTTCAACAACTTACAACTGTTATGGTACATAAGAAAACAGTCTCATACATGTATAAAGTGTTCTCAAAAATATACTATTGTATGGGGATACAGCATCCAGATGCGAAAGGGTGAAATCATTGATTTCAAATATTTAAACAAACTGAAACAAATGTCTGAAAGATTGTAAGTCAGTTCGATTTGTTCTAAGTGACGATTTCAGTAAAATATAAACGCCACTGAATGAATACTTTAACAAATAATAGATTAAAAATTATTGACGTCATTTTTACTACTCAGACAGACCCTGAGATTTTTGGAATTTTGAAAACATTTCTATTATATACAACGAGGAGTAATGTACATTGAAATTACACTCATTTTAAGTTAACTGCTTTATTTCAGAAAAGGTTTCTTATTATACTTATTTTAAGGAATATGTCATTAAAAGAATTATAAAACTTTTTTCCGCGTCATTAAAACTTTTGTCTAGCCGTTCATTAGCGGAAAAGATCTAGATTGTCACTTTAGTTAAGACTGCATCAGCGATTCGTTTTAAATTTTCAAAAGGGGTTTTCATAAAAAAAGGTTTTTACTACGTTTTTACCAATTTTCTTAAGGTATACTACCATTAGAAGTGAATATATACACCGTCATTTAATATAAATCTTTTGAAAACAAAAAAGCAATTGCTTCTTTTATATTTAAAAAGAAAAGGGTTTTACTGCAAGACGAACTAATGAGCAAAGTTAGAAAGAGGACACAACATAATGACTTATATAATTATGTAAAATATTCAAGCGAAATAAAAGCAACAAAAATTTTAATCGAAAATAATTATCCTATTATCAATACACATAGCTTACTGCACACTAAAAAAAGGCTGCCAATTTTAGTTTCTAATTTAAAATAATTCCAGTTATATTCCATAAGTCGCACTTTTCTTTTAGCAAAACTATAAAGCCTGCTGCACACGTAACGTGTTTTAACCCGGACGGGACGTGAACGGGACGGAGACGGAACGTGGTGTTCGGTAAACACGCACGGGATTTTATACCCACCGAGTGCATATGCACCGTGACTCGAAAGTAACGTGCTAGTGTTGTTAATAAGAAAAGATGAATTTTAACATGCCTAATGAATAAAATAAGTAACCCTAACTAAAATGCAAACTTATTTTAACCAAAATGTGCTTTATCTCTTTCTATCATATTAAAAAGTCATAATACTTGATTATATTGATGTAATAAATATCGGCATTGTAAAACATAACAGTCTACTTTATTTACCTACCTGTCTTTTGATTTTAACATAAAAAAGTTAAACTGTAATTGTTACATATTAAGATCTATTGCAAAATAATGAGTGTATATGATGCAATAAATTAATTAAATAAAATTTACAAACGTTTTCAGTGAGCGATAATTCTAATGCAATTTTACGCCACAGATAATTTTTATGTTTCACATCTAAATACTTTGTATCTGCCAAACTGTATAAACATGGATTTGATCTCACTAATTTTTCGTAGTCCATTTTATTTATAATATTTTTATTATTATTATTATTTATTTAATATTTATATTATTATTTATTTATTTATTCAATATGTCCAATTGATAAATACGCAACGCACATCACTACTTAAAGCATTATACATTATACATTATACATTTACTATGCATTTTATATGAAACGATATTGTCGTCCCGTTCTGTCCGGATTAAAACACGTTCCGTCCGGGTTAAAACACGTTACGTGTGCAGCAGGCTTAACATAAATATTGATATTACTTTTAAATAATTGTACAACTTATTGTTTCTATTTTAAAAGGTTTTATACATTTTGTTCAAGAATTACATTTGAAAGCAGTCATGGGGTTTAGAAGCTTTAGCACAGATCATAGAGAAAATGAAAATCTGAAGGTCTGAAGGTCTGAAGAACCTAAATAAAATAAAGTGGAAATTTGTTCGTACAAATGCAACCAAAATATTCGGAACGTAGAAGTTAGCATTGGGGAAAGAAGATATGGGAATGGGACGTGTGATTTTCACAACTATTACACAATACAAACAAATTGCTGATGCTAAAAATATTAAGGATTGTAAGGGTGTAACAAGGGATATAATATTATTATTATTTCTGACACGGAACAAGAGAGTTTGATTAGAAATATAAATGCAGCTATGGAACACGTTATAAAAGAAATTCAGTTGAAAATACATGCTTTTAGATATATTAGATATCTGAATAACAAATAGTTAAATACATATTGGCATGATTACTAACATCAATACTTATTTTATTATAAACATTTATGCAACACTTATATATAAATATAGAACACTTTAACGCTAATATTCTGAAATTCTAGCTGGATTAAATCACTTATCTTAATACTCTGTTTCTTTTTGTTGAAATTTTAAATTCTTTAATTAAAAACATATACGAGTATATAATAAACAACTTCTGGTGTCTAACGATAGAAAAATCTTTTTCTTTGTCAGTGTGTTGATCACCCCAATTTCTTATTGAGTTCAAAAACAATCTTTGCACAAAACACGAAAATAATGAAACATGATCTGCTTTCCTAATAATCCAAATCGCTTTTATTATTATGTTCGTTCAATTTGTTATTTGTTTTCTTCTATTCAAACACATAAATAAAATTGTCCAAAATATTTGTTTCATAGAAGGAAAGTAAATGTGTTTCGTAATTCATACTGTAATTTTCAACCTTTACTATTCTTTGTGCAGTAGGCAGGGGGCCTAGCCACGCCTCATCAAAAGCAGATGTACGGACACGTTTAAATCCCTTAAACCAATATCTCTGGCTTGTCATACATAAAGAAGGCTCTTATTTCTTCGCACGTTCTTCCATCCAAAAAAGCGAATTACGGATCGATATTGCACTTTTTTCATTTTATAAGAAACTGAATTAAAACTGTTAATCAGTCAAAATTTGGGTGGTGAACATGGTGTCCGTGTCCTATGGCAGAGGACAGTACACAAGGGTAATCTCAACTTTCCTCAGAAACGTCTCCTGTCTTGCAACACGAGCACTTATTAATTGACCTTCGTATATGACCATGTTTACATGCCATGTTTACACGCTAATATTATATTAATTTATTTTTCGTAAAATTCATTCACGTAAACCCTCTACAATGTCTTGCTAGATTACTTGCTTAGTTAAAAAAGGAAACAACGCAGATTAGTAACTGCAACTTTGTAAAATATTGTCAAATCACGTAGTTAACGTTACTATGTAATTATGAATAGATTGTATAGATCAGTTCAAAGAAATTTGGCATATCTCAAACAACATACTCGTAGCTTCGATATTTTTTACAATTTACAACATAACGGGTAACAACTATCTATTCTGGCAATGAGTTTGAAAATATCTAAAAGAGTAATTCTCCTTGATACAAGAACATATATCACTACGATAATAAAACTTTCCGATAAGGGAATTCCTAAATATGTTATGATAGGGCTTTCAGGAAATTGATAAGAATAATATTATTATAACGAAATCAAATGAAAGGAAAATATTACAATAACATTCCAGAATAGCTACAGATAAGCGAGATTTCAAGTTTTTAGAGTTTAGGGCTTGAAAATACATAAAGGCACGGGCTGGCGAGAACATTAGACCGGGTCACACTTGCACTAGAAGTGTGACCCGGTCTACGGGATAAGGAATAGAAAATATGAAATGACATAACTTAAAACATTATACTTTACAATTTAGTTTACATAAACACCAACATGACTAGAATTTTACAAAAAGAGAAAAATAACTTGACGAACATCACTAGTTTTTATTTTTTTTATTAAGGAAAAAGTGAAAGATTTTATTTTCAAATAAATCATAAGCTACATAGTGATTTAATTATATTTAATTTGATTACAATGCTTTTGTTTACAATTTTTTTATAGTATTTCTGCCCGATACAGCCCGATATCATAGATCTGATTGAAGGAGTGGTGTTAATATTCGTATTCATTCATCGTTTATGGCAGTTTGTGTATTTTGGTGTTGCTATTTTATCCAAATATCAACAATCTAAGAGTTCACTACTATTGAACAAGTTATATTCACAAATATTTCAGGTTTATTTAACATGAAAAAAGTTTATATTTTTTAAAAAAATAATTAAGTTAACAAAATGTCTGATTTCATTAAAAAATGTAGCCATTGACATAAAATTATGTTTTCTTTCACTTTATTCAAGATAATATGTATAAAGTTACATATTTAACATATATTGTTACAAAGTTTACTATGATCGTGATAGATTTCTGGAAAATTAAATCCGGTTATTGGAATATCTAGTGCCATTGGATAAAAAAAACAGTAGGAGAAATGAAGTGTAAAATTAATGATTGATACTCCGCTCTATGAGATAGAACGTGTCTAGAATGTATATGAGTATTATAGTGTTGTCTAGTATTATAATATACGAGTACTCTATTAATTCTCTTTGGGATCGTTCGCCCGTTCGCCGAAAAGAAAACTTTGTAATATTATTAATATTACTTCGGTAAATATTGAAATATTTCACTAGGTAAAAATTATTATATTAAATTATACATAATTGTATATTTTTTGTTTACAAATGGGGACAGTTAATAATTATTATTTTAAATTTAATATGTGTAATTCAGGGTGGCTTACTTATACTGTAATTTTAAAGATTTGTTGGACATCCTTTCAAGAAACAAAACATAAAGATGAGTGTACACTGAACACTGTACACTGTACAAGACATTACCTGATTAGTATTCTCCTATCAGCCTGTCACTGTTTGAATGGAGCCGATAAAAGTGTTATTTTCTTTTTATAAAATATTGCACTGTAAAAATCTAGTAAGACTGCAACAAACCAAATTGTTTTATATTTTGTTATTCTCTGTATGAACTCATATTGTAATCATTGAATTAGAGAGCATAAATAGAAAACGTACAACGTGATCATAAATCTTTTGCTGACTCAAACTGTTGGTGAGCAAGGAGCAAGCACTCACTATTAGGTACCATTTTTCCAATAGGAGGAGGAGAGGGTTGCGTTGAGAGGGTTTCAATGATCAATTTTAAGGTTGTTCATAGGGTATTTTTACTATATATATAATAGATACAGGTAGATACATTTTATGAAGTTTTATATCACTTTTTTCTCATTTGTATGATTAGGAGGGCATAATTTCAATTTTCTATCTGTCACGGGAACAAAAAATTGCAGAACGTTTAATAGTCAATAGTTGATAATTGTATGCAAAAAATGAAAATTTAATTTAAATTCACGGAATGAAATTAAAGGATTTGACATCAAATATTTTCAAACCAAAGCGCTTAAATACATTTACCAATACAATTTTATAATGCTAATGAAAATTCTTTTTTAACAAATAACAATTTTTGGATTAACAGAAACTTTCTTTTAATCAATAAATTTCTTTTTTTTTATGAACAAAAATTTAATATTTTAACGAAAATTTTCGATGCAATTATGTTCTTAAATAAAGAACTGTTTCATTACCAGGCGCAGTAATTTATAAACGAGTAGAGCCATCTATGAATCAAATGCTTAACTTTATCTTTCTACTGTTCTCTAGATTACTAGTACTGTTTAATTTAATAGATGGTGCATGTTAGGTTTAAATCATTGCTAAGCAATTACTTTTAGAAAATTAATTATTCATATCTGTGAAGTAATTAATACAAATTTTATATGATAAATAATTTACTAACAGTTGACAAAGTTCAAAGTTGACATGTCAACGTGGAAGCGCACAAGGAGATTGAAGATTATTTGTTTATAATGTAAACGTCAAATATTATAACTTTGGTATATAAGTATGCATTAGATCACACACTATTTATTAGATAAGTATAATTTTGTTTAAAAACATTATACTTATACAAAAGTACAGGTGTATCTATTTGCCCTACCCAATATATACTTATTGTTACTTATAGGTTGCTTATCTATATACTAGACTACAATCGCGTAACAAGATAAAGCATACATCATGTATCTAGATACTTTTCTCGCCAGATTCATTATTCAAACGTGTGGGAACATGTATTATAATTACGACTCCCTTGGAATCTAAAACTTCATTCATATTTATTTGTATTATCTCCAGTTGGGGATTGCTATCTATTTTCTATTTCTCTTTACTTTTATTTGACCAAATTTCACATTGAACAAATAACGATTTCAAATGAATTAAAATTAATGAAACCCAGTAAACATTTTGGAGTAAATTCTACTTAATTTCTATTACGTATCATGAATTTTTTGTCTGGAACGTGTTCGTTTTCTATTCAGTCGTTCAAAGGAAAGGTCCTTTTTATGAGCTACAGACATTGCAACGACGGTTCACTGCTGAATTAAAAGCGGAGTAGGTTTATGATTTATGACCGGATAATAAAAATATACCCATGTGGGAAAGAAACAGAAATACTTAATGAATGATGTTGGAAAAAGAAAGAATATTATTATGAAAAACTAACACAAAATCTGTGACAGGTAGAGAACTTGTAAAGCGTTAGAATAGAATTGTACGAGTGACTCGAACTTCACCAAATAGGACACTTCACCAAATTGTTTACTGGGAAGGGCAGGAAAATATCTTTAAAATGTTTCCTGATACATGACAAATTAAGGGATGTAGGTTTTTAGAAATTTAAACTACTTTCATATTATATTAACAAGGTTTTAGAAACAACATTTTTGGGTATTATAAAAGATTCGAAATAAAAATGGTCGATTCATGTGGATGCTGTTAGTAGAAGGACAAATATGTTATAACACTCCGAACAATTCATGTATTTAGAAGCCACAAAATACTTATTCCATTATTAATTAATTTAAACCATAGAGTCAATAGGTCTTTAAAATGCATAAAAACATGTTAACATTTTATGGTATTTATTTTTATAAACTCGTTCTGTATCTAATACCCTACCCAGTAATATAGAAAACTAGTATAGGCAACTGCGCGCCATCTATTACTAGTTAACGTAACTGAATAGTTTATATTGATTATTTTGACAACATGTCTATCTAGCAGTATAGGGATCGTGCGTGAAATATAGAGGCAGCACTGCAGTCGGAGCGAGCGCTCTCAGGTGCTTGATTGGTGAACATAGTGTGATCAAAACAAACATTTAATAACATTAAAAAAAAATTATAACTATGGAGAAAATAATAAAATATGGATTTCAACCTGTAGTTAATAATATAATACATGGCCAGAACGATGAAAAAGGTAAAAAAATATTCAAAGCAAAGCATGTGTACGGTGTTGTTGAAAAAACGAATAACATTAGAACTGTCATGTCATGTCAAAGTGTATCAAATCTTATGATGTGACAATTTCTGTACGTATAAAAGTAAAATAAAAAATATTTATAACATTAAAATTAGAAAGCTCGGAAATTTGTTTATTTATTTATAAGAATAATTATATAATCATTATTTTCAGGTTGATACAAACCGACACGTTAGTACTGCTGTTTGCACCTGTAAAGCTGGTCTTGGGGGCAAGTGTAAGCATATATGTGCGTTAATTCAGTACGTTAATTCTCCCGAAACATCGTCAAAGAAAACGAGTCATTCTCAGCAATGGGGTAAGCCTACTCAAAAGCAATTACTAGGGTACGACAAAGGTGAAAGGATGTCTAAACTCTTTCCTCCCCCAGTTTTGTCTGCTGAAATGACTCAGTTAAAACCTATCAAACTTGCAGTAGCAAGTATACCTGAATCTTTGAAAAATACACCGCTTCGAAAAATCTTGGAGCTTGAAGAGAAAGAAGATATTGTAATAACACCAGCAGGATCAATGTTAGAAATGATACAAATTAAAGCTAAAGAAGACCTCGAGAAGAAAGCAAAAAAAGTAGTAAATGATATATTTACATTGCAAACTTTGAATGTAATATTTAGTCAGGAAGTTATGGTTACCGAGGAAATGTACACATTCTATCAAAAAGCAGCAGTTTTATTTTACCCAATACATACAAAAATTATACTCCAAATACTCTACAGAGTAACAATACATTTATAATTATCATTAGTACATTACTTTTTAGTTATAAATTATAAAATGACCTAAGAATAATTTTGCAATCGACCAAATGTGATACTAAACTGATCTTAAGAATAGTTAATTATAAATTGACAGATTAATTATCAAAGATAAGCATAAATTTGGCAATATTGAAAAAATTATTATTATTTAAATTATTTTTTGTACGAATTAATTATGAATAGTTACCTTGTCAGAGTTATTATAAAATAAAGAAATTATAAACATTAAATGTGAAATTAATTAAGGAAATAAAACCTTTGCTTTTTGGAAACAATTAAATCATTTTTATTTAATACAATTAGAAATTTAATTCGGTTTTTACAGTTGTTCGAAAAAGTTTCATTTGTCAACTTCTTTATCTTTAAACAATGGCTTCTGTACATTTACCAAAGCACAAATAACAAAAACAATTTCATCAATGTGAGGAAATAATGAATTAGGTACTTTTGATAGAATTCTAAAGTCCTTAATTCGTTGATTTACTCGTTCTATATGTATCCTCACAGAAGCAATGTTGTATGTTTCGTTAACTTCTTCAGGAGTGAATTGATCTTTGTGGCCAAAAGGAGGCATGATACAAATAGCATTTTTATTTTCGACTTGAGTTTTAATCTGGGGAAATCCCTTCTCGAAGCTGACATTGATAAAAAAACTTTAATATATTTTATTTATGATTATTAAAAAGTAAATCACGTATGTTTACGTTAAATACATGATCACAACTGCTTTGAATACTTGCCGCTAGTTAGCGTAAAAGTCTAGATGCACGGTCCCTATACCCCCCCTACCCAGTATATATTTGTTATTACTAGCTTACCGCCGTCGCCAAGAGGCGTCTTTTTAATGTGTATGATTTGAATCCAACAAAATGAATTTTAAATGTTCAGGTTAGTAAATCATTTTTTATTAAAAGATAGAAAATAATACAAAATGAACTGTTACGTAATCTTAATAACGTCTTAGGTTATGTTATTATTAGACATTGTATGAACGTTTGTTTATTTGTGATAACAATGTTGAACACATATATTACAGGTCTTATTGAACATCCTGCACCGGAATGATCTGCAGAAGCATCCTCTTGCCCCCACCCCTGTATTTGCGCCCCGAACTATTGTCGATTGCAGAGAGAAATTTTTAATAAGATTGCCCGATATATTACCCCCAGGAACAATTGAACTGTAAGATTATTATAATTATTTATTATCATAGATAATTCAAATTATCATTCTTCAGAGTTAAAAACTTTCACTGAAATTCGTTTTTCAGGCGACTGGAACAAAATGACATTACAGAAATAACAACAAAAGCATTTTCTGCTCACCGACAACTACGCAGAATTGATTTGATTAGCAATAAAATAAATCGTACAGCTCTTGATGCATTCCATGGCTTAAAATTATTAACATCACTGTAAGAGTTATTGACACAAAACAATTTAACATAAAGATAATATTTTGTTTCATTAATTGTATTCTATTACAGAGTCTTATACGGAAATAAAATAAAACATTTACCTCGTTGCAATTGTTGTAAGCTAAATAAATAATTACAATAGTTATTCACAAGCGAATATAAAGGAAGATATAGCTAAGAAAGAGCTTATCTAATAAAACACAGGATCTACAAAGCCTTAGTTTATTGTCAGTATTGTGTAATACCTAATACTCGTATACCTGTGTAATATCTGTTCGTTTGTCAAATTTGTATTGATATAACAGATTCAAACACAGATTTTGTGTATGGCTTTTTTATTCTTTAAGCAATTGTACACAATGTACAAAAGAAATTTTCCAAAATAAATTAGCCAGAAATCCTTTGGCTATCTTCGATGGCTTGCAGAATATTTGCATAAAAATCCAATCGAAACTTCAGACGCAAGATGTGAAGCCCCCAAAAGAATGCAAGGAAGAAGAATAGAAGCATTGGGGGATGAAAAATTTAAATGTGATTTAAAAAATTAAGTTGCTTTTCTTAAAATTGTGTAACGGTAGTTATTTTCTTGTATTACATTTCCAGATGTTGATGAATTTCGACGTGCATGTGAAGGACAATGTCCACAATGTTGTTGCTAAGGAACTACAACCGATTGTTCTGCAGAAGGTCTCCAAGAAATTCCCAAAGACGTACCATTGTACACAACTGAACTGTAATATATAATTCTTTAAGCAATATACTTAAATTATTTTCTATTATTAGTACATATATAATTATTTATTTTCTTACAGATTGTTGAATGCCCCAAAGTGAATTTGAATGCCGATGTCCTCCTGGATATCATCGTAATGTTTGCCAGCATATGATTGATGCTTGCTATGGTAATCCATGTAGACACAATGCTACATGCAATGTTATGGAAGAAGGTCTTTTTAGGTAATGGTTTTTAAATTGCTCATAATTAGTAGCCCGATCAAATGAAAATAAATCTTTATGTATTTTAGTTGCAAGTGTGTACCAGGGTATACAGGTGCCTAGGTGTGAAATCAACATAGATGAGTCTGACTCCAGGATAATGCCACTTGTATTGATCAAGTTGAATTCCATACATGCCAATGTTTAGCAGGGAATACAGGAACACATTGTGAAACCAAAATTCCATTTTGCTCTCCAGAATACAATCCATGTGGTAACGGTGCTCGCCGTATTGATAACTTTAGTCACTATAGTTGCAAATGCGCTGCAGGTTTTGCAGGGGTATAATTGCACAGAAGATATTGATGACTGCCAAAATAATATGTGTCAGGTACAACGCAGTGACTCTCTATTAATCAATAATTTATGTTCTAATTTAAAAAAGAAAGTAGTATTTATTTTTATTTAATAGAATGGTGCAACATGCGTTGTTGGAATAAATGACTATGTTTGTTGTGCCTGTGATTACACAGGCAAAGTTAGGTCTACCCCGTCGCGGAGCGACGTATGTTTTGTGTGTGTGATTTGGATTCAATAAAATAATTCGTAATTTCACTTCAAAGTACGCGTATGCTATTTTATAAAAAGAACAACTGTAAACCTTTATAACTCTTTTACTAAGTGGTCGCAGTCAAAACTTTCCCAATTTATTTCTCTACAATATTAGTTTTTTCTTAAATCTGAAGATCTGTTCTCCTAGATATAAGTAAACCAATGCCTTATACTTTGTAGTTCTCATGCATGTTAAGTATGCACGCAATTATTAATAACTCGCTGCACAGCTAATCAAGCCAATTAAACTTTTATAATTATGTGTAGGACACTTATAGTAACATTATATTTAAACTAGAGTTTACCCCCATCGCAAGCGACGACTGTCTTTTGTATGTGAATTGAATTTTATTTCAAATGTTAATTCAATTTTTAAATTGAAGTTATTAACTCGTTCTATATTAATTTTACCAATAACAACAAATAATTTTTCATACAAACTGACTAAAAAAATATATTTTTTTCAACAAAATAAAAAATATTTTCAATTTATTTGTTATTGAACCAACTTTTTCTCAAAATTTGGAAAAAAAAATTTCGATTTGTACATTAGGTATCAAAGTTAGCCTATATAAAAAAAATTCAATTTTCTAGCACAGTTTTGCGTGTGATTATATAGCTGTCTTATTTATTAAAAGTAAATCTACAAAGAATTGAATCCACTTGTATTTGAAAATCCCGTTGTCTTCAGAGCATCAACGGAAGGAGGAGGTAGAGTTCAACCAATTCCTTCAGTCATACAACTATTTTTCTTAAAGTTTATTTCTTAAAGAAATGCAAACATATTAAAAGAAGTCTTATTTTAAATTTTGTATATACATATATATGGCAACTGCGCGCCATCTATTACTAGTAAACGTAACTGAATAGTGCATAATGATTATGTTGAAACACGTCATGCGTATCTACGAACTAAACAGTTACTTATTGTTAAATAAACGTTGACGTGTTTAGTTAACTATAAAATATACGGCCACATATATATGTATGTAACTAAACATTGACAGTTGTTGACAGTTCTAAAAGAGCTGGTGTATTTTTGTTAATTATGAGTTTTCTAATTGTTTTGTGTTAATGAAAACTATAATATTTATATTCTTTGTGAAATGGTTGTTAATTTGATATACGATATTTTAGAGATTGAATTAAATTATAGTTACAGTAATTAACTATTAATTAGTTACATATAGTGATAGAATGCTGTAGAACTTTACAATTACTTGTTTATTAATTGTTTTGTGTTAATTAAATCTATTCTATTCATGTTCTATATGAGATGACGGTTAAAATGCATATTCTAGATACAAATGTATCTAGATACGTTACGTAACGTATCTAGATACATTTGTTAGATACGTTACGTAACGTATCTAGATACATTTGATAGATACGTTACGTAATGTATCTAGATACATTTGTTATATACGTTACGTAACGTATCTAGATACATTTGTTAGATACGTTACGTAATGTATCTAGATACATTTGTTAGATACGTTACGTAATGTATCTAGATACATTTGTTAGATACGTTACGTAACGTATCTAGATACATTTGTTAGATACGTTACGTAATGTATCTAGATACATTTGTTAGATACGTTACGTAACGTATCTAGATACATTTGATAGATACGTTACGTAATGTATGTAGATACATTTGTTATATACGTTACGTAACGTATCTAGATACATTTGTTAGATACGTTACGTAATGTATCTAGATACATTTGTTAGATACGTTACGTAATGTATCTAGATACATTTGTTAGATACGTTACGTAACGTATCTAGATACATTTGTTAGATACGTTACGTAATGTATCTAGATACATTTGTTAGATACGTTACGTAACGTATCTAGATACATTTGTTAGATACGTTACGTAACGTATCTAGATACATTTGTTAGATACGTTACGTAATGTATCTAGATACATTTGTTAGATACGTTACGAAACGTATCTAGATACATTTGTTAGATACCTTACCTTACCTGCCGTTGAC
Organism: Panorpa germanica; assembly: GCA_963678705.1. Classification (NCBI taxonomy): domain Eukaryota; kingdom Metazoa; phylum Arthropoda; class Insecta; order Mecoptera; family Panorpidae; genus Panorpa; species Panorpa germanica. The sequence goes on from OY783203.1 coordinate 47,931,108, forward strand.
GTCCGTTACTTAATCTTGGGTTTGTGTACCATATCTTAATTTTTATAAAACTGTGATGAAGTTGGCTACCAGGACCTCAAATGTCCAATTATTTTTAAAGAACTCCTTATATGTTAGGAAATATTAACAATTAAAAAAAAAAGTTTTTGCCTTTAATTATTTAAAGCGTTATAGATAATTCCAAGACATGTGACGTCACGTCCGCTAAGTTTCTATCACTTTTATACAACAGAGTATAGCTAAAATTACAATTCGTTTTTTTAATTGCTATATCTCCGTCAACATTTAGATATGAAATAAAATAAAAACGCAAATATACATTTTATAATATCAATTTCAATCGACCCCTAAAAAATTGGATTTCGACATAGCTTGTTCAACAGAAAATGAATATTACCTGGTCTCGTTTTAGAGTCAAATACATTTCATTTATGAAACGATTCAAGTAATATAAATCTTTTCTTGAACAAATCTGTTGACAGTGTTATAACTGTGATAAAATATTTCTATTTATTTAAATTAAATGAAATTATTAATTTACTATTATTTAAGACAATCGTTAACTTATAAAAGATTTGCTTTTTAAATTAGTTTGCATTTAAACAAATAAAATGCATTTTTTTTTGGTGTTTAGTTTCGTTTTTTCTGTAAAAAGTAAAATGGCGGCATACGCTTATAGATAATTAGTGATTAAAGTAAAAGCTTATAAAAGTTTTGCATTATAAATTAATTGGAAATTAAAATAACTTTTCTTTGCTTATATTTGTGTCAGTGCAATGTGTTTATATGTGACATTCGTTTATTAATTGCAGTCTCTCGCTGATGTCATTGGAGTATGCAGTCTACAGTTGTCGATCTGGTGTACCTTGAAATACATAACATCTTTAAAAAGGTTAGTGCATCATATATTGTATAACTTTGTTTGTTTTGTGTGTATTTATAAAACAACAGGTCCGCATTCACTTCCACAGCATATCCACCCGAGGTACTTTTAAATTGTCAGGTCCCGTAGTTTTTATAATTAAAAATTCACTTTAGTATAGTCAAAGTTACGATAGATCGGCGATGACGTATGCCTAGGAAATGCCTGGACTTTGATTTGATGAACGTATTTTTCTAATTATACAGCAAATTATATTTTATAACAGCATCATGTATGAGAGCTATTGTGAAATAATTTTAAAAAACTATATGTACGAATATGTTTAGAAATTATTTATATTGAAATTAAATATTTTTCACTAAATAAACTTATTAAGGAGGTACAGGACGTTAACGTAAATGATGAAAACGTTGTGAAATTTGGAGGGTCAATACAAATAGTTAAAATACATGCTGTCTCAAAATTTTAGACCCAGGGTTCATAGTTTTCTTTTTATACATGATTAAAAATAGTCATTTTCCATACAAATCATAATTTTTAGCTCAATTTCACCACATAATATAACTTTTAACTATAAAAAAAATGGTGACACGGCTTTCAAAAACTAAGTGTATATAGAAGAATCTTTTCTGTAACTATTGCAAAAAGAAAATTATCAAAAGGATACCTATTTACGAAAATATTTAAATAAAACCAGTAAGAAACAGTAAATGTAGGTTATAAGCCGGCAACGCTGCAAATGACAATTTGAACGGGAAATTGAAAATCTCAATAAATGTTATATAAAATGTAACAATTTATTGGTAAAAAAACCAAATCACGCATGCGTCAACACACGTAAATTTAACGCGTTGCCAAATTTATTATTCCTTTTTCAAAATATTTAATTTGTATTTAAATTGAAATAATATAAATTTGATATTAATTACAGGTAATTTTTAATTTATTAAACTATTATATGCATAAAAAATCATTTTAACTAGCACAAAGCAGTTTAATAGGGAATTAAAAAATTCATTTTCAAAGGTTCCAATATTTGCTCGTCCCTCATGTACTTCGTATTTTGCATTTCGTATTACCGAGAGATAAACTTTTTGCATTGACGGTACGTCCTGTACCTCATTAAGGAACACACGCTGTACAGTCTGGTTCATTAAATCACTTAGATTAAGATTGTGTTTTTCTTTGAACTTCTTAATTGTAAGAATTACAACAAAAAGTTTATAGTAATGGTTTTCAAGATAAACAAACAAAAGAAAATGATTACAATCTTATTTGCAAGATGGCGACCGAATGGTGGAGGCAATCTTCACAACGAAAATTTAAATTTAGGTTTTGAATCCTTTACACCAGCGGTTCTCAAACTTTTTACTTCGAGCCCCTGCATTATCCAGCTGTAAGCCGGGCCCCCCTAAATGTAAGCGTTTTGCACATTCTATGCATACTCTAATGGGGCAATAGGTTTAATCATAATCTAACAACAAATTCTATACAAAGAATTACAATTTATGTAGATATTTTAGCTACTATAGTACATAATTGTTATTTGTAACTCAAAGCAATAATAATAAAAAGAGCTTCACTGTGAGGATGTGCTTGTTTTTTTTCTGCGCATAGTTTCTTGAAACGCGGTGTCAATTCTGATAAAGCTATTCTGAATTCCTTGGTCACATCCAGTCTTGAGCGATATTTACTCTTCATGACAGCTAGACCAGAAAACTCAGTTTCACAAGAGTGAGTGAATATTGCGAATGGAGTGAGTATTTTCAATGCCCTTTCACTCAAAATTGGATGTTCCTTTAGTACACCAATCCAGAAGGATGTGAGAGAAGATTCTTTAAACTTCATTTCAAACCCAGTGTCACCTTGGAGGTCAATGAGATTTTCTTTTCCCTTCATATTGAGGAAGCACTCATCGACTGACGGTTTGAACGGGTTTTGAATCCATGCCAAACCATCCAAGTTTTCATTAAAATATTTTTCAAAACGATATTTGAGGATTTCTAAGTGTTTAAGAAAGCATTTCTTTGCATTGATTAGAATAGTTTTAAGATACATTTCTTCAATCATAATTTTAAGATTAGGAAATAGCTCCAAATTGTCACTTTTCAGACCGCACTCGTACAAACTTAGCTTCATTACAAAGCTTTTCACCTTTTCAGTCCATTGCAGAAGGTTTGCATCTTTTTTCTGTATTTTCTGATAAACTAAAAAAAAAAATGTTCGGCACTCTTACGACGTTGACTAAAAATTATACACTTGTTGTAATTTTAAAAATAAAAAAGTTTGCATTATTATTTTGTAAGTAAATTTAATTAATTTTTCAACCAAGCTTTGGGCCCCCCTTGAGCCTTCATTGCGCCCCCTTAGGGGTCGCGCCCCACACTTTGAGAACCGCTGCTTTACACGATGGGAAAGTAAAACCACTGCCTCCCCAAAACGTGGGGTTCAATGAGGGATGTATCCGGTTGTAAATGATGTGTTTGAAAAGTGTTGTTTTTAAAATGGTCTCCTGTATTACTTATTCTATGTGTGCTTTGCAGTAAATGAACATGTTTTTAATAGTGAAATCAAACGAAACTTAAATGTGTCCGTAATTTGGAAGTCGATCAATACCACTGTGATCAGGGACTTAGTAAAAACTTTGTCTCGTTTGTTCTCATATTACACGCACACATAAATGCTTCTCGCTTACTCATTCATTAATATCAGCGAAATAAAATATTGGTTTCCTATTATTAGAATGAAATGTATAATGTATGAAAAATATATTTTAGGTGAGAAGCACTTATGTGTGCTTCGTATGAGAAGAAACGAGACAGGTATATAATTTAATTTCTCGAATTTTTAACTTATTTCCCGATTAGACCGTTAAAGTTTGATTTGTTAAGGTTTTAATATTTTAAAATAACAACATTTTAAAAACCTGGTGTACTTCGAAATACAAAATATCTTTAAAAAGGTTTGGTGTCATATATTGTATAACTTGTTTGTTTGTTTTGTGTGGTCACGACAGGTTAATAATGGCACTTATAGATGTTGTCCCGTGTATATTTATAAAACAACAGGTCCGCCTTCACTTCCACAGCATTTCCACCCGTGGCACTTTTTAATTTTCAGATCCCGTAGTTTTTATAATTAACAATTAACTTCAGTACACAGATATATTTTGGTTATGCATTTTTACCAGTTATTATTCTTCAAAGTATTTTGAACCCTTTCATTATTAAACTAGTAAATGTAAATTCTATGCAGCGCATTTTTGTAAAAGATTGATTTAGTGAATCCGCCTCTGGATAATAGCCTCTTTGCCCACTTAGTGAAAATTTCTTTGATATTTATTTCTTTTTATAGTGTTCTGTAGTTCAATAGTCAGTGCCATTAGAAGTGTGTGTTTTATACGGCCCTTTATTTTATGGCTCATACGTATGTAGTACAAAGTGCCGCCTTCCCTTTATGCAGGGTATTGTATGTTTTATGTTGTACGTGCAGCTGACCCGTATAAAAAGAAGGCAAATTCCTGCTCCAGAGTATATGAAATCTGAAAAAGTTTAAATCTTGAAATTTACTTAGTATTAAAAAAATGCACTTACTCTTCTTGTACAATATAAAACTAACTTAAACAATAATTGTAAAAATTTATATTAAAATCAGGAGGTCGCTGATATATATTATTATTCAATGAACATTAGAACTTACCCATTTTGAAATTATTACTTCACGGAGAAGGCCTGCTCCACATGTCTTTCAAGACCTGAAGATCCTTGACGTATGTAGGTCCGCATTGTCCTGTGACATTGACGGTGCTGCTCTGGAAAAGACCCGCCTGGAGGAGAAACAGCGTGATGCCAGAAAAGAACGGAAAGGAAAGAAGGGACCGGAATGGGCTCCAAGGTAAATACACGTAATTTAAATTCTCAAAAACAAATGTGAACAAATGAAATATTTATTTTCATTCAAGATGGTTCTGTCATGGATCAAATCCTCACAAAAAGCAAGAAGATTGGCTCTACAGCGGAGGATACTGGGACAGGAAATATGGGGAAGAGACGGATATTTTCTGAGATCCGGTGGGTTAGTTATTCTTGTCAGTTAGGAACAATTTTTACCCATACAACATAGAAACGATCAATAACATTGATAGCGAATTAAAAAATACTGACCCAATAATCTTATCGGTTGTTTATTCATATTTTCTTAAAGACTTTTTTGAGCTAATATTTTATTTACAAAATAAAACCCAGTAAATTTGTCTGTGTTCACCAGCTCAATCGAAAGGCGAAGTACGCGTATAAATATAACATAAATGTTCGAATTCATTTGCATAATAATCTCGGTTTTGTAAAAATGATATTAAGTATGTTGTGAACTATGCGCTGTATAATGCAAGTGTCTTCGTTTTACGTAACTCATATTATATTTATGAACACGGTTACTGGGTATACTTTAATGATATTTTGCTATGATATTCAAATTTTCTATTAGTCAATTCATAATTATTTTAAAGATAATTTATTTCGTAAGATTTATACATATATAATCCTTTTTCTATTTTACTAAATATCGTTAATTTACTTGAGGCTTTTAAGCAATTGTTATTTATAAACAAATGTAAAGAATTATGTAGTTAAAATAACAAATAAGTTAATTAGTTTATAGTAGTATAATGTATTCAATGTGTAAGAATATGATTTAAAAATGTATAAAAAGTCATTCGTAGGCAATAGGCATATTCCTTAAAAAATATGTATTTTAAATGTGCCAAATGTTGCCGACTAGCTCTAGAAGAATGCATTTGAGTATTGGTAATGATTGCATAAAATGACGTCATTTTTTTGAACAATGTTGGTACCCCCGATTTTTTTTCACAAGTGAAACGCCATTACTTTAACAAAAACGTGTTGCTCCGTTCTCTTTTCGTGTTTAACAAATAGTTAATTAATAAAAGAGATAATTAATTAGATTAATTGTTATTGGTATTAGTTAAAATAATTACCATAGTTTGTAAAGAATATTTATTTATTTCTATTCTTGTGTACGTATTAGACTTTTTATGACATTATCTGTTAATCTCTGCAACTGCAAAGATACATAATCTGTCTTCACATACTTGTGCATAAATCGTTGTCTAATGAAGAGCAGCTTCAGCTCATAATAACAATTTTCTGTCTGTCTGAGGAAATTCTTCAAAATTAAGTTGCTTAAAGTTTAGTTGGAATATTCCTGGTACAATTTCAATAGAACAACAAAATAACTGCGCAAGTTTTGATACAGAATAAAACCTGATATTAATAAAATGCTATTATTGTTTACAGATTCTTGCATTTGGATTAACCCTCTAGGATGCAGCAATTTCAGAAACTTCAGACATCGGAGCAGAGAACTTCAAACAGCGATGGAAGATCGATATAATAGCAGTGCAAATGTCTTGTTTGAAGATTCCAGCTTTCTGCTAAAATGAGAACATCGAGGATGCAGAACGAGATGAATCTTAAGAAACGATCTAGTAACGACAATAAGAAGTAAGTCAAAACCTTTTTATCAAATTTTTACTGGTTCATTAAATAAGAGCAATACATCGATGTTCCTTTAAAATTCAGAGTGCGGTCATTTTCATTAAATTATTTGCAAATCATAGCCGGGTAAATTAGTCGTTAAAAACAGACCTACCCTGCATTTTGGGCAGCAATTTGTTTGTTTTGTTATGCAAAGGAGTCAAACCTGGATTTTAAATTGTATTTTAGGTATGGAAGGCATCCCTATTTCGTTGCCATCTTGAAATAAAGAGTGTGATCAGTTTTTTGTTTATCTTGAAAAGTATTACTGCAACAAATAATTTTGTAGATATATATTTATATCAATATATATTATCTATAACTTTAATAATTTCTTTTTGTTTTAACTTTTATAATAAGAGATATAAGCAAATATAAATCTTAAATTAAGTGATGTAATTAACAGACTGTACCACTGTAATACACATAAGCATTCATAAACACATTTGAGATTTATTTTTGCTTGTAACATATTTGTAGTACATAAAAGTTACTACAAAAATGTATTAATAAAAGTTTTAGATAATATTATTGTCTATGTTACTATTACTATACCTACTATACGAGTATATAATAGGATAGGGCAGGGCTACTGATTGTGTATTCCTTTATTGTTTTAGGGGCTGGAGTTGTTACAACGAGGTGGAGCTTCATAGATGTTTGCTAGATAAAGATTTATGCAGAAAACCTTCCTGATGACAAATCAAATTAGAAGGTAAATTTCTTAAATATGAGTAAAAAGTAATGTTGCTGTTTGTGTTTATTAATTTTAGTAAAACATTTAAACGATACATTTCTGTTACTAGTTACTAGTTAGTGCCATATACTCGTAGATGATTTCATATGACTTTTATTTTCAGGATCTACTCGTTAGCAGAACAACGTCCGCGTGGAAGTCAAACTCTGAGCAGTAGTAGATGAGAACCTGACTGATTGTGTAAGACAGATATATTTAGTTATAAAATTTATATTTCGTCCGCAAAAGAAATGCCTGTAACAACATAAATAATAATGTTATACAAATGTATATACAGATTTATATATATATATAAATATATAATTAATAATTATATGTATATATATACATTTGTATAACATTATTATTTACAAATGTATATACAGATTTATATATATATATATATATATACATTTGTATAACATTATTATTTACAAATGTATATACAGATTTATATATATATACATTTGTATAACATTATTATTTACAAATGTATATACAGATTTATATATATATATATACATTTGTATAACATTATTATTTATATTGTTACAGGCATTTCTTTTGCGGACTTGAAGCACCGAAAGTAGCACACTTGAACGCTTTTTTTCTCTCAAATTGTTTTAAACATTGTAAATTTCCTCCATTCAGTTCATAAATTTGACAGATACCAGTACCTTTAGGTAGGTTACCCAGTACAACAAATTTTGCTGAACAAGGTATCCATTTAGTTTCAAATATCGTATAAGGCAAAGATTTTTCAATGTGACCAATTAATTGTGGTTTATCCATATCTTTTATTATATAAGAAATAAAATCGCAAATAATTCTAAACAATAAACATACAAAAATCGACGCAGTGTTTTGTTCACTCCGTTTGATCAATAAATTTATACTTAGGTGTTAAGGTTAGTATTCATAATAAACAAGATACAAAAACATAACATGACAAACATAACTTGTTTATAATAATTATGAGTTATATAAATAAATATTTCAATTGAAGTTGTTATGGAGCTGTCATTCAGATATAACCTTAAAAATTTTAAATGATGTGCAATGAAGTATTTATTTAACAAAACTTATTTGAAGGTTCTTGATATTATAATCCAGGTCTAGATATATATCCTAGAGATACCTACATTATTACGGAGGTAAGGAAGCTGTAATAAACTGAAGCTAGAGATATTTAAAAGATACAATTTGCTTTCATTTTGTATAGGTATTTTAAAACTACTGGATAGAATCATACAGCTGGAGAAGTTGGACATAAAAAGTGGATAACATGTCACAGGTGTTATCTCACAGGATGATAGAGGATAACAAATTGACCATGATGGCGAGATGTCTGATTACGTAAATATGATTTCCAAGTACGGGCTTCATAAGGTCTAATAATAATAACAGGTATATTGACAGTATAAATTAATCATTTCTAATGTACTCTTGACGGATAGGTTGAGATAGATCTTAGAAACTAAAGCATTTAGAGATAGGTTATGTTATGTGTAAAATAGTGCGTGGTAAACCAAGATTTAATTAAAAACATGAGTTCTCTTAACAGTTCATGTTGATTTAATAACATCTATAGTTTTAAGTTAACTAAAAGATTTTCTTGTTGTATATTTAATACTGCACAGACTATAACCAAATCTCTTAATCTTATGTTCTCATTTTGTTTTATTTTATATTTTCAGAAATGGCAGAAATGACAATGGGGAATTATTATAGGAGACTTATAGATCGGAAGCTATTTGATAATCGACAGAACGAGGGGGATCTCCAAGAGCAGAATAAAATTACGAACTTAGATGAACACCATCAACAGAAGGACTTCTAACGGTGTATCAACATATTTGAGGAAAGCTCAAAGGTAAATACAAAAAATTATATTAATATTTGGTCCTTGTTACATTGTTAAATATGGGGTGCTCCGTATATGATCAGTCTTATTTATAGTTTTCATTGTTACAGACATTTCTTTTGGGGGCGAAAGGTGATTATGCGACATCGTTTGGTTCTTTAAAATGAAGATAATATTGTAATTTAATAATAATTTATTGTAATATATAACATAAATATAATATTTAGATTGTAATTATATGTAAATATATTTATTAAAGGCTTATATCCTATAATTTTTTTTTAATTTAGTAATAGTATATAGTAATAGAATATTTAAAATTATTTGTGTAAAAATAAAACAGTTCTAGAGTTTACTTTTATTCATCATAGATGGCAGTATAAATTTTTGTTAAAACTCGAAGTCGTTGTATGTCTCGCACTTGATAAACCAAAGTATAGGAGTAAGGGCGTGGACGAGCAGACGTGGGCGGGGCCACACACAACGTGCTTAAAAAACGTGCTTCTTAAATTTAACAAGCTTGGATACTTTGTATTAGAGATTGCATTGGCACCCTACGGGTGCCATAGTCGCCTACGGCGACTATGTAGGATGCCTCTGGCATCCTATAGGTGGCCGCAGAGCGGCCACTAAAATGTTTATGCAATCGCGAAGCGATTGCATTGGCACCCCGGGGGTGCCATAGTCGCCTACGGCGACTATGTAGGATGCCTCCGGCATCCTATAGGTGGCCGCAAAGCGGCCACTATAAACGTTTATGCAATCGCAAAGCGATTGCATTGGCACCCTACGGGTGCCATAGTCGCCTTCGGCGACTATGTAGGATGCCTCCGCATAGCGGCCACTAAAACGTTTATGCAATCGCAAAGCGATTGCATTGGCACCCTGCGGGTGCCATAGTCGCCTTCGGCGACTATATTTAAATTTACGTTTTTATTTAATCTAAAACGCAAGAAAAACGTGACGCCTACCCCTGCCTTCACTCGAGTAGCTCTAACGCTACACTGAGGATATATTTGTTTTGCAAGGTATTATATACTTCAAAATTGTTAAATTTAAAATGATCTTTCTAAACTTGTGGCGCCATCTATTTATTGAAACCTAAACTAAAAGATCTCCATCTATATATTGGTAACAGTACTAAATTTATCCATCTATATAAGTTGTATACGAAAAAACGAACGTTTAAAAAACGAACTTCTTACATTTAACAAGCTGGATATCTTGTATGAGTACATACTTGAATAGGAGTAGATATTTTGTAGCAGAGTATAACATACTAGAATAGAATCAGTAAGAACTTGTATCACCCTACCATAGTACGTTTTGTTAAATAAAAGATATAAAATTTATTTCATTTTATTTATTCTATACATATTTTTTATATTCATTTTTTTTTATATATATTATATACATAGGCATATACAAACATTTATAAACTAAACTTTATTTATTTAGAAACTTGTATATTTCAATGTTCCGAAGAAACAACGAAGATTCCGATGTCAGTCCACTGAAATTAAAAAAAAATTCTAATCAACATGTGTTCTATTTCCTATTCGAAGTTTTTGTCAGTAGCTAGTCTTAATATTTTTCATTGAAAAAATATTGACTGACACAAACATATTGAGTAAATGTTTCATTACTTTTTGACATGCTGATAGTATCTACTATTGAGTGTGAGGTGAATCAAATATATTATATTATAAAATGAACATAGTATGAATCATATATTATAAATGATTCATTATTCTAAAATATCTGTTTCATCTGGCATAAAAGCAATAGAAATAGCTAGTTAGAATAAGGAGGCTCTCACACTGGAACCGTGTAGTTGAAACCTACAATATTTCAGTAGGTTTATAAGTACATTAATTACGAGCATAAGTACATTAATTACGAGAGGAGTTTCTATTTTAATGTTTATCAATACACCACTGAAGTATGAAGTACCGTAGAAATATGTATTTCATTCGTACGTATATCAAAGTACCGCATTACGTTCTACTCGCAGACGAATATATCGGAGCATTCTTGAAAACATACAACTTCGTACATAACGTGAGCGGACAACAGTGGATTTGGATTGGACACATTTTTATAAGCTACAGTACAGTGATGTATTGATAAACATTTAAGTAAAAGATTCATCTCATAGTAAAGTGTACTAATGCGTAACAACTGAAATACACCTTACTGAAAGAAGAGTCTGCATTGCAAATAGTCGGTTGCAGTGTGAGAACAGCTTAAGGTCGGTCTCACACTGTAGTCTACTACATGCGACGATGGCTATATTTTGGAGTAGGGCTATTAGAGTTGTTTCGCATTAGTAAACTGTTTCACGAGATGACCTTTAATATTTACGATAACTGTACATACATAACTGTATATTTGTACTCTAATGTCAGCCCTGTATTGCTTTTACCTCTCACAGTTTCGCCCATATCAAATAATAAACGCAATGATGTCATTTACACTGCTCACGTCATTTACGTAGATGCATGATCCAACATTGTTGTGATCTATGCGACATGAAGTACATCTCCTCACGGCACTTTGATATCCAGACGTAAGAAATACATACAGTAGTATATTAACAGACATGTCATGCACAGAGGTTTATTATAATATTCATTTCACCCCACTTAAGAACACAACAAACTGTTAGACAGAATAAATCACTCAAATATACATTTTACATCTGGCTAAATTATAAGACAGTCTATTGAAAATACACAGACGTAAGCTAGACAAATTATATAAGGTCTCTCTAACATTTGCTACTATATCAGTAGAGTGTAGATGCATTAGTACTTTAATGTTTATCAATACACCATAAAATGAACTGAAGTTTCTACTTTGTTTATCAATACACCATAAAATGAACTGAAGTTTCTACTTTGTTTATCAATATACCACTGTTGTGAAATAATCAGCAGTTCTTACGTCTGTGATTATATCACAACAGGAATGTATTGATAAACATTAAAAAATCTTCATCTTATGATAAAGAATGCTAATGCGAACATCCCAATTACCGTACTGAAAAAGGCGGAGTCACAAGTAATCGATACCAGTGTAAGAGCAGCGTTAGACTATTCATTCAATATTATTTTCACAAATCCAAATACATGCAATACATAACAGACTTAAAATACAGCCCGGGGAACGGATAGGCATAGAACAGAAATATATAATAATTAATTTTGCCTGAAGTTATTTTCTTCTAAAATGCTACAGATACTTTACAATCGTTTAACACGGAAAACAAAAATGGACTATAAATAGAAGGGACATATTAAGGGATAGGGAATCTGTCATCATCTATCTATTCACGCAAGATTTTAACTCTATAAATCATGATAAGGTAGTTCAATGTTTCTAATAGCAATTAAAATATTATAACGCTATATGTGAAATAACATTTCTTAAACACACAAAGAAGACACCAAAGTTATATTTTCTGGGTTTGGTTGTTATCAAATTAAATTGATTATGTACTTATGTAATCGTAAACTTAATAAGCAGCGGAGTTGTTCACAAAGAAGTTCAAATGCAACACACAAAAGGAGTGTTCATCGCGTTTAGATGCAAACAGGGCCAAAATTAAGTGAACAAACAATCAGTACTAGTAATTACTAACTAAACTAGTAATTAAAAAACTGGGGAAACGCAATAGAAGTGGTAATAGATTGCTAAAAAGGGTAACGACCATAAAAATAAGTATCATAATTTGTCACAGACCTTTGGAACAATTCCTGTGAAGAACCTCCGCTTCCAAAGCACCTTTACTGCCTTCTGGAGCAAAGATACAAAAAAAAAACACTTTAAAATATGCGTCACAAGTATGTATCAGATTAAAAAAATATAACTCTATACAATATTCACAAAATTACTGAATGCTTATTCTTTAAAATACCCGAAAATTAAAAATAATCACACATAATAACCTTCAAATATCACGAACCAATTGTACAAAAAATCTAATCGTAATCCACAAAAAAATATATTCTATTAATAGATAAACATTTATATTACATAAATAAACTCGTTAACTCATTATAAACAATATTTATTACCATCTAAACAATTAAAAATGCGACGAATACAAAACAACAGATTAAACCGCAGCCATTTTGTTGGAACTACATCAAAAACACATGTCCGAGATAATTTCGTTGCGAATAACATCTAGTGCCATCTATTTTTGTTGACAAGTATTTTTAACATAGGTTTAACAACATTTTTTGTTGCCTTTCTACAGATTTCTACTATTATGGTTTGGAACCATTGCTACTTAATGAGGTAATTTCTCATTAAACATTTAAAAATCGTTTTATACAAGTGACTGCTTCCTGGTTATATATCTTACACAAAATTACTTCCATTAAACGTTAGCTAAACAATAAATTTGTGAATATGTACTACTACATCACCACTAAGATATTTGAAAAAAGATTAAATAGAGTCACAGAGTATAAAAATGTTACCTTCTCTTTCTTGCATATAGTTTCTTCGACAGACATGCAGTGACCTTTATTATTTTCGCAAGGCTTGGTACCACTACTGAGACTCCTGATGTAGTAAGACCTAGATTTTACCCTTCCAATTCTTAATCTGTAAAACAAATTGAAAAGAAAATAAATACGATAACTTGAAACAAACTGAACATACGAAGGCAATTGGTTTAGCTCCGTTGTAATTTTTGAGACAAAGTAATTTGTTATGGATAGTCTTAATAGATGGCATACTTAATGTTAGCATAGATTCATACTAATTCAGTTGAACTAAGATTTAAACCATAGGATCATAAAGTCATGATGAATATGAAATGATTATCTAGATTGAACACTTCTGTAACGATCCTCGTTTTTGTACTAATTTCATCTGTTAATGAACATCATTTAAATAATATACATCTTAGTAACTCTTATTTCTAATTGTTTCTAATATTGGATAAAGTCAGATAAAGTTAAATTATTTTGAGCCTTGGGGAGCACCAAATAACTAACGTTGTCCTGGTCGTCTTGTCCTTGTCAAATCGAGCATTCATTTGTTATATTATGTTTGATCGATAATCTTATTAATTAAAGCACAAAAACAAAAGACTTAATATTTATTTCGATGTGTTGTGAAACGTGCATTTATTCTTAATCCTATATTTTTAAATTATAATGGAAGCTGAGTCTAAAAGAGATTCAAAAGAAAATGAGGAAACAGATCATGAAAAGCCAAAGGAGGAAAAATGTGTGCCGGTGTCTTGTTACGTTGCTCCCCCGGGACCTCCAGTAGACCCTGTAGAACCAGATGAATGCTGGGAAGAAAAATACAAAGGAGACAGCCGTAGATGGACTTTACGCGATGGTTCTTGCAAACCTGGAGATCCTAACGTCGCGTCCTGTATGAAGGATTCTTACCTGAATCCTCCGCCACAATTAAATCCAATTGGTAGGAAAACTCAATTTTATCTAGTCACAATTTCCCCGATTGAATGAGGGTCCCAGATATTTATTTAATTAGATAACTGAATAACTGATACGAAAATTATAAATTTTGTTGAACAGGTCGTCGGCGTAAGCTGTTGCAGACATTCTTATGGCAGGAGTTGTTGAAGGAGACCTCTGAAACGATGGTGAAACCGCGAGAAATTCCTCCAGATACATATTGTTCTACTTATCATGTTTCATACGATTACATGGGGCTCCCGGAAAATCCTGAAAATAAAGCGAAAGCGGAAAAATGGAAGCAAAAGATTTTTGGTGATGAACTGGCTGAGGTATGTTCAATTTTCTTAAAAATCTAACAAAAAATTTGATTTGATGCCTTCCAACTAATTCAATTATATCTGGTGACATTCTTCGGTTATCCGATTATATTCAATAAACTGAATAAATTTTTAATTGTTATTATCCAATAATATTGTTTATTTACTTACTTATTAAAAAACAGTTGAACATTTGAATTTTTCTGATGATGATTCTCATGATTCCTTTTTTTTCAGCTTTTCCTGAAGTATCCATTGTACAATTCCCATCCTGAAACTGTGTACTATCATTATCGGCGTGAAAAGAACATTCCTGGTGTTTCCGGAAAAACGATTGATCACCCATGGAACAAGAATGCCACCTTCTCAACTCCAATAGACAAGCTTATGATGAACGATGACCCAAAGGGAATTCACTGAACTTTATTTCGGTGCTCTTGAGATACAATTTAAGGGGCTCTAATTTTGAAAATTTCCTATTGTATTTGATTATGCTGTAAATTAAATTTGTATTATTTCTATATTCATCTTTCTTTTATTTATGTTTCTGGATTGCTTTTATGTCAGCTGCATGTCTGCGGCTTCTTACGTCGAAATTCTTTCATTCTAGCCTGATAGACATTTAACAAGCAATGGATTAAGATTGGAAGAAGGAAATAAGGAACAGGCAAATGTTTTAGCAATAGATATTTGTACTCTGTGAATAGCTTCGTGAATTTTAACAAAAGTGACATTTTCTGCATTTCTTGAGATGAACTATATTTATATAACAATTATTACATAAGGAGCTTTATGTAAAAAAAAAACAAATAATATTTTACATACTCCTATCATTTATGCAAATAAAACGGAAATTTGACATAAAGTATATATCCGATAATCTATTACAAACTATTTTTCACCTACTCGTACATATAATATTTTTAAAATTACTATTACAATATTACATTCTCATTCTGGACGACATTCTTTATGTTTCGTAATTACAACTGTGTAGCTTTTGCTTTATAATATACAATTTCTGAATTATATTTCATTTTCTATCTGTATTTGTTATATACAAAGTGCATTTCATTATATTTTTAACATTATGTATGTATAATTTCACTAAAAACAGAATTTTAATTATAATTTCATATTCCCACCAACTTGCACCGCATTTTTATAACCGCATCTACATTTATCGATGTATACATCCAGTAAACATGAAGTAACATACATGTAACATTTACAGAGTAGATATGTAAATGTTAAGTATATTTTACATTTGTGTTTTCATTAAATAGACGCATGGAATTACTACTGGCATAATAGACTGGATGTATGTTTAGAACTCATGTCCAAATATGATATATCATTAATAATTGAATCCGCCTAGCTTTAGACACACAATAATCGAAAGAAAGCCAGAAACAATTATAATAAAAAGAAAACATATTTCTTTAAAATCCAAGACGTACTATACGTACTATAAGTCTGGTTTTAAATGATCAAAGTTTTATTTGAAAAGAATTTGTACTAGTTTTAAAAAAATCTGGAATGAATTGTTGAGAAAATAAAATCACGAAGTAGGGCAAACGAAACAGCCGGGGACAATGCACAATACAAAACCAGCAGGGAGGTCCTTATTTGAATAAGTGTCGTCTACTGTTGTGTTGGATATACAATCATTTCCACGTACATTTTCTATATTGTTGTTAACAATGTAGTGTTAAACCTTCAAATGTTCCTTACAAAGAACTGTATAAATTCTCTAATTTATATAATTCTTTATTTTCAATGTATACTCTAAGAAATGGGAACATGAAATAGAATATCTAAGCGAGAAAATATTATTTTACATTTACATACTCGCGTTTGTTGATTCGTAATTTAGGAATGTGCGTTTCCTGATGACTGAAACAATTAGTGTTCAATTAATTATTCAGAATAATTTTTTACAGCAAAACTTTAAATATAATACATTCAATACCCTGAGAATCCAAAATGTATAACAAAATTACTATTAAGTACAACAATAATAAAATTTTGAGCCATCTTTTAATAAGAACAGTAATATATAAATGATTTTAAATACTTGTAAAGTATAATTTTAATATAAACCTTCTTTTTAAGATTCTTTAGAATAGCATTAGAAAGATTAGAATCTAAAATATACTACTATTTTATACATTACTACTACTAAAACATCTATTTAATTAAATATAATGTTATAAGGCTTTATAGTAAGTTTATTTTTTGATTTGAAAGGTAGAAACATCAATAGTTACCATCTCAAGAAATACTTCTTTATATCTGAACTGTGTTACACTCCACCAATCAAATCAAAATGAAACCATCAATTGTCATGAATATATAAAAACATCTATAGTATAAATGTTATATAGATATAGGATAAATATATTAGTAGACACTCTATA
This sequence comes from Panorpa germanica, assembly GCA_963678705.1. Taxonomy (NCBI): domain Eukaryota; kingdom Metazoa; phylum Arthropoda; class Insecta; order Mecoptera; family Panorpidae; genus Panorpa; species Panorpa germanica. Next base: position 47,948,330 of record OY783203.1, read on the forward strand.
GACAGATAGTTAAAAGTAAATATATCATTTTTAGCACTATGGTCCACTCCAACTTTTATTTATTTGGATTTCAACACGAACATGTTAAATTTAAGTATATAAAATTATTTGCTTCATGTACTGAATTAAAATTATTTAATGTACGAAATGGGAATGATTCAAAAATATATTTTATTGGTATTTAGCTAAAAAATTATAAAGTCAATTAATTGTTAACGAGATTCATAAACATTTGATTCTTATGTAGAATTGTGAATTGTTATATCATATAAGTAATCTATTTTTAAAATGTTTTTATGGAATTGTTGATAAGTTTGATTTAAGATTATTATACCAATATAACAACTAGCAATTCTATTATGGAACTAATTTTTATTATAACTAGAGACTACACTTTATGACCCAGTATAAAACTATCCATTTGTTCAACCACCTCATAACTTCTATTTACACATACCGAAATGAACAGTGTTTTTGGCATATACATATACACTCTGAATGTTAATTCACTATTGTTCAAGCACATTTAATATACTGCGAATTATTTTGTTAGAATATTTATTTAAATATTTTTTAAATGGAAGTTAAAGCATAAACTGTTAAAATGCGAATATTGTTTTTGAAATAACAAATATATATGGATATATTTTTGCACTGTTTACAGATTGGTTTTTTTTTTGTTATTAGGGCTCTATTTATAAACAGTTTAATATTTTGATATGATACTTCAGATATGCAAAATACAAGCAATTTTCTTTTATCTTTTTCTAAGTAATTTACAGTTTACAGAGCGAATTGTCTATCTTAAACTAGAATAGGTTACTACATGACTAATATATACAATGTCAAATCTGAACTTTAGTGCAATAATTCAGACAGCTTCAATAATTTATGCTTGTGTAATTACTAATGCCACAATCTATTAAAAAAATTGATCTTAGGTATCAGAGAATATAGAAACATTATAATGAAAAAAATATTAAGTACATTTAAAAAAATAATAGAAAAAAATCTTAGTATTATATTAATGATTAATGAATGTGAGATTGCAATTAATGATTAATTAATTATTTAATGTAAAATAAATTGAAGATGCGTTACACATCATGTGAAACTGATCACGATATAAAAATGCATTGATGCTGGTGCCCCTCCATTGATGTTTCTAGCGCTAAGGACTTGGCATTGAATCCGAAAGCACATCGGAGGGCGTTCCATCACTGGAATTAACTGAAAATGCTCTGTTTGGGGCCCGGCGTTGTCTCAGCACTGATGGGTCGAAGTTTGGATGTCTCTTTGCATGTTTGCTGTAACAAAAATAAATATATTAATTTTTTAAATATAAAAATGCATTGCCTATAACTGTATTTATTAAAATCGTAGTATGATACTGGGGTATTTGGAGCCCCAATGCGATGAGATGTAGGTGCTATTTTGTAACTTTCTTCCGACGTCGTTTAACATTAAACGGTTTTATTAGTATCTTTACTTTGTTCAAATAGTACCGTTTAATCTTAAACAGACTTCTTAAATATATTCGTCATATTTTATTTTGTGTGCAGTGCAATTAGTGCAAAAGCTCTAGCAATTACAAAGCAATTTAAACTCTACAATTTCACAATTTTACTTAACTCTGGTTTAAAACCAACTTGCTTCGCAGCTAACTTAATTAGTTGTACTTAATTCAGTTATTTATTAAACGATATGCAAGCACAAGTACTGGACTGCTAACTGTGCTGGTTATTACAGACTCAAACCTCGTAATTCGCAATGCAGCGTTGTCGACTTCGGTAGACTTCTAGCAGGCAAACTTTGTTAAATTGTTAAAAAAGTAAAAACTTCTTAAATTAGTTTGAAAATTCTTTTGCTTACAATTTTTTTTAATACATTTTAAAATTAAACAAAACTTTAATTAAAATATACGTATTTCTTAACTTTGGACATATTCGTATATCTTTAAATTAAGTATAGTAGCTTTACACCAATTAAACAAAATGCTTTTTAATAACAGAAGAAAAGTGAAGAAAAGCTTTACATTTTAATAAAGATCCTTTATAAAAGAAATCAAAGCAATTACAGTTTACAGATGTGAAAATAATACAATAATAAAGTTATCGTTGTTGCATACAACTATCTCTTTCTCATTAACATTAACTCTGTATAGTTACATCTCCCTCTCTCACATATTATACTCCCACCATTATTAATGCTGGCTTTTTGCTCTTTTTATTCACTTGTGGCTATATTTTGCAGTGTATAGCATTTTAATTACGTAATTGTGGTTTTTTACAGATTAATCTTATTTTAATTTGGTTTTTAGTTCATGAGATTTTTTTTTTGGTTATTAAATATGAGTTACAAACCAGAGCGTGGTTTTTAAAATCAATATACGAACTTTATGTTAAAAATTAATGCCGGTACAATCACTGATTAAAAATATATATATATATACGCATGGTATACTTAAGCTGGCCAGATTATTTTTGCAGATAAACTCAGTGCATTTTTACGGAAAATGATGACTTTATTTATGAATCAATCCAAGTGATATTCGCACCCACCCTTTTAAACCAATACCAAATAAACCAGTACGGGTATGTTACAAAAATACACAGCCTCTATATAAATTGAATTCCGCTTTTACTAAGTCTATCTAATACAGTGTTACTTCTAAAATGATCAAAGAGATGTTTCAACTAAACAAATCAGAATTCAAATCACAAAATCAACCAATTCCTGTATCAACTTGTTTGTGTACCATACTTAGTTTGTATTAAACCTAACGTTAACATTAACACCCTTTATTTTCATCCCTATAGTACGCCTCCCTCTCTACCCCCATGTTGAGATATTTCGTGTTGACACAGAAATAAACCAAATCTCAACTTAAATTTAATCAATAGGGTGTGTTACATATATCGAAATAATGTGGTAAATGGATGAGTGTCTTTAATATTCATTTGTAGAAAGGGTTTTAAAAATATAAAAAGAATAATTCTCAGAAATGAATAATTCTAAAAAGAATTTTAGTTTTAATTTAATATTGAATTGTAGATAAGGGTAGTTTTTTAATTATTTTTAATTTTTTATTTACCTTGACTTTTATACGTCATAGCAACCATCTAACATTTTTTGTACATATTTAATATTTTATAATTTTATTTTACAAATTTCTAAATATTTAAATAATTAATTTTGAATCACTTGAACAAAAATTTAGTATTAACTGTATTTCACTATTGAATTTTGATCTTTCTAACCTATAATTTATGCATTCAAATATAATATGATCCAAAGTTCCTTCTTCACCACATTGGCATCTATCATCAGATTTAATATTAATTTTGTACAGGTCAGCTGGAGTTTTACAATGATTACTTTTGATTCTGAATATAGTTAATACCAATTTGTACATATATTAACCTATATTTTAATTTTTATATTAAAAATTTATTTATTATTTCAAATTTGAATGTGTTTTGTCGTTTGTATCAGTTCTTCATAATACGTCACATGTATATATCTATTACACCGCTGCCTAATAAGTTTATGATATGAAGAATTAAATTTAGAAAATATAGCACGGTAGTAGTCTGGCGTAAGGCCAATTGTTAAACACGAAAGATAAGCCAGTAGGACCGATCCTTTAGTTTGAAAACTAATTAATTAATTCCATGACTAAATATGCCACAGAAAATATATTTAAAATATTTTATATACAAATATTCTCAACACTATCTTGCATAAGTTTTATTGTATAACTTGTAAAACAAATTTAAGATCTGGCAAGAAATTAATTCAGAGATTAAATTAAATAATTAAATTACTATCTTAGAAATTATAGTAGTAGAATTATGTTCATTTGTTAATTCGTTTTATACCACAGAGATGTCACACTATTCGTATGCTAATTCAATTTGATACCAACATTATAGGAAGGTTGAAATATATTTGCAAATTGATTATGGTTTTAGGAGATTCAATTTGGAGATTACATACATTTACATAAATAGTTTGGTGCATTAAAAATTTTATAATAATCAGGGATTCTTTCTGATCTAATTAATGTTGTATATTAAAGTTTTATATTATAAAATAAGCTATTTAAAATTTGAATTTCTTTTTATCAATTAATTTCAAACCATATTTTTGACGTCAAGCAGCTCCTAGTTTTACAGTGTAGAAACTAACCAATATTTCTCACACTCTTAAAGCAACGTTTTAAGAATGGATAAGCTACAAAATTGCACAATCCTTTCTCTAAAATTCTCTGTAAATTTTCATCAATTTTTATATCCGTGGAACGACTTTTATGATAATTTTCTTGCAGCTGATGTGTTTGTTATTTTAAATCACCATCAAGACGAAATTGTTTTCCACCGCCTCTCAACACCTAGATCCTTCACACATCAGACACATAGGGTCCTTCATGTAGGCCGAGGTAGGTAGGAAATGAATATCTACGCCTAGGGGACGACGCTGGGTTTAACGGTGGCTTCCCGGGATGCAGGGCTTCGTACACACTTTGCATTATTCACCGAGGAGCAGAGTACAGTATTAGACAGTTGGGACAAGCCAGCGAAGGTATTCGAGAAGACTTGCGAAGATCTCCCTCGAGTGTCGGTATTTCACAGTTCCAACACCAGCTCTTCTTTGGCTTCGGCTTTGGTGAACATCTCCTTTTTGGGGATTTCAAGTGAATTCTCTAAAGTCTGCTTTACACCAGGGGTTTTGCATATGGATTTAGTTAATAGATGAGTGTGAATTTGAACTAAAATCAATTAGGAGGTGGGGAGAGCGTTTATTTCTTAGTTATATCCATTGAACACTAAAGATTTCGATTTCGGACAGTTTTACTTATAGAAACTTAATAATTTTTGCATCAGAAGTTTCAATTTTCATATCATTTTTCAACGTCAAAGTTAACGTAACGTCTAACGTCAAGGTTATAAGAGCGGTATAAATTTATAATACGATAATGAATTTTGTCTTATTCGTTTCTATATACATTATAGAAAAATAAATGAGTCAGTGCTTTTTAGTTATATCAGCAGTTTATACCCCAGACCTTGTTTTAAATATGAGTCACCGCCGAACTCTCGTAACTTTAACCATAGTATTGTTTGCTCCACCGCCCAAGAATACGCGTTTGTATGATATAAAAAATTGTATTAAGAATTTCCTATATGTTTTTATCTTTCAGCTGAAAAGGTTAATCGATGGAGCGGACGACTCAACGAATTAATATTTATAGAGCCTCCCCAAAGCGTGAATTCATTTTTGTTTTATTTATAACGTGTTTTGGGATGGACATAAAAATAACGTTAAAACGACAAGAGATTCCTCCTTATGGACATAACGTTTTATAATATTGTAGCTTCATAATTTTATAATCCACAAGTACAATTCTGGTTGGTAATTAGCTAGCTGAACGCGTGTAATTAGAACAGAGTACATAGTGAAATAGAAGTTAAAATTAGATCCTAGCACATGCGAGAATTTGTCCTGCTGTAATTGTTGATTGTTGGTGACAAAATTATAGTGGAGGTATAAACTGCAATAGCTGTCGAATAGTACAGGAAAAAAAATTAATAGAAATTAAATAGAAAGTTACTCTTATGATAAGATGTGTTTATGCGAAACAACGCAGTCACGTGAGGCTTTTGTTTAGCACGAAAGGAACCTTCTAATAAGCTCTACTTTGTTACCAAACTTCCAGACATTACAGTAACAAATACACTACACGAGATAATTAAAAATATTTTATTGTTTTCATTTTATATAAAGAGAATGTTAAAATGAGCATTCGGTACAGGTTTTACTAAAATGCCTTTTTCCACATGTAATTCAAAACTAATATCACTCTGGTGAAATCTCTCAAGGGGTCGACAAAAAAGGGGTGGTCTAAAAGGGTAGATTTATAAATGGAATGAGTTGGAAACCGGAGTATTACTACAGTGTTACGTAAATACATTTCAAATGGTTGGGAAAAGGCGAGAGGTGAAGGGAGGGCAGTGAAATTCCAGTTTACAGTGTGGATCCAATCATTCTGCCTGCCGGTAATGTAAAACCCGTAATAATAAAATTTAGAGGTTGACAATTTGTGAATTTCTTTATAAAGAATTCGTGAAACAGATTGTTACAAAATAATTTGCTGTTTTAAATTTTTACTGAAATATCTGCAATATTTGTAAACATGATACATTCATTAAATATCGGCAATCGCTTGTTTCTCGGTTTAGAAGAATGTAGCAGCAATATATATATTACACACACCTACACAAGGTCATTCAATGTCGCTTCATAAAGGAAAGGTATAAATAATTTGAATTCCAAATAAGTTTTCATTACTCCAAGAAAGTTTTGAATAGTTCCTAACAAGATATAGGTAGATACAATTAACAGTCCTTTCAAACTGTAAACTTTTAACTCGGCAACAGTAATAGCAACTGCTCTGTGTAGCTCTGAAACTTATCTCCCCCTTCCCAAACATCCTTCGTCGTCCGCCCACCCTCCCTGCTTCCATACATCAAGGTAGCGGAGAACAATGAGCATTAATTTATTATTATTCAGCAGCTACCTCCATTCAAAACAATCAACCATTAATCACAATTGAGATGGATGGTATGTGGTAAAGTTGGGGATGCAAGATGGTCTAGTTCAGTAATGGCGAACCTTTTGATCTAGTTGGTAACGTGCCTGGGAGGCTTTAATATGAGAAATACAAGAAAAATCTGAGATGACTCTGAAAACAAACCCTGTTGAACCCGCTGACGCATTCTTCCAGAATGAATCATACTGGAGGTCCGAAACATCTAGCAAGAAACAAGATCATTACTAACACTAAGTGCGAATGTGGTGAAGAGGAGGCAGATCCTGAGCACATTCTGTGGCAATGTAGAAATACAGCAATAGCAAGAAATGGACAGAAATGACGCTTCCTGTTAACACTGCCTTTTTGATTGCGACACCGAAATTTATAACGACAGTGGCCATGAATAGATCAGTCTTGTTGTCGGGATATACAGCTTAAAAAAAACAGAACATTATTAGGAGCGAGACGAAAAGGTTACGTGCTTAGGAAGCCCGCGAAATCATAAATTAAAAAAGAAAAGCCAAAGTTCCACAGCTGCGTATCGCCCAGATCGATGTATCCAACCGATCATTCAAGATAATTGACCATTAATGACCACAATTGATCAATTATTAATAACTAATCCATTATGGATATCCCGTGGTTCATAAGCAACAAATTCATCAACAATGACTTCGGCATTGAAACTGTTAAAGAAGAAATCAACAAATTCAGCCAAAGATACCAGCAGCGACTAAACAATCATCCAAACTATCTAGCTGTGAATTTACTAGATAAACATACGTCTGACTTTAAAACTAAAAAGAGACATAGTGTGTTAAAGCTACCACAACGTTTTTAATTGGTTCATTTTCATTTTTAGTATAGTTACTTATTGTAACAGATTGTAACCTGGCATATAATTTATTAATTAAGAGAAGTGTAATACCGGTACTTAAATGTTCCATGAATTCGCCATCCCTGGTCTTAGATTTTAGGGTTGTTTTTGGTGCTTACCTTAGATGATCGCTGCGCATAAACTTCTTGTTACAGACGGGACACGCAAAATTCTTCTCCCCTGTGTGTGTGCGGGTGTGTCGGGCTAATTCGTCCGACCGGGCGAATCTCTTGCCGCAGCCTGACCATGAGCAGGGAAATGGTCGTTCACCTAGAAAAACAAAAATGCATGAGGTCAGAATATTTGTTGGAAGAATTGTCAAGTGAGAATGATACTTCACTAATTTAATGCTATAAGTAAAATATAACATTTGAAACGGTTGTTCGTTTTAACCCGTTCGCTGGCCATTTTGTTAATTAAATTTCATTGAGATAAATGGAAAATCAACTGACAGTCTATCTGTCACTTCAAATGCCCGTGTGTCCATTGTACATTCGCCGAAGCGCGTCACGTCGCGAGTTTCGCTGTGTCTGTAGTCTGTAGTCTGTAGTCTGTACTAGTATTCGCGGTTGCCTGTTCGACAATTACCCTGACATTTTGAAACAATAATTGTCATTTCAGGTCAGCGGTGAATTAAGCTGCTGTCATTTTCACGGAGGTTTTATATTTTCAACCCATTTTACTTTCTGTACGTGTAAATAAATTATCACGTTAACTTTCGCTGCACTTATTTATTCATAAGCTTTTTAACGTTAAATTAAGCGAAAACGTGTAAATAATTATACCTAGTAATATATAACAATATACATATATATCATAAATAAATTTAATCAAATATTTGCAAGAAAACAAAAAAGTGTTTCAATAAAAAGTTGAGAAAAAGTATTTCAGAAAAGCTTAAATATTTAAATGCATTTCATCCATTTTCCTTTTATTTTCCCGCGAAGTTCTGATATTAAATCTATCATCTACATTTTATACAAAAAAGTATAAGATATATAGAAAGTTTTTTAGAATGACAAACGGTAAAATTCTGATTAAATAAAAAAATAAATTTAATAAAAAACAATAGTTTAGTTTCATAAAGCTTTGAAAGTGTTTCCAATTTATATTCTGCATAATAAATGAAGGTTTGAAAAGCTCAATACATTATTTGTTAGGTCAATTAAAATATTTATAAAACTAAGACCTTATTTGCGAGTACGATGAATTTAAATGTGTTGGAATTACAATACATTCATTCTTAAATTAAATTACTGAAACTGGTTTTGTTTTTGTTTATATAAAACTATTATATTAAATTCAATTGTTTTATGTCTATAAGAAATTTTTACTGATTTCTTTCTGTATAATTTCAGTCTGAGGACTTATTGATTAATAAAATATTTAATATATAACTGTGCATATAATATCTGCTTCAATAGGTTATGGGCCCAGGCAATTAATATGACGACATCAGTGAGTGCTACAAGATTTGAGCTGTTGAGTAAGGACAATTATGAAGCCTGGAAAATTCATGTTGAGGCGCTATTGATCAAAAATGATTTGTGGGAATATGTCAGTGGTGAAAAACCGATTCCTGTTGCTGCGGAAAATAATCAAGAAGAAAGAAATGGATGGATAAAAATTGATCGTAAAGCTAAGTCAGAAGTAATATTAGCAATTAGTTCAACGGAATTGCAGCATGTCCGAGGTTGTAATACTTCTCATGAAGTTTGGCAAAAACTTGCCTCAGTTTATGCTTCCAAAGGACCTGCAAGAAAAGCTTTATTACTTAAGCAACTTATGCTTCACAAGATGTCTGAATGTGGTGATGTCAGGGATCATGTAAACAAGTTTTCGGATATAGTTGATCGACTTGGAGCTATGGATATTGAAGTGAATAAAGATTTATTGTCTGTAATGTTATTATATAGTCTACCAGATAGCTATGAAGGCTTTAAATGTGCTATGGAATCACGTGATGAACTCTTGGAGGTTGAAGCTCTTAAGGTTAAGATACTTGAGAAGAGTGAAATTGGTTCAAATTCAGTTGTTGAGTTAGCTGGAAATGTAAGGGCTGAAAATCAACCGAGTTACAAAAATATTTTTAAAGGATATTGTTTTAAATGTGGAAAACAAGGACATAAGTCTCCTGAATGTCCAACTCAATTGAAACCAAATTTCAGAAGAAATAGACCAGATAGACAGAATAGATACACACAAGATGATGATACTTTTGCAGTATTTAATGTTGAATTTGCTGGTAGTGTTCCAAGTTGTCGACCTTGGATTCTTGATAGTGGCTGTACAACACATTTATGTGGTGATAAACAATTATTTAAGTCTTTAAATGAAGAAATTAGTGGGAAAATAAATTTGGCTAATCAAGCAAATAGTGAAATCAAAGGAAAAGGTACTGTTAATTTGTCGATTAGTAATGGTAAACAGCTGAGGTCAGTAGATTTTTCAAACACATTATTTGTACCAGATTTAAGGTCAAATCTAGTATCAGTTGCTAAAATTACTAATAAGGATCATGAAATTCTATTTAAAAAGGATTCAGCTGTAATTATGGATATGACTGGAAATGTTAAATTTGTTGCTGAAAGGCGTGGTGATCTCTATTATTTACAAGAAGGTAATGAAGAAGCTTGTATTGGAGAAGATAAAGCTAATTCTGAGTTATTGATGTGGCATTGTCGTATGGGTCATTTAAATGCTAAGGATTTATTTCGGGTGATTAATCAGAATACTACAAGTAAAGTAACCTCTGAACAATTGAAATGTTTGTCAAGATGTGAAGTGTGTCTACGAGGCAAGATGACAGGGTTACCGTTTTCAGGAAGTGAACGACAGAGTGAAGAACTTCTTGAAATAGTTCATACAGATATTGTTGGACCGTTTAGGACACAATCAGTGAATGGAGCAAAATATTTTATTACATTTATTGATGATTATTCTCGATGGTGTGAAGTATACTTTCTTAAACAGAAGAGTGGTGCACTAGAAGCTTTCAAAATGTATCAAAATCAAGCTGAACGTATGACAGGGAAGAAGATTAAGTATCTTCAAAGTGATAATGGTAAAGAGTATTGTAATACTGAGATGGATTCTTTCCTGCGTAATCAAGGTATTCAACGTCGATTAAGTGTTGTAAGAACACCTCAGCAAAATGGTGTTGCTGAACGTTTAAATCGAACATTAGTTGAAATGGGACGATGTTTATTACTTCAATCAAATTTATCGGATATGTTTTGGACTGATGCTGTAGCTACAGCATGTCATTTGAGAAACAGATGTCCTTCAAGAAGTATTAATGGAGATACTCCTTATCAGAGATGGTTCAACAGGGATAAAGTTCATTTAAATTATTTACGAGCATTTGGATCAACTGTATATGTCTTAGATAAAGATCCAACAAAAGGCAAATTATCTGATAGATCAATGAAAGGAATTTTTGTAGGTTATCCACGTGAATCAAAAGGATACAGAATTTGGTTACCAGAAAAGAGAAAATTTATTGTTGCTCGTGATGTGAAATTTATTGAAGATAATGTTACTACAGTTTTAAAGAACCAAGAGATTAAACAGCTGATTATTAATGATTTTGAAAACAAGGATAAACCATGGATTGAATTGATAACAGGATTTAAAAATAGTAATGAGACAGAAACTTTAGATGGAATTCCAGAAGAAAATTTAGAAGATAATGAAGAAAATGAAAATTCATCTGGTATTCAATCATCTATTCAAGAAACTCCTAGAAGAAACTCAAGAGAATATACTAGAGAAGAAAGAAGAGGACCAGGAAGACCAAAATTAATTAAAACAGGTTTGAAAGGACGTCCCAGAAAATTATCTTCAAAAGTTAATAATTGTGAAGTTAAAGAAAGGATTGAATCTGATTCTAATGAAGATGATAATGATAATGATAATATATTTGTTGGAGTAGCTGAAGTTAAATTGGAAGATGCTATTAATTCTCAAGAGTGTGCTGAGTGGAAGAGAGCAATTAAATCAGAAGTCATAAGTTTATTAAAAAATGATACTTGGAATATTGTAAAATTACCTGAAGGTCAAAGTGTTGTGGGAAGTCGAATGATTTTAACAAATAAATTTGGATCAGATGGGCTTATTGAAAAAAGAAAAGCTCGTATTGTTGCAAAAGGTTATAGTCAGAAATATGGTATTGATTATGATCAAACTTTTGCTCCAGTTGCAAGAATGGAATCAATGAGACTTTTAATTGCATTGTCTGTGGAATTAAAACTTGTAATAAGACAATTTGATGTTGTAACTGCCTATTTAAATGGAATATTAGAAGAAAATGTTTATATGGAAATACCGGATGTGCTACATGAAATTTTGATGTGGATAATTGATGATAGTCAGGTGTCTGAAGAATTAAAAAATAAAGCTACAAAAATGTTAAAATGTATTGAAGAAGGAGGTGATGTTTGTAAATTAAATAAAGCTCTCTATGGTCTTAAACAAGCTGCTCGACAATGGAATGAAAAATTATCAAATAAGTTGGAAAGTATTGGACTAAAGTCAACAAAAAAGGAGAGTTGTTTGTATTATGCAAAACGTGGTAAAGACATTTTATTATTTCTAGTTTATGTTGATGATTTCTTAATTGCATCATCAGATGTTGATTGGATTGATGAAATTAAAATTAAACTACAAGAAGAATTTGAAATTAAGGATCTAGGTCTTGCAAAACAATGTTTGGGAATAGAAATTAATCAATCAGATCAATATATTTTTATTAATCAATCAAGATATATTATCAATTTACTTAAAAAATATGAAATGAATAACTGCAATCCAGTTAAAACGCCAGCAGAATTACAAAAGAAGAAAATATTTTATTCAACTGAAAAAGAAGAAATTAATAGTAAATTTTATAGAGAAGTTATTGGAGCACTAATGTATTTAGTGGTTGGAACTCGACCAGATATTGCAAATACTGTTTCAAGATTAGCTCAATTTGTAAACAAACCAAGTAAACAAGATTGGTTGGGAGTTAAGAGAATATTGAGATATTTAGCTGGTACAATAGAATTAGGAATACTTTATACTAAAGAAACAAAATCTATGATTGGATACTGTGATGCTGATTGGGGAGGTTGTCTTGAAGATCGAAGATCATATTCTGGATATGTATTTATGTTGGCAGGGGGTGCTGTGAGCTGGAAATCTCAAAAACAAAGAACTGTGGCACTTTCATCTACTGAATCAGAATATATTAGTTTATCAGAAGCTGTAAAAGAAGCAATATATTTAAATGATTTATTGACTGAACTAGAGCAAGAAAAATTTTTGAAAATTAAAATATTAATTGACAATCGTGGAGCTGAACAACTGGCAATGAACTCGATTTATCATGCACGTACAAAACATATAGATATTCGTCATTATTTTGTTCGTGATGTAGTTGATGAAGGAATTATTAAATTACGTCATGTATCAACTAATGAAATGGTTGCGGATATTTTAACAAAAGCACTGCCAAGAGAGTTACATGAAAAATTCACTGAAGGATTGGGACTTCAAATTATTTAAATTGTTGAAATGAATGTCTTGAGGGGGTGTGTTGGAATTACAATACATTCATTCTTAAATTAAATTACTGAAACTGGTTTTGTTTTTGTTTATATAAAACTATTATATTAAATTCAATTGTTTTATGTCTATAAGAAATTTTTACTGATTTCTTTCTGTATAATTTCAGTCTGAGGACTTATTGATTAATAAAATATTTAATATATAACTGTGCATATAATATCTGCTTCAATAAAATGAAATCTTACAGTCAATTTACTTCAGACTGGAATTATGAATTGCAATACAAATAAATAAAATATTAAAAAGCTCTCAAGCTTTATTCTCTTGTTAACATTTCTATGAAATGCAAAGCTGCAATTAGTTAAGAAAATATATTGTTTGTTGATATTGTAAAGTAGCTTTAGTAAAAATAGTAATGGGTAATAAATTGCTTGAACAATTAGTTTTAAAAAAGTTTCATGAATATTGGAATCAAATACAAAAATTATGTTTGATTACTTTCTTATATATAAGTATATACATAATTATTCCACTTACGTAATACAATACGCGGTAGATTGATCAAGCTGTGAAATCATTTCTTGGAATACAATTGGAGTGTCTTGTACAAATGAGATTGCATTCAACACAAAATAGCAACCGTATTTCATCTTTTTTGTGAAGGTCTGTATAATGTCAGTGGTATCATTATCCGAGCAACTATTTTTATGTAATATATAGATATATAGCGGAGTTATTATTTTGATGGCCTGGCATTATTTCCTTGTCAGAAGTACACTGCGAAACGCTCATGTTCAACGGACGATATTTATGGACGTGCAGGCAGAGAATGTAGGGCAGTAGTTTTGCAACCGATACCACACCATGTACCCTGTACTATATTGTCATTAGACTATTCTATAACTATATTTATTCCTTTTTGTATATAGAATTATATTTCAAAATAAAATAGAAAAAATGATATTGGTTATACAGTTTTGAAAACAAACACCAGCGGTAGATTATTGAACTAATGTATACATTGCAGATAGTAATATGCAGAGATGTGCGTTTTTCAAATACATATACGCAAAATGCAAATACAAAATAGTAAATACCTATTTTCTATTTTATATTTAAATATCTTTTAAGAGTATAGAATTTTATATTTTATTTGGAAAATACAAAATACTTTTTTCATTTTTGTTACTTCATAGTGTTAATCAGTAAATATTATTTTTTGAATATAAACTTAAAACCCCACCAACATTAGCACCATCTATGATATAAAAGTATCTGCACAATTGTCTCAATACCCCCTAGTACCCCCACATGTGACATCCAACATTTATATATTTTCATTCATAAGTTGACATTATTTAGACATGAGTGTACTAAATGTGTTGTACTTTTAACGTACAGACTAGTGCGACATAAACATGCGACACTAATAAAACCCTTACTTTTGCTATTTTTAAAAATTGTAGGTAGTATTTTTATGAAACAAAAATATTTCAAAACAAAGTCGGTCGTTATCAAAGAGAATTCTCATATTCATATAAAGAGTATTCAATTTTCTCAAAAGTATTTTTAAAATACGTATTTTGTATTTAAATACTAACATGAAATTTAAAATAGCTTTTGAAAAGCATTTGTGCACATCTTTGGTAATATGTATGTATTCGCGTTATGTGCGTATGATAGGTGAAGAAGAGGAGCTAGCTGGTAGCGATCCAAGTGGTATATTCATGAACTTTCTGTACGGAACTAAACATTGACATTGAATCACCGTTTATCACTGTAATATCTGATTCAATACCAAGACAACTTGTAAATATAACTTCCACAATATGAAACAGTCCAGTGGAGTTTGCCCAACAGCGAAAACTATTTCCTCAGTGTGTACCAGGTCGACTATACTCGTAGTCACATGTTATATTCACAACGTGGTACAATAGCAGTAAATTGTAAATTCAAAATCCGGGGCGACATTTCATCAATGGACAGTGGAAGGGGAGGGAGTGTAGGGTAGGAGATGTCGGTGTGGTGGCGTCCAGGTCTATTTCCGGAGTTGACTAATGTCGAGAAGGATAATATAACGAGAGTCAACAACAACAGGAGCGATTGTGAAATAAAAAAATATATTTAATCAACTGCTAGTATTGAAATATAGTAAACACAATTACTTTAATGGGTATCATAACAAAATGAGGACAAGATTACATCATAATCGGTGATTAGTACAACTGTTGGATAACTAGAAGACATAAGAGGACTGCAGTGACAAGCAATAGGCATTTGTTCATAAAATACTGTACAATAACTATTACATCATAAACAAGTGCATATATTTTTTAATATAATTTTAATCTTGGTGAAAATATTGCATGTTCACTGCATATTGAATATGAAACATGAAATTATGTTTTTTTTTCTAAAATTAAAAACAGGGACAAACAGAATTGTTTGCTGAGAAGGGGTAAGAGGAGTGTGATAGAGGACTTTTGAGTTTCAAGAGAGAAATAATGAACCAGCCTTATATACAGACACTGGATTATAGTATACCCTTATTGCAACAGGATGATTCGAAAGATTTATCCAAACATATGGGGTTAATATATACAGGATATTTATATATAGCAACCGCAAAATAAAACATGGACATTACTTTTAAATACACGTAACATTTTACTTAAACGAAATATAGTAATAATAAATCTAAAGGTCTGAATTGGACTTACGTCGGAACATTTCTAACGATAATGCTTTTATAATTAAATAAGCACAATAATAGTAATGTTGCTAATAAGTTCAAGGTACTCATCGCACAGACAAGGGTTGTAATATGCCTGAGGAATATAGGCAGATATTTGAAAGGAAGGAAAGTTTGGAATACCTTATTGACTTTATTAACAAAACTAATTAAGCTCTTTATTTTGAGGACCCATACTCGTATCAATAAGTTGTAAATGTTTATAAAAGTTTGTCAGAATAGTTGTGGCTGAGATAAAGTGGGTCTCTTTTAAAGCACCCTGTACTACAAGAAGGGTTGCTATAAGTGAGGATATAAATTTAGAACATCATATAATGATACTTAGTCATGTTCCTCCTTGCCTAGAGATAGAATATCACGGCTTTATTATACGTGAGAAGAGGACGGACACAAATTTGCATATTTTTTACTAGAGAAAGCATTTTTTGAAAAATTGTACGATGTACTATGAATGGGTATTAAAAAAAAAGAACTTTATCTTATTTAAATATTATAAATAACTAGCTGTAACTAATTATCAGAGACTGATTGATCAGTGTGTTAGTATTGATCATTTTATTTTTCAGTAGTCAATCTTCAGTCATAATTGAAGTTTATAACCTAAATAATGAGTTTTCAAATTTAGTTTTCTTAAAGATCAACCCAAAATGTAACTGAGGTATCTTGCTTGATTAAGCTACAGTTATAGTCAACTTGAAAAAAAATAAGAGCTAAGATATACGAGAACTGGTTATTGAAAAATCGATCAAAACAGAGAAAAAAATTAATTAGCAATAATTATCTTAGTTTATCCCATAAATGTTATTAACTATATTATACATGTGTACAACGCTTATCAGCAGAACGTTGTAATCAAGATGAACCAGCGACGGCAAACTCGACTGCTTTGATGTTGATAAAATAGGTCACACAAATTAGAAACCCCCAAGAGCGGGCAATTCATAATGTGAAGTGGGGATTCCAGATTTTAATTTGAAGGCACTTTATTTCAATCATGCTAATAAGCACTAGAGTTCTTTTTTGCACTACACATGCTTTTCAAATTATTACCTGCTGTTTTTCAGAAATACTTGTTTTATATAATTAAGTTATATTCACAAATATATAATTAATTTGAATGGAATAATGGGTTATGAAATGAAGACGTTATTACTACAAAGAAAATTATTAAAGTTTATCATTATCGAGAGAGAACTAATTGCTGCAGACGTTCTTGTGACGCATGCCTGGCATAAATATGCTTGCGATTTCTAACCTAACTTTTAGTAAAAGTGTCAGTGTCAAACAAAAGTACTCTTACTATGTTACAGTAAAGTTTTGAACATTTTCATTCATACTACAATATTAGAAATAACAAAACCTTTTATTTAAACTTTGTTTTTTGTGTTTCTGTCATGTTTGACAGATTCATCTATTAACGTTCATCACGGGATGGTGTCTTCGAAAACCTAATAATAATTTCTAACAGCTTTAACATCCATGCATAACGAATCACGAAGACTTGTGTACTTAAGTTAAGTTGCATATAAGCTTTTAGTACTTTTGCAACAAATACACAAGAGTTTTAATAACTTCAAAGGCAAAGGATGCTACCAACCATTAAAGTTCTTCCTAATTAATGTATTCAAAATCCTCTTAATTATTTTACGAAACTATAACTAAAATAATACTTGCCACAAAGTATCCGGTGTAACCAAATTTGTTAAATAAGTATGAGAAGAACAAGTTCTCTAGGGATGAAAATATCGAATTTATGAAGAGAGTACAGTACTCTTAGTGAATATTGGCGTATAGGGGTTCGCGCTTGAAGATGAAGCTTAAAAAGTAATTTCTTTTGATGCAACCTTGAAGTATATAAATTTTCTTTCATTATCATTAAAAATAGCAGCAGAACAGCAGAAGGGAGCCAAGAATTTGTAGATACATTAAGAAAATTAACTAGTTGAAACAGAACTGCGCTAAAATGATATTAATAAGAACAAGAACAATGGAACAAACTTCAAGACCACTGCTCCGGTTGCAACCGTCGTCTATTTGAGTTAGAAGTGGTTTATGAAACATAGAATAATCCTGCAAGAATTAAACGCTGTAGTTCGCACACGTAATTAAAATAATAGTGACTAGTGACGTCGAACTCGGATATCAACGAATGCCAATTTATGCTATGAGTCAGAAATGCAGTTATTTCATAAATGTAGGTTGATGCGGATGTTCTGTATGACATGGTAGCTGACGCGTTCTCGTTATGCCGGTTTCACACCAGAGAGACAGTTCTTAAAATATTTTTGTCTTTAAAAACTGTTTTAGTAAACAAAACACATTCCTATTTGGAGTCGGTAAGATCGAAGGAAAACACGTTTATTGTTGTTTTTAGTCTGCTTGCTTTGAACACGCAGTTTTGTTTTTTGTGAACATTTGCGCTTGTCAGTTGTTGTTTATCATGTTTCTAATTTTTAAAGGACACACAGAAAAACACTAAAAACAAAACCATGAACAATCTGTTTTCGAAAACAGAAATGTTTTACAACTAAACAAAACATGATTTTGTTTTGTATTTTCTCAACAAAACTGTCTCTCTGGTGTGAAACCGGCATTAAAGCCCGTTAAAAACAAAAGTTTATATTCATGTAATATTTTACTTAAACAAAACCTAGTACCTACTTAGTATAGAAGATCTCCTATATTCTTAATTTCAAATTTCGTAACGAATAATTAAAATTTATGTAACAATCATTTTAACCGGCGAATATTTTCTGAACTACTGTCATATGGTATTCAACTCTTATGACGACTATAAAGCGGGTTGCACGGTATAAAACACCGTGTGGTAGTGGCAATGGCATCGCCCTCTGGGTCTACTTTACGTGGTGAATCAATAACCCTCTGGACCGAATAAGCGGACGAGGTTCACGGCGTGCAGGTAAACTGCAGGTAGAGGCACAGATATGTGGGGTCGCACATCTACCCCTTGTGTGCGTGGGGCTAGAGATACTATACGTACGTATAAGCACATATAATATTGACACACTTAACTTCGATTACAATTGCCAGAATTTATCAAACCATCAGATCAAATGGAATGACACGTCAGAAGTGGAATCAGCACCTATTTGATTATTTTATGCCAATTATTGACCTCGTTTCCCATGAAAGACCTTAACCTTATGCCTTATCCATGTTTTATAGATAGTTGCAGAATAAAACGATTAAGATTTTAGGTAGATTAGTATATTACTAGATTTCCCAAGGTCCCAAGGTTTCATACTCCCTAATACAATTGCAGTACAACGATTTACAGATCACTCATAGAGGGATGAGTGATTTAAATCCATCCCTCTATCACTATCTCACCCTTTGTACACATAAATCACTATTTAAATTGTTATATTTTCGTCATGATTCCTGAATGATACAATTAGATTTACATATATGAATGTTTGTCATACAAATACAGCATACGCGATTTACCAGCGACATGACATCTCTTATTTGATGTATGAAGTTAAGCCGATTCAATATGTCACACCTGTTCCGCATTTGTAAGATGGGAGATGGAAGAATAGATGAATAGGAATGGGAACAGGAATGGGATGTTGAAAGGAAGCAGTAGGGGATACAGGATGTAGGATATGACCGTGACATACTGATAATACCGAACAATGCTTATCATACGTATCAGAACGTTTGTGCTGAATTTGGATTCCCAAGATGCATTGCTGTATTAGGATGACGATTTGAAGCACCGCGCCACTATACACTATACAAATAGGGAAACGTTTCTAGCTATTAAAGTAAGCGTTTACACGTTGGCTTTAAAATATAAATAACATAATACATTAAATATAAAAATATGACACATTAAAGATATTGGACAAGTAGAAATGTGTGATTTTAAGTAGAAACAGAAGAATAAAGAACATCGCCACCAGTAACATATAGTACATTTCAAAAATTAGAGCAACGAATACCGATGTTTCCCCAGCAAACATTTTGGAGGTTAATTCTATTACTTTTCATGACTTTTTTGTCATGAACGCGTTTGTTTTCTATTCAGTTGTTCATAGGGAATGTCTCTTTTATGAGCTACTTACTGTTGAATAAAAGCGACTCCTGTGACAGGTAGGGATTCAATTTGAACTAAAATTGATTTTCTGTGTGTTGCTCCAACTTGTAAAATGTTAGAATTGAAATGTACGAGTGACTTGGACTTTACCATTCTATTTCACCAAATGTTTACTGGGTCCAAAATACTTATCAAAACAATCAGGGTATTCACTTTTCATCTTTCGGCTCGCAATGCTAAAGCACATGTCAAACCATCTTCAGCTAAGACATGTTGAAGGGGTGAACCGTATTAGTGACGTGAATGAAATCTGGGATATTACACTCGCGATTACTTCAAGATCTGGATTGAATATAATAATATGATATTAATATATTTACTTATAAGTAAGTATACAGTGTCCAGATTTGAGTCAATTATTTATTAATATAGTAGGCATCATTTTATGAAAAGTATACTGTGGTTACGCTAGTGAGGACCGTTACTTTTTCTCCTATAACAGACTTATTTATATTTAAAATAAAACCACCAAATACACAAATTAAACTAGCTATTTGTATAAAATGTAATAAAATTTGATTTAAAATTTAACATAATATATTAACACGTTTACAAATTTGGTGAAACCTTTAATATGAAGGTCTACTTCCTCCCTACCACCGCCTCACCCTCCGTTCCAGCGCCTATGCCTTCTATACTTTCAATGCCGTTAGGGTCGTCTGTATCAGTAGAGCCTCTATACTGAATTGTATTATATGTATATTTCTTGTTGAATTCCCTCTTATAAGATTGATGACGTTCAAATTGAATCCGCAACTGCGAAACTGTTTTGAATTCAATTTGGTAACCCCATCTCCTCAACCACCTACTCCCCTCCACCCCATACTCTTCATCGACGCCATAAAGCATACAAACCGGGGCACTATGTGATGCTTTGGTTATATACGCCTGTATACGTGTAAAGGTCTTATCACACAAGAAGACAGATTACAGAGTAAAAAGTTTGCAAATGTGGTAAAATAGTTTCATTCTTGAATTTAAAAGTGAAACCCTTTTGGATTAAATATTACAATGATTTGTTAAGAAACCCCTATTTACGTACACAAAAATGTTGCTATTATAAATATTTTATTCATTCTGTATTTAGAACCTGTATGAAAATTTAGTCTTGAAAATATAAAATCCGAATTAGAAGAAATTATAAAATACTATCCAACATATGTCCATTATGTAATAATACCTTTATAATAAATATATATACGAATATAACTGAAATAACATATATATGAAAATCCAAATTCAATATAAGAATACATAAATAAGCACAGAATGAAAGAATATTTATTGTAATGATCAAAAAGCCGCTGATATGACTATATGTATATAATAAATGTATTATGTATACACTGACTCTTATCAATAGATAATATATTTAATATTTTCTATTGTTCATTTAAGTAAAAAGTGTAAATTGATTTTGAGAAATGCACGGTGTTAATACGACAGCACATTTGCTATTTATTTAGAGTGTGTAACCGCTGAACTCTCGTAATTTGAACTATACCTCAGTTACACTTAATAAATCAAAAGCAAATAGAATTTCTATAAAAAAAAACTTCTACATCTTAAAAATGTTTTTACCTAATATTTGTAAATCTAAATCATATTTTATGTGTCACTTATACTAGCAGTAGATTGACGTCTGTCCTAAATTTATATCCACAAAATGTCAATAACAAAGCATGACGCCTGACGTCTGACGTATTGACGTCTGAAATGATTATGTTTACAAAAAGGAAAGGTAAAAAAACAAAAACCGAATTGTAAAAGAAAATAAATTTAAACGAAAACGTGAGAAAAATAAATATATAATTATATGTATTACACAAGGATTCAAGGATCTCAGTCTATGTCTTCACAGATTTAAGCTGATAAAGGAAAACTAAAGAGTTTATTAAAGGACTTTATTAAAAATAACGAAAAGTTACTTGATGCTGTCAGTAAAGGGGCTCGTCGTTCAATGAGTGGGCGACGGGCGGCGGCGTTGGGCGTCGGACAGACTTCTTCGCGGGTTCAGTGACAACGTAATTAGTTTTATTAGAAAAGAACATGCCTGAAATATGCTGGAATAGAAAAGACACTGAAGCAGTGCTTGATTGTGGCAGAAATTTCTTTATCGTTTAACGCAGGGTCAGGGACAGTTCATTAGATTATCTAAAGGTAAGAGTCCAAATGTGCACAAGGTTCAGCAGTGGATGTATCGATGTCGCATCACTTAAATATTTAAAGTTTTGATTATATTGTAATTACCAATAATTAAATCTGGTACTAAACTGAAAAAAAAATATATTTATTTATTTCTGATTTATTTTTTATCTCATTGCCTTAGTTGGCGTTTCATAATTAATTAAATACGATTTATTACTCGTTAATAAAAAGTAACTTAAATTAAGTAAGACAGAAATAAGGTAATGATTAGTATAAACTAGAACAAATTAACTCTTAATATTTAATAGATAAAATTATTGAAGATTTTTAAATTGATCATCAATAACTTGAATGTTAGCTAAAAATTTAGCATTTTTTGACGCCAATTTTTTTTTTCATTAGCTACACGTTTTCTTTTAAATTTTCCGATTTATTTCATTTTGAATTTTAAATATAATATACTATATATGAAATAGTTGCCGCAATCAAATTCCCTGATATTTCTAGGTGCATTAAATTTCCTCATAATTCCCGGATTCCCAGGTTTTCCAGGTCAACAAAAAAGTCCCAGTCTCCCTTAAATGTTAATGAGCACTATTTAAAAAAATCTTTGATAAATCTGCAATAGAATAAAAAGAACTAAAGTAAAATAAAAAAAGTAATTTTACATTTCCATGCAATTTCCTTAATTTTTAATTTATATAAAGTAATTTCATTATCAACGAATATAAAAAAATAATCAAAACATTTGACTACAATTAAACGAAAAAAAATGTATAAAAGTGTGTTTGTATTTTTCAGCTAAAATAATACGTTTCCAATGACGCGAATCATATGTGGATGTAATATAAAATAGAGTTGAAAATAGAACGAGCTGAAACGACCCAATATCGCAATTTAATCACTGAGGAAATTGTATACACTTCGACTATAATTGCCCCCAGCTATTACTCATTAGTGTACAGTACAGGAACGGGGTTACGGGACAGGGGTAGGGGGTAGGAGTGAACGCTGCCTCTGCTCTGTTCGCTAAACTGGCTGGATGTACTCGTACAGATAGATAGAGATACATAACATAGTTGGGTGGGTATTGAACTGTGGATACTCTTTTCTATTGACTATTAAACCAGCAGCGCAGATTTTCTTTAAAATACTCTTGTTGAATTGACCTTTAGATATATGTTAGACACGTAAATACTGGTTGAAATTTTCTGCTTTTTTTTACACGTAAATTTGAAGATTTGTAAAATATTTAAATAAAAGTTAATCATCCTTTTAAATGATTATGATATTTATATATCATAATAGGTTTTACAAATGCCTGCAAAATTGTCATCCGTTGTTTTGAATTTTTAATAATTTTCAGTGAAGTGCTCTGCAGCTTAATATTTATCAGATATATAAAATAATGTTATATACAAAAATTATAGGAAATTGAGTTCTCTATCATATTGATAATAACTGTTTTTACCATAGGGCCCTATGATAAGAAGATATTGCAAGGAAACCGTTTTTTTCTTAATGTCGGACGTCTTGTATGTTCTTCGATGGAAAAAACTTGAAATTTTAATTACAATATGTAAAGAAGGGCCTTATTATTTACTTCTGCTACTGTATTCTCATCTTTCTACGATAATGATAAAATTACGAAGGCTGGTTTTCAACTTACAAGAAAGTTTGACTCGGATATCTGACTACAACCTTTTTTACACTTTTTTAAATAAACATGTCTAATAGTTAGTGGTCAAATTTCTTCTCTACCTAGCTGTGCAACGGATCGCAGCGCTCTTCATTGTGATCATTCAATTATATTGTGTAATAATTATTACTGTGTTTGAATCTACAGTAATTTTATTGCATGTATAATACACCTGCTGCACTAGTCCACGGTATTTAGATTGGAAGGGGTGTTAGTTAGTGAGTAGGAGACAGAGGGACGCCTGTGGGGTGAGAGAGAGGTAAACTATTGATATAACACTGTTAAATCCGAATTACACAAAAAAAAAATAAAAGAAGCAAAACATTCTATTGAATGAATTACGTTAAATAAATGTTTTACAAAAAACTTTTGTTTTAAATTGAAAGACTAAATTAATTAGAAAAACATCAAATTGTTATTTTAATTATACTACACAAAGCAAATTAGTTCAAACAATAAAACAAAATAATATAGCCACTGACGTTTGTGTAGCTTCAATGGTGTTGAATTCAATTTGTAATTGATATGCATTGTCAATTAATCGAAGTATTATTAAAGTTATTAGCATTGAATTCTTATATCTCAGGAAGAAAATTTGCAAGGTTGTTTCTAATAGGACACCCTGTAGGTATTTATATGCCTCTATGTAAACGTAATCACAAAATATGAAGCAGGCCACCATTTCTACTACATTGTTATTTTCCTTCGCGTTATCGTGTTATAATTAATAGCGTAAATCTGAGCGACTTTTGTCGCAGCTACAGATTTCTTGCGGCACATCTCTTTGTGCCGCAAGAACACAGTATTGTTGATATTATGTTTTGACGGTGCATTTCTTTGAATAGGTATTATTTGTATCGTTATAATACAACAGATATCGAAATACAACAGTATAGATATAGATATAGTACTGCATATAAACTGAGTTGCATATAAACGGACGATTAAAAATCGTAGTGTGTTCCAGCTCTTACGGTAAACTAACAAATAAAAACCATACCTGTTTGAATATTCTTTAATATCATTTGCTCGCTCATCTATCGTGCGTAAGAATGGTCGCAAAGTAGTTAAACGGTTCTCATTAGTCATAGTCATCATACAGTTAGCATACCCATCATTACCAAATATTGGGGTTGCTTGACATCTTCTCTGATTTAATTTATTTAATAATGCTAGTTTATGTCTTCGTCGATTTCTCCTTATTAATTCTCTATGTGCCTAAAGTAGGATATATATACCAAATAAATATACTGGTGATTATATTCTAGAAACAACTTGCTGAACCATATATTTTTTAACCAGCAAATCTAAATATATTATCTCTTACACTATAAAATTTGGACTGTATATGCATCTGTTCCTGTTGCGCTTGAGTTATGGATGGTCTATTGGAAGTATATTGCTGCACAATTTGAGTCACAATTTGTGGATTTAACTTAACACATGATTGTCCCTCTTGAGAAAATAGTGATTCAGAAGAAGCGACGTCGTTTGTTATTGTACTACAACCCTATATAAAAAAAATATATATTATCGATAAAGGTTTAGCATAACTTTAAATCAACGTCATATACATTCTGTGACTAGATAGAATAAAATTCCTAAGAATGGATCTCCTGCATACTAAATATATATTTTTAATAAGTAAATTTATTTCATATTAATAAATAAAATATCTTTACCTGATTTTCAGAAGACAGTCTAATTGATCTGAAATTACCTCCTTCATTGATAACATTAGCTTTATTATTGTCTTTTTGTTGGCTTGATGATGGACCTGAAGCAAATTAAAAATAAATACCAGGAAAAGAATAAACGGGTCAATAAATGAGGAGGCGCAAATACTTTTCCAATTTACTTACCTCTGGAATTAAAAGTGGACGAGCTATGAACTGTATTTAGTAATATTTGCTTCCCTGTAGTTGTTTGAAGATAATGAGATCCACTCGCAACCAGAGGTTTTTGTAAAGCATGAATACCTGAGGACAGTTGATCGTGTACATGGGATGTTCCGTTTACATTTTGTTGAGAAGATAACGCCACTAAAAATAACATATTTATTTTAAATGTTGTTGACTAATTATTTATATATAATTGAAGTCCTTTTGTCCTTCGAGAGGCTTGCTGTAGTCAAACTCATCAATTCTCACTTTAAAATCTACCCTAGCATGGGCACCGCGACTTTCTTTCCTATTTTCACACGCAACAATTGTTTGTCGAGCGCATAACATTAAATTTTGAAGCTCTAAAGTTTCAATTAAATCGGAATTCCAAATTAAACTCTTGTCAGAAATTTTCAAGTTCTTCAATTTTCCATAAATTTCTGAGGTCTTTTCGCAACCTTTTTGTAATAAAGTACCCTCTCTAAAAACAGCAGCATGAGTTTGCATAGTTCGCTGAAGTTCTAAACGTAAATCTGCTGTGCGAATGTCACCTTTGGAGTGTCGTAAGTTGTCTAAGTTGTCAATAGAAGGCATGCCAGCAGTCTGTGAATTATAAGGCACAAACATATTATAATGAAAAAAAAGGGGTGACATTAAAAGTTAATGTTTTACCGGACGGAGTGATCCAAACTTGTCTCCTGGTTTATTTTCAGCCGCAATAGCTGTAGCACAGGATCTACCAAAGACAACCAAATCCAAAAGTGAGTTAGCACCAAGTCTGTTTGCTCCATGTACAGAGGCACACCCAGCTTCACCGGCAGCGTACAAACCAGGAATAATCTAAAACATTATTAATGCGGTATATCTTGCAATATTGAAACTTCGTTTTTAGGTCGTACAAGTACAAACCTTGTCTTCGCCGTCTTCGTGTTTTAAAACTTGCCCCTTAAAATTCGTGGGGCATCCACCCATGTTGTAATGTACAGTTGGTAAAACGGGGATTGGTTCTCGAGTGACATCAACACCAGCAAAAATCATCGCCGTCTCAGAAATGCCGGGAAGTCGGGAAGCTAATTGTTCAGCTGGTAAATGATGAAGTTGAAGAAGTACATGATCCTTAAGTTCACCAACTCCACGACCTTAAAAATAAAAAAAATATACAAATTTAATCACAAAAGTAACTTTTAGAATCTTTATAAAACTATATATATAATACCTTCATTAATTTCTATAGTCATAGACCTGGAGACTACATCGCGAGACGCCAAATCTTTTGCGTTTGGAGCATAGCGTTCCATGAATCTCTCTCCCTGAGAGTTCACTAGGAAGCCACCTTCTCCTCTACATCCCTCAGTAATAAGACATCCCGCTCCATAAATACCTGCATAAGGAGATATCTCAAATCAATTACCTTATCTATATGCAATGGAATAAAAGATTAATACTTAATAGCGATTGTATCATTCTAATGCTTTAAGAGTTAAGATAATTAATTCATTAAATCTCATTAATTAATTGCGATATAAATTATTGATAAGATGTTTTACTTTTTGGAGCTTATCTTTTACAAGAATTGATATAATTTGAACCACAATAAACATAAATGTAGTATTTATATTTAGCGGGTATGATATATTCGTTTTCCAAGAGAATGATAATATCATAACACCTACACTTGTACCTGTAGGATGGAATTGTACGAATTCTAAGTCCTGAGATGGAAGGCCAGCACGTGCTAACATTCCAGTGCCATCTCCAGTACACGGGTGTGCGGATGTACAAGAAAACCAGGCTCGTCCGTAACCACCGGTTGCTAAAACTGTGTAGAATATCTCCATTCGCATTGCGTAGTTTCTCTAGATTGTCTATTGACGCACTTCCAGCATTCTGTAAAAAAATTCTTATACAGTCTACTTCAAGTAATCCCTTAAGAAAATGTTTGTCCAATATTTTAAAAGAATATTCTGCATCTGGATATAAATTAATGAATATTTATTAAATGGAACATTAATAATGTAACCTATTTTATGAGTTATAAAAAGAAGTGCAAATAACTATCTAAAAAATATTATTTGTTTTTAAAATATAAAAATTCCAAAAAGGAAAGCGCCCAACGTGGGGCTCGAGAACCCACGACCCTGAGATTAAGAGTCTCATGCTCTACCGACTGAGCTAGCCGGGCTTATATTGAATATTTTAAGCAGATATTTTCGCTGCAAGTTATTAAATTAGTTAGATCAAACAAACTTAATCTTCCTAAAACTTCTAAGATGTACTAAATAATCTCTAAAAAGATCCTCCCCTTAACAGGAAGATAATGCCTATTAAATAATTCATGAAACGAAGATGTTCTTGATACCCCATCTTACAACTTTCTACCCAACTAATATTACAATCATATTAAGAGTTATGTTTCAGGATATATTCAGGAATTCTTTTAAATATTCAACACGCTTAGTAGAGTGATTTAAAAAATAACAAGTTATTAAAAATATATTACCTGACTAAGAGGTCCAAATTTTTCTCCTGGTTTATTTTCTGCAGCAATTGCAATAGCACAGGCTCTTCCAAAGACAACCAAATCTAAAAGTGAATTAGCCCCAAGTCTATTGGCCCCGTGGACGGAGGCACATCCAGCTTCGCCGGCAGCGTAGAGCCCTGGGACAATCTAAAAATTATGGAATCGAAATAACATTTAAATAAAGTCAATAGTCGAAACACTACAAGAGCAATACAGTGACAAATGAACAAGATGGCATGGTATTCTTACCTTATCTTGTCCATCTTGATGCGTTAACACTTGGCCTTTGTAGTTTGTTGGAATCCCTCCCATATTATAATGTACAGTCGGTAAAACTGGAATTGGCTCACATGTGACATCAACACCCGCAAATATCATAGCTGTTTCAGAAATGCCAGGAAGTCGAGAAGCTAATTGTTTAGCTGGTAAATGATGAAGCTGAAGGTACACATGGTCCTTTAAAGATCCGACTCCACGACCTGGTGATACCAAATTGTACAATGAATTAATACTGTTAACTATCAGAAGATCCAAAACTGTGTTAAAAGTAAAAATACCTTCATTAATTTCTATCGTCATCGATCTACAGACGACATCCCGTGATGCTAAGTCCTTTGCAACAGGAGCGTAACGTTCCATGAATCTCTCTCCCTGAGAGTTGACCAGAAAGCCACCTTCTCCTCTGGACCCCTCCGTGATGAGACATCCCGCTCCATAAATACCTGTTCAAAACATTCTCTATTTCAATATATTATATTTCTACGATTATAATCCTAGAACTAATTATTACGTTACCTGTGGGATGGAATTGTACAAATTCTAAGTCCTGAGATGGAAGACCAGCTCGTGCTACCATTCCAGTGCCATCTCCAGTACACGTGTGTGCGGATGTACAAGAAAACCAGGCTCGACCGTAACCACCGGTTGCTAAAACCGTATTTTTAGCACGGAACCTAATTGGTATAAAAATATTTGTTAACATAAATAATTTAAGAAGCACATAAATAAAAGATTATAAATACCTATGAATTGAACCATCATCAAGACACAAGGCGATGACGCCCCTGCACTCTCCGTCTTCCATTAACAAATCCAGCGCGAAATATTCAACAAAATAATTGCAGTCGTATCTTAAAGATTGTCCGTAGAGTGTGTGCAGTAGGGAATGTCCAGTTCTGCAACAACAATGAATTATCCAAATAAAATATTTCGTCAACACATTCAGTATTCTGATAATAACAGTAATATCAAGTTACCTGTCAGCTACAGCGCAACACCTGTGTGCCTGACCTCCTTTACCGAACCTTAAACTTTGTCCACCAAAAGCTCTTTGATAAATTTTGCCTTCAGGTGTTCTGGAGAAAGGCATTCCATAATTTTCTAATTCTACAACAGCGTGCGGCGCCTCCCTGGTCATGTAATGGATGGCATCTTGATCTCCCAACCAATCGGATCCTTTTACCGTATCATACATGTGCCATTGCCAATTGTCTTCTTCCATGTTGCCTGAAATATATGGGTATCATTTTTAGTCTTTAATCTTTTATATATCATAAACATTTGTAAAAAAACACTTGAGTCCGACAAGTATGTTCCATCGTTACAGGTATACCACATATTCTGCTCCGCGATAATCTTATTATATATATAAAAATGCATCATACCCAAAGCAGCATTTAGCCCCCCTTGTGCAGCAACTGTGTGCGATCTTGTGGGGAACAGTTTAGTAATGACAGCCGTTTTAAATCCCTCAGCTACAAGTCCGAAAGCGGCACGTAGTCCTGCACCTCCAGCACCTACTACTACGGCGTCGTATTCATGTTGAATTACCGTCCTTTCTTTGGACGTAGTGCTTGTAGTCGTAGAAGCATTGCGATGTTTATTGTATGAGGATTTAGATAATACTGTAGGCCGCAGCTGAAACACAAATCGAATTAATTAGTTAATTAGTTAAATTGAAGAGCAAAAGGTGGTAGCCCAGGAAACATTTGGTGAAATACAAAGGCTAGGTACAGTTCTATTCACTCGTACATTTCAATTCTAACGTTTTACAAGTTGGTGCTACACAACAAAAAACTAAAGCACTACATTTCTACCTTCTGTCAAAACCATACGCCATTATTAATTTTTTGTAAATGAATCTAAAGGCCATCTATGATTCCTTGTTGTACCTTTAACATAAATTAATTATTAAGTACGAAAAATGTGGTGATTTTCAGAGCCATCTTTTGTTCACAACCAGTATTTTTACAACAAGTGCTTCATAGCAATTCTCTAAACCAATTCTAGTGTTCTACATTTTAGGTGCTAATTATTGCTATCATATATTAATAAGGTTAATTTGATTTTGAAAATGTATATATAGTTAATATATTTTAAAATAATGTATGATACAATTCTTTTCCATTGTATCCTAGATTTATACAGCACAACTTATTTTAAGCAGGGGTAAGTGCCAAACTCTCGTAACTTGAAGTATAATCATACTTCAATTTCACTATAAAACAAAATAAAAAGGCAACGCTTAATCTGCAATAAAAAGTAAAAGTATTTCTATTGCACGGAAAATTCTGTTCCTCAATTATTCTTTCTTGTCTTTTGGTCAGAACTTTGCAATCTATCTTTAAACTATTTATTTTATAAAAAAGATATTATTAAAAAACGATGAATTACTTGGAAAATTACTAAACGAATACTAATCTTTTTTAAAAATTTCTTTTAGTAAATATGAAGTTTATACTCGTATACATGAGATATAAAGAGCAAGAGCATAATATTAGAATTATATAATAAACCGTAATAATGGTTACCTTTTGCAATAAATATTCGTGGCTTTGTAGGCGTGGTTTGATTCTTAATAGGACCTGACTGCAGGGGGTACAGTCGAGCATTCTTCTGCGTCCAGAGTGTCATCGATCACGGGCCTGTAGCTGATTTTGTTTATAAGTGCAATGCTTAGCAAACATATTCTTAAATTGATATTATGTGCAATACAATTTATTACTACATATTTCAAAAATTCATCTATTCGTTATTAAATTAATAATTTGTAGTAAATTTTTTAATGTTTTTATAAATATATTTAATGTATTCAATAATATGTTTAAAAAACATTTTACAAAATTGCATAAAACAATTTATATCAAACAACTTCTAAATGATTACGTTA
This sequence comes from Panorpa germanica, assembly GCA_963678705.1. Lineage (NCBI taxonomy): Eukaryota > Metazoa > Arthropoda > Insecta > Mecoptera > Panorpidae > Panorpa > Panorpa germanica. Next base: position 47,979,647 of record OY783203.1, read on the forward strand.
TTTCTCGTACATATTTTTTTATAAATGTGTCAATGGATCAATTTCTAAAATATAAATAAAATGAACATTTTTATTTAATTACTTTCGTAAAAATATATGAATTTAGCTTTATATTCTCTACTGGTTTTTTATTTTTTTTATTTATATAAAACCATCTTGTAATATATTATAATTTACTCTTTAATTATTTCGCTGGGCGCTGTTAATTAGGTGCTAAAGCTATCTTATTTGATTGTGAACTTTATCCAACAAATGTATTTACCAATGTACATTTTTCATTATTTGTTTTAGGTCTAAATATTAGACCTTGTTTATAATAAAGTTAATCCAGTATTACATTGCAACTTTTCTTTTAAAAAGTTCTTGCTATGACACAGTCGACTTTTATGTTTTCATAAATTATATTCGTTATAAAATTCCTGATTTTTTATATATAAAATGTAAGTACGAAGTACAAAAATGGATCCAATTAAAACATTTTGTGCAAATTTAATATTTTCAATCACATCGAATTTCAAAGTCAAATTTAATTAAAACTATCGGAAAAATAAATCTGTTATTGGAAGAAAACTATAAATCGATTAATCGTGTGTTGCAAGTGTACCCTTGTAAACATTCGCCATTTGAGTATTAGGTATACTATATATTGACTCGTCGGTGAATTTGGTAATCTAGCTACCTGGGGGCCCGGGACAGCTCCTTGATTCGCAGCATTTCTATTTGTTGACGAATAAGATGGTGAAGCTGAACTCGCAGCAGGATTTCCTGTACTAGAAGGCGGTAACGACGCACTAGAATTTCTTAAATAAGGTTTGCCATATGTTGCAGAGTATCTAGGGTCAATACCTTTTTGTTATAAATTTGTATTTGTAGTGGCCGATGCCAACGTTACTCAGTTTTTCTTATTGACGTATATAAATGTTCAATTGCCAAGATCGGTAGAGTCGTCGACATAGAGCTGCAATGCATTAACTTAATTAATATAGTGTATACCTATTAAATTAAAGAAGTGTTTTATTTGTATTCACCAGAATTTTGGGTGCTTACTCGTCGCATCTGTTACAACTTTCTATTATCCAGCAGCTAGCTGGATTGAAGAAAATTCTTTCTTCTTTCGGTACGAAAAATCCTAATATTAGAAGCTAATTGAAGAATCCTTATAACACCACACAATATTTTCCACGGTCTTGTCTGACAAGAACCCTTGTCTGACCAGAACAAGGACCCCACCACATCTTCCAACGTTTTCCATAGGTATTGCGCGTGCTATATAAAAGAAAACAATGAATTATTTTTTAATCATATTTAGAAATATATAAATCGCGGTTTTCAAAATACTCGTATGTATCAGGAATTATAATTATAAAAACAATAGTCATATAGTTAGAGCTTATGTAATATGTTTCTTGTTAAAGACAACATTTATTTATTTTGCATTATATTCATAAAATACAATGCAAAATTTTAAATGTTCTCCTATTATTACTTTATTGAGGTATTATTATTTACTTGACATACTCGTACATGTTATTTATCCAATGGGGTTGTGTGTATGCTCTGATTTTTTTATGATTAACAATTTAGTACTGTTACTTTTATGTAATCCTTATCCTTTTATTCTTTAAGGACTTTTATTCTTGACTTAGTTGGTGTTTTTACCTTATTCTATTTATTGTTTCTTTGGTTCTATTTGTACAGCGAACATTGCCTGCCAGCCAGCCAGCCAAAAGGGTTCAATTTAAAGGGTTTTTCTGAAATACTTAATTATAATATTTAATGAAAATGCGTTTAACATTAGCACTTAGTTTTCCATCTTTCCATGCATTTTCCATCACTGTAATCCTTTTCTTTAGTTCACTAGCTTTACTTTTAATTTCATCACTTTCTAACTGTCTGTCAAACACTTCCATCACATTCTTTAATTTACTGTCAAAATCACTTTCACTTGCACTTTCTTTTAAAACTGTTGTAATTTTATCTGGTGACACTACACTACTATTGCTCTATGGTAGAGGTGGTGCTGTCAGATTTCCACCTGAAGAAGCTTTTGGAAGAGCTCCAGCAGCTCCAGAAGGTGGTGTCAATGTTGTTGGAAGCAATCCACCATCAGAACTTATTACAGGAGGTTGTCCTGTTGGTTTAGATAAAGGAAATGCTACTCTTTTGTTCAATATATTTGTTTTTTGTTCTATTTGCGTGTTATATTGATAAGTTGGAGGGTCGTTCCAACCTGGGGTATAACCTAAAATACGTAACACATTTATTTTATAATCCATTCGTACATTATGTGTAATTATTACTAATTAAGATGCAGTAAATATACTCATACCTGGATTTTTAGGATCTTTTTGTGTGTTGGACATTATTTTATTATAAATAAATATATTAAATTATAAAATGACAGCTGCTAAACAATGAAATCTGACGTGTACAGAATTTAGATAGTTCCAAGTTCGTCGGATAGATGTCACTCATAAAAACTCATGTGGAAAATTTAAAAAAATATTCCGCGTCTTTTAAATATAAATAGATTTAGGTTTCGAAATAAATCAAAGGCCTAGCTGTTAAATTAATAATTACTGTATATTTCTGTATAAAGATGTAGTGCGTCTTACGACTAAGACTTAATAACTTAATGTTGGCTTAAAGTTAAACATTTTATTCGTGACACAAACCACGTTCTACTATTTTAAATACAATGGGTTTGTGTCCTATGTCTTAATTTCTATAAAAGTGTACCACATATTGATAAAGTGGGTTACTAGAACTCCTTATATGTTAGGAGATATTAACAATTAAAAAAGTCATTTTGTCTCTTTAATTATTAAAGGGATTCAACGTTGTACACATTCCAAATGCATGTGACATCACAATCGCTGCCAACCTTACAGCTCATAAATCTCTGGTATATGTATTTATATATCAAAATATCAAATATTATTTACAGCTGTTTCAAGGAATAATAAAATTTCAATATTATGTCTGCCTTAGCAGGGTTAAATAAAATAAAAACTTATTATTCTTTGATTTGACTTCATTATTTGACTACCAACAGCTACAAAACATTACCACAGCACTGACCTACTCAACAAATAACTGACGTTAAAATGCATTTCACGTCATACAAATATGACTGATCATTTCTAGCGCTAAAACTACAATTCAAACTTTTAATTGCTATATCTCCGTCAATATTTAGATATTTAATAAAATAGACACGCCAATACACATTTATTAACATCCATTTCAATCAACAATTGAAAATCGACCACTAAAAAATGAGGACACAAGCCCGTTTACATGTTAGATATTATAATTTACTAATTCTAACGCCTGGGGTATATGCAACTATAATAACCTCAGATAATGTAAATACATTCTTAATTTAATGCTGTATTTTGTATTTAATTTAATTTATTTTTTAAGTTTCCTTAGTTTTTTTAGAACCTTATAAGGTCCAATATTTTAAATTAAAAACATTTAATTAAGAAAAACTATATTACATAGTAAAAATATTTGATTGTTGTATAGAATATAATTTAAAATGCTGCGTAAATTACTAATAGTAGTTAATAGGTAAAAGAAGAAGGATTTGTGTTATTGCACAGGTATTATTTTGATAGAAAATAAAAGGAATCGTAGACCTAGATGGTGAGTTCATCCCTTTAATCAAAATCATGACCAACAGGGGTATTTTAATAACCTCATTCAAGAAATGAGCCATTATTTTTTAACTTTACTCGAGTATGTATTTCACAATTTGACAATTTACTATACCCTCCTGAAGCGAGATTAGTTAATTTTCCGCCAGGAGATTCACTGCCAAGTCTAGCATTTTCCTTCAGAATTGGAAAGTCTACTGCTTGCAAAATTATAAAAGAAACTATTAATAAAACAGGTTCCCAGTACTTTAACTATAAAAAGAAAAATCAGCATTATACCTTTCGCAATTTGTGATGCAAATTATAAATTTATAGGCTCTCAAAATGATGGTGGAATATTACAGGTATCTTCATTTGGGCAGACCTTATCCAAAAATGAATTAATTCTACAAAATATTGATAATTTACTATTAATTTAATTTAATATTAGGATGCCATACAATTATTATCAAAATCATTTAATAATGCGATAAATAATGAAATGTTTTTAAACCTAATGCATCAATTTAATAGAAATTTAACAAAAATTATATATACAGATGCATTGGTCCATTGGTTTAGAAAGAAATAAATCAGGATTTGCTAAATATGAACAAATACATTTATTATTTGATAAATTTAAATGAAATAACAAAGTTAGCTCTAATACTGGAGAACAATTAGCAATATTAAAAGCACTGGAAATTAATGAAAATATCAACAATAATAAAATTATAATAATAACGGATTCTTTAAGTGTTTTAAAAAATTTAAATTCTAATGATAACAAATCAAATAATGATATTTTGACACGCAAAATTAAGGAGATGTATTTCAATATAATAAATAAAAATAATACCATAAAATGTATGTGGATACCAGGACATTGTGGAATAAGAGGAAACGAAATTGCGGATAAATTGGCAAAGGAATCAATAAATTTAGAAATTGAGATGAAAGTGAAATTACCTTCATATGAAATTTTTAATATAATCAAAAAATTAAACTTCAATTTGAGAAACCAAGATTTCATTAACAAAAGTCAGTTAAAAGGAAGAGATTATTATATGTTACATCCAAATTTAGATTCTATTTTGTAGACGAGGCGTTTCCACTTCATAATAATCTTCTGATCTTCAGTTAAGTCGTGATAAAAGAATACTTAATTACAGATTACCACGGGCCAGGAGATAGAGATTTTAATCTTCAGATTTAGAATATTTCACCGTGTCATTAATGCAAAATGAAGAAACAACAGCGGATTCTGTAATGAAAGCAACCAACTGTTTGCATAATTATATTAAAACAACAGAACAACAAGGAAATAGAAAGTGAAGTGAATTTAATTCCTGGAGAATGTAGAACTCTAACTGATGCCACTCAAAATATTGCTCTAGTAAATATCAGGACATTAAAAAGAAGCAGAAGTGTATTTAAAATAGAATGAAATCATTATCTATACAGAGATTATGAAAGTGAAATATTGTTAAAAATTATTGTTCTTGAAGAACACATTTTATTTCTTTATTCCACAATGTCCTGGTATCCACATACATTTTATGGTATTATTTTTATTTATTAAATTGAAATACACCCCCTTAATTTTGCGTGTCAAAATATCATTATTTGATTTGTGATCATTAGAATTTAAATTTTTTAAAACACTTAAAGAATCCGTTATTATTATAATTTTATTATTGTTGATATTTTCATTAATTTCCAGTGCTTTTAATATTGCTAATTGTTCTCCAGTATAAGAGCTAACTTTGTTATTTTATTTAAATTTATCAAATAATAAATGTATTTGTTCATATTTAGCAAATCCTGCTTTATTTCTTTCTAAATCAATGGACCAATGCATCTGTATATATTATTTAAATGATTTTGATAATAATTGTGTGTTCATATATATATCCATAGGTTTAATTAATGATTCAAAAGGAATAGAGTATATTGGACATTTGAAATTTCTAGTTATTTCTAGTTATATTACTATATAGTATCTTTATTTATATTATATGAGTTAATAAGTAATAAGTTGTATCGTAATAATAGTAGTTTAAATTAGACCAGTTGCCTAGCGTAGTCAATGGTAGTTAAAATTAAATAAGTTCCACTGAATAATAAATACTCTTATTTATTTTAAAGAGAACCATTGAAATACAAGGTTCTAAAAAATACAGGAACAAATACAATATATTGTATATGTTATTCATCTTTTATTAAAGTTAAAATTTTAAAGCAACAGCAAATCGAATAATTAATCCATCTAGTATTTGTATATAAGACCACAACAAAAGTCTAGCTCAGATGTTGGTTGTTTAACATTTTGGACAACTCCAGGTTATTTATTTTTCACAAAAGGAACAAAAACGCTCGCATTGAACTAAATTAATTATATATTGTTTATACGTTATTACTTACAATTATTACTTCTAGGAAATAAGCTAGCCAAACAATTCAAATCAAATAAACACTTTTCTTGCCTTTTGTTCGGCGAACTTATTTATTAAATCATTCATAGCTGAAGATGATTTAAGTTTTTCTTAAATTTTCTGCCTCTAAAGACAATAGTGACAAGTCTGAGAGCTTTTTCTATCCCATAGAAGTGTTTAGATAATTTTTTAACAGTTTTAATTTCGAAAAACTTCTTTCAGCTGTTGCACTTGTAACCGGAAGGGCCAAGAATAGAAAGCATCCGGAAAACTGGATGCAAGGCTGTTGAATTTAATCAGCGATAATTCCAGGAGTTCCTTAATGGAATGAATTTTCTGAATTTCAGATTTTAAGCCAAGCAATTAATTGTTCATAAAAATCAACTGACAAGTCTTTACTGTATTTAGCAGACAATTTTCCGGCATACTTTTTTATTATTTAGTTTGGTAAAGATAAGAGTTTTCCGGTTGTAATACTTCTAACATATTACTTAGGTCACACAGACTCTGAAATATTTGTTTAGTTTGAGAAATTAATCTATCTAACAGCAATTCTCTCATCTTCTGATAGCACATCAAAAAAACGCTTCGTTTTCTTCTTTCTTTTAATTTTGGAAACAATTGTTTTCCCCCACTCTTTTGCTAGATCTCTGGACCCCTTTATGCAAACCATGGAATGAATTTGGATTTCTTATTTCACTCAGTCAATTCAATAGATTACTTAGTAAAATGCCAGCTTTCTGTAAGTCATTAATTTCATGCTGTAAAGCTTTAGAAACAGGATTAATGATTTCAAATAATGAAGAAAAAAGACGAATTGTTGCTTACACAGGTTTGGGGCCCCTATAGACCGTATCATTGATATGACGGTAGCTACGCCACTGCTCTGATTCCCTTTTTTCTTTTTCTGAAACCATGATTAATAGATAATGGCATCAAACTGATAGATGAAAAGCGATTATTACTTGTATTGATTGATTGTATTGATTATTTCAATTTATTTAATATTACAAACACTATTAGTTACCTTCTTGGCACAACTACATCGTCAAGAAATGTTAGCTCTCTTTTGAGCCTTGCTTACTTGGCTCGTAATCTAGCAAAGTAATCTTCGGAATCTTTACCTGAAGAAAATGAAAACACATTTGTCATTTCCACAGTCATTTTCAAATTAAATTATATTCTAATAATATTACCTGTCATATTCAAATTCTTTCCAATCTCATTTCATAATTGCTGCTACCTTACTTTTGTAATTTATAGTTTTCTTGTCCCACAGAACATTATATTGAAACACGAAACTTATAAATGAACTAGAATTTAGCCCCGTCACAAAGCGACGTCTTTTTAGTGTGTATGATTTGAATCCAACAAAATAATTCAAATTTTAATTCTATTTTTAAATTGAAATATTTAACTCGCTCAACAATAAAATATTTTGAATTTATTCGCTATTTGACCAACTTTTTTTCGATTTGTAAATAATATACTAAAGTTAACCCATATAGAAAATTCCTGCACAATTTTTACCCACGGCAAAAACCGCCTCCGTGCCCCCAAATAAATTTTTTGACTTTTGAATATATTTTTTTATAACATATACAACTTAATCTTTACGCAATCCAAAATTTTAGTTTTCTCCCTTACTGAGCTCTCTAATTTTCTTAACGCCCTTTTTCCATTTTCAAATTTCCAATTTTCAAAAAACGTAGCAACGTTATTACATCGTAATACATTTGCAAAATTTCAACTTTCTATTTTTTACGAATTAAAAGTTATAGAGCAAAAATTAAAAAAAAAATTTTCCGGGTTTCCAGGAATTTCGGGGGAAAATCCGAGGACGCCAAAAGTCTTAGAATTTTTTTCTCTACGAAATAGGAAATTTTCAAAAAATTCACTGGAGCCGTTTTTGAGCTACCATACAAAATTCAGAACCAAATATATAAGAATATAGAATTGTGTTTATTTTAATTCAATGTTTTTGTAAAATTTATTACCCACCATGCACTGTTAACTATCACCTGAATGCTTAAACTAATAATTAAAATGTATTTCTACCATTTAGAGAGTCATGTCATTTTTAAAATGAAATAAAATCGACTGCAGAATGAGTTCCATAGAACAAGAAGTTAAAAGACACTTACCAAAGCCAGTTGTATCATCTACGACCTCTTGATAATGTTAGCAGTTCCATGGTATAGATACCTCGCATATATAGATTACACCGCTGCTTGTAAATATTAATCTATGGTTGTGTTGGCACATAATTAGTGATATTCATAAACACCCAGTCCCAGCCAAAAAAACACGGCTGATCTGAAATGTAAATTTTGGTAGAGCTACACCTTTTGTTTTGAATCTTATAAAAAAACTATAGCACTTTCGTAAATTTCATGATGCTTTTAATATAGTGAAAATATTTACAAATATGTAATGTAATATACATTATACCATTTTTTATTAAAAAATGGAAAGAATTTATGCTTAAAGTTGACCAATAAATGTTTGTCATTTATATATAGCACAATGTCATATTATTTCTAACCTCAAATTTGAACATTTAACTTTAACCATTAATATTGTTTTTTTCTACGTAAAAAGAGGTATAATGTATATTACGTAAGATTTGTACATGTTTTAAGTATACAACAAATACCGTAAAACATACGAACATGCAATAGTTTTTTAATAAGATTCAAAACAAAAGGTGTAGCTCTATCGAACAATTACTCCTGTTTTTTTTTGTTGTTAATATAATGTAAAGTAAGGTAAGGTAAGGTAACAATTAAAAATAACTCTCTATACAAGAAGATGTAATGTTACGTATCAAATGAATAGATTGTTAATTCAAACCTTTTCCATTTATTTAATGACTATATATATAACGTGTAAAATTATGTAAAACCGCGTTCAATGTAATGTAAACGTAAAAAAAATGACCTAGCGTTATTTTAGGTTAAAACAAACAAACGCTGATGCAACAGAAAATAATACGTATTATATATATAATATAACAAACAATATAAATAAGCATGTTGTACCTTTAGAAAATGTGAAAATCTACCACACACACACACACAGAATACACATAATATTTATATTAAGTATCAAACGTTTAATTGAATAAATAATTAAAATAACACAGCAGCGTAATATATTAAAAGAACACGACGAACACGAATATATATAATATATTTGTGAATCACAGACCGGTACACTCAAATTAATAAATTATTATTTAATATGTAGAGTGGTAAGTTTATTTTCCCTAAAATTGAATCAC